>OW121772.1:15157069-15781724 GCA_933228765.1 Miltochrista miniata
ACACATAGGTACATAAAAATAAAATATATAGATTGAATAACTAAACTACTAAACTATTGCCCACTGAAAATTTCACCCCTGATCATACCAGGCGCAAAGGTGCCCAATACACTAGCAGCGTTGCCGCGCTGGATAGCTATCCTTTGTACCAGTTCCGACCAGGCGTGGGAGCCATGCGTCTTGTTCTGTAGTCTACGGCCGTTCTCCAGGACCAGAGCCTTAGCATCACTCCAGCAACATCCCATCTTTTGGCGTTTCCTGTAAGCAGCATCTTCCGCTGTGGCTGCCAGTGAATGGACGGTACGAGCCAAGTGACTGGCGACAAAAGTGCTGACGCATGTTGCGTCCCACACTAAGCACTTGCCGTTCTTCCATGACACAAGGGTCAGACCGTCCGGTCTCTTGCCGTCTGTGCGGGACAAACCTGGTGGTTCAAGGATACAGGGAATCTCAGCCGACACCAGAGCTCGCCGGATTAACTAATTAAGAGCGTGGTTACGCGGATGCCTACCGGTGCAGCGACGACAACTCAAAGCATGATGACCATCGCTCTCCACCACGGCACCGCAGATGCATACGTGAGGTTCACACACCTTGCAGCCTAAGCGGAGAGCCACACGATCAAATTATTTAAAATCTTATTCCAATGACTATAGCACTAACATTTCTTTATTTTGACATGAAGAAACATCGGCAGACTGTGAACTAACACGAGCTGCCGCGGCAGACTGCGAGCTACCACAAGCTGCAGGGGCAGCTTACGTCACAGCCTGCCACGAGAAGCCGCAGCGTGCGAGACGTACAGTTTATTAACCTAGAAAAATAACCCACTTGGATGAATAGCTTCGTTATTCGCAATTGACCTATGCAATCTGCAGAGAATACTACCTATCAGTCTTCGTAAAAACAGAGAAAATAGTTAATCTCGCCTTTGTACATCTAATTTATATAATAAATTTTCACCACCTATGCCGTGGGACCAATTCTTAAAAAGGTGAAATGATAATATACCTCTGCCTACCCCTTCGGGGATAAAGGCGTGGCCTTATGTATGTATGCATGTATTGTACATCTAATTGTATTATGAATATATTGTCTTTATTGTGTACAATAAAGAATATATAGAAAATAAATATCCTGGCAAGAATAAAAATAGGGCTACCCTACTTAGAAAGAGACGCAGAGCCCACACAGAGCAAGACAGTAATATACAGACTACGCTTCAAATAGGTATTCGAAGTGTGGCCTCCATGTTTACCTATAGCTTCATGGTCCATGCAGACGCTTCAGCTAGTGAGACAATATTTTCTTATTAAGTTGAAAGACATAGGTACACAATCATAAAATAAATGATATCTATGGAACTTACAGTATGTATGTTTTAATTAGGTCTTGCAGAAGACAATTTAATAATTTGACGAATTGAATGACTTGTAATAATTGACGTGAAATTTTTAAAATTAATGAATAAGGTACTAGATTAGTTATTACCACAGAGCATCGCGCGCTTAGACAGTTCGCGTTGCTCTATGGTTATTACCTATGTGGAGCCGTTCTTACACTACCGGCTCGGTATGATGGCCGTTAGGTAGGTACGAAGAGAATTTGGCAGAGCTTGCTTGCTCTCTCTTTTTTTACAAGGCCTTTTAGTACCACCTAATATCTACTACTTTATCAACTCAACTACTAATGACTAGACCGTTTTACTCGGTCAATATCGTAACTTAGTTGATATGTCAAAAATTATAGCGTGCCGCACGTATAATTTCGTATGACGGTTTAGTGGAGAGGGGCCGAACGTCTTATTTATCATTATCGAAAAGTATTATTATTATTATTACTGCGTTGCAAGAACGAGACAAATCCCCATAAGTCGTTGTCCTGCTCGGGAACGTTTTTTACCTCTGACATGAAGTAATGCAATATAAACCGAATGGCGTTGAAAATAAAGTTCAATTTTAATTTGTTTTTGTGATTTCGTAAGCATTCCAGTTTGGGTTTTTTATTTTTATGGTAATTTATACTGGCTTTGGTTACTCACATCATATGCCATATCTTATTCTCATAAAATATCTTCATTTCACATTATGTAGACCGGTCCCAGACTCAACGCACAGTCGGTGGGGTTTTGTCCAGCACTTCCGGCAACTGACGCCGAAGTTACTGTCATATGCCGGAATGCTAGCTAGGCTACTCCCCAATATGAGGGGGCCAGGAAGCGCCTGCCGCCGCCTCTACGACGGTGTAGTTCGTTCCAAAGCGCTCTACGGAGCGCCTATATGGTCGGTCGGACGCCCTCTGCGCTAGCAACATATGCCTACTGTGACGACCGCAGCGGGTGATTGCGCAGAGGGCGGCGCGGGCACACTGCACCGTCTCCTACGAGGCGGCGTGCCTTATTGGCGGTAGCCCCCCCTGGGATCTCGAGGCGGGAGTCCTGAAGAAGGTCTACGAGGAGAGCGCCCTGATGCGTAGTAGTGGAGGATGTCCGCTCCCGGAAGACATCAATCGCTGGAGAAGGTCGGCTCGCGACGATCTCTTCCAGGAGTGGACCAATAGGTTGGAGGATCCTTCCGCGAGCGTGCGGCTCGTGGGGGCCGTCCGGCCCGTCCTTCGCGCTTGGGTGGAGAGGACACACGGAGCGCCGGCGTACCACCTCACGCAGCTTCTCACAGGACATGACTGTTTTGCCAAGTATCTGTGGGAGGTGGTGGGCGTGGAGTCGGATCCTGTGTGCCGTCACTGCCCGAGCGGCGCCGTAGACTCGGCGAAGCACACTCTCGCCGAGTGTGCGGCGTGGGATGGGCCGCGTATCGCCCTCTCGGGCATTATCGGCAGGGACCTGTCGCTGCCGGCCGTGGTGCGAGCCATGGTCGGCAGCCAATCGTGCTGGGCCGCCGTTGCCTCGTTTGCTAGCAAAGTGATGGCGGCCAAACGAGAGGAGTTGCGAGTTCGGGAGCGTGCTGGTCAGACGCTCCCGCCCCGCCGTCCCGTTCGGGGGCGCCGCATGGCGGCGTGGATGCGCGCCCCCCGACTAGTTCCTTGATTCGTGGGCGGTGGTCGGGGGACCTCGCCCACGATGATCAAACACCGGTAGACACCTCCCCGTGTTCCGGGGGTGCCTTTTTTCGATCCGGGGGCGCCTTACGCCCACCCGCTCGACTGCTCTCTACCCCCTCTGCTTACAGAGGGGCATCCGAGAGTGGTACGACGCCATCCGAACTTATAACTCCTTTAGGAGTTCAGGGAGGGGGCAGACCATCAAGTCCCCCCCGTGGAGAGTCCCTACGTAATGGGGCGACCCTTTGCCGGGCCGCAGTGATTTATCCACCGGCCTATCCTGCTACCCGATTAAGGCGAGGCGGAACACCGCGGGGTTTAGTGGGTAGGACGGTCCCACATATCAGACCGTGAGTCCCACACGAAGTCGTCTTGTTCCCCCGAAACAAGGCGGCGAAGTGCCTAACCTGCAGTCCCCACGTAAAAAAAAAAAAAAAGACAACGCAAATTAATATTGCGGTAAAACACTTTAAAAAATTGTAGTAGATTTGTACTTCATTCACCAACTCACACTCAATAATACCTTGGCAACAGAACATGCGCCTACATTATTTTTTCTACTCTTTTTGTCAAGCCATTAGTGAGTTATCAAAATTCCGAGTACCTACCGATAAATTATAATTCTTAATATAACTTGGCGATGTGCCTAGTTGTTACCGCAAAAATCAGGTCGCCTCGCAGCTGTAGATGTTTCACATCAAAATAAGTTATCAATTACTAGGCAGCATAGTCTCAAACCTTAGCCTGTCCCATGCAGAATGAAAGATTATAAAAAGTTAATAAAAATGAGGGTAGGACTAGGATATCCTAGGGGTAGGATGATTTTGTTTTTTAGGGCTCCGTACTCAATGGGTAAAACAGGACCCTAGGTATTCATGAGACGCCGTCGCCGTCTGTCTATCTGTCTGTCCGTCACGAGGCTGGACCTCAGAAACCGTGATAGCAAGAGAGCTAAAATTTTTAGATTTTTTTTTCTAGTCGCTTTAAGTGCACTAACAAATAAGTACTAAAATCAGAAAAGTAATAATAATTAAGGAGGGCTTTCGTACAAGAAATGTGATTCTTTTCCGTTTTTTTGGGAAGGAACCCTCTGTACGCTAGTACGACTCGCACTTTGCAGGTTTTTTTGGTATATTCTTTGCAATTTTGTGGGTAGGACTAGGAGTTACACTCTATTTGTGTCCTGGTGCCATGATGTGGTTATAGTCACGTTTATTGCATTAATATTAACAATTCGTCGCTATAGAATCCAGTTGAAATCGTATCATAGGTAGATATTTCTAAATTGTAAACGACAAAGTGATTGGATAGCATAATTACCTAATTGAGTACCGTTTCTCAATGAAACGAAAATCACGCGGTGAGTACCTACTTGTGTACAACTTACATTAAGAAATCAAAATTTTGTAATTTTGCAGAACTGTTTGTTAAATTAATAGTTGATGAGATAATAACGTGTCCTAAAGCCAAGTATCACGAGAGGTAAGTCACTCCACTCCACACTAGCGTGCGTCGTCCAACCATGATGATTGTCAGTTTTATCTTTGTTGAGGTTAGAATCCGAGATTTCAATTCCGATTAAGGATCCTACAACAACTCACACGAGTTACTAAATCCATAAAAACCGGACCAAGTGCGAGTCTGACTCGCGCACAGAGGGTTCCGTACCAAAAAGCGGTAACAAAATCAAGTTTCTTGTATGGGAGCCACCATTAATTCTCCCTTTTTTTTTCTGTTTCTATAGCATTTCTCCATGACCAATTGTTTGAAACTGAAAAGGTGGAACGTGTCCTGACCAGAGTAATCGCTCCACAAGATATCCATCTCAACAATGTTACGATCCGTTACAGAGGACTATGCGGTGTCTCCTGAGAGAGAGTGCCACAGAGAGATCTCCTGCGAGTCAGTCCCCGGTTAAGCTGCGAGTAAGTTCCCTGTGTTATTTACTTCTTACCCGGCTGAGTCAGACAGTTCTTCACTTTGAATCTTTCATTGATAAAGTCATATTTATGCCTTTTCCATTTCATTCAAATTACAGCAAGTTGTTTTTTTTATTTTTATTGGAAAACACACAGTTTCATATCATCTAATATGTTACATAATCATAATTTTGAAACCATTAATTAGTTTTCGCATTATAATTTAATTGCTCCTGGTTGTAACCCACGTGTCAGTTCATGATGTCAGCATGTGTATTGTGTATGCTTTAAGATGTCAGCCACATTAGTTCAGGGCTTACAGCGTGATTGAAGAACAAACATCCATTCCAAATAATCTAAGATTAGATATAACCCAGGCTTCTTGTTATGTTCCAGGCAGACAGGAGACGGTACAAGTGGGTCCGTGAGTGAAGGCACAAGTGTGTCCCAGGCCGCACTCGAGCACCTTTCACGAGACAGGCTCTCTCGCCGCGACCCGGAGTGGCGCCGTGCGTACTGGCGAGGTGAGTTGTCTACAGGAGTGGCAGCGTCTGCCTACAGCCTACCCTCTACTAGGGCGCGGCTGGGAGGTACTACGGCACTGCGGGAGGGGAAGTTTAGGGGGTCTAGGGGCACATAAGTATACTGCAAACCTATAGGTAGAAAAATATGGCTCTGTCTACTTTTCCGGAATAAAAGGCGTGATTAAATGTATGTATATTTAAATAAGTACTTCTGAATCATCATTTAAGCAATGCCGGTTAAAAATTCAACATCTTGACTTCTTTCTGAGCGGCATTTAAATGCAATTAAAATGGCGACCTCGAATATTTCTTGACCTTGGGCGGTCACATGGCGGTGGGAGTCCTCCCTGTGTTCCGAGGAGTGCCCAGTGCCCATTAGAGCTCGCCCGCGCCAGCCACTCTCTACCTCCTCTGCTTACAGAGGGGCGCTCGAGAGTGGTAAAAGTGCGAGCGTTGTCTTCAGTTCTTTAGTAAGGTCCGGGGGCGAAACGTTCGTAGTTAAAAGGTTCTGTCGGTGAACAACTCATAATCAAAACGTTCTGCCGGCGGCTCATCCGGCAGAGAAACGTCTGTCGGAGGTATGTTACAGAATCATATATATTACTAGCTGATGCCCGCCGCTTCGCCGGCGTAAAATTTATTCCTGTTCCAGCTTCCCGTGGGAACTTATTACTGGGATAAAAAGTAGCCCATATATTATTCCAGACTTTAATTTTTCCCTGTACCAAATTTCTTCCCTTCCGGACTGTTGGTTCCACTGCTTCAGCCTGATCCGTTCAGCCGTTCGAGCGTGAAAGAGTAACAAACATCTCCACATACACACTCACAAACTTCCGCATACATAAGATTAGTAAGAAGTAAGATTTATTATGTACCTTTACAGATGTTCAGAGTCACAAACACCAGCAGTACCAGCAGTGCAGTGCGCTCCACCAGGCGCTAGACGAGTGCGGCGCGGTGTGTGAGTATAAGCTGTACTGTACACTGTGTGCTGTGGCGCTACTGCTGGGGACGAGAGCGATGTGTGCCGCAGTAGCGGGGAGGGACCTGGGACTGACCGCGGTGACGTCACACGACACTGGTGTGTTTAGTGTTAGAGATATGGCGGCACTTGTAGCAAGCGTCTTAGCCAAGAGAAACTATACACACAACAACACGGTGTTAATATCCTCTCAACTCTGATATTGATTGTTTGTTCGTGGTATTACAATAAAACGGCAGGACACTTCGATGATTTCTTATATATTTGTACAGCAATATCCTGTCGGTTACAATGTCGAGAAAACGATGCGGATAAGGAACTATACAGGTTGAACAGATAAGGCAGCGCCATCTAGCGAAACTGAGGTGAAACAGATGCATACTATGTTCGGTTACATAAAAAACGTCGAATAAATCTTTAAGTTCACCCCGCTTGCTGCTAGATGGCACTGTGTTAACGCTAATGTTGTTAAATATGAAATGTTAATAAATATCATTGTATTTATAAGGCATTGAGAAATCCACTCAATCATATGCACAAAATGTCATTATATTCTATCCAGCTGTTTAGATGAAGAATACAAAAAGCGCACAAAATAACATAAAGCAGATAAACTTCTGGATCGAGCTGACTATTTGGGTGGTGTTTCTCTGATGAGCTCGATTTAAATGACCGTTATTGTGAAAAAAATATTCCTTTTATTATAAGAAAGTTGAACTACAGTAGGTATTGTTTGTTGTTTCGCTTGTCATTTGTTACTAGTTGTAGTCCGCGACTTCGTTCGTGTAAAAAATGTGATGGGACGGATATTGTAATTTCTCTCTACCTAGCTCTTTATGCAAAGTGGCGTTGATATTGTATTATTTATTACTAGCTGTTCCCCGCGGCTTCGACCGCGTAGAAGTCGTTATTCCGAAAAATAATAACCCTCCTTTTGCGCAGTTGGTTAAAAAGTAGCCTATGTCCTTCCCAGGGCCTCGAACTATCCCTATACCAAATTTCATCTCAATCGCTCCAGGCGTTTAGGCGTGAAAGCGTAACAGACAGACAGACAGACAAACAGACATACCGTTACTTTCTCATTTGTAATATTAGATGAACCTACACCCAACAAACCGAAACACCCGAAAGTTGTTTTTGCATTTATCCCGTCTATCAACTACCTTTTTGACCTCTATATCCATTGAATACGAATACTATCTCGATAACTTTACATGGCTGCATGCTTTAAAGGTATCCAATGTACAGTTTTTACTTTTTTTTTTTTTTATACTACTTAGGTGGCAGACAAGCTTACGGCCCACCGGAAGGTTGGTAACCGTAGCCTATAGACGTTTGCAACACCAGAGGCGCAACACACGCGCTGCCGACCCGGGCGCAGGTTGTGACGACCCACAGTTGAAATTTTTCCAGCCGCCCATAAGGCCTTCAACTTGGCTTAACGACTGTCATTTTACTGACAACCGGGACCAACGGCTTAACGTGCCTTCCGAAGCACGGAAACGCTCGTAAATAAATGTCACAAAGTGGTCCACGTGGTGGTCACCCATCCATATCCGGCCATAGTAAATGTTGCTTACTGCAGTGATCGTTTACAGAACACGTGAGTCCGCGGGGCCACGAGCGCTTCATATCAGTTTTTACTTCGTTAGTACTATTTTATTTCCTGTTATAAATGAGAGTATTGAGGTCCATTTCAGTAACATGGTAATCAATATGACAGTAGAGCTTTAGGCACAATTATTCTATTTCGAACGTATACTGAACATAATACATCTAAACTCAACCCTCACTCAGAATTTCATCCGTCTGCCCTCATTTGTTGGCTAAGTGCCTGCCTCCCGTTACGAAACCTTCTATATGCTAGCGACGGTATGTGACGCTAACCCCTCTCCCGGTGAAGTTTGTCCCTGCAGAATCAGATAGAAGAAAGCGCATTGGTGTCCGTGCCAATCAGCACCTTCGTAGCGCGAAGCGCATCCAAGACCACGTCTTGTGTGTGTGGTACGCTATGTCGTCGCAATATTGAAAGTAGGCGGCAACGAGGTATAGGTCAGGGCCGATGTGACACACCAAACAATGTCGAATGCTAAGGTGCCTCAGAACGGTGATGGGCAGATCGAGTCTTGTGCTGAGCAGCACATTGGGTTCTCCCCATCATCTGTAATAAAATGCACACTGATAGGCTGGCGCGGAGCCGGGTACCGGATTATTACTCCTGCAGCAAGACCAGGTCCAAGGCCACCTCCGTTTTTGATGGGATAGCATTGTGTTCTGTGAAGAGCATACTGACATCCATCACTAGTTATCACTACTCCTCCCTTGAATCTATTGTTTCCTTGAGCTTCCTCGAATAAAATACTTCCCCTTCATTATGCGTCTCCGGTGTCTATTTCAGTGAAGTCTGCGTCCCGCAATGAAGTCTTCCATATGCTGGCGGCGTCTTGTTACCTCAGCTCCTCTCCCAGTATAGTTGGCCTCCCTGCAGAACCAAAGGGGGGAATGCGCATTGGTGTCCGCGCCGATTACCACCTTCTTTCCGCGCAGCGCATCCAGGACCACGTCGAGGTGTTGCAGGTGGAGCGCGATGTCTTCGGCGTATTGGAAATATGCGGTTACTAGATATAGGTCAGGGCTGATGTTACATACGAAACAGTGCCTGGTGCTGAGATGACTCAGCACGGCGATGGTCAGGTCTCATCTCGTACAGAGCAGGCCGCACATTGGGTTCTCTCCCTCCGCAATAAAGGTGACAGATGGACCGGCCCCAAGCCTGGCACCGGAGTATGGCTCCTGTACCAAGACCAGGTCCAGTCCCATTTCAGCAGCGATGGATGGTAGCTCCGCCGTGTTGGCCACCGAGCCCTGTAGGTTAAGCTGGCCCACTCTGATATACATACGGCTACTGTCCATAGTCGGTGCTGGCGATGCTGCGCTCCTCGGCGTGCTTGCGCGCTGGGCAGTCCCGCTGATTGGTCCTGTGTTGGATAGCTGTGCCCTTTCTGCCCAACTTTTTACAGGTTGCGCAGCACTCGTGCTCGGACTGACACTCACCTGCCTTGTGCCCGTCCACACCGCCTGCCGCATGCCCATCTTGCCGCATGTCATGTGGCTAGCCCGACAGTATTTCTCCGGGTGCCCAAACATCTGGCACCTCCTGCAGCAGGTGATATCTACAAAATTGTTCACGTCAATCACATCCCAGCCCACGTATACCTTGCCCCTGTCCACAAGCATCTTCCGCGTCGCCGGAGAGCATTCACAGACCCACATCTTCCTGTTACTGTATCGGTTGCGGCTGAACATTGGCTTGATGTGGGCCCCAGCCGCGAAGGCTGAATTTTTTCAAAAGGAAAGCCGGTGAAAAAAATAATATCCAGTTGGTCACACCTGTAGTGTAGGTATTTTGCGTATTTATTAGATGGTGGCGCGCGGCGGTGTAATGCCTTTTGTGTTTTGTTTGCCACCTGTACTATACTCGTAAGATCCATGTATTTAATTCAAAACAATGTCTTACGTGCATGATAAATTGGCTTATAAAAAAGTATCATAAATTATCTACTGATGACTAAAAAGATATTCAAATTTACACTAACTGAAAAGGTCTTAACCGACCTTAGGTGTAAATAATAGACTGTATATCCTTGTACTGAATTTTTTTTTATTAAAACAATATGCACAGCTATATATTATGTCTGCTCAGGTAACGAAACCATACCGCGATCTAGATACTATATACAAAAAAGTGATGCCATCTAGTTACATATTTTGAACTAAAACCTGACTTGAACACTAACCATGTTTTGAAATTATTCTACTACTCTCTGCAAGCTCATACCTACCTATTTCAAATTGTCTCGATTGAAGTTAATTGAAAATCTATACATATAATAAAATGATAGAAAAGTCAAAACTGTACATTGGAAATATTAAAAAAAAAATACTCGCTGGGTGTTCAACATAAGATACCGAAGCCGAAAATATGGTTAGAATTTTTTTTGTCTGTTTGTCGGTTTGTCTGTTTGTCTGTTTGTCTGTTTGTCTGTTTGCTTTGCTTTGTCCGGAAGGATCTCGAAAAGTACTCAATGGATTTGATTCAAATTTTGTACAAATATTAGCTAGGGGTAGGGTCTTAAAATAGGCTATATATTATCACGCCACATATCCTAGGGGCTAAGCAGAGAGCAATCAAATTGGCATTATTACATAATTTTCACGCGTACGAAGTCGCGGGCAACAGCTAGTAATTCATAAATTTGGGACTTAGACGCGAAATAGGTATAGGTACTTCTAATGTTTTTAATAATATGCATGTACTAGCTAATGCCCGCAGTTTCACCCGCGTAAAATTAGTTCCCGTGGGAAGTTACTCCCGGGATAAACAGTAGCCTATGTGTTATTCCAGACTATAATGGATATCTGTATCAAATTTCAGCCCGATCCGTTCAGCCGTTCGAGCCTGAAAGAGTAACAAACATCCACATTCACACTCACAAACTTTCACATTTATAATATTAGTAAGATTTCAAGTACCTATAGAGTATTAAAAACCGCGATATTTTACAATACAAAATTGAAATAAAAACATACTTCTTATCTATTTTTTCAAAAATATCTGACAAAGTGATTCTATGGAACAAAACTGCTTTATTATGTTATAAACTATTAATGAAACATTCAGCCAAAATAAAGATTATTAGGTATCCCAAGCCATTGAACTAATATCACTAGCGTATTCTGAGATACCTACTTGATAAATATAAAAAAACACTGACCTTTATTTTTTATCGAACCCGTAATACCGAAGGCCTACGTCCATCAGTGAGCATTATATGTGACTCCAAAACAATAATCATGTGTACAGAAATCACAACAAAATACAGAACACAAAACACAATTTTACACACTTTCACGATGTATTTAGTACTTGAAGTAGATAATTATTTATAATTAACTAATAAACAGCACAATACTTTATAAAGTCAATTGAAACTATGTTATGTTTTATTATTATTCACGGGAAACGCATGTGAAATGAAGTAATAACAACACATCAAATTAAAAACACACTTCGATGCAAAACGTTTCGACGTGCGTTAGGTGCATTTAAATTGGTCGAGTTTTGAAGTCAAATACGTTGTCCTTTTCTATTAATATGACTGTCTCAGGTGTAAGCCACGAACTCATGGCTTACTTTAGGCGAAAATCCACGAATCAAATCTTGAAAAAATGTGAGAGAATAGGACGCATATATACATTTGCGTAGTACCATGGAGCAAATATAAGAGCTCTTATATTTGCTCCATGCGTAGTACTAACGAAGCAGACGCAAAATGATCAGGAAGCCGGGCTTACCGCGTGATGTCAGAGATAGGGTCTTTGAACTTTGACTCGAAAATTTATTGCTATGACTTTTGTAGCAGGGGTTGAGACGAAAATGCCGACTTACCATGTAAATTAGCAAATATTTTTATATTTGAATGAGTGTTCGAGAATATATAATTGTGTTTATTAGTTATGAGTAAATATTACATGTCACTGCCCGATCTGAAAAGGGAAGCCACAAGGAATGGGCTTCTATGGACAATTCGCCACTGGTGGGCCCTCACTTCTTCTATGGTCATGCTGTCACTGAAATTTTGCTCGTGTAATTTAGCTGTCAGTTCCTCTGCCTTCAGATCGCCGTCTATTCCGTTCAGAGAGACGAGGGGTGCTAAATAGGCCCGGCGGGGTTCGCATCAAAGAAGATCGAGCCCTAAACCCGGCCTCCACGCTGAGCTCCTCTAAAGCCCGCATCTTCAGCTCCTTCTCTGCCATTTGGTCTTCCAACGCCCGTCGGAAGTCTTCTTCCTCATTTTGGGCCATATTCACCAAGCGGCTATGCCCCTGCGGTACAGTTAAGTCCCTAATGCACTGCTTTAAAGTTCGTGTATTAGCAAACAATCTTAAAAGTCATACACACACAACACCTACTTTCACACAAAGGTCAAATATTCAGTCGGGTAAAAGAGCGCACTCACCAGACAGAGTCACGCACGCGGCGCCTGGGCGGCCGCGCGCGTCGCACGCACGACTGCGCGTACGTCACGCAGCGAGAGGGCCCGCCGACGCGCGCGCAAGGTGTACAGTTGCGCGGACTCGCACCCGCTTGCGACACCGGCAGAGTCACGCACTAACGGCGCGGACTCTAGTCCTGATGGCACACTAGCGCCACTCGAGTGCGCGGACACTAGCCCTATTGGCACACTAGCGCCATACACTATCCAATTGCCAATGTCACTTTGAACGTCCTGTCACCGTCAATGTCGCCAGGTGACAGCTGTCGGTATGACAGATTCAACCGACAGTCAATGTCAATGGTACACAGATAACAAAATAAATTAAGTTCAAATACACAAGCGTCTATGTCGCGGTCGGCAGCTGTCAAGTTAAAAACTGACAGCTGTCTAAAGTCACACCAAATAATTAGAAATAAGCGTCACTGTCGCGGCCAGCAACTGTCAGGGTGACAATGTCAAGATAACGTTGTCAAGTTGACAACGTCAGTTGCCAACGCCACCTACTGACAGCTGTCAAGTGTCACTGTCACTATCTATTTCACGCTCTCGCCGCCCGCGTGCACTTAGCCACGTTTCAGGTTATATAACCTCAAATGCTGAAAATGCACGAGTTTGGCTGAAAAGTCGTGAAATTTACTGAAGCACTATTACAATGTTGCTAAACACTTATTGTTTTATCAATCCTGCCGAAACGGCAAGCCAACGCGTTCAACATCGCAATGCGTTCACACCAAACACTTTGCACTTAAATCCACTGTTATTTACAGTAAATACACAAAAATAAACACAAATAAATACATATAACTAAAGCATATACCCACAATAACTCAGTCGTGAAGTAAAAACTGAAAAATCTACAGGATTTCCGCTGAAAATAATTTTTAAGCGGAGCACTTCGCGCACACGTCCGTACACAACGACAGCGAACGACGAAGTCTCGAACGACGAAGACTCTTGACGGACAGTCCCCTCCACCAACCTCATGGTCTTACCAGCCTCTTGGCTATGAAGACCGAATCATCAGGAGTTACGCGCCGTACTTGCGTGTGCTCTTTCCGGCGCGCACGTTGTATACTCCCTCAATTGACTGTCCCGGCCCTCTCCCTTTCTGGGCGGCCTGGCCATCTTGGCGTTCAGTTCCTCCAGGTCCAGAACCTACCCTTGCCCTCACCTTCCCATCGCTGCTGCCACGCGGCAACAGTTTCGTTGAAAAATTTTTTTTTTCGCGCAAGATATACACCCGGATCTTCTTCTCCACCCGTGTATGGTTCTTGTACAAGGATTGCGTCCAGACCAAACTCGCGGCATAGGGCAGCGAGCTCACTCGCGGCATAGGGCAGCGAGCTCAAACTCTTGACGGACACCCTCCTCCAAGCCCAAGGTCTTCCCAGCCTATTGGCTATTAAGACCTAATCAGGGGAGATGCGCGCCTTACTTGCGTGGGCTCTTTCAGGCGCGCACTTTGTAAACTCCCACAATACTGTCCCGGCCCTCTCCCCATTCAGGGGCGGCTACAAGCGATAGGTCGCGCTTGCGGCAGACAACACACCTACGGCTTCGCCGCTCGCTCGAGTCGCGTGTTGCTAATCCTGCAGTTGATGAAGATCCAGGGTAATTCTTGACGCGTGCCACCGTTGCGCGAAGGTCCTCAGCTGTCGAAAGTTGACCTCCGAGGAGACGAGGTCGCAGTAGTAAACCGGTCCCTCCTCGTCACGAATCACAGCGTTGAGCATGATGTCCCGGTCAGCACTGTAGAGAGGGCACCGCCAAAGGACGTGATCTGCCGTCTCCTCCTCTTCACCACAGAAGCAAAGAGGAGTAGCCGCCAGAGCCATGCCGTGTAACTTCGCTCTGAAGCACCCGTGCCCCGTCAGGATCTGCGAGACTTTATAGTCAGGTTCGACCCAGGTTGCCCTGAGCCGGACCGACACATCCGGGAAAACCCGATAGAGGTCCCTGCCCTTATCCTCCGCTTCCCAACTCTGTTGCCAATTGGCAACAGTCTCCTCCGAAATTTGTCTGCTCTCCGCTTTGAACTCATCACTGGGCAAGTGCCGAATATCGTCTATCCTGCCAGCAAGTGAAACCTCCAGGTCGGCCGGAAGCACTCCCGCCAGCACCGGCAGCGCGGCTGTGCTTACTGATCTGTAGGCCTTGATCAGAAGGACCAAGGCCGTTCGCTGCGTCCTCAACAATGCGGTGCGGACAACGTATTTAGTCACGCGCCTTTACCAACACCCCGCAGCGTACGTAACGATCGCGGAGTACTTACCTCGGTACAGTAATTTTAAAGCGTGGTACCGAATACCCCACGACGCGGTGGAGACACGTGACATCTTGCCAAAGGCAGCCGTAGCCTTCTCTCCCATATACCGTGCGTGATCTCTAAATCCTAGGCCCGCGTCGACTACCACCACCAGAACTTTCGTTGATTGCACGCCCTTGACTGAGATCCCATCGAGTCTTATAGTGGGGGGGTGACCGGGCATCTTTCCCTTCAAGGTCATAGAAAATGATTTGGAGGGAGAGAAGCCCAGCCTGTTCCGCTTCCCCCACGCAGTGATTTGCGTCATCGTTAGAGAGGCCGAGGCCTCTATTCCAGCCCGTGAATTAGACTCGATGAGGACCGTTACACCATCCGCGTAAGCAATGAAATGAACGCCGTCCGGGAGCGGCAGACGAAGCAGGTCATCAATTAACAGGTTCCATAGCGCAGGACCGAGGACCGATCCCTGTGGGCACCCCATTGTTGAGGTTTTCCACAGGGACCTGTCCCCGACAAACAATCCCACGCGTCGCCCGGTGAAATAGGAGAGGGGACGGTAGATGTTAGGTGGACACCCCCCACTCTTTGCCTTCAGCAAGATCATTGGCCACCACGCATTGTCGAAGGCGCCCGAAATGTCCAAAAAGACCGGCCTGAACATATTTAAATTCGCTGTCGCTGATTTTCCCCAAGAGGGAGCGCAGCGCTGACGACGTAGAGCGACCAGGGGTAAACCCGTGCTGGCAGGACGACTGGTTGTGTTTTAAGCTAGGGGCACACTTTAGCAAAACACGCTCCAGAATTTTGCCCAGAACGGAGAGGAGCGTGATAGGGCGATCCCGTCAAGCATCGAACTGCGGTCAGTACCGTAGAGCGGGCATCGCCACAGGACATGGTCCACCGTCTCGTCCTCCTCGCCACAATGGCAGAGAGGAGTAGCCGCCAGCGCCATGCCATGCAGTTCTGCCAGAAAACATCCGTGCCCAGATAATATTTGCGTGACTTTATAGTCAGGCTCGATCCAAGTTGCCTTGAGCCGAACCAACACTTCCGGGAAAAATCGATAGAGGTCCCTGCCCTTCACCTCCGCATCCCAATTCTGCTGCCAGGAGGCAACAGTCTCCTCCGAAATTTTTCGTCTCTCAGTCCTGAACTCGTCGCGCGGCAGATGACGAATGTCATCCACCCTGCCAGCCCGGGCCACCTCAAGGTCTGCTGGCAAAACCCCAGCCAGGACCGGTAGGGCGGCGGTGCTTACTGACCTATACGCCTTGGTCAGAAGGACCAAGGCGGATCGCTGCGTCCTCAACAATGCGGTGCGGACGACGTATTTGGACACGCGCCTCCACCAACACCCCGCCGCGTATGTTAATATGGCCGCGTATGTGCCATTATAAATTACTTTCAGGGCGTGGTACTTAATGCCCCAGGAGGCGGTGGAGACGCGTGACATCTTGCCGAAGGCTGCGGCAGCCCGTTCCCCGATAGACAGCGCGTGATCACTAAAGCTAAGACCTGAGTCGATCACCACACCCAGGACTTTCGTCGACTGTACGCTCCTGACTGATGTCCCATCGAGTCTTATGGTGGGGGGGGCGGCCAGGCATCTTTCCCCTCAGTGTCATGGAGAATGTCTTGGTGGGAGAGAAGCCTAGTCTGTTTCGCCTTCCCCATGACGAGACCAGTTTCATCGTATCGGTTGCCGACGTCTCGATTCCCGCGCGCGTGTTTGACTCGATGAGAACCGTTACATCATCAGCGTATGCGACTAGGTGAACTCCGTCTGGGTATGGCAGCTGAAACAGGTCATCCATTAGCAGATTCCAAAGGGCAGGTCCGAGGACAGACCCCTGGGGGCATCCCAGTTGTGGGTTTCCACAGGGATCTGCCCCCGACAAACAGTCCCACCCGTCGACCGGTAAAATAAGAGCACAGGAGTCCGTAGATGTTCGGCGGACATCCTGCGGTCTTTGCCTTCAGCAAGATCATCGGCCACCACGCACTGTCGAAGGCGCCCGAAATGTCTAGAAATACCCCTTGCGCGTACTTGCTCTCCCCATCGTGCACTCTCTCCAAGATGGATCGAAGTGCCTTCAGGGTTGAGCGACCCGGCGTGAACCCGTGCTGGCAGGGCGATGTATTGCTAAGGATGTTAGGAGCGCATTTTAACATTAACCTTTCTAATATCTTGCCCAGGACGGAGAGGAGCGTGATGGGGCGATACGCTTTAGGATCAGATAATGGCTTGCCGTTCCCTTTGGGGAGAATGACAAGTCGTCCGTTCTTCCACGCATCAGGAAATGTGCCCTCCTCAACGCATGTGCCGAAAACTCGCGTCAGCTCGGAGCCAGCTACGCGCCACGCATGTTTGACCATGCGGGCGGTGATTCCATCGATACCCGGAGCTGTGTTAGGTAATCCCTTGACTATGTCATGCAAACCCACCCGTAATGGAGCCGGCGCATCCCTTCCGGAGGGTGTGCAAGCCGCCATGAGACGAACTTGTCTATGGTAGCGGTCGTCAGTCAGTGGGTCGTCGTCTGGACTCAAGAGTGTGCACCAGTGTGCTCATGGCGGCTTCCACATCCCCCGAGTGTTCGTCCATATATTTGACGGCGTTTATTACATTCGGCGGTGGTCTTTGCCTCCCGTTCGCCGTCCGGTACGCCAGGCCCCAGGGGTCCTGGTTTCCAGAGTCAGCGAGCGCGCGGAAAAATTCGAGCTGCGCCCGCTCCATCATTCTTTTAAATTTTCGCCTACAGTCCCCTAGCGCGACCCTATACGAAGTTTTTAAGGCCTCTGGAAGATTTCTCTTTTTGCTGCTTGAAATTCCCTACGCGCCTTGTTGTGCGCGCGACGTACGTCATCAAGGGCTGGGGACCACCACTCGGGTCCTCTCGCCCGTTTACTCGCGGATACTGTGCCCAGGGCCCTCTCTGCAGCCTGACCAATTAGGTTGCTAAGGGAGAGTCCGAGATGGTTTGCTCCCCTAGTCCAATCGAGTTGTCCGATGCTATCGCGAATTTCCGCCCGGAAGAGGTCCCAGCTTACACCACGCTCCCGAAACCTTTTTGGCTCCCCCGACGGCTCTTTGTAGTGCAGTGGACATCTATTGACGCGCAGCCTATAGGTGATGAGGCGGTGGTCGCTGATGCTGGCATCTGGGTGAACGCGTCAATCTTCTAAAATAATTCCTCCCGTCGACATGGTGATGTAAATCCATGACTCTCCGTTTTCCGTGCTGAAGGTCGGAGGCTGCCCGGATACGTTGAGCACCTTCAAGTTGCGACTGTAGATAAAGTCCTCGACCTTTTGTCGACGACGCGTAACATCGTTGCCACGCCCGGTGTAATGGCACGGCAGGGAGTGCCACAGTGGCGAGTGGGTGTTGACGTCAGCTCCCACAAGGATCTTCTGGTTCCCATTGTCAACGCGCGTTCTATCTATGACTACTCCTAGATGTTCCAGGTAGGGGTCCACTGGATGCGAGAACTGGAAGTAGGAGCTGACTACTGTGAGTCCAGCAGGCGGGATGACGTCAATGTTAACCGCGACACAATGGGTCCCAGAGAATTGACCCAGCACCATACAGGGGAGGTCAAGGCAGGCGACGTAGATTCCCACCATGCTGTCCGTACCAGCTGGGAGTATCAGGTTTGCGAGGTCGGTGGAGGAGTAGGGTTCCTGGCAAAGGATCAAGTCCAGGTTATGGGCTCTGGCGATGTTAGGCAGCTCCAGTGTGGCGTTTTTTGATCCCTCTAGGTTGAGCTGGCCCAGTTTGATGTGGTGTGGTGCGTTAGCCATAGTTGACCCTGTTTATTTCGCGCTCCTCCGCGTATTTCCGTGCTGGGCAGTCCTGGGCGTTGGTGGCGTGGGTCGTCGAACCTTTCCTGTTGAATTTTTTGCAGGTAGCGCAGCAGCGTGATTCTGATTGGCATTCCCGGTTCTTATGGCCGTCCTCCCCGCAAACGCCACACGTCATTGACTTAGCCTTGCAGTATGACATCTTCGGCAACAGGTTACCCCTATGTAATCGTTGACTTCAACGACCTCCCAACCCACGTATACCCTGCCCCTCTCTATCATAAATTTGCGAAGATCCGGGGTGGCCTGGCACACCCACATACACCTATTGTTATGGCGATTACGCCTCTCTTGACGGACAGTCACCTCCACCACCTCATGGTCCCTCCAGCCATCTTGGCTATATGGACCGAATCATCGGGAGTTACGCGCCGTACTTGCGTGTGCTCTTTCCGGCGCGCACGTTGTAGACTCCCACAAATTGACTGTCCCGGCTCTCTTGCACACGCAAGTACGGCGCGTAACTCCTAGTGATTCGGTCCATATAGCCAAGATGGCTGGAGGGACCATGAGGTTGGTGGAGGGGACTGTCCCGGCTCTCTCTCCCTTTCTGGGCGGCCATACCATCTTGGCGTCGGTGTCGCCTTTGCGACTAACGAAACTCAGAACGCCTTCATCGCTCGCCTAGGTCCTTCCCTCGATCTCCAGCCTACTCCTAATCCTGTGCCAACCGTGCGCGAAATCCCTCAACCGCCGAAAGTTATCTTCCGTCGATACCAGCTCGCGGTAATATGCAGGCCCCTCATCCTCCCAGGTGAGCCCATCAAGCATCCTATCTCGCTGTTCCTTGTAAAGGGGGCACCTCCACAAAATGTGGTCACGACATTCATCCTCTTCCCCGCAGTAGCATAGGCTGTCCTCACATAGCGTCATGTCACACAAGCGTTTACGAAAACTTCCATGGCCAGTCAAAATCTGAGAGGTTTCATAGTCCGGCTCGCCCCAAGTGGCCTTGAGACGAGCCGACACGTCCGGGAAGAAACTAAAGAGTTCCCTACCCTTTTCCTCACCTTCCCATTTCTGTTGCCATTTGCCAACAGTCTCCTCCGGAATTTTTCTACTCTCGACCCTGAGCTCAATCCTGCCGAGGTGTCTCACGTCGTCGATTCTGCCAGCCCGTTCCACCTCGAGGTCCGCCGGCAATAATCCCGCCAAGACCGGCAGTGCCGCAGTACTGACCGATCTATAGGCCTTCGTGAGAAGCACTAAGGCCCGACGCTGAGTACGCCGTAGTGCGCCTCAAACCACGTGGGTAGCCACGCGCCTCCACCAACATCCCGCCGCGTACGTCACCACTGGGACGTACGCACCGCGATACAGCACTTTAAGAGCGCCGTACCGGATACCCCAGGGTGAGGCCGAGACGCGCGAAATCTTCCCGAATGCTGCTGTGGCACGATCTCCCACAGACAGGGCGTGCTCCCTGAAGCACTGGCCCGAGTCGATCACCACACCCAACACTTTGGTAGACGTTGCTCCCTTGACTGCAATCCCGTCGAGCCGGACCACGGGGGGACGGCCAGGCAGCTCCCCTTTTATAGTCATTGAGAATGACTTGCCGGGGGAGAAGCCTAGCAGGCTGCGTTTACCCCAGTCAGAGATGAATCCCAAGGCGCATGAGGCAGACGCCTCTATGCCGGCTCGCGTGTTCGACTCGACGAGGATTGTTACGTCATCTGCATACGCTACGAGATGAACTCCATGCGGGTATGGTAACCGAAACAGGTCATCCATGAGGAGGTTCCACAGAGAGGGCCCCAGTACCGAGCCCTGCGGGCATCCCATGGTAGAGACTTTCCACATGATCTCGCTGCCGACGGAGAACCCAACTTGGCGATTGGTAAAATAGCTCACCAGCATCCGATAGATGTTTGGTGGGCAACCGCCGCTCTTCGCCTTCAGCAAGATCATTGGCCACCATGCGTTGTCGAACGCCCCCGATATGTCCAGGAATATTCCCTGGACATACTTCGAGCTACTCTCAGCCACTGTGGCCTGAATGGCCCGCAAAGCCGTGAGCGTCGACATACCCCGGGTGAACCCATGCTGACACGACGACGCGGAGCGCAAGATGTAAGGTGCGCTGAGTAGAACCACTCGCTCCAGAACCTTGCCCAGCGTCGAGAGAAGCGTGAGGGGGCGATACGCTTTAGGATCGGTAGGTGGCCGATCATTACCTTTCGGAATGACAACCAGCCTCCCGTCCTTCCACGCATCGAGAAATGTGCCCTCCTCCACGCAAAGTCCAAAAAGTCGCGATAGCTCGGAGCCAGCTGCGAGCCACACATGTTTGACCATGCGGGCGGTAATCCCGTCCCTTCCCGGTGCCGTGTTAGGTAATCCCTGGACTACTCTCACAATCGCATCCATAGATGGGGGAGCCGCATCCCGACCGGAGGGTGCGCAGGCCGCCATGAGTCTGACCTGTCTGTGGTATGCAGAGTCGACGGATACGTCGTCGTCAGGGCATAGGGCGCTGACCAATGCACTCATAGCGGCCCGCGCATCCCCCGCATACCCCTCTAAAAATTTGGTGCCGTTAATGACGTTAGGCGGAGGCCTTAGCCGCCCGCTCGCAACCCTGTACGCCAGGCCCCATGGGTCCTGGTTACCCGAATTTGCCATTTTTCGAAAGAAGTCGGTCTGCGCTTTTCCTATCGTCGCCTTATATCTACTGCGGCACTCATGGTAGTAACCTTTCGCATCATCCTCCCATTCCCCCATCCCTCTCCTTCTAATCGTCTGCCACGCTTTCCTAGCTTTATTCGTTCTCTTACGCAGGACATCCAGTGCTGGAGTCCACCATTCATATCCGGTTGCACGCTTCCTATTACCGCCTGTACCACAACATTCAGTCGCCGTCCGCACTATCAGATTAGTAAAGTCCTTACTTACCTTGTTCGCAGGTTTACGGCAGTTCAGTCCTCCCACCGGGTCATGGATCAGGGCCTGGAACCGTTCCCAGTTCACACCGCGATCTCGGAATCTAAGGGGGGCCTCCGACGGCTGAACCGAGCCAGCACTCTCGCGGGCACCAGTGAGGCAGAAAGTGATCAGCCGATGGTCGCTGCTGCTGACGTCTTCATGTACAGTCCAGTTTCTGATGTGTACACCTGGAGTGTGGAGAGTTAGATCGATATTGGACTCACCGTTAGTTGTGCAGAATGTGGCTGGTTGCCCGGGTCTGTTGGCAATGTGTAGTCTTCTGCCAGCAACAAAGTCCTCCATCTGGTGGTGTCTATTCGTCACGTCAGCTCCCCTGCCTGTGTAATTAGTTTCTCGGCAGTACCACGTTGGAGAGTGCGCATTCGTGTCTGCTCCAATTAATACTTTCTTCCCGCGTAAGGCATCCAGCACGACAACCAGATGTTGTAGGTGCTGCGAGATATTGTCTGAATATTGGAAGTAGGCTGTAATGACGGAAACATCTGGACCGATGTGACACACCAGGCAGTGCCGGGTACTCAGGTGCCGCAGTACTAGGCAGATCCGGCCTGGCGCAGAATAGGCCACACATGGGGTCCTCTCCCTCCGAGATGAAGGTGACTGAGGGGCTGGCACTAAGCCTGGCACCGGAGTATGGCTCCTGTACCAGGACCAGGTCCAGCCCCATCTCTGCGGCAATGGACGGTAACTCCAATGTGTTGGAGACGGACCCCTGCAGATTTAGTTGGCCCAGCTGTAAGTTGTTGGTAGAGTTCCTAGCCATAGTTAGTAATGGAGATGCTACGCTCCTCCGCGTGTCTCCTCGCCGGGCAGTCGCGCTGGTTGGTGCGGTGAGCGATGGCCGAGCCCTTTTTCCCCATCTTCTTACACGTAGCGCAGCAGATCTGTGTGGATTGGCATTCAACGGTCTTGTATCTGTCTTCACCGCACCTGTCACAGGTCATTTCGCTAGCCCGGCAGTACTTCTCGGGGTGCCCGAACATTTGGCACCTACGGCAGCACGTGACGTCAACGAAGTCGTAGACGTCTATGACGTCCCATGCCACGTAGACCTTGCCCTTGTCCAGCAGGTTCCCACGCATGGTAAGCGTGCACTCGCATATCCACATGCGCTTGTTGCCAAACCTGGATCTGCTGAACATGGGCTTTACTTCGGCTTTAAGTTCCTCCAGGGTCTTGAGCTCGCCGAAGTTCTGCTCGTGGAGTTTTAGCATAACTTCTTCGACTTTTAATTCGGCGTCTATTCCCGTGAGAGACACCAGCGGGCGACGTTCACGCGGTTCAGCTACTCGCAGCGTTGTTGGAACCGCCTCCCTCAGCGTCTGCGCGTCTCTGGCATTCGTGGTTTCCACCAACAGTCCCGCTCCTCCTGTCCTGCGCACTCCGTGAACCTTGATCCCCAGATCCGCTGGATTCACTGATTTCTGGAGCACCCTTTTCGTATCAGCGGCAGTCTTCAGGACCTCCTTCTGATCCTCCGCTGGGTAGACGGCGATTACCGGACCAAGGCGCTTCGGTATTGGGGACGGCTCCATGTTCCGGCCCGTCTTAATGGCGTTGGCATATCCCAATTGCTGAGGTAGGGCGGCAACAGAAGGTTCGGCTGGCCCCGTCCACGTTGATGGTGCTGCTGCAGTTTCGTAGAACTCTACCTTGTTTTGGAGAGCCGCATTTCTGCCCTCCGCTTCCGCGAGCCTTAACGCCAGGTGGGCCACGACTGATGCTATTCTTTCTGTGCATGATCCGATGGTCGTGATCTCTTCCTTGTTCAGCTTCGAAGTTTTGGAGCGTACGGCGTCCATTATCCCCTTTGTTTGGGCAGCCACCACTAGCTGCAGAGAGCTTACCGTCGCCATATCACTCTGCGATGCGCCTATGGCGCGGGCTGGTCCAGTGCTCGACGCTGCTGCCGGCGGGGCCTCTTCCACTCCTCTCTCCTCTAACCCGTCGTGATGGTCCCCACCGCTACGTCCGTTAGTATTCCAGCCACGGGCGAGGCCACCGTCTTCCTGGCCGATTGGATTCTTCGCCGGACTGCTTCCTGAATCTCTTCCGGAGAGCTAAGGGGACGCTTACCTACGACAGTTGCTGGCTTACACTTTTACACACTTTTACACAGCTTAATTTACACTGTAATTCCTGTTTATTGCACAAAAATATCCACAATCACTATAATAATAAAAGTATATAGCCACGATTACTCAGTCGTGTATCAAAAGCTAAAAAATATTCAGGCAATCCGCTGAAAATATTTTTTTCTACGGAGAGAACAACTCGCGCACGTCCGCACCGTCCGAGAGTGAACGACGAAGTCTCTTGACGGACACACCCTCCTCCAAACCCAAGGTCTTCCCAGCCTCGCGGCTATTAAGACCTAATCAGGGGAGATGCGCGCCCTACTTGCGTGGGCTCTTTCAGGCGCGCACTTTGTAAACTCCCACAATACTGTCCCGGCCCTCTCCCCGTTCAGGGGCGGCTACGAGCGATTAGCCGCGATTGCGGCAGACAACACACCTACGGCTTCGCCGCGCGCTCGAGTCGTATGTTGCTAATCCTGCACTCCTAGATCCATGAGGATCCTCGACGCATGCCAGCGGTACGCGAAGGTCCTGAGGCATCGGAAGTTCGCCTCCGAGGAGACGAGATCAGGATAGTATACCGATCCCTCCTCCGCCCGAACAATACCACGTAACATCGTTCCCCGGTCAGGACCGTAAAGAACGCATCTCCAGAGAACATGGTCTACGGTTTCGTCCTCCTCCCCGCAGAAGCACAGCGCCGTATCCGACAACGCCATACTGTGCAACTTCGCCCGAAAGCACCCGTGCCCAGTTAAGATCTGTGAGACTTTATAATCAGGCTCGACCCAAGTTGCCTTGAGTCGAACCAACACTTCCGGGAAAAATCGATAGAGGTCCCTACCCTTCACCTCCTCATCCCATCTCTGTTGCCAGGAGGCAACAGTCTCCTCCGAAATTTTGACTCTCTCTGCCCTGAACTCAACCTTCGAGAGATGCCTAACCCCGTCAATTCTACCCGCCCTGGTCACCTCCAGATCCTCCGGAAGGACTCCCCCCAGAACAGGCAGCGCGGCTGTACTAACTGAGTTATATGCTTTCGTTAAAAGAACCATTGCGGGTCTCTGTTTTCTAAGCAGCGCTGACCTAACCACGTATAATGGCACACGCCTCCACCAGCATCCCGCGGCGTATGTCACTACCGCTACGAAGGTTCCCCGGTACAGCACTTGTAGGGCACTGTACCGAATCCCCCACGACGCGGCAGAAACACGCGACATTTTTCCGAAGGCCGAAGCGGCCCTCTCCCCAATATTCACCGCATGATCCCGGAAACTAAGGCTTGTATCCACCGTCACACCAAGGACGCGGGTCGAGGCCACGTTCCTGACTGAGATCCCATCTAGCCTCATTGTGGGGGGCGGGCCAGGCAGTTTCCCCTTCAGGGTCATAGAACATGACTTTGAAGGCGAAAAACCAAGGCGATTTCGCGCTCCCCACTCCCCGATAAGGCCTAGCCCCTGAGTTGCCAGGGACTCGATGCCCGCACGGGTATCGGACTCGATAAGGACCGTTACGTCATCCGCGTAGGCGACCAAAGAGACTCCGTTCGGGTATGGCAGCTTAAACAAGTCGTCCATGAGTAAATTCCATAACGCCGGTCCGAGCACAGAACCCTGTGGACATCCCATAGAGGAGACCTTCCACAGCGTTCTGTCCGCGACGAAGAGGCCCACCCGGCGGCCAGTGAAGTATGAACAGAGCATGCGGTAAATATTGGGAGGACACCGTCTACCCTTCGCCTTGAGCAGCACTATTGGCCACCACGCGTTGACAAAAGCGCCCGAAATGTCAAGCAGTATAGCCTGCACGTATTTTGCCCTACTGCAATATGCTACTTCCAAAATTGCGTTCAGCGCGGTGGAGGTTGACCTACTCCGAGTAAAGCCGTACTGACACGGCGACGTGCTACCAAAAACCCCCGGTGCGCACCTAAGCATAACCCGCTCCAAGACTTTGCCCAGGACAGAGAGCAGCGTGATAGGGCGATACGCTTTAGGATCGGAAAGAGGCCGGTCGTTCCCCTTGGGGAGAAAGACAAGCCGCCCGTCCTTCCACGCATCGGGAAAAGTGCCCTCCTCAACGCATTTGCCGAAAACACGCGTCAGCTCGGAGCTAGCCTCGGGCCACGCATGTTTTACCATGCGCGCCGTTATTCCATCGATGCCCGGAGATGTGTTAGGAAGATCCTTGATTATCTCCCACAGATCGTGCGATGATGGAGCAGGAGCGTCCCTGCCAGTAGGCGTGCAAGCCGCTGCGACTCTTACTAAGGAATGGTAAGGAGAGTCATCGTCCGTGCTGTCGTCTGGGCACAATGCGTGTACAAGGTTGGACATTGCGGCTTCCACGTCCGTGGCCTGAAGCTCCATATATTTCACGGCGTTAATGATATTTGGAGGCGGACGTCGCCTCCCACTAGCTGCCCTATACGCGAGGCCCCATGGATCCTCATTACCCGTCCCCGCAAGCTCCCGAAAGAAGTTGAGACGCGCCTGCTCCATCATCCTCCTATACCGACTCCTACAGCGACCAAGCTCACCCTTTAGGGCCTCGAGGGCGGGGCCACCAATTGACCGACTCTTGGCCGCCTGGCAGGATCTGCGAGCCCTATTGTGGGCCTTTCTTGCTTCGTCGAGACCTGGCGTCCACCACTCGTACCCCTGTACTCTTTTTGCCCCAGTGGTAGTGCCTAATGTTCTCTCAGCGGCCTGACCTATGATCCTCGTAGCGGTGTAACCAAGTTGGTTAGCTCCCTTCGTGAGGTCTATTCGCCCGATAGATACGTGGATGACCGCTTGGAAGAGTTTCCAATCTACTCCCCTCTCCCGAAACCTCCTTGACTCCCCCGATACCTCTCCAATTGATTTGCGTCGTCGAAGGTTTCCTATGCTGCAGGTGAGAAGGCGGTGATCGCTGATGCTGGCGTCCGGGCATACCCGCCAATCCAACACGTCGACTCCACCGATGGACATTGTCACGTCGATGTTGGAACTTCCGTTGATGGTGCAGAAGGTTGGCGGTTGATGTTCCTCGTTGTGGACCCTTACCCCGTGCCTGAGGATAAATTGACCTGAAGCAGGTGACGCGCGGCCGAGTGCCACAATGGAGAGTGGGTGTTGGTATCTGCTCCGATTAGTATGCGGCGTCCTCTCAGCTCCTCCAGGATCCTGCGCAGCATCTCCAGGTATGGACCCACCGGGTGCGAATACTGGAAGTATATGCTCACCAATATGATTCCTCCGGGTTCTCCGGTGCCGAGATGCGCAACCGCACAGTGGGTGGAGCAAAGGTAGTGCAGCATGGTGCAGGGTATATCTGTCCGTGCCAGGAAGATTCCTGCCATGCTCTCAGTCCCGGCCGGCAGTAGCAGGTGTTGATGGTGGTTGTCCTCTGCTGAGACGTGAGGCTCCTGCACCAGCACGACATCTAGGTGGTGGTCGTTTGCGATGGTTGGTAACTCGGTGGTTGCGCCCTCACCCGACAGCAGGTTCAGCTGCCCCACCCGTATACTCCCTTCTCTTACTCTATCCATAGTAGACCCTGCTCAGTTTCCGCTCTTCGGCGTACTTGCGGGCTGGGCACTCGCGGGCGTTGGTGCTGTGGCTCGACGCTCCTTTTCGGCCAAACTTCTTGCAGGTCGCGCAGCAACGGGACTCCGACTGACACTCTGCGTTCTTGTGCCCGTCCTCTCCACACAGTCCACAAGTCATGGACTTCGCCCTGCAGTACTTCTCGGGGTGCCCGTAGTTTTGGCATCTGTGGCAGCAGGTAACCCCCAAGAAGTCGTTGACCTCGACGATCTCCCATCCGATATAAACCCGACCGAGCTCAATTAGAGCTCTACGTAAAGGAGGCGACGCCTGGCACACCCACATACATTTGTTCGCCCGACGGCTTCTCCTGTAGGGGACGCGTATCTCCTTTGACATTCTCTCCTTGGTCCACTCGGAGTCGCGAAGGTTCTGCTCCCACATATCCTCCATGACGGATTCAAATTTCGAGTCAGCGTCTACTCCAACCAGTGCGATTAGCGGCTGCCTGTCCTTTGGCTCTTCAGCCCTTAGTGTGGGTGGAATGGCCCGTTTTAGGACCTCTGCGGCGGAACTCGACCCCGTCTGCACGACAACTCCACTGTTACCCACCGTGCGCATCCCGACGATTGTGGCTCCGATCTCCCTCGGGTTTACGGCTTGCTTCAGGGCCATCTTCGCTTCCTGGGCTGACTTTATGGTCTCCCTTTGGTCCTCCGCAGGGTATATGGCTACCGCGGGCTCGGCACGGGGAGGAATGCGCTTCCGTTCATCCTCGTAGCGCCCAAGTTTTAGAAGGCTGGCGAACGAAGGCGTGTGAGTTTCTTCGACCATGAGCGGCGGGGGGGGACGCGGGGCCAAGCGCGCCACACGGAGTTTCTCCTCGGCGACCGCAAGGCGGGCTATCAGCTGCGTGACCACTGAGCTTACATTGTTTACCTGCAGCCCTATTTCGGCTATCTCGTCTTTGTTTAATTTTGATGATTTTGCCCGAACAGACTCCATAATGCAAACCGCCAGCGTGGCAAGGTCTGTCAGTGGAACGGTTTGCTGGCTACGTCCTGGCTCCAATGGTTGCGTTGCTTCGTTGCCTTCGTCCGGAGTCTCCCTGCGGGCTTGGACCGGCGTCTCGGGCAGGCTGTAATTAAGAATGCCAGCAACGGGTGGGGGCGCCTGTTTGCGCAAACCCTGCACCTTCCTCCTTACCGCGTCCTGTATTTCCTCGGGCGAAGTCAGTACTCTTGACGGACAGTCCCCTCCACCACCTCATGGTCCCTCCAGCCATCTTGGCTATATGGACCGAATCATCGGGAGTTACGAGCCGTACTTGCGTGTGCTCTTTCCGGCGCGCACGTTGTAGACTCCCACAAATTGACTGTCCCGGCCCTCTCCCTTTCTGGGCGGCCTTGCCGTCCTGGCGTAGATGTCGCCTTTGCGACAGTCGTCACATTAACGCCTTCGTCGTCCGCTAGTGCCCGCCCTCGATCTCCAGCCTATTCCTAATTTTGTGCCAGCCGTGCGCGAAGTCCCGAAGCCGCCGAAAGTTATCCTCTGAGGATACGAGTTCGCAGTAATATGCAGGACCCTCCTCTTCGCAGGTGAGCCCATTCAACATGCGGTCACGCAGTTCCGTATACAGGGGGCATCTCCACAAGATGTGGTCCCGGCATTCATCTTCTTTCCCGCCGTAACATAGGCTATCCTCACATAACTTCACGTCGCTCAGTCTTTTCCTGAAACATCCGTGGCCTGTCAGAACCTGAGAGATTTCGTAGTCCGGCTCGACCCAAGTAGCCTTGAGGCGAGCCGACACGTCCGGGAAGAAACAGAACAGTTCCCTACCCTTTTCCTCACCTACCCATTTCAGTTGCCAGGAGGCAACTGTCTCCTCTAAAATTTTCCTACTCTCGACCCTGAGCTCCTTCCTGTCAAGGTGTCTTAGCTCGTCTATCCTGCCAGCACGTTCCACCTCCAAGTCCGCAGGTAGCACCCCCGCACTCTTGACGGACAGTCCCCTCCACCAACCTCATGGTCCCTCCAGCCATCTTGGCTATATGGACCGAATCATCAGGAGTTACGCGCCGTACTTGCGTGTGCTCTTTCCGGCGCGCACGTTGTAGACTCCCTCAATTGACTGTCCCGGCCCTCTCCCATTCTGGGCGGCCTGGCCATCTTGGCGTTAAATTCCCTTCTTGGGATTCTTTCACAAAGAACAGGCGACTTCGCCGTTACGTGTCTACTACACCTAGCTCCACCTGGTTGCGCTTTTTGTGCCACGCGTGTGTTAGATTCATCTCGTAGAGGGTAGGTATATCAATACATACGGTCACGCCTTTTATCCCCGAAGGGATAGCCAGAGGTATATTCTGTAAGGAGGGTATTAGCTAACAAGTTATGAAATGAAAAGAAATGAATATGAGATAAAAATATCTTTATTCTCGTCAAGATTTCCAATTCTACATTTACCGCCAGATTCGCAATAGGTAGAGCCTATGAGAAAGAACCTGGCAATAAAACTCACGGCCACTCTTTTCAAAGTCACATTAATTGCTATACATCTATTTCTACTATTATCCAATTCCATCAATAGTTGGTACACGTCATTACAATTAAATAGCAACACGGGTCATATCTTTACAAATAGTTACCTATACATTATCTTTTAAACCAAGCCATGGGCAGTATAAAATAACCTTGAATACAATCAATCAAATCGGTCTATGGCAGTTCAGCACTGCTGGACGTAGACCTCTGCTAATTTCAACACATATATTACACATCACATCAGATCAGATAAATTACATAAGTTATTAATGAGAAACGTACCCTTAAGACGGCTGCTCAGCGACTCGACTGTCCTGACCTCACATTATACCCTTTTATATTATACTTTTGGCGCCAAAACATCACTACATTGTTTGCCCTTGTAAACAGTGTCAAATAAAATCCCAATACATTGAATCGAATTAGGCAATGACATTTTCTAACAAAGTAACATCTAAAATAACTTAATTTAATTATAAATGTGAAACATCATAGTATCTATTCAGTAATTACATTTAACATACATTACTCCATGTAATAACTATCGATATTTACCGGAAACATCAATGAAGCAAAACAGTTAATTAACACACTATTACTATTTCTTTTCACAAAGACGATTCTTAACCTGATCATATTTATTTTATTATTATTCTACAATTTTATATCTTTATGCTATGAAACAATATTAATTAATTAGTACTACACAGTTTCTCAAAAACCGTCGTGAAACGGAACTTTATTTTGCATGTTGGCTAAATTGTTACAAAGTACTGCCAACTACATACAGAAGATTAAAATGTTTACCGTACAATAAATAAATGGTTCTATCTAATGGGTTGCCATATAAACAGCACAAAAACACTATTTTCTACTCTTTTATGCCAAGCTGTAAACCGCGAACCAGCACGGTCAACCAAGTAATTTACATAGGTATAAGCATATCTATCACGGCCATACTGACAAGTACTTCGCTCTCGAAGTACAAATATATTCATTTTTATTGTCAAAACCAACAGAGTTTACAAAATAACATGATAATATTCAGTTCAGTAGGTATAGCTAATTATGGGTTGCCCTAATGTAACCAATAAATTGTATAAATTAAACAATAAAAACAAGTTAGATGCTATTAAGTTTACATCATCATCATACATAAATATAATTAACTGTTTCATTATTCACTGGCATTGTCATGCTATATGCTATTCGTATCACCAGCTACATATGACTTTCCATATTCAGCATCAGGGCAGTGACTGACCAACAGATTTTCTATTTCATAATAATATATTGCAAAACTTAACTTGTACTGTTCCACAACATTTATTATTGTAATGTCTAACTGGTTTCGTCTTTCGGCATTCTCAAAGGCTATTTTCTTATTTAGATCATAATTACACTTCGAACACATAAACAATAACAATTATTTCAATGTAGATTGACAGACAAGGTTGCCAGTTTTCAAAGCTAACCCTAAAAAAATTCTAAACTTCTGAAAATGTCCACGCCATTAAATGGCATACAATGTAACATTTCGATTTGTCTTATAAAGTAAATCATGTCAAACCATGTCAAGTAAACCTAAAAAAATAAATTAAATATCAAAATATCTACTAAATTAAATGTACAATGTCTTAGTCATAGGCACAGTCTTAGTTATGCTGTTATAGTCATGTCGTTCTTTCTATTTTGTTTTTACGTTTGCCAATTGCATAGACGTGTCATGTCCTTCCAACCGCTGCTCTTGGATACGGACTTGCACCAAACAATTGACCGACCAGCGGAAACATAATTACTAACCCATATGTTTGTCAATTGCATAGACGTGTCAAGTCCTGCACCCGCTGCTTGTGATCCAGACTTGCACCAAACAATTGACCGACCAGCAGAAACATATTGATTAGTTACCATGACTTGACATATATGTCCCGTTCACCCGCTACCAGCGAGATATCGACTAGCGGCCTTTTCCTTTTAATATATGTCACTACTTTTTTTAAATATAATACTTTCTTCGTTACCATTACATTCCTTTTCTTAATAAGCAAAGTTTTTTTTTTATCAAAAATGTTATCTTCAATTAGGTGAATCAATAAACTGATACCTCGACCATCTTTAGCGATTAATACGTTTCAGAAATAACCTATAGCTAACTCGCAGAGTCAACGATCATTATGAAGTATAGGTTTATTTGCTATGGGCCTTTAAGGTTATCACAGTCATGTACCTAGTCATTTTGCGGGGAGAATCTATCACCGACTTGTTTTATTTTATGCTGTAGGTATAGAGTAAAACAATGTACTTATTTAAAAATGCTTTACATGCTGAAACTATATCAACTATTAAAAGTATCTTCTTACTATTTAAGTTTATTTATATTTCAAATGTATTCCTTCAATAATAATATAGGTACGAGCCAGAACACAAAATTAGGTCAACTCACTTTTTACTGATAGGTATAGGGTCAGTGCGCCGGTTTGCGTCTAGGTCCTTTATACGTCTGTCTAAACGAACTGCAACAATGTCGTGAATTATTTTTTTAACACTAGTTAGAATATAAGCTTCAGTTATACCGACATAAAGTTAAATTTAACAACTAATGTCATAACTGTAATAGCTGCATCGCCTTGGCTACTTGCAGAAGCCATAGCGCTATAAAAATTAAAGTTAATGAAAGAATCCGGTTTCACGAATGAAGTCCAGCATAATTGTAATTGTAGCAAAATATTTATTAATCATTTTATAAAAAAGAAACTTCGTAAAAATAATTTATTACACTTATTATTTTAAAAGTCAATTGTAAACTATTTAAAATCAACAGATATGATGAATTTTAGAAAGGGGTTTATAACAGTATATATTTTGCATCATGAGTTTGGCAACTCCTATAAATGTACGGAAACATACGTAATGACCCGGCTTTCTTATTTCTCAAATCAAATAATCTTTTGTCTTTTATTATTTTCCTGCGTCTATTTTGCCCTGAAATATCATCTGTCACTACATACAGTAATTATAAGTAACTCTTCGATTTATTAGTAACTAGTATTCACAGCAAAAACAGTATACCTAGACAACAAAAATTTTGTAGGTAGTTATTACTATAGTTCATTCAACGCGATACCGAGTCACAAGATAAAAATCTTCTAGTACCTACATTTTCCAAGAGCGGCGTATTGACGAAATATTTCATGCCACCTAATGTACCTTCTAGGTATACAGAAAGTTAACGAAAGGAAATCAAGATTTGATATAGAAATCTAGTTGGTATTTAAAATTAACTAGCGTATCGACGCCAATTAGATCAAAGAACAATCGTAAGAGAAAATAATGGTAAAATGAAGAAATAGTGCCTAGTTTGTTTGTGTTGTGTACTAAGTAGTAATACAACTTACGAATTCCTGCTAACATAGACAAGCGTTTAGTATCTTATTCATATTACCCAATGGAAAAGTTTGTTGTTTTTGTTTGCATTATATAGATTCTGAAACCAATGAACCGATTTTTTTTTAAATTCTTTCACCAATAAAAGAACTAGCGAGTAGGTTCATAGGCTACATTTTATTCATGTATTCCTACGGGAACGGAAACAACGCGGATGAAACTGCCTAACGTCGTCGGCTTGTAGGTACTTCCCTATTTAATGTTCGGTACATTGACCTCTCAGTTTATTAATCATGAGTTTAATATACTACCTACATGTTATTGGTAGTTCTGAAAACATATTCCGATAGTAATGATGAGTTTATATGAAATCCTAGCCACTGATTACCTCAACGAAAGGGAGAGAATAGTAGAATTCTGTTTTGTCGTATCAATAATTTTTGAATCTTCTACAGAACGTTCGGCCAAACTGACATTTCTTTACGTAAGGTACTAGGAATAAGAGTTACGTAGACGTACACGGTACAATACTGTGGAGTGGATACGCAACGTTCCAATTGTTCGTAGGTACTTCTTGGTGTAGCCGTAAAGTACAGCTTTGACTACTGCTGAATTCTTTTGATCTACTACTAGACTACAGAATCAGATGGTAGTCCCAAACAGTGATGGTATCTCCTAAGAGATTTTACGCGCCAAGCTTCGTCTTGCCTAAATGGCCTGTCTAATAAGCCTCCAAAACAAAACGAAGACCATGAATATGATGCCAGTAGGTAAGGTATTAGGTATATTTTGAAAGAAAGAAGAAACAAAAAATTCCCTCTTCGTTCTTTCAACCTCTTCGTAACAAGTCTACGTTCCTAAGTAGTTACATGTTGAAGTAATGTAGATAATAAAGCCGACATAATCCTGCAGCAACGTTATTGGCTATACCTACCTACTCAATACAAGCTTAAAATATATGTAGGTATATCTTCATTTTAAACATCAAAAATTTTCACTGGTATAACTTACACAAAATTACACAAGAATTCACACAACATGATCACAAAAAAACACATCATACCACTGTTGCCACTGATTGCCGGGTCGAAGATCGAGAATAACTACCACGTCGTCGCCATCAGAGCAGCGAACGTCCCGAGGCAGCAGCAAAATCCGTTGATTCTGAAACTTGTAATCAATGTATTAGCAAGGGTGGAATGGATCCCACTTCTGATGTTAGATTCATCTCGTAGAGGGTAGGTATATCAATACATACGGTCACGCCTTTTATCCCCGAAGGGATAGCCAGAGGTATATTCTGTAAGGAGGGTATTAGCTAACAAGTTATGAAATGAAAAGAAATGAATATGAGATAAAAATATCTTTATTCTCGTCAAGATTTCCAATTCTACATTTACCGCCAGATTCGCAATAGGTAGAGCCTATGAGAAAGAACCTGGCAATAAAACTCACGGCCACTCTTTTCAAAGTCACATTAATTGCTATACATCTATTTCTACTATTATCCAATTCCATCAATAGTTGGTACACGTCATTACAATTAAATAGCAACACGGGTCATATCTTTACAAATAGTTACCTATACATTATCTTTTAAACCAAGCCATGGGCAGTATAAAATAACCTTGAATACAATCAATCAAATCGGTCTATGGCAGTTCAGCACTGCTGGACGTAGACCTCTGCTAATTTCAACACATATATTACACATCACATCAGATCAGATAAATTACATAAGTTATTAATGAGAAACGTACCCTTAAGACGGCTGCTCAGCGACTCGACTGTCCTGACCTCACATTATACCCTTTTATATTATACTTTTGGCGCCAAAACATCACTACATTGTTTGCCCTTGTAAACAGTGTCAAATAAAATCCCAATACATTGAATCGAATTAGGCAATGACATTTTCTAACAAAGTAACATCTAAAATAACTTAATTTAATTATAAATGTGAAACATCATAGTATCTATTCAGTAATTACATTTAACATACATTACTCCATGTAATAACTATCGATATTTACCGGAAACATCAATGAAGCAAAACAGTTAATTAACACACTATTACTATTTCTTTTCACAAAGACGATTCTTAACCTGATCATATTTATTTTATTATTATTCTACAATTTTATATCTATATGCTATGAAACAATATTAATTAATTAGTACTACACAGTTTCTCAAAAACCGTCGTGAAACGGAACTTTATTTTGCATGTTGGCTAAATTGTTACAAAGTACTGCCAACTACATACAGAAGATTAAAATGTTTACCGTACAATAAATAAATGGTTCTATCTAATGGGTTGCCATATAAACAGCACAAAAACACTATTTTCTACTCTTTTATGCCAAGCTGTAAACCGCGAACCAGCACGGTCAACCAAGTAATTTACATAGGTATAAGCATATCTATCACTTGCGCAAATGCTCGCAAGAGCCTGAAGTTTACCTCCGAGGCAACAAGATCAGGATAATAGACTGGGCCCACCTGCAGCCGCTCCAGACCGTCGATCATCCTGTCGCGGATGTCGTCATACAGAGGACACCTCCAGAGGACGTGATCCAGCGTCTCATCCTCTGCGCCGCAAAAACCAGCGCCATGTCGAAGAGCCTCTTACGGAAGCACCCATGTCCAGTGAGCATCTGTGACACTTTATAATCAGGCTCGACCCAGGTTGCCCCAAGGCGAGCCACCACGTCCGGGAAAAACCGATAAAGCTCCCTACCCTTGCCCTCACCTTCCCATCGCTGTTGCCACGCGGCAACAGTTTCGCTGAAAATTTTGCGTCTCTCGGTCCCGAAAGCCACCCTATCGAGATGTCGAATGTCGTCTACCCTGCCAGCACGGATCACTTCAAGGTCAGCAGGCAGAACCCCCGCCAGTACCGGCAGGGCCGCTGTGCTGACCGAACGGTAGGCTTTTGTAAGCAGTATTAATGGCGATCTCTGACCCTTCAGTAAAGCGCTTCGTACCACGTGCATGGTCGCACGTCTATACCAGAAGCCCGCGGCGTATGTAGTAATGGATACGTATGTTCCGAGGTAGAGGACCTTAAGGGCCCCATACCTCACGCCCCAGGTTGCAGCAGAGACGCGCGACATCTTCCCGAATGCAGCTGCAGCATGCCCGCTCATGGTTTCCGCGTGTTCGCGGAAGCTAAGACTCGAGTCTACCACCACCCCCAGAACTTTGGTCGACGTTACACTTCGAACTGAGGTTCCATTGAGTCTGATAGTCGGAGGCCGACCGGCCATCTTCCCCCTCAACGTCATAGAGTATGACTTGAGAGGGGAGAAGCCCAGCCGGTTCCGAGCGCCCCAGTCTTCAATAAGTTTAAGGCTGATAGAAGCCGCCGACTCTATGCCCGCCCTCGTATCAGACCCAATGAGGACCGTAACATCGTCCGCGTACGCGACCAGTTCCACTGAGTCCGGGAATGGTAGCAGAAACAAGTCGTCCATGAGTAGGAGCCACAGTGAGGGTCCCAAAACTGAGCACCCCATGGTTGACGTCTTCCATATGACCCTGTCGCCAACAAAGAACCCCACTCGTCTCCCAGTAAAATAGTCCATTAACATCCTGTAGATGTTAGGTGGGCAACCACGATTCTTTGCCTTTAGCAGGATCATAGGCCACCACGCGTTATCAAAAGCGCCACAAAAGCGCCAGAGATATCCAGAAATACCGCCTGTACATATTTATATTTACTCTTCTCAACTGACTCCCGAATGGAGTTCAGGGCTGTCAAGGTCGAAAGTCCGCGCGTAAACCCGTGCTGGCACGGCGACAGACCGCGCAAGATGGTAGGCGCACACCTCAGCATCACCCGTTCCAAGATTTTTCCCAGGACAGAGAGGAGCGTGATAGGACGATACGCTTTAGGATCGGTCAGTGGCTTCCCATTGCCCTTCGGCAGAATGACAAGCCAACCGTCCCTCCACGTGTCAGGAAATGTGCCCTCTTCAACGCATTTGCCGAAAACGCGAGCAAGCTCGGCGCCTGCGGCGCGCCACGCATGTTTAACGATGCGGGCGGTTATCCCATCGATACCCGGTGCCGTGGCAGGAAGGTCCCTGATTATATGTCCCAGTTCTTCACAGGAAAGAGGAGGTGCATCGCGTCCAGGCGGGGGAGCCACCGCCAAAAGTCGAACCTGCCGGTGGTATTCAGTGTCGTCGTTGGGGCTGTCATCCGGACACAGTGCATGCACGAGTGCCCGCATGGCACCCCCCACGTCCCCCGCGCGTTCCCCTGCAAAAACCACGTCGTGTACTGTGTTGCGTAATTGCGGTCTGAGTCTACCGCTAGCGGCGCGGTATGCAAGCCCCCAAGGATCCCTATTACCGGCCTCACAGATATCTCTAAAGAATTGCATTCGCGCCTCCTCTATCCTAGCGGTGTAAGACCTATGTAATCTGCGATACCGGCTACCCAGGACGTCGCAGGCCACTCCATCCCCCCTGCGTTTGGACGATTGCCACTCCCGCCGAGCCTTATTATTCGCCCTACGCATCTCGTCGAGAGCAGGAGTCCACCACTCATGTGTCCCACCGCGCTTCGATTCCCCCGCCCGACCTAGGCACTCCGACGCCACGGAAACGATGGTTTTTGTTAGCGACCGTGATACCGCGCTTGCTGGTTGATGCAGGCGGAGGTGCCCTAAACGATCGCGAATTCGCGACCGAAAACGGGCCCAGTCCACGCCCCTCTCCCGAAACCTAAGAGGCTCTCCAGACTCTTCCGGCGTCTGTTGGATTCTGGAGTTTCTCAGCGTGAAAGTGATAAGGCGATGGTCGCTGGAGCTTGCGTCTTCGTGTACCCGCCAATCCTCGATCTTCACGTTTCCTTGGGAAAGAGTTACGTCAATGTTTGACTCCCCGTTGATGGTACTAAACGTGAACGGCTGTCCCTCGGTGTTGTGAATGCGTAGGCCCCTAGCGACGATAAAGTCCTCTGCCTCCTGCTTCCTATTAGCGACGTCATGTCCGCGACCGGTGTAGTGCCTCGGAAGCGAGTGCCACAGTGGGGAGTGCGCATTGATGTCGGCTCCGACGATGGTAGGTGAGCCCCTGGAAGCGTCCAGTACCCGGCCCAGGTTCTCCAGGTATGGTCCTATGTTGTGGGAATACTGGAAGTAGGCACTCACCACCGTGACACCCACGCCGAGGTCACACACGATGAAATGTTGGTTGGACAGCTCCGTCTTCAGCAGCACTGGGATGTCCCGACGCGCAAGATAGATTCCCGCCATACTCTCACCTCCACGCGGCAGGATCAGGTGCGGGTCTTCCTCTCCCCCCGTGTAAGGCTCCTGTACTAGGATTGCGTCCAGTCCTAACTCGCGGCACAGGGCAGCGAGCTCTGCTACGGCGTTTTCAGAGCCCCGGGTGTTCAGCTGCCCAAGTTTTAGGTCTGATCTTCTTCTATTCATAATTGGTACGCCTTAGCTCCCGTTCTTCGGCGTACAAGCGTGCTGGGCACTCGCGGGAATTAGTTGCGTGACCTGAAGCTCCCTTGCGACCAAAGCGTTAACTCTTGACGGACACCCTCCTCCAAACCCAAGATCTTCCCAGCCTCGCGGCTATTAAGACCCAATCAGGGGAGATGCGCGCCCTACTTGCGTGGGCTCTTTCAGGCGCGCACTTTGTAAACTCCCACAATACTGTTCCGGCCCTCTCCCCATTCAGGGGCGGCTACGAGCGATTAGCAGCGATTGCGGCAGACAACACACCTACGGCTTCGCCGCTCGCTCGAGTCGTATGTTGCTAATCCTGCACTCCTAGATCCATGAGGATCCTCGACGCATGCCAGCGGTACGCGAAGGTCCTGAGGCATCGGAAGTTCGCCTCCGAGGAGACGAGATCAGGATAGTATACCGGTCCCTCCTCCGCCCGAACAATACCACGTAACATCGTTTCCCGGTCAGGTCCGTAGAGAACGCATCTCCAGAGAACATGGTCTACGGTTTCGTCCTCCTCCCCGCAGAAGCACAGCGGCGTATCCGACAACGCCATACTGTGCAACTTCGCACGAAAGCACCCGTGCCCCGTCAAGATCTGTGAGACTTTATAATCAGGCTCGACCCAAGTTGCCTTGAGTCGAACCAACACTTCCGGGAAAAATCGATAGAGGTCCCTACCCTTCACCTCCTCATCCCATCTCTGTTGCCAGGAGGCAACAGTCTCCTCCGAAATTTTGATTCTCTCTGCCCTGAACTCAACCTTTGAGAGGTGCCTAACCCCGTCGATTTTACCCGCCCTGATCACCTCCAGATCCGCTGGAAGGACACCACCCAGTACAGGTAACGCGGCTGTACTCACTGATCTGTACGCTTTAGTTAAGAGGATCATTGCGGGTCTCTGTTTTCTGAGCAACGCGGATCTAACAATATATATCGGCACACGCCTCCACCAGCAACCCGCGGCGTATGTCAATATCGCTACGAAGGTTCCCCGGTACAGCACTTTTAGGGCACCGTACCGAATCCCCCACGACGCGGCAGTGACACGCGACATTTTTCCGAAGGCCGAAGCGGCCCGCTCTCCAATATCCACCGCATGATCCCTGAAACTGAGACTTGCATCCACTGTCACACCCAAGACGCGGGTCGAAGTTACGCTCTTGACTGATGACCCATCTAGCCTCACTGTAGGGGGCCGGCCAGGCAGTTTTCCCTTCAGGGTCATAGAACATGACTTTGAAGGCAAAAATCCAAGGCGATTTCGCGCTCCCCACTCCCCGATAAGGCCCAGCCCCAGGGTAGCCAGGGACTCGATGCCCGCACGGGTATCGGACTCGATGAGGACCGTTACGTCATCCGCGTAGGCGACCAAAGAGACTCCGTTCGGGTATGGCAGCTTAAACAAGTCGTCCATAAGCAAATTCCACAACGCCGGTCCGAGCACAGAACCCTGTGGACATCCCATAGAGGAGACCTTCCTCACCGTTCTGTCCGCGACGAAGAGGCCCACCCGGCGGCCAGTAAAATAAGAGCAAAGCATGCGGTAGATATTGGGAGGACATCGTCTACCCTTCGCCTTGAGCAGCACCATTGGCCACCACGCGTTGTCGAAAGCGCGTGAGATGTCGAGCATTATAGCTTGAACATATTTTGCCCTACTGCAATGTGCGATTTCCAGAATTGCGTTCAGCGCGGTGGAGGTTGACCTACCCCGAGTGAAACCGTGCTGGCACGGTGACGTGCTACCGAAGACTCCCGGTGCGCACCTAATCATAACCCGCTCCAAGATTTTACCCAGGACAGAAAGCAGCGTGATGGGGCGATACGCTTTAGGATCGGACAAAGGCCGGTCATTCCCCTTGGGGAGAACGACAAGCCGCCCGTCCTTCCACGCATCGGGAAAAATGCCCTCCTCAACACATTTGCCGAAAATACGCGTCAGCTCGGAGATAGCCTCGGGCCACGCATGTTTTACCATGCGGGCCGTAACTCCATCGATGCCCGGAGATGTGTTAGGAAGATCCTTGATTATTTCCCACAGATCATTCGATGATGGAGCAGGAGCGTCCCTGCCAGTAGGCGTGCAAGCCGCTGCGACTCTAACTAGAGTATGATAACGCGAGTCGTTGTCTGTGCTGTCATCTGGGCACAATGCGTAAACGAGATTGGACATTGCGGCTTCCACGTCCGTGGCCTGAAGCTCCATATACTTAACCGCGTTAATAATATTTGGAGGCGGACGTCGCCTCCCGCTAGCCACTCTATAAGCGAGGCCCCATGGATCCTCGTTATCCGACCCCGCAAGCTCCCAAAAGAAATTGAGACGCGCCTGCTCCATCATCCTCCTATACCAACTCCTACATCGACTAAGCTCGCCCTTTAGGGCCTCAAGGGCGGAGCCACCAATTGACCGACTCTTAGCCGCCTGACAGGATCGACGAGCCCTATTGTGGGCCTTTCTTGCTTCGTCGAGACCTGGCGTCCACCACTCGTACCCCCGTACTCTTTTTGCCCCAGTGGTAGTGCCTAATGTCCTCTCGGCGGCCTGACCTATGATCCTAGTAGTGGTGTAACCAAGGTGGTTAGCTCCCTTCGTGAGGTCTATTCGCCCGATGGATACGTGGATGTCCGCTTGGAAGAGTTTCCAGTCTGCACCCCTCTCCCGAAACCTCCTTGGCTCCCCCGATACCTCTCCAGTTGAATTGCGTCGTCGATGGTTTCCTATGGTGCAGATGAGAAGGCGGTGATCGCTTATACTGGCGTCCGGGCATACTCGCCAATCCAAAACGTCGACTCCGCCGATAGACATTGTTACGTCGATGTTGGAACTTCCGTTGATGGTGCAGAAGGTTGGCGGTTGATGATCTTCATTGTGGACCCTTATCCCGTGTCTGAAGATGAATTCCTCCACGTCGCGCCTACGTGCAATTCCGTTATTGCCGTCGCCTACAAGGTGGCGTGCGGCCGAGTGCCACAATGGAGAGTGGGTGTTGGTATCAGCTCCAATTAATATGCGGCGTCCTCTCAGCTCCTCCAAGATCCTGCGCAGCATCTCCAGGTATGGACCTATCGGGTGCGAATATTGAAAGTAGATGCTCACCAGAATGACTCCTCCGGGCTCTCCAGTGCCGAGATGCGCAACCGCACAGTGGGTGGAACAAAGGTGGTGCAGCATGGTGCAGGGTATATCCGTCCGTGCCAGGAAGATTCCAGCTTTGCTGTCAGTCCCGGCCGGCAGTAAAAGGTGTTGATGTTGAGTCTCCTCTGTGGAGACGTGGGGCTCCTGCACCAGCACGACATCTAAGTGGTGGTCGTTGGATATAGTTGGTAGTTCAGTAGTTGCGCCTTCCCCCGACTGCAGGTTGAGCTGCCCGACGTGTATACTCCTTACCCTTGACCTATCCATAATGTTCCCGCTCCTCGGCGTACTTGCGGGCCGGGCATTCACGGGAGTTGGTCTGATGGGTCGACGCTCCTTTTCGTCCAAACTTCTTACAGGTTGCACAGCAACGCGACTCCGACTGACACTCGGCGTTCTTGTGCCCGTCCTCTCCACACAGTCCACAGGTCATTGACTTCGCTCTGCAGTACTTTTCAGGGTGCCCGTAATTTTGGCATCTTCGGCAGCAAGTAACCCCCAGAAAGTCGTTGACTTCGACAATTTCCCATCCAATGTATACCCGACCGAGCTCAATGAGAGCTCTGCGTAGAGAAGGTGACGCCTGGCACACCCACATGCACTTGTTGGCCCGACGGGTTCTTCGGGTAAAGGACGCGTATTTCCTTCGAGAGCCTCTCCTTGGTCCACTCAGAGTCCCGAAGATTTTGCTCCCACATATCTTCCATCACCGTCTCGAACTTGGAGTCGGCGTCTACTCCCACCAGCGATATAAGCGGCTGCCTGTCCTTTGGCTCTTCAGCCCTCAGTGTGGGTGGAATGGCCCTTTTTAGCGCCTCTGTGGCGGAACTCGACCCCGTTTGCACGACAACTCCGCTATTTCCCACCGTGCGCATCCCGACGATTGTAGCTCCGATCTCCCTCGGGTTCACCGCCTGCTTCAATGTCATTTTCGTGTCCTGGGCAGTCTTAATTGTCTCCCTTTGATCCTCCGCAGGGTATATTGCTACCGCAGGCCCGGCACGGGGAGGGATGCGCTTACGCTCGTCTTCGTAGCGCCCAAGTTTCAAAAGGCCGGCAAACGTGGGCGTGTGGGTTTCTTCGACCATGGGCGGCGGGGGGAGACGCGGGGCTGAGCGCGTCACACGGAGTTCCTCCTCGGCGGCCGCTAGGCGGGATATGAGCTGCGTAACCACTGAGCTTACCGTGCTCACCTGCAAACCTATTTCGGCGATCTCGTCCTTGTTGAGCTTCGAGGTTTTGGCCCGAACCGATTCCATTATACCAACCGTAGACGTGGTTGCAAGTGAGGCCAGCTCGGTCAGCGATGCGGACCCCTGGGCGCGGCCCGGCTCGGATGGCTTCAGTACGTCACTCCCGTCCTCATGCGTGTCCTTGCGGGCAGAAACCGGTGATTCGGGCAAGCTATAGTTCAATATGCCAGCTACGGGGGGGGGGGCGCCTGCTTGCGTAATCCCTGGACCTTTCTCCTTACCGCGTCCTGGATTTGCTCGGGCGAAGTTAGCGGGCGTTTTCCGGGCATCGATGGGGCCGGCTCCTGAGTTGGGGGTGGGGGAGTAGCGAGCGGGGTGCTAAAAAGGCCCGGAGGAGTCCTCAACAGGGATGACCGGGGGCGAAAGCCCGCCTCTGCACCCAGCTCCTCCAAGGCACGCATCTCTTGCTCCTTAGCAAGCATTTGTTCCTCCAGTAGCCGTCGATAGTTGTCTTCTTCGTCTGCCGACATACCTACGTCTGTCCGCAGCCGAAAGGCTGCCTATGTTGATACACAACACCAATATCAGTACAATACACCACCACAAATGTCAATTAAAGTCACTGCACGGATTGTCTAATAAAAGTTGCAACTGGAACGGACTCACCACTCGACCGCAGCAGGTGAAGGCGCGCAGTCGGCGACGGACGCGCGGTGTCACGCAAAATCGCACGTCACCGAGCGCAGAATCACGCGCCGCCGCAGCAGCGTCGCGCGCAGCACGCTCGCGCACTACAGGCGCGCAAATGCGCCGGCGCGCTAACTCCAAAGCGCGCAAAGTCGAAGGCACGCGATCTCCTACCCTACTAGCACACTGGCGCCACGGGACGTTTTCGCGCACTGAGCGCGCGGACTGTATCCCTAATGACAACGTCAGTTGCCAACGTCACCCACTGACAGCCGTCAAGTGTCAATGTCACTCACAGATTCACACCACGCTATCGTCGCCCACGTGACTTAGATACAATTGAGGAATATCTACCCTCAATTGTAGAAAGTGCACGAGTTTAACTAAGAAAGTTATGAAAATACTGTAAAAACTACGCTGAAAAACTATAAAAGTGTACTGAAGCACTAAAAATAGTTGCCAGTAACTCACAGTTTGCTATCCACGCCGAAAAACGGCTCCACAACGCGTCCAATATCGCAATACTTTCACGTACACTGTCACCACTTATTTCACAGTTATTTTCAATAATTCAGCAAAAATATTCACTAATAACTATATATAAAGTAAGTTTACAGCCACTATAACACAGTCGTGTAATAAAAACTGAAAATATCTACTGATTTCCGCCTGAAAATATTTTTTATAGCGGAGCACTTCGCGCACACGTCCTTACACTGCGAGAGCGAGCGACGAAGTGTGACTCTTGACGGACACCCTCCTCCAAGCCCAAGGTCTTCCCAGCCTCACGGCTATTAAGACCTAATCAGGGGAGATGCGCGCCTTACTTGCGTGGGCTCTTTCAGGCGCGCACTTTGTAGACTCCCACAACACTGTCCCGGCCTTCTCCCCATTCAGGGGCGGCTACAAGCGAAGAGCCGCGATTGCGGCAAACAACACAGCTACGGCTTCGCCGCTCGCTCGAGTCCTGCGTTGTACCTACCCTCGATGATCATCCTCACGAAGAACCCTCGATGCGTGCCACCGGTGCGCGAAAACCCTGAACCGCCGGAAGTTAGCCTCCGAGGAGACGAGGTCGCAATAATAAGCCGGTCCCTCCTCGTCGCGGACAATCCCGTCAAGCATCGAACTGCGGTCAGTACCGTAGAGTGGGCATCGCCACAGGACATGGTCCACCGTCTCGTCCTCTTCGCCGCAATGGCAGAGAGGAGTAGCCGCCAGCGCCATGCTATGCAGTTTTGCCCGAAAACATCCGTGCCCCGATAATATTTGCGTGACTTTATAGTCAGGCTCGATCCAAGTTGCCTTGAGCCGAACCAACACTTCCGGGAAGAATCGATAGAGGTCCCTGCCCTTCACCTCCGCATCCCAATTCTGCTGCCAGGAGGCAACAGTCTCCTCCGAAATTTTTCGTCTCTCAGTCCTGAACTCGTCGCGCGGCAGATGACGAATGTCATCTACCCTGCCAGCCCGGGCCACCTCAAGGTCTGCTGGCAAAACCCCAGCCAGGACCGGTAGGGCAGCAGTACTTACTGACCTGTATGCCTTGGTCAGAAGGACCAAGGCTGATCGCTGCGTCCTCAACAATGCGGAGCGGACGACGTGTTTGGACACGCGTCTCCACCAACACCCCGCCGCGTAGGTAAGAACGGCCGCGTATGTGCCATTGTAAATTAATTTAAGGGCGTGGTTCCTTCAGCAAGATCATCGGCCACCACGCATTGTCGAAGGCGCCCGATATATCTAAAAATACCCCTTGCGCGTATTTGCTCTCACCATCGTGCACTCTCTCCAAGATGGATCGAAGTGCCGTCAGGGTTGAGCGACCCGGTGTGAACCCGTGCTGGCAGGGCGATGTATTGCTCAGGATGTTAGGAGCACATTTTAATATAATTCGTTCCAGTATCTTGCCCAGGACGGAGAGGAGCGTGATGGGGCGATACGCTTTAGGATCGGACAATGGCTTGCCGTTCCCCTTGGGGAGAATGACAAGTTTCCGTCCTTCCACGCATCGGGAAATGTGCCCTCCTCAACGCATATGCCAAAAACTCGCGGTCGCGGCACTGCCGTACCACGGTGGTCACGGCAGTACCACGCTGGCGAATGCGCATTTGTGTCCGCTCCGATCAGTATCTTCTTACCGCGTAGGGTGTCCAGTACAACACCCAGATGTTGTAGGTGATGCGCGATGCTGTCCGAGTACTGGAAATAGGCTGACACGATGTATATATCTGGACTGACGTGGCACACTAGACAGTGCCGGGTGCTGAGGTGACGAAGTACAGTAATGGGCAGATCCGGCCTAGTGCAGAGTAGGCCACACATAGGGTCTTCTCCCTCCGAAATAAGTGTGACTGAGGAGCTGGCACTGAGCCTGGCACCGGAGTATGGCTCCTGCACCAGGACCAGGTCCAGTCCCATCTCTTCGGCAATCGATGGTAGCTCCGATGTATTGGAGACGGACCCCTGTAGATTGAGCTGGCCCAGCCTCAAGGTGTTGTGACGCTCCCTATCCATAATTAGTTATGGAGATGCTGCGCTCTTCCGCGTGTCTTCTTGCTGGGCAGTCTGGCTGGTTGGTGCGGTGAGCGATGGCTGTGCCCTTCCTCCCCAACTTCTTACAAGTAGCGCAGCATGTTTGCGTCGATTGGCATTCCGTATTTTTGTGCCCGTCTTCACCGCACTTTCCGCAGGTCATGCCGCTGGCCCGGCAGTACTTTTCAGGATGTCCAAACATTTGGCATCTTCTGCAGCATGTCGCGTCCACGAAGTCATAGACGTCGATGACGCCCCAGCCTATATACACCTTGCCCTTGTCCAACAGGTTTCTGCGCATGGTTGGCGTGCACTCGCATATCCATTTCCTCTTGTTTCCGTATCTGGACCTGCTAAACATAGGCTTCACCTCGGACTTGAGCTCCTCCAGGGTCTTGGTCTCATTAAAATTTTGCTCGTGCAATTTTGCAATGACTTCCTTAGCCGTCAGCTCGCCGTGTATGCCCGTGAGTGACACTAATGGGCGTCGCTCCCTGGGTTCTGCTACCCTCAGTGTCGCCGGAACCGCTTCCCTGAACATCTGTGCGTCCCTAGCACTGGTGGACTCCACCAGTAGACCCGCACCGCCCGTCCTCCGCACGCCATGCACCCTAATGCCGAGGTTCGACGGGTTTGCCGCACTCTGCAGCGCCTTCTTGGTATCCGAGGCCGTCTTAAGAATATCTTTTTGGTCCTCGGCTGACGGCTGAACCGAGCCAGCACTCTCGCGGGCACCAGTGAGGCAGAAGGTGATCAGCCGATGGTCGCTGCTGCTGACGTCCTCGTGTACAGTCCAGTTCCTGATGTGTACACCTGGAGTGTGGAGAGTTAAATCAATGTTGGACTCACCGTTGGTTGTGTAGAAAGTGGCTGGTTGCCCGGGTCTGTTGGCAATGTGGAGTCTTCGGCCTGCAACAAAGTCCTCAATCTGGCGGCGTCTATTCGTCACGTCAGCTCCCCTGCCTGTGTAGTTAGCTTCTCGGCAGTACCACGTTGGAGAGTGCGCATTTGTGTCTGCTCCAATTAGTAAGTTCTTTCCGCGTAAAGCATCCAATACGGCACCCAGATGTTGTAGGTGCTGCGAGATGTTGTCCGAATATTGGAAGTAGGCTGACACGATGTATATATCTGGACTGACGTGGCACACCAGGCAGTGCCGGGTGCTGAGGTGACGAAGTACAGCAATGGGCAGATCCGGCCACACATGGGGTCATCTCCCTCCGAGATGAAGGTGACTGAGGGGCTGGCACTGAGCCTGGCACCGGAGTATGGCTCCTGTACCAGGACCAGGTCAAGCCCCATCTCTGCGGCAATAGACGGCAACTCCGATGTGTTGGAGACGGACCCCTGCAGATTTAGTTGGCCCAGCTGTAGATTGTTGGTAGAGTTCCTAGCCATAATTAGTAATGGAGATGCTACGCTCCTCCGCATGTCTCCTCGCCGGGCAGTCGCGCTGGTTGGTGCGGTGAGCGATGGCCGAGCCCTTCTTCCCCATCTTCTTGCACGTAGCGCAGCAGGTCTGTGTGGACTGGCATTCGGCGGTCTTGTGTCCGTCTTCCCCGCACCTGCCACAGGTCATACCGCTAGCCCGGCAGTACTTCTCGGGGTGCCCGAACATTTGGCACCTACGGCAGCACGTGACGTCAACGAAATCGTAGACGTCTATGACGTCCCATCCCACGTAGACCTTGCCCTTCTCCAGCAGGTTCCGGCGCATGGTAGGCGTGCACTCGCATATCCACATGCGCTTGTTGCCAAACCTGGATCTGCTGAACATGGGCTTTACTTCGGCTTTAAGTTCCTCCAGGGTCTTGAGCTCGCCGAAGTTCTGCTCGTGGAGTTTTTGCATAACTTCTTCGACCGTGAATTCGGCGTGTATTCCAGTGAGAGACACCAGCGGGCGACGTTCACGCGGTTCAGCTACTCGCAGCGTCGTTGGAACCGCCTCCCTCAGCGTCTGCGCGTCTCTGGCGTTGGTGGTTTCCACCAACAGTCCCGCTCCTCCTGTCCTGCGCACTCCGTGAACCTTAATCCCTAGATCCGCTGGATTCACTGACTTCTGGAGCACCCTTTTTGTGTCAGCGGCAGTCTTCAGGACCTCTCTCTGATCCTCCGCTGGGTAGACGGCGATTACCGGACCAAGGCGCTTGGGTATTGGAGACGGCTCCATGTTCCGGCCCGTCTTAATGGCGGTGGCATATCCTGGCATCGCAGATGTTGTGGCGATAGCAGATGCGATAGGCCCCGTCCACGTTGCTGGTGTTGCTGCGTTTTCGTGGAGTTCCAGCTTAGCCTCCAGAGCCGCGTTTCGTCCCTCCGCCTCAGCAAGCCTCAGCGCCAGGTGGGCCACAATCGAGGCGATCCGTTCCGTGCAGGCACCGATGGTGGTGATTTCCTCCTTATTTAGCTTGGATGTCTTCGATCGGATGGCATCCATAATCCCTTTTGTCTGTGCAGATACTATGAGCTGCAGTGAGCTTACAGTGGCTATATCGCTCGGCGGTGCGCCTGAGGCGCGGGCTGGTCCAGTGTTCGTAGTTGATACAGATGGGGCTTCGTCCATTAATTTTTCTTCTGGCACGTCAGGAGGAGGGCGCACCGCTGCGTCCGTCAGTATGCCAGCGATTGGCGGGGCCGCCGTCTTCCGTGCCGATTGAACTCGGCGCCGAACTGCTTCCTGGACCTCCTCTGGGGAGCTGAGAGGACGCTTGCCAATTGCAGATGCCACCGTCTGTTCCTGATGTTGAGGAGGGGAGGTTAGCGGCGTGCTAAACAGTCCTGGGGGTGTTCTCAATAGAGAGGCCCGCGGACGAAAACCTGCCTCCGCACTAAGCTCCTCCAGAGCCCTCAGCTCAAGCTCCTTCTCCTGCATCTGGTCCTCGAGGAGTCTCCTGATCCCGTCCTCTTCCTCCCGACTCATGGTCGCGAGGGAACCGCACTACACTTAGTCAATAAAAAGAAAAACTATGGTGTGTCTCTTAATACCACTATATCGTTCGTGTGTTAATAAATAAAAACAAATAAAGTCCAGCAAAGTTAAGCACTAGGGATTTGCACCACACATAGTAATAGTCACTGTCTAAAGTTCAAGATGGCTTACCAGTCCCTGGTCACTTCACCTCGTCATCGCGCACCAGCGCGCGGCACGGCGTTGCGCGCAGAGGCGCGCAGACCCGCAGACGCTCCGGCGCGCAGACTCGCACCCGCCTGCGACACTAGCGCCACGCTCACCACAGGACAACTAACGTCACAGTACACACCGTTCAGCGTCTCTATCGCAATCGATAGCTGTCAGTATGACGGGTCAAACTGACAAACCGTCTAATGTCAAAGTATATCACGAAACAAGATAAAATAAAAAGCAAACGTCACTGTCGCGGTACTTGACAGACGTCAAACTATATGTTGTCTAAGAACGACACTTATACGAGCACAAAACACACAAACGTCACTGTCGTATCTAGCAGCTGTCAGGCTGACAATGCCAAAATGACGCTGTTAAGGTGACAACGTCAGTTGCCAAACGCCAACACCTGACAGCTGACAAGTGTCACTGTCACCACGCTCTCACCGCCCGCGTGCACTTAACCACGTTTGAGGTTATATAACCTTAAATGCAGAAAGTGCACGAGATCGGCTGAAAAGTCGTTAAACGACTGAAACAAAGTTGCTGAAGCACTATAAAAGTTGCTAAACACTCACTGTTTAAGTTTTCTATGTCCAAATCCGCTCGCTGATGCGACTACTGTCGCAATACGGTCACACACCTTTTCACAAGTTGTTTTTCACAATAAATCCTGATTTATTCACAAAATATACACAATCACAACAAATAACAATAGTATATAGCCACGATTACACGGTCGTGTATCGAAGACTGAAAAATATTCAGTATATTCACTGAAAACGATTTTTCAATGGAGGAGAGCACTCGCGCACGTCCGCACTGTCCGAGAGCGAACGACGAAGTCTCTTGACGGACACCCTCCTCCAAGCCCAAGGTCTTCCCAGCCTCACGGCTATTAAGACCTAATCAGGGGAGATGCGCGCCTTACTTGCGTGGGCTCTTTCAGGCGCGCACTTTGTAGACTCCCACAATACTGTCCCGGCCTTCTCCCCATTCCGGGGCGGCTACAAGCGAAGAGCCGCGTTGCGCGGCAAACAACACAGCTACGGCTTCGCCGCTCGCTCGAGTCCTGCGTTGTACCTACCCTCGATGATCATCCTCACGAAGAACCCTCGATGCGTGCCACCGGTGCGCGAAAACCCTGAGCCGCCGGAAGTTAGCCTCCGAGGAGACGAGGTCGCAATAATAAGCCCGTCTCTTGACGGACAGTCCCCTCCACCACCTCATGGTCCCTCCAGCCATCTTGGCTATATGGACCGAATTATCGGGAGTTACGCGCCGTACTTGCGTGTGCTCTTTCCGGCGCGCACGTTGTAGACTCCCACAAATTGACTGTCCCGGCCCTCTCCCTTTCTGGGCGGCCTTGCCGTCCTGGCGTAGATGTCGCCTTTGCGACAGACGTCACAATCACGCCTTCGTCGTCCGCTAGTGCCCGCCCTCGATCTCCAGCCTTTTCCTAGTTTTATGCCATCCGTGCGCGAAGTCCCGAAGCCGCCGAAAGTTATCCTCTGTGGAAACGAGTTCGCGGTAATATGCAGGACCCTCCTCTTCGCGGGTGAGCCCATTCAACATTCGGTCCCGCAGTTCTATATACAGGGGGCATCTCCACAGAATGTGGTCCCGGCATTCGTCCTCTTCCCCGCAGTAACATAGGCTATCCTCACATAACTTAATATCACTCAGTCTTTTCCTAAAACATCCGTGGCCTGTCAGAACCTGAGAGATTTCGTAGTCCGGCTCGACCCAAGTGGCCTTGAGGCGAGCCGACACGTCCGGGAAGAAACAGAAAAGTTCCCTACCCTTTTCCTCACCTACCCATTTCAGTTGCCAGGAGGCAACTGTCTCCTCGAAAATTTTTCTACTCTCGACCCTGAGCTCCTTCCTGTCAAGGTGTCTTAGCTCGTCTATCCTGCCAGCACGTTCCACCTCTAAGTCCGCAGGTAGCACCCCCGCCAAGACGGGTAGTGCCGCGGTGCTGACCGATCGGTAGGCCTTAGTGAGAAGCACTAAGGCCGGGCGCTGTGTACGTCGTAGTGCACCCCCCACCACGTAGGTGGCCACGCGCCTCCACCAACATCCCGCCGCGTACGTCACTACCGGGACGTACGCACCTCGATACAGGACTTTAAGAGCCCTGTACCGAACCCCCCAGGATGAGGCAGAGACGCGCGACATTTTCCCGAATGCTGCTGCAGCCCTCTCCCCCACAGACATTGCATGCTCCCTAAAGCACTGCCCTGAGTCAACCACCACACCGAGCACTTTGGTAGACGCCGTTCCCTTGACTGCAACCCCGCCGAGCCGAACCACTGGAGAGCGGCCAGGCAGCTTCCCCTTCATAGTCATTGTGAATGACTTGCCGGGGGAGAAGCCCAGCCGGTTCCTGGATCCCCAGTCAGAAATTAAGGCCATGGCGCATGAGGCAGATGCCTCGATGCCGGCACGTGAATTCGACTCTACGAGAATTGTTACATCATCTGCGTACGCTACGAGGTGAACTCCGTGTGGGTATGGTAGCCGAAACAGGTCGTCCATGAGGAGGTTCCACAGAGAGGGTCCCAACACCGAGCCCTGCGGGCACCCCATGGTGGAGGTTTTCCACATGACCCTGCTGCCGACGAAGAGACCGACACGTCGGCCAGTGAAGTAGCTCACCAGCATCCTATAGATGTTTGGTGGGCACCCACTGTTCTTCGCCTTCAACAGGATCATGGGCCACCACGCATTGTCGAACGCCCCCGAGATGTCCAGGAATACGGCCTGGACGTATTTCGCTTCGCTATCAGACACTACGGTCTGAATAGCCCTAAGCGCAGTCAGCGTCGATCTACCCCTGGTGAATCCATGCTGGCAGGACGACGTAGCGCGCAAGATGTTGGGAGCGCAGCGTAGCATCACCCTTTCGAGGACCTTGCCCAGCGTCGAGAGGAACGTGACGGGGCGATACGCTTTAGGATCGGTTTGTGGTCGATCATTGCCTTTCGGAATGACGACCAGTCTGCCGTCCTTCCACGCATCCGGAAAGGTGCCCTCTTCAACGCAACGACCAAAAACACGCGATAGCTCGGAACCAGCTGCGAGGCACACATGTTTTACCATGCGTGCCGTGATTCCATCTCTCCCCGGAGAAGTGCTGGGCAGTTCCCGGACTATTCTCTCTACAACTTCCAGCGATGGGGGAGGCGCATCCCTTCCCGTGGGTGCGCAGGCTGCCATGAGCCTGACCTGCCTGTGGTAAGCAGTGTCCAGGTCAGCATTGTCGTCCGGGCAATAGGCGTGGACCAAAGTCTTCATGGCTTCCTGCGCATCCCCGGCATATCCCTCTAGGTATTTTATCCCCGTAATAACGTTGGGTGGCGGCCGAAGTCGCCCCGTTGCCACTCTATAAGCCAGTCCCCAGGGGTCCTGGTTGCCCGAGTTGGCGATTTCACGAAAGAAGTCCGACTGCGCCTTCCCCATCATAGCCTTATATTTACTGCGGCATTCATGGTAATACTCTTTCACTCCGTCCTCCCAAACCCCCATACCTCTCTTTCTAGCTACCTGCCATTCTTTCCTAGCTTTGTTCGTCCTTTTACGCATGGCATCCAATGCTGGAGACCACCATTCATATCCCGATGCACGCTTTCTTTTACTGCCTGTTCCACAACATTCAATAGCCGTTCGCACAATAATGTCCGTGAAGGTCTTGCTTACCACGTTCGCTGATTTACGCCAGTTCACACTTCCCACCCGCTCGTGGATGAGGTCCTGGAACCGTTCCCAGTTCACACCGCGTTCCCGGAACCTCAGAGGCTCCTCCGACGGCTCCGACACCCCGGCACGTCGGCTAAGGCCAGCAATTTTGTAAGTTATAATCCGATGGTCGCTGCTGCAGGCCTCATCGTGGACCGTCCAGTCTTCTGCAGTTAGTCCGCCACTGGTCAGCGTGAGGTCGATGTTCGATTCTCCGTTGTCGGTGCTAAAGGTTAGCGGCTGTCCTGCTCTGTTGTTGATGTGCAGTCTGCGGCCGGCGATGAAGTCTTCCATTTGCTGTCGTCGGTATGCCTCACTGGATCCTCTTCCGGTATAGTTTCTCTCCGGACAGAACCACGCTGGTGAGTGCGCATTGGAGTCCACGCCTATGAGGACCCTCTTTCCTCGGAGTGCATCCAAGACGGTCTCTAGGTGTTGTAGGTGGATTCCAATGTCGTCCCTGTATTGAAAGTAGGCGCTGATGACGTAGATGTCCTGGTCCAGATGGCACACCAGGCAATGGTTGTGGCTTAGGTGCTCCAAGATCGTGATGGGTAGGTCCAGTTTATAGGTGTATAGGCCACATTTCGGGTTGTCGCCAACACCAACGAAGTTGCCCTGTGGTCCACCCAGTTGGGATCCCAGGTAGGGTTCCTGTACGAGGACTAGGTCCAGGCCCATGTCCTTCCCAATAGAGGACAACTCCGCTGTGTTGCTTGCCGAGCCCTGCAAGTTGATCTGGCCTACCCTTAAAGCGCACGTGCGACCTCTACCCATAGTTAGTATTCGCGATGGCTCGCTCCTGGGCGTGCTTCCTTGCTGGGCAGTCCTTATCGTTGGTCCTGTGCGCTATGGCCTGGCCCTTTCTTCCCAGCTTCTTGCATGTGGCGCAGCAAGTTGTCGAAGCCTGGCACTCGTCCGCCTTGTGTCCATCTTCTCCACATTTCCCGCACGTCATCCCGCTGGTCCGGCAGTACTTTTCTGGGTGACCATGCATTTGGCACCTCCGGCAGCATGTGACATCCACATAATCGAACACTTCGATCACATCCCACCCGATGTATACTTTCCCTTTGTCTACCAAGTGTTTCCTGGTTTCCGGTGTGCACTCGCAGACCCACATTCGCCTGTTATTGTACCGCGATCGTCTGAAGGCGGGACGAATTTTAGTTTTAAGCTCGTCCAGTGTACACTGTTCGCCAAAGTTCTGCTCGTGGAGGTCGGCCAACAGTTCTGCCTCCTTTATGTTCCCGTCCACCCCCATCAGCGATACAAGTGGGCGGCGCTCCCTAGGTTCCGCTACTCTCAACGTGGCTGGTACGGCTGGCTTCAGTACTTGTGCGTCTCTTGTGTTGGTGGTTTCCACAAGTACTCCTGCGCCTCCTGTGCGGCGCACGCCATGGACCTGTATGCCCAACTCTGCGGGGTTGATTGCATTTCGGAGTACCTTTGCGCCTTTACCTGCGCCGGACCGCTTCCTGGACCTCTTCTGGTGAACTCAGGGGTCGTTTTCCGGCTGCCGGCAACGGGGGAGGCAGTTGCTCCCTCGGTGGCGGCGACGTCGCTAGCGGGGTGCTGAACAGCCCCGGAGGGGTGCGCAGCAAGGAGGCCCTTGGTCTAAATCCCGCCTCTGCACTCAGCTCTTCGAGTGCCCGCAGCTCCTGTTCTTTTTCTTCCATCTGCTCGACCAGGATTCGGCGGAAGTCATCGGACTCCTCGTTGGCCATGGTTTATGGGGGGGTTGAGCCCCCTAACCTAATATATCAACACAATGGCACAGAAACAAGTATAAGGGGTTCGTGAATTAAGATTTGGCCACACATACACACACCACTGTTCTACTCACAAGATATAGTCTAATAGTCTATCAAAAGTTTAAGTTCCTAAGATATAATTATGGAACGGACTCACCGATAACTTCCGGTCGCCGACGCAAGGTGTCGCGCGCGACGCACGTACGTACGTCACGCGACGTGAAGGCCCGCCGGCGCGCGCGCCTAGGCGCGCAGGCGCGCAGCCCAGAGGAGCGCAAACTCCAAGGTGCGCAAACACGCACCCGAGCAGCACACCAGCGACACCAACACAGTTTGCGCACAATGCGCGCAAACTGACACCCTGATGGCTCACTAGCGCCACCCACCAACGCAAACGTCACTGTCACTAAGCGGCAGCTGTCAGAATGACAAGTCAAATCTGACAGCCGTCTATTGTCAATGGAGCACACACAACACAATAACGTCACTATCGTTTCAAACGTCAATGTCGCCGGCGGCAGCTGTCAGAGTGACAGGTCAAACCGACAGCCGTCTAAAGTCCAAATGTTACAGAAATAAACGATAAAGCACACAGACAAACGTCACTATCGCGGAAGGCAGCCGTCAAGTTGACAGTGTCAATATGACAATGTCGTCTACCTGACAGCCGTCAAGTGTCACTGTCACCCGCCACGCTCCCAGCCGCCTACCTTGGCCCTCGACCAATTTGAGGTTATATAACCTCAAAGTTGGTAGACAACCTGTGCTTGGCAGAAAAGCGTGGTTTCACTGAAACACTGAATAATGTTCAAGTGTACTTACGGCGGTGATGTTCCCGGGTCTCCCGGCCTTTCAGCTCCGATCCTAGGGTTCCTGGACACCAACCACACTGGACAATTGTTTCCACGTGCACTCACAATTAAAAATCACTGTTTTTACACGGTAATCTTAAAAATTGTTACAAAATAAAACATAACACAACTAAACCAAACCTGGCGCTATAACTTAGAGCAAGAAATAGCACTTCAGGTCGCGAAATTGCTGAAAAATTAATTTTGTAGCAGAGAGCACTGCGTGCACACGTCCGCACTCGACGAAAGCGAACGACGAAGTAGACTCTTGACGGACACCTTCCTCCAAACCCAAGGTCTTCCCAGCCTCGCGGCTATTAAGACCTAATCAGGGGAGATGCGCGCCCTACTTGCGTGGGCTCTTTCAGGCGCGCACTTTGTCAACTCCCACAATACTGTCCCGGCCCTCTCCCCATTCAGGGGCGGCAACAAGCGAATGGCCGCGATTGCGGCAGAACAACACACCTACGGCTTCGCCGCTCGCTCGAGTCATGTGTTGCTAATCCGGCTGCATTCTTCGATCCATAAGGATCCTCGACGCCTGCCATCGTTGCGCGAAGACTCTGAGCTCTCTAAAGTTTGCCGCCGAGGAGACGAGGTCGCAGTAGTACACTGGTCCCGCCTCCGCCCGGGTGATACCACGAATCATCTTATCCCGGTCGCAGCTGTAGAGATTACATCTCCACAGAACATGATCCCTGGTTTCTTCCTCCTCCCCGCAGTAGCACAGCGGGGACTCTACGAGTGCCATTCCGAACAGCTTTGCCCTAAAACACCCGTGCCCCGTAAGGACTTGTGAGACATTGAGGAACACCTTGAGGGCGCTGTAGCGGACGCCCCACGTCGCGGCCGAGACCCGCGACATCTTACCAAAAGACGAAGCAGCCCTCTCACCAATACTCACCGCATGCTCCCGGAAACACAGACTTGTGTCGACCACCACACCCAGTACACTGGTCGATTTGACGCTTCTGACTGAGGTACCATCGAGTCTTATCGTGGGGGCCCGGCCCGGCAGCCTCCCCTTTAAAGTCATGGAACATGACTTTGCAGGGGAGAAACCAAGGCGATTACGCGTTCCCCACTCGCTCACCAGACGCAGCCCCTGAGAGGCCAGGGATTCAATGCCTGCGCGGGTGTCAGACTCGATGAGTATCGTAACGTCATCGGCGTATGCGACCAAGGATATTCCGTCTGGATATGGCAGCCGAAACAAGTCGTCCATTAGAAGGTTCCATAGCGCTGGAACAGAGCCCTGCGGACAGCCCATAGTGGACACCTTCCACAGGGATCTGCCCCCGACAAATAAACCGATTCTACGCTGATTAAAGTATGAGGATAGCATGCGATAAATGTTGGGGGGACATCGTCCCTGCTTCGCCTTTAGGAGAATCATGGGCCACCATGCGTTATCAAATGCGCCCGAAATGTCAAGAAAGACGGCATGAACATATTTGGAGCGGCTTTCCTGAGCCCTTTCTAGTAAGGCAGTGCCTTCCTGAGGGCTTCCGCCGCAGAAGATGATGCGGTCTGGATGATTACACCCCCGTTGCCACAGGTACGCAGCCCGTGCACCTGAACGCCTATCTGTGCAGGCTTAACCACCTGCTTTAAGACCTCCTTCGTCTCCTGGGCGGTGCGGATATTTTCCCGTTGTTCTTCGGTAGGGTAGATAGCAAACGCTGGGCCGGGTTTCGAGGGAATCCTTTTCGTCTCTTCAGTATACCTTCCCAGCTTAAGCGTGCCCGAATATAAAGTCGACCCACCAGTCAACGGAGCAGGGGCGATCCCAGGTATGGCAGGCTGCGTCTCCGCGGTGGCCATCTGCAACTTCAATGCGGTGACCGCGTGCTCCGCCTCCGCCAGCCTGATGTTCAAGGCTGCAACAACCGCAAGAATATCCTGGCTATGCCCCGCAATGATGCCCTTGTCACCCATGTTTAATTTGTTGGAAGCGCTGGCGACGGCTCCTATACCTTTAATGGCTCCGTACACCTTCTCAATCAGCTCGACCTTTCCCATCGTTGACAGACTATCCTCGACCGTGCTTGGTACCTCTTGGCTGGCAGATGAACCGGGAAGGGGTGGGAAAGCCGAGCCCGACAAGATGCCGGCGACGGGGGGGGGCTGCAAGCTTCCTAGCGGATTGAACCCGACGTCTAACTGCATCCTGGATTTCCTGCGGTGAACTGAGAGGTCGCTTACCCGGCGCCGACACGGAAGGACACTCCGCAACAGGAGAAGTCTCGTCGATCACCGAACTAAAATGGCCCGGAGGAGTGCGCTGCAACGAGGCCCGAGGCTGAAATCCTGCTTCTCTACCGAGCTCCTCCAAGGCGCGCATCTCCAGCTCCTTAGCCTCCATCTGCTCCTCAAGGAGCTGACGGAAGTCGTCCTCCTCCCCGCGGCTCATGGCCACGGGTCGGAAGCACCGTACAGTCGGTCAGCAACACACCTACTTAAGTACTACTACTCTTGACGGACAGTCCCCTCCACCAACCTCATGGTCTTATCAGCCTCTTGGCTATGAAGACCGAATCATCAGGAGTTACGCGCCGTACTTGCGTGTGCTCTTTCCGGCGCGCACGTTGTAGACTCCCTCAATTGACTGTCCCGGCCCTCTCCCTTTCTGGGCGGCCTGGCCATCTTGGCGTTCAATTCCCATCTTGGGATACGTTCACGAAGAACAGGCGACTTCGCCGTTATGTTGATGTCATAGGTCTAACTGGAAACGAATTTCGTGCCATGCGTGCGCAAAAGTACGTAGGAGTCTAAAGTTTGCCTCCGAGGCGACGAGATCTAGATAATGAACTGGGCCCACCCACAGCCGCTCCAGGCCACCGATCATTCGGTCGCGAATGTCGTCGTATATAGGACACTCCCAGAGAACGTGATCCAGCGTCTCGTTCTCTGCACCGCAGTCACAGTCGCTGCTAGGCCTCAGCGCCATGTCGTGGAGCCTTTTTCGGAAGCACCCATGTCCCGTGAGGATCTGCGATCAGAGACGCGCGACATTTTCCCGTATGCAGCTGCAGCTTTCCCACTCATGGTCTCCGCGTGCTCGCGAAAGCTAAAGTTTGAGTCAACTACCACCCCCAGGACTTTGGTCGACGCTACGTTTTTGACTGAGGCACCGTTGAGTGTGACAGTCGGCGGTCGGCCGGTCATCTTCCCCCTCAGTGTCATAGAGTATGACTTGAGAGGGGAGAAGCCCAGCCGGTTCCGAACACCCCAGTCTACTATTAAGTTTAGGCTAAGTGCAGCCACAGATTCCACGCCAGCTCTCGTGTCAGACCCAATGATGACCGTAACATCATCGGCGTAGGCGACCAGCTGTGCCGTGTCTGGGAATGGCAGCAGAAACAAATCGTCCATGAGCAAGAGCCACAGTGAGGGACCTAAGACTGATCCCTGCGGGCACCCCATAGTTGCTGTCTTCCACGTGACCCTGCTTCCAACAAAGAATCCCACACGTCTTTCGGTAAAATAATCCACCAACATCCGATAGATGTTGGGGGGACAACCACGGTTCTTTGCCTTTAGCAGGATCATTGGCCACCATGCGTTGTCAAAGGCCCCAGAGATATCCAGAAATACTGCCTGTACGTACTTACTTTTACTGGCTTCGACTGACTCCCGAATGGAGTGCAGGGCCGTCAGGGTCGAACGTCCGCGCGTGAATCCGTGCTGACAGGGTGAAAGGTCGCGCGAGATGGAAGGCGCGCATCTAAGCATCACCCTTTCCAAGATTTTTCCCAGGACAGAGAGGAGCGTGATCGGGCGATACGCTTTGGGATCAGACAATGGCTTATCATTGCCCTTCGGCAGAATGACAAGCCGCCCGTCCCTCCACGCATCCGGAAAGGTGCCCTCTTCAACGCACTTACCAAATACGCGGGCAAGCTCAGCGCCTGCAACGTGCCACACATGTTTGACGATGCGTGACGTGACTCCATCGATACCCGGTGCCGTAGCAGGAAGATCCTTGATTATTTGTCCCAGCTCGTCGCGGGAAAGAGGGGGGGTATCCTGGCCGGGCGGGGGAACCGCCGCTAAGTGGCGAACCTTACGGTGGTAGATACTATCGCTAGCCGCGTCGTCATCCGGACATAGAGCGTGAACAAGTGCTCGCATAGCGTCCCCCACGTTTCCCGCACGTTCCCCTGCGATAACAATATCATTGACCGTATTGTGCAATGGCGGTCGGAGCCTACCAGTGGCAGCACGATATGCGAGCCCCCATGGGTCCCTGTTACCCGTCTCACAAACCTCCCTGAAAAACTTCAGGCGTGCCGACTCCATCATGCTGATGTACCTACGGTGTTCGCGGTTGTATAAGGTTTTTAGAGCTTCGCATGAGACCCCGTCCCCCCTACGCTTTGAGTTTTGCCACGCACGTCGGGCCCTATTGTTAACTCTGCGCATGTTATCAAGAGCTGGAGTCCACCACTCGTAGCCCTTACCCCGTTTTGGTGCACCCGTCCGGCCAAGGCACTCCGACGCCACAGACACGATAAGACCCGTCAACGACCGCGCCACCGTGCTCGCTGATTGATGCAGGCGGAGGTGCCCTATACGTTCGCGAATACGCGACTGGAAGTGAACCCAGTCCTCTGACTCCTCCGGCGTAGGATGTTGACGTCTTGATCTTCTGGAACCACGCAGGGAGAAAACTATCAAACGATGATCACTGCTACTGGCGTCCGGGCACACCCGCCAATCTTCCACCGTCGCGCCGCCCTGAGAAAGCGTGACATCAATGTTCGACTGTCCATTGGCTGTGCTGAAGGTGAATGGCTGACCCTCGACGTTGTGGACCCGCAATCCTCTGGCGACGATGAAGTCCTCGGCTTCCTCTTTCCTGCTTGCCACCTCGTTGCCCCGGCCGGTATAATGTCTCGGCAGCGAGTGCCACAGTGGAGAGTGCGCGTTGACGTCGGCACCCACAATTGTAACCGATCCACGCGATGAATCCAGTACTCGGCCGAGATGTTCCAGGTGCGGCCCGATGTTCTGGGAGTACTGAAAATACGCACTCACCACCGTGACGCCCGAGCCGAGATCGCAGACAACGCAGTGGGTGTTCGTCAAGGACGTCTTCAACAGGACGGGCAGGTCATTGCGCGCCAGTTACGTAGTAACTATTTAGTAATCTGTGGCGCCAGGTAGATAGCTGCCATGCTGTCGCTTCCGCTTGGAAGAAGTAGCCGCGGATCATCCCCTCCCGTGTAGGGTTCCTGTACTAGGACAGCGTCAAGCTTGTATTCGCGGCATAAGGTGGCAAGCTCCGCGGTGGCCGCCGCACTGCCTTCGGTGTTCAACTGCCCCAGCGTGAGGTCCCCCGGGCAGCTAATCATAATTAATGCGTTTGAGCTCCCGTTCTTCCGCGTACAAACGCGCCGGACACTCACGGGAGTTGGTAGCGTGGTTAGATGCACCCTTGCGTCCAAATCTCTTGCACGTTGCGCAGCACTTTGTCGTCGATTGGCACTCGGTAGACTTGTGGCCTTCCTCACCGCAGTCGGAGCACACCATGCTCTTGGCTTTGCAATATTTAAACGGGTGTCCGTATTGATGGCACCTTCTGCAACAAGTTACCTGGACGTAATCGTTAACATGGATGACGTCCCATCCCGCGAACAGCCGTTCCTTCTCCAGTAGGCGTCTTCTCATGCCGGGGGTCACCTGACAGATCCAATTTGCGCGGTTTCCATTCCTCATGCGCCTGAAGAGTGGGCGCACCTCCTTGTTAAGCGTCTCCAGAGTGATGTCGGTCCCCTCGAAGTTCAGTTCTGCCACATCTTTGATAAAATCTTCAAACTTGGAGTCACCATCGACTCCTACGAGAGATAACGTAGGAAACCGGTCCTTGGGCTCCGTCGCTCTAAGAGTGGGAGGGATTGCCTTTCTGAGCGTCTCTGCCGAAGTCTCAGACCCTGTCTGCACGACTATGCCTCCATTGCCGCAAGCACGCACACCGTGAATTTGCACTCCTAGTTGTGTGGGGTTGATGGCGGTCTTGAGGGTTTCGCGGGTGTCCTGTGCCGTCCGTATCTTCTCCCGTTGATCCTCAGCGGGGTAGATGGCGATGGTTGGCCCCATACGTGGTGGAATGAGGCGAGGCTCCGCGTACTTGCCCAGTCTGAGGACCGAGTTATAACTCGGGGCTCCACCCGATGGTGGCGGCCATGCGCCGTAGTCCCGCGTTGCTGCTTCAATATTGCCACTCCCAGCGGATTTCAGCTCCAGAATGCAATTTTTGCTTTCAGCCTCTGCCAGTCGTAAAGCCAAGTGCGCCACAATTGAAGCTATTCGCTCGGTGCACGCACCAATAGCCGCTATTTCGTCCTTATTAATTCTCGACGTTTTTGCCCGGATCGAGTCCATAATGCCCCTTGTCTGAGACTCTTGACGGACACCCTCCTCCAAACCCAAGGTCTTCCCAGCCTCGCGGCTATTAAGACCTAATCAGGGGAGATGCGCGCCTTACTTGCGTGGGCTCTTTCAGGCGCGCACTTTGTAGACTCCCACAATACTGTCCCGGCCTTCTCCCCATTCAGGGGCGGCTACAAGCGAAGAGCCGCGATTGCGGCAAACAACACAGCTACGGCTTCGCCGCTCGCTCGAGTCCTGCGTTGTACCTACCCTCGGTGATCATCCTCACGAAGAACCCTCGATGCGTGCCACCGGTGCGCGAAAACCCTGAGCCGCCGGAAGTTAGCCTCCGAGGAGACGAGGTCGCAATAATAAGCCGGTCCCTCCTCGTCGCGGACAATCCCGTCAAGCATCAAACTGCGGTCAGCACCGTAGAGCGGGCATCGCCACAGGACATGGTCCACCGTCTCGTCCTCTTCGCCGCAATGGCAGAGAGGAGTAGCCGCCAGCGCCATGCCATGCAGTTTTGCCCGAAAGCATCCGTGCCCCGATAATATTTGCGTGACTTTATAGTCAGGCTCGATCCAAGTTGCCTTGAGCCGAGCCAACACTTCCGGGAAAAATCGATAGAGGTCCCTGCCCTTTACCTCCGCATCCCAATTCTGCTGCCAGGAGGCAACAGTCTCCTCCGAAATTTTGCGTCTCTCCGTCATGAACTCGTCGCGTGGCAAATGACGAATGTCGTCCACCCTGCCAGCCCGGGCCACCTCAAGGTCTGCAGGCAATACCCCAGCCAGGACCGGAAGGGCAGCAGTACTCACTGACCTGTATGCCTTGGTCAGAAGGACCAAGGCTGATCGCTGCGTCCTCAACAATGCGGAGCGGACGACGTGTTTGGACACGCGCCTCCACCAACACCCCGCCGCGTAGGTAAGAATGGCCGCGTATGTGCCATTGTAAATTAATTTAAGGGCATGGTACTTAATGCCCCAGGAGGCGGTGGAGACGCGTGACATCTTGCCGAAGGCTGCGGAAGCCCGCTCGCCGATGGATTGCGCGTGGTCCCTGAAGCTGAGACTTGAGTCGACCACCACACCCAGGACGCTTGTCGACTGTACGCTCCTGACTGAGGTCCCATCGAGTCTTATGGTGGGGGGGCGACCAGGCATCTTTCCCCTCAATGTCATTGAAAATGACTTGGTGGGAGAGAAGCCCAGTCTCACTCTTGACGGACAGTCCCCTCCACCAACCTCATGGTCCCTCCAGCCATCTTGGCTATATGGACCGAATCATCAGGAGTTACGCGCCGTACTTGCGTGTGCTCTTTCCGGCGCGCACGTTGTAGACTCCCTCAATTGACTGTCCCGGCCTTCTCCCTTTCTGGGCGGCCTTGCCATCTTGGCGTCGGTGTCGCCTATGCGACAAACGTCACAACTACGCCTTCGTCGCTCGCCTAGATCCCGCCCTCAATCTCAAGTCTTCGTCGTATCTTGAACCAGCCGTGCGCGAAATCCCTCAACCGCCGAAAGTTACCCTCCGTCGACACGAGTTCGCAGTAGTATGCAGGCCCTTCTCCTTCCCAGATGATCCCATCAAGCATCCTGTCACGCTGGTCCTTGTAAAGGGGGCACCTCCACAAAATGTGGTCACGGCATTCGTCCTCTTCGCCGCAGTAGCATAAGCTTTCCTCGCACAACCTCATGTCACTCAAACGCTTACGGAAACTTCCATGGCCAGTCAAAATTTGAGAAGTTTCATAGTCCGGCTCGACCCAAGTGGCCTTGAGGCGAGCCGACACGTCCGGGAAAAAACTAAAGAGTTCCCTACCCTTTTCCTCACCTGCCCATTTCTGTTGCCACTTGGCGACAGTCTCCTCCGAGATTTTACTACTTTCGACCCTGAGCTCAATCCTGCCGAGGTTTCTAACGTCGTCAATTCTGCCAGCACGTTCCACCTCGAGGTCTGCCGGCAATACCCCCGCTAAGATCGGCAGTGCGGCGGTACTTACCGATCTATAGGCCTTCGTGAGAAGCACTAGGGCCTGGCGTTGACTACGCAATAGTGCACCCCTCACCACGTGGGTTGCCACGCGTCTCCACCAACATCCCGCCGCGTACGTCACCACTGGGACGTACGCACCGCGATACAGGACTTTAAGGGCCCTGTACCGGATACCCCAGGATGAGGCCGAGACACGCGACATTTTCCCGAACGCTGCTGCAGCACGCTCCCCCACAGACAGGGCGTGCTCCCTAAAGCACTGACCCGCATCGACTACCACACCAAGCACTTTGGTAGACGTCGCTCCCCTGACTGCAATCCCATCGAGCCGAACCACGGGGGGGCGGCCGGGCAGCTTCCCCTTCATAGTCATTGAAAATGACTTGCCGGGGGAGAAGCCCAGCCGGTTCCGTTTTCCCCACTCCGAGATTAGACCCAAGGCGCATGAGGCAGACGCCTCTATGCCGGCTCGCGTGTTCGACTCGATAAGGATTGATACGTCATCCGCGTACGCTACGAGATGTACTCCGTGCGGATATGGCAGCCGAAACAGGTCGTCCATGAGGAGGTTCCACAGAGAGGGTCCCAGTACCGAGCCCTGCGGGCACCCCATGGTAGAGGTTTTCCACATCACCTCGCTGCCGACGAAGAGACCGACCCGGCGATTGTTGAAATAGCTCACCAACATCTGATAGATATTTGGTGGGCAGCCGCCGTTCTTCGCCTTCAGCAAGATCATGGGCCACCAAGCGTTGTCAAACGCCCCCGATATGTCCAGGAATATGCCCTGGACATATTTCGCGTCGCTATCAGCTACCGCGGCCTGAATGGCTCTAAGTGCTGTGAGGGTCGACCTACCCCGGGTGAACCCGTGCTGACACGGCGACGCTGAGCGCAAGATGTTGGGAGCGCTAAGCAGTATCACCCGTTCCAGAACCTTGCCCAACGTCGAAAGGAGCGTGACGGGGCGATACGCTTTGGGATCAGTAGGTGGCCGGTCATTTCCTTTCGGAATGACGACCAGTCTACCATCCTTCCACGTATCGGGGAAAGTGCCCTCTTCCACGCATAAGCCAAAAAGTCGCGATAGCTCGGAGCCAGCTGCGAGCCACACATGTTTGACCATGCGGGCCGAAATCCCGTCTCTTCCCGGTGCCGTGTTGGGTAATCCCCGAACTATTCTCTCAATCGCTTCCATTGATGGGGGAGCCGCATCCCGACCCGAGGGTGCGCAGGCCGCCATGAGTCTGATTTGCCTATGGTAGGCCGAGTCAGTGGCTGCGTTGTCGTCAGGACAGAGTGCTCTGACTAGCGCCCCCATGGCGGCCGTCGCGTCCCCGGCGTACCCTTCCACAAATTTGGTACCCGTTATTACATTAGGCGGGGGTCTCAGCCTCCCGCTGGCCGCTCTGTAAGCCATGCCCCAAGGGTCCTGGTTGCCAGAGTTTGCAATTTTACGGAAAAAGTCGGTTTGCGCTTTCCCCATCATAGCCTTATAGCTACTGCGGCACTCATGATAATAGCCATTCGCGTCTTCCTCCCATACCCCCATACCTCTCTTTCTCATCTTCTGCCACTCTTTCCTCGCTTTATTCGTTCTTTTACGCATTGAGTCCAGTGCTGGAGTCCACCATTCATATCCTGTAACACGCTTCCTATTGCCGCCTCCGCCACAGCACTCTATCGCCGTTCGTACAATTATATTATTAAAAGTCTTGCTTACCTCGTTCGCTGATTTTCTCCAATTTAACACTCCCACCCGCTCGTGGATAAGAGCCTGGAACCGTTGCCAGTCCACACCGCGTTCCCGAAATCTCAGGGGGACCTCCGACGGCTGAACAATCCCCGCACTCCCACGGGAGCAGACAATGCTGAAGGTAATGAGCCGGTGGTCACTTTCGCTGACGTTCTCGTGCACGCGCCAGTTGTCAACGCGTATCCCTGTGGTGTGCAGCGTAAGGTCGATGTTCGACTCACCATTGGGCGTCAGGAAAGTGGGCGGCTGCCCGCTTAGGTTGGCTAGGTGAAGTCTGCGTCCCGCAATGAAGTCTTCCATATGCTGGCGGCGTCTCGTTACCTCAGCTCCTCTCCCGGTATAATTGGCCTCCCTGCAGAACCAAAGGGGGGAATGCGCATTGGTGTCCGCGCCTATTACCACCTTCTTTCCGCGCAGCGCATCCAGGACCACGTCAAGGTGTTGCAGGTGGAGAGCGATGTCTTCGGCGTATTGGAAGTATGCAGTAACTATGTATAGGTCAGGGCTGACGTTACATACCAAGCAGTGCCTGGTGCTGAGATGACTCAGCACGGTGATGGTAAGGTCTCTTCTCGTACAGAGCAGGCCGCACATCGGGTTCTCTCCTTCCGTAATAAAAGTGACAGATGGACTGGCCCCAAGCCTGGCACCGGAGTATGGCTCCTGTACCAAGACCAGGACTCTTGACGGACAATCGGAAATGCGGTAATCTCTTCATGCGCGACCCTAATTATATCGCAAGGCAGTATGCTCCCTTAAGAGAATCATAGTTATTCCCGCCGCCGCGCCGTTTTCAAACGTGAATACATTTGCGGGGTTAACTTACAAGCCCCAAAGCAGTGCCGCCGGTTGCCCACTTTTTATCAACGACCTGCTCCACCGAACGAGCTTCACCAATCTGTTCAAGCTTCACCAGTCTGCCATCGTATAGAGAGGATATCATACACGTTTATAGTGTGTGTGAAAATGGAGTAGAGAGGCGTAGTATGCAAACATCCTGCAATAAGTATTCAGCGATTGATATATTTTCTGACGTCTAATGTTAAGTATTAAATTTCAATCTAAATGTTACAGTCATTCACACTCTCAAACACCTACATCTATACATATAACAATACAATAATTGAATAAAACATGTAGGTACGTTGAATATGTTAACAGTTTCATTTAGTTTGCCCCTTAGCTCTGATGACAATTTTAAAACCATTCTAAAACGAAGATGGCCGCCGCTATTAAATGAGTAGGTACATATTTTTCACAACCACTTCAATTTGGGGATCAAATAAAAGTGCTAAACTATTAGAATAGAGTACACTAGGTAAATTTTTAAAAACTCAGAAAGGATATTGAAGCATAAAAAGTATATAAGTAAACTAGCTGACCCGCGCAACTTCGTTTGCGTAAGAGAGAGAGAGAAATAGAAAGGTTCCCCGTCGCTTCTATTCTCATCGCGTGGTTTCCTGTTGCAGGTTTTTTTTATATTCTGCTCGCCAAATTGACGTCGCCACCAGCCTGATGGAAAGCCGTGGCGCATCTAGCGATTGGGGTCCACTTCTGACACTGGTCCTCAAGTTGGCGGCCCTGTGATGTGCCTCTTCACGCTCCTCTTAAAGAACCCGGGATTGTTAGATGAGGGAAACACGTGTGCGGGCAGGTCGTTTCAAGTTTTTATAGTTCGACAGAGGAACGATCTTTTGAAACGCTCTGTTCTGGCGAAGATTCTCTCCATTGTGTATGAGTGGCATCTCTGCCCGGCACGTGGCATCTCTGCCCGGCACGCGTTGTTCGGGATCGGAAAGGAGATGGTGGGATCAGGTTGAAGAGCTCTTCAGAACATTCGCCGTGATACATTTTCGGTAGAAGGCAGCCAAGGACGCTATGGTTCTTCGCTGCGCCAACGGTTCGAGGCCTCCCGTCACCTCAGGACAACCAATTATTCGGTTAGCACGTCTTTGCATAGCGTCAAGCGCGTCTAGTAAGTACCTCGCGGAGTCATCCCAAAGATGAGAACAGTAGGTACTCGACGTAGGGACGAATCTGCGTCTTGTACATCTCTGATGTGGCGTGAAGTACCGTCTCACCTTATTTAGTACTTCGAGTTTCCGCTAGGCCAGCCCTATACAACTCTCTATGTAGTTTTTGTGATTGAGCTCACACCGAATGTCTATACCGAGGATCTTCAGGTTGTCCTTTAATGGAACCGTATAGCTCTGAAGAGAGGGTAGGGGTAGGAATGGGGACTTCTTAGCTGTAAACGCACACGCCTGTGTTTTTCTGGCATTGAACTCGACCAGGTTGTCTGAACCCCATGGGGCAATGTGACCCAGGTCCCGGTCGAGGTCCGCCACGAGTTGCCGTGTCTTTTCCTCCACGTCACCACGCCCCTCCGCTGGACGGCCAGATAGCTCCCATCAGAGTACTATCATCCGCATAACAATGAATGCACCCTAGGGACAGCATGGCATTGATATGCAGAAGAAAGAGAGTTGGGGACAATACCGATCCCTGTGGTACTCTGGCATTTACTTGCAAAAAGCAGTGTCAAGCAGTAGTGCCAAGGGAAATTATGGGTCGACATGCAGCAGCGCCACTGGTGTTGCAAATGTTCATTATGCGAATTATTCCGCTACAGTAACCAACCATCAGGTGGGTCGTAAGCTTGTCTGTCTTCTTAGTAGTATAAAAAACCGGCCAAGTGCGATTCGGACTCGCGCACAGAGGGTTCCGTACCAAAAGAAACGGCAAAACATCACGTTTGTTGGATGGGAGCCCTCCTTAATCCCCCCCTTTTTCTGACTTTAGTATTTGTTGTAATAGTGGCTACAGAAATATATCATCTGAAAATTTCAGCTGTCTAACTATCACGATTTCTGAGATACAGCTTTATGACGGACAGACAGACAGAGAGACAGACGGACAGCGAAGTCTCATTAATAGGGTCCCGTTTTAGGGTACGAACCCTAAAACTTGTTTCTTTGTGCGCACCCACGCCATTAATCTATTTTTTATTTTTATATCAATCAAATCAGCATGTACGCTCCTGGACATAGGCCTCTCCTAATTGACGTCCTGCGCCTTCCACACCCAGCCTGCAACCTCTTCTAGGTCCTCGGTCCATCTGGCGGGTGGACCAATTCGCGATGCCCGCTTTAGAACTCATATGCTCCATCTGCCGTCTGTCGTCCACTGCGAATGTGGCCAGCCCGCTGGCATTTTACAGTGCTGTTTTTATATGTATTGATATAATTCTGACTAAATAAATCAAAATACGTATTAGTTTGAGAGAAGCAAATCTATATTTTTGTAAAATAAATAATGTCTTTGAAAATTAGTTTAGAGAGCCTCTCTGCTTTTGCTAAGGAATAGATATCTTAATTTCTTTCTTCATAGTATTTCTGGATTGTGTAGGTCTTCAGACTTTTGAGGCAGAGGCAACCCGTACCTACTAATACAGTTTCTCCTATTGTGACCGGACATTTACTGTAGATTTCATCTGCTAAATGTTCACTTTAACCCCTCTGATCGTTTGTATTCATCTGATAGGCTATCCCTGTATAACATAAGAAAGCAAGCGAAGATAGTAATACACTGTGTTATTCGGATGAACCGTGTACACCTTACCAATATATATAACTCGTATGACCTTACCTAGAACTTGTTCTTTCATAATTCCTAGCCAGCCATGTACAGGCTTTTCTTCTCACAAAATAATATATTTTTGACATAAATAAGAAGGCAACTCCGCATATTAAAGGCCATACATAAAGTTTTAGTTTTAGTAAAATTATGTACCTATTGATTGTTTTTGACATTTATAAAAAAATGACAGCTTCCTTTTTTAAATCGAATTGAGCTTTCAAACATTTAAAAAGTACCGACTAAGAAGTATTAACATGAACTAATGGGGCAATTCCCCCCAAAATATTTTTCTACCCCATTTTAACTATGATAAAAGACAAATTTCAAAAAAATACAAAACACGTCCCCTATCAATTCAGTTAAAGATGTTTTATGCCAAATTTGAAGGAGATCGGACCAAGGAATCACGTTGTCCCATACAAACTTTGCAACCCTTGTTTACCCCCTTAGGAGTTGAATTTTCAAAAATCCCTTCTTATTGCTCGCCTACGTAACATAAGGAGCATTTGTGCGAAATTTCATGGTTCTAGACCCAGCGGTTTAGGCTGTGCGTTGATCGTCAGTCAGTCAGTTCTTGTTTTTATATATATAGATAATTCTTTTTAGGCTTCAAATATATTATTATTATTTGTGTCCGGTAGTTATAAATAGGTAATGAGCAATGCCGATTTCCATCACATCACAAATTTACACAGACGCAGTCGCGGGCAACGACAACCCAATAGTTATATTATAGTAAATACCACACCAATACTGGTTGAATTTATAGTCGTTCTGGAGCGGAAAGGTTTAGGCACAGTTTCGATAACAGAACCGATCGGCACTGTCAGTTTGAAAATCAACAAAAAAATTACGAAAATGTACGCCGCCGCGCCGGGAAAATTCGACCAAACACACGCATGAACGCACCGCAGTCAACGTGGACCCGTTGCCAAGTAACGTAGGCAGGTAACGCGCTCGCTCGGCGGCGCCAGCTGTCTGCGAGCGGCGCGGCGCACCGCCTTGTAACTACATAATCTGTGGCCCGGCGGCGGCGGACGGCGCGCAGTATTGGCAGGGGCAGTACCGCTGCGCGCCGCCGCGACTCCCGCGCAGACAGAACGTTCGTCACGATTTTCAAAATTGAGTCGACGTCATCCAGTGCGAAATATTCAATCGAACAGTGCGTGAATACCTTTTTTTTTAACGTGAGGAAAATCCTACATGGACACTTACCGACTAAAAACCACACGTTCCGTACCTAATGCCTATGGTTGGGAGTCCCGGTAAGCTCTCGTAAGGATGACCCCCAGGATTCCCAACGAATCTTGGCTACCACTGCGGCCTCATGTAGGGGGTTTGGATGCTAGCCCGCTTCTATGGGAGGTTGTTCACATCACGAGTTTCGTACTCTTGAAGTACGAAACTTGTGATGAATTAAAAATTGCGCAGTGTGATAGAGTGGACGCTTTTAAAATAGTGAAAAGTGAAGACAATAGCATAAAACGTGCCCGTTTGTGTATCACAAGTTCTGGACTCCATTTTGAGCAGTGAGGTACCTACAGGGATGCGTAAATAAACTGTAAATAGGTAGGTCTAGATATTTAAGTTGAATATTTTGTTCGCTTTTATTTTCATTACCTATTAGTACATAGACCTTATTAATTTATCGTTAAACAGCTAAAACAGCACAATAATAAAGTATTTCCGACGGTTCTAAGCCGGTGTTGAGTATGAAGAAGCACTTTTGACCTCCCAAAATGGTTCCATGATTGATTCAAAGTCACTATTTCGGGTCCAGAACGACTAAAAATCTACCACCTACTACCTTACCTACCCACATAAATGAGTATAAGCTGTGACAGCTATTATAAGATGGCGCCTGTCATTATAACAATAACACCTGACGTTTTATTATAGGTATTATTGCTCTGAACGACCTATTACATTTTGTTTTAGGAGTTATTTGAATATTGGTAACTTTTATATAGGTATATATCTAAAGATGGTAGTTATTATAGGTAGGTATATTATTGTGTTGTTCATTGTCTTTGTTTCTAATACATAATCCAGTAGTGGATAGTGTGGATACTATCATATAAGTAGGTACCTAAGTACTTATTATACGTAAGCCTTCTAAAAATATGTTTATAATAAATGTTTTGTACTTTTACGTGATAATTTTAAAAAGTGTACTTACTTAATACTAATTACATTACTTTTAATGGTGAAAACTGTTTTATTTTGACTGCAATGAAGGTAAAAGGTACATTACACAGTAAGTATAACCAAAGATAATATAATAGTATTACATACAGATCGGCAACTCCCTGCCTCCCACTGAGTAAGCTTCCCCATCCCCCACCAAAGTTGATGTGTCTATTGCCGTGTCAGTACTTGAGAGAGTGTCACTGCGTTGCATTAGGTACGTATAACTACCTACGTACTTTGTGCTATTGCTGCTATTGCTTTGGTTTTATTTGTGCTTAGCCGAGGGTAGATTTGAAAAAAAAGTGCCTACATACATGAGATTGCGTTCTGTTCCTTATTATTGTTATATACGCAGACGATAGTCAAACACGGTAGTCTATAGGCTCTATAGCACACTGATGTATTCCAATAAAACAGGTTGTAGTACCGAGTCGCAGCGCGGTACGCACGCACATACCTATATATATAACAATTCCCCCCCTTTAATGAACATATACCCCAGAACTACTAAGGAATATAAAACTAGAACAGAGTAGGTACTAGAACTAAGTATAACAACTAAGGAGTACGGTTATCAGGTGATAACTCCAAACGTCGTGGATTGATTGTTGGCACAGGCGTCTCCAGCACATCGAGATATCTATTAGACTCGGCTTCAGGCGTGGCAAAGGTCGAATTCCTTCCAGATCCGTCTTCCCCTTCTCCCTCTCTAGACGGTGTGCTGCTACTAGGTGGAGAGATAGTCATTCTTTCTAAGGGTGGGGTACCAATGATAACTAGATCCGAATCGTTGCTCTGATCCGTACGATCAGCTTCACCATCGCCGGCTGTCGATGACTGGTGTACGTTACCAGGTGTGGGATCGTCGTCAGTACTGTCGCTCTGAACGTCGGGAATGACGTCCGAATCCCAGCTGGTGTTGTGATTGGACGCCTGTAATATGCCACGCCTTCTAATTTGATCCACGTGCCTATTCGTTACACAATCAATTTCAGGAACATAAACTTCATACATTACGTTTCCAATCTTTTTCTTAATAATTCCTTCTAACCAATAGAATTTTTTATTATTTAAATGTTTAGTTATATAGACTAAATCATTCTCCTTGAACTCTTTTCGAGTTGTTCCCTTGAAGTATTTACCCTGCAAGCACTGGTTCCGTTCTACGGTTTGAGTGAGGTCAGTAGGTGAGGAGGCAGACGATGGCGTCAGCAGGTCGAGCCGCGAGCGCAGCGGCCGCCCGTACACGAGCTCAGCGGGTGACTTCTCAGTGGTGCTGTTTCTGGAGTTTCGATAGTCGAATAAAAATTTTGCTACGTGTTCCTTTAAACGTTTTTTATTCGAATTACTACCCATTATAATGCTCTTAAGACCTCGTTTAATAATTTTAACGAAAGATTCGGCTTGCCCGTTGCTGGACGGTTTAAAAGCCGGTGAAAACCTATGAATAATACCGTTTTGGGAACAGAAAATTTTAAATTCCTGTGAAATAAACGAAGGACCGTTATCTGTTACAATAATATGCGGAATACCAAATCGTGATATTAAATCTATAAGTTTTTCGATTACTGACTTCGAACCGTACGATGACGTCATTATAAAAACCTCGACCCATTTACTGTAAGCGTCTACCGCTACGAGAAACATTTGGTTGTTAAAGGGCCCTAGAAAATCTAAATGCACTCGGTGGAAGGCGTGCGGGGGATGCGGCCACGGCGCGAGCGGCGCGCGGGGCGGCGCCGGCCGCAGCGCGCTGCACACGCCGCAAGCGGCCGCCAGCCGCTCGAGCGCAGCGTCGATACCCGGGAACCAGAGGCGCTTGCGCGCTTCGGCTTTCATTTTAACCACTCCAAAATGCGAACTATGTAATTCCTTACATATTTTATCTCTGAGCGATAACGGAATAATAATTTTATGGCCGCGCATTAAACAACCGTCTTCCACCGAAAGCTGAGTACGGCAATAAAAATAGGGTTTTAAACAATCATCATTAACGCGTTTAGGCCAACCCAACTCGACGTAAGATTTCACTTTGCGCAAAGTATTGTCTTGAATTATTTCGCGTTGTAAATCGGCTAACGTAACAGGCAGCCCGCCGTCGCCGTCGACTACAAAATGAACATACGTCGCGTTGTCGTCAGTGCTATGAGTGCTATGACGTCGTCGATGCAACTCCGGTCCGACACTCGCTGTTCTTAGGCTGAGCACAGACTATAGTCACAACAGTTTTAAGACAGACTATCTCTCTACGAGATAAATAGAGAGGCGCACACTTAGAACAAAACGTCTCTTAGACAAAGCTGTCTTTACCTACAAGGCGACAAGTCTGACTAACGTTTGTCGGCTTCCCTTTTATATGCATGCGGGCGCGCACATCAAAGACAAAACTGTCTTGCGCAAAACAGTACCCGATGATGTCCTGACATATAGCATAACTTTCCGAACCGTGCCATATGGCATTCGAACAGTACCCGGACCAGTACCCGGTCTTTCGTACAAGTACATACAGCGTTCTGATTGTTCTGACAGGTTTGTTGACCTTCATAAATTCCCGCTTTGCAAAAAATAAGGGGGGGGGGGGGCGAGGGTCACTTATGTTTGTATGTGTTTGCCCCTTATGGTTGGGGCTTTCTTAAAGGGGATGAAAATTTTGTTGTATTTGCAATAACAGGATATCACGCACGGTTTTCGATATACAAGATTTAGAAAAAAAATCTAACTAACTAACTAACTATCTTTACGCCAAATCCCTTGCGGGGTAGGCAGAAAGAACCGAGCGCCACACGGCACGGTCCATACACACCTCACTTGCTTTTTCAACTTTCATTTTCCTTTCAATGCATGCACGTCGGTTCCTACGGCTCTTGACACCACCTTCTACTAACACACGATTAATTTGGTCGTTGTAGGTGTGTCGTGGCCTTCCCCGACTCCTACGTCCATCCACTTTCGCGTTGTATATCTGTTTTGTCATTCTTTCATCTCCCATTCGTTCCACATGCCCGAACCATCGTAGCATGCCCTTCCTTACTTTAACACCGACACACTCTTTCAGATCAACTCTCTTTCTTACATCTTCATTCCGAACGCGATCTGCGAGCGTTACTCCGCAGATTTTGAGTAGCGCGCGCATCTCGACCGCGTTTATTCTACTTTCATGCGTTTCCTGCCATACCCAACTCTCGCTTCCATACGTTAGCGTAGGTATCAGCACCGCATTGTGTACTGCGAGCTGGGCCTTTTGACTTAAGGCCTTGGTACCTAAAAGTTTGCCTAACGCTCCATTCACACTATTACCCGCAGTTACCCTCTTTTCTACATCAGCGGTGTACCGTCCATCCCTGCTAAATGCTCATCCAAGATATACAAACTCATCCACCTGTTCCAGCACTACGTCATTTACAGTTATCCTGGCATTCGTTCTGTCCTCTTCTCTTTCGAATACCATCACTTTCGTTTTAGTCGCGTTCAAATGTAAGCCTCTCATTAGACAATCATCTTTTATCGTTGTGACTAGTGACTTTATTTCTGATGTCGATTCGAAAAAAAATCTTCCTTGTAATCATTCTCTTCTATGAAACTGCTAGCTGATGAGGATGACTGCAACACCGCCAGCATGGACCCTTTTTGACGATTGATATCAAACCAACAAATAAACCTACAGGCAACATTATGCCACCTTAGTGGTATAAAAAATTGTTATTCGTAATGTATATTTGGCGGATGGGGAGTTTCAAAGGGGGGTCAAAATTGCCATTATTTTTACGATAGCACGCACCGTTTTCGAGATAATTAAAAAAATAAAATATGTCACTTTTTCTTCATTTATCATAATAATAAATATTATTCGTTTAATGTATTATTATTTGGCAGGTACTACTGTGCCTCGACTTCGTGGGCGGTGGTCGGGGGACCTCGCCCACGATGATCAAACAGCGGTAGGCACCTCCCCGTGTTCCAGGGGTGCCTTTTATCGGTTCGGGGGCGCCTTACGCCCACCCGCTCGACTGCTCTCTACCCCCTCTGCTTACAGAGGGGCATCCGAGAGCGGTACGATGCCATTTGAACTTATAACTCCTTTAGGAGTTCAGGGAGGGGGCAGACCATCAAGTCCCCCCCGTGGAGAGTCCCTACGTAATGGGGCGACCCTTTGCCGGGCCGCAGTGATTTATCCACCGGCCTATCCTGTGACCCGGTTAAGGCGAGGCGGAACACCGCGGGGTTTAGTGGGTAGGACGGTCCCGCATATCAGACCGTGAGTCCCACACGAAGCCGTCTTGTTCCCCCGAAACAAGGCGGCGAAGTGCCTAACCTGCAGTCCCCGCGTTAAAAAAAAAAAAAAAAAAAAACATGTGCCTCGACTAATGGGCTCTTATATGGTCAATATGCACTTGACAAGTCGATTAAAATATGAATTAAAGTAGCTTCAGCGTGCATGATTTCTTTGCACGTGTGTATGTATCGACGTGTATGTACACTTGATATTGACTCAAGTCGCTTGACCATCTCCTGAGCCCAATAAGCTGGCAGGCGTGCCTCAAGTATTCATATAACATTCAACAGTATTCGTTACTTACTACTCGTACGCTTTAAGTTGAGATACGGAACAAAATGTTCCCAAGCGTGCATCAATCCGGTCACCCGGTCGCTCGGACCACAGATAGTATAATATATTCTATCTCGGACTTGGACGCGGCCGAACGTCGACTGTACGCGCCCGAGCGGTATACCGCGTCCGAAAACGGTCCTGGGTCCTGCTAAATTTTGTCGCGTACTGGGTCCTGAACCAGTACGCGGTTATGCCATAGAACACGTCCGGCAGTACGAACAGTACTTACCCACGGTGCTCGTGTGATGCGTATCGTAGACAAAACAGTTTTGTATATGGTGTGCGACGTGTCATAGACAGAACAGTTTCGTTTTAATCTTAAAACAGACTTGTCTATGTGAGACAAGTCTGTCTTAAAACTGTCGTGACTATAATCTGCGCTCAGCCTTAGATCATCTAACCACAGGATGCGCCTTACTTAAGCATTGTTTTCTGCCATTGCACATGACCATTTGGTCTTTTGGCTTTATGAAAAGCCTGTACATCAGTACATCATTTTATATGATTAAACTAGTACATTACATTGTAGTTGACTGTACAATAACAATTAACACACAACAGCCATTACGCGTTTGTCGATTAATACATTTTTAAATGCAATGAAATTTTATATGTCTTTGTGTTTCCCCCTTCACTTGTATGAAAACTGGCAGAATATTTTTGTATGCGGTGGTTCGCAAAGGCTAGTCCCGTGTTATATGGTCTAAGTCGCTGTTATCATACCCGATGACTCATTCTGTATAGGCGCGCGCGATAGATAATCGGCACTGTTATTTTTACTACTAACATACTCGATTTCGTAGTTATATGAAGATAAAAATATTGCATACAGTTGTAGCCGATTTGCTGAAACCTCTGGTATACCACGATGTGGACCGAAATGGTTAGCAGTGGCTTATGATCGGTCCTTAAAGTAAAGGGTACCGCCCTCGCATACAAATATTGATGGAACCGCCTAACTCCAAACACTATATCCGTAGCTTCTTTCTGAATTTGTGCATATTTTTTCTCGGCCGCTGTTAACGTCCTAGAAGCATAACTAATTGGACGCTCAGAGTCATCGCCTTCTATTTGGGACAAAACAGCGCCTAGCCCATAAGGAGAAGCGTCCACTGTCAAGGTAAGTTTAGCCGTGGGGTTAAAATGCGCTAACACTTGTTCCGATGCCAACTGCTGTTTGATACGTTGAAATGCATTTTCGTGGATTACGCTCCACTCCCACTTCGCACCTTTTTGTAACAAATTGTATAACGGAGCGAGAGTAGTCGAGGCATTAACCACGAAGTTACGGTAATAATTGGTTAATCCTAAAAAGGATTGCAATTCTGACACGCTCCTAGGTCTGGGTGCACGTAGAACTGCTGCCACTTTTTCTGGTGACTTTCTTATACCCTTCTTGTCAATAATGTGCCCTAAATAATATACCTCGTCTTTGAAAAACTCACATTTGTTTTCTTGTATTGTGAGACCCGCATCAGCCAACCTCTCTAGCACTGCTATTAACCTATCCATGTGTTGTTTTTTATTGACACCTGTTATACAAATATCATCTAAGAACAATACTACGCCATCTATTCCTGTTAATATGCATTCTATGGCCCTTTGAAATAGGGCTGGTGCTGGACTCAAACCAAAGACAAGTCTGGTATGCCTAAATAATCCTCGGTGGGTGTTGATGCAAGTCATATTCTGAGACTCCTCTTTAAGACAAAATTGGTTATAAGCCATTGATAAGTCCAGCTTGCTAAACTGTACACCGCCAGACAATTTTGTAAACAAATCATTTACCGTTGGCAACGGATATCTATCTACAACTAACTGCTTGTTAATAGTGACGGAAAAATCGGCACAAATTCTTACACCACCATCTTTTTTCAGGACGGGTACTATTGGTGATGCATAGTCAGAATACTGAACCGGTTCAAGCACTCCTAATTCAACGAGTCGGTCTAATTCTTTATCTATTTTATCTTTCAAAGCGTACGGTACCGTCCGCGCTTTGAAAAAAATTGGTTTTGAATCTGGTTTTAAATGTAATTCCAACGCGTATTTATTAAATTTGCCTAGCTTGCCAGAAAAAACAGTAGGAAATTTAGATATAAGATCATCTAGCGTTAACCTATCGTGCGGTCCACGTATTGACTTGACTGTTGGAGTCAGTTCCAACCCGAAATTGCTTATAAAATCACGTCCGAGCAATGGGGGGCCACCACTAGAAACAGAAACCACAAATAAGTTTAGTTTACGCATCATTCCAGAGTATTCAACGTCCAAAACAATAACCCCAATCGTTTTAAGCTGCTGTCCAGTGTAACTAAATAACTTTTTTAAGCTATTGCATAGCTTCTATCGCGGGCCTTGCGTGGAGACCGAATCCAGAAATTGTGTCACGAAAACGAATCACACTCTCGGCTACCTTCGGCCACGTTCGTGTATCTCGTCTAGCACTTCATACATTTTTTGTTTACGTCAATTATGAACTCTGCAGTCGTTATATATTATGTCAAATACTCCAAAAATTGATGCTTGTACCCAGAATCGATCTTGCGTCTTCTGCGTACCGATCCGCGTCTTAACCACTCGACCAAAGTTGCATTAAGAGTGCTGGTCGAATTTAGAGTTCTTAATGTGAAATGACAATTTCGATGCTGTCAATTACATTAGGTGCTGTCAATTTACCTTGTCTAAATAAAAATTCGACTATAGGTGTATAGATCAAGTATTGTATTCTCTTTGGTATAGGTATTCATCATCTATGTACAACAGTGAACTGTACTCGTATAATTTGTGTAAAAAGTGTTTTAAATATGAATAAACAAAGTGCATTTATTAATGAAGAAAGTCACGAAAAATAGTGAAAGAAAATGAGTGAGTACCTACTCTATATACATACATTTTATTATTATTATCACCAATGCAGTATTATTTTTTGTTTTGTTAATTTATATATAATACTGCTATAAAGATAACCAAACCCGGGAGTACGTTCCCATGGGAAGCGGGAAGAAAATTTCACGCTGACGTAGCCGCGTACTTTAAACGTGTCATAAAAGTCACAACAATACCATACATGCATATTTCAAAGAATGTCTATTATTACCACAAAATTTGTAAAAATAGTTTTTAAGTAGATAAGAAGAAACCTATTGTTTTATCTTTTAACTAGCTGACCCTCGCAACTTTGTTTACGTCACACAAGGTCTGACGAACGGGAATACTCCCTATGAAGTTAGAGGTATTTATTAATCATACTCATCAAGTAGCGTGTGAATCTGCCCTGTTTGCTTAATCAAAATAGAGCTTAATGGTTAAAGCTATTCCTCAGTATAGAATTTTCCTCAGTATATAACGGGTGTTTTTTTTAGAGGTATAGAACTTTAAGTTGGCATAACTGTTTTAACTGGCGGTATTTTTATCAGCTGTAAAGTGATTTATATTTAGTTTGGCTTGGCATTTCAACATGAATAGACTGACGCCTGAACAATGCTTCCAAATTGTGCAAATTTATTTTGAAAATCATGGTTCTGTCCGAAATACGTATCGTGATTTTCATAAGCGAATTTTGTTTAGCGGTGCAGCTCACTTTTGGTTGAATGGATACGTCAATAAACAAAACTGCCATATTTGGGGTGATGATAATCCTCAAGTGTATGTTGAGACACCGTTACATCCAGAACAACTGACTGTGTGGTGTGCTTTATGGGCTGGTGGAATAATTGGTCCGTACTTCTTTAGAAACGATGCTGACCAGAACGTTACAGTCAATCGTGACTGCTATAGAGCGATGATTACTGACTTTTTCGTTCATCAATTGAACAACCATGATGTGCAGGAGTAATGGTTTCAACAAGACGGCGCAACATGTCACATAGCTCGTGCCATAATTGATTTATTGAAGGAAACGTTTGGTTACCGCATAGTTTCACGTTTTGGACCCGTGGATTGGCCTCCAGGGTCGTGCGATTTAACGCCACTTGACTATTTTCTGTGGAGATATGTGAAGTCGCTCGTCTACGCCGATAAGTCCGAAACGATTGACCACTTGGAGGACAACATTCGGCGCGTTATTGCCGATATACGGCCACAAATGTTGGGAAAGTCATCGAAAATTGGACCTCTAGATTAGACTACGTCCGAGCCAGTCGTGGCGGTTATATGCCAGAAATCATATTTAAATTATAATGCCAGAAGATTTTCTTTCGAATAAAGCCATTTTCATGTCAATAAAACCAATCACCTTTGTTTTATTCCATTTCAAAGTTCTATACCTCTAAAAAAAACACCCTTTACAATTTACATACAAACACCGGCGTGTTAGAATTTTATTATATCAATGTAGTAGACGTAACGTGTATAAAATGACATAAATCAAATGTCATCAATATTCTAAAAAAGAAATTAAAAATAGAGTTCACAAACTCTTTTGAAAATACATACTGTACCTACCTTAGAGGATCGTTATGAAGATAACAGGATAGTTAACAACCATCCATAGAAAATAGATGGTATAATGCTGAATACCGCAAAGAACAATCGGCGCGGCATAGAATGGGGCCTATACCGATATGATATCCTGGAGGATTTAAATGATGCCGATGTCCTGTGCCTGATGAGGCACACACACGCCGTCATGCATGTCTGCAGGACAACGTGCAGGACAACGAGCAGGATGAGGCAGCGAATGGCTGGACAGAAATTAAAATCGACAGACGCAAGAGATGTGGTGGAGGCACTAATTCACGTACCTCGGGAGCGTAGTGTCAGAAACTGATGGGATAGAAGAGTACCCTACATCATTTCGAGTCTCGCCAAGGCTAGAACAACCTTTACACAGCTGCGCCCCGTAGGCAGTTGCGAAAATGGACACGAAGAGTGAAACTCAAAACAAAGTAAACCTTAAAACTGTACTGCTAACTGCTATACGGATGCGAGACATGGAAGGTCACTAAAGACATTTCGCACCAGCTACCAGCTATAAGTCTTCGTCAAACGCTGCCTCCAATGGATCCTCGGTACATACGGGCCCGAGAACATCACGAACGTAAGACTATTGAAACGCTGCAGTGAGACCCGTATCCACCAACAGATCAAACGTCGGAAGTGTAGCTGCTGCGCTGGATTGGACACACGCTGCAAAGGGACCATGATCACATCATACCAAGGCAAGCCTTACTGAAACTACTGGTAGGGTTTCAAAAACTGTTCCATAGTAAGTAGGTACATTTATTGATAGTGGCTACAGGCTACATAACATAATGCTAAGATTAATAGGAGCGGTGCAGCAATGAGGAATGTTTCGAAAACGGAAAACATTTCATCGTTATAAGAGTATCCGTTGCGCCTCTGCGTAAATGGTTGAAGTTACATAAAAATAATTTATTACAAAATAATTGTTCTTCTTAAAAAGTTCTAAAACAAAATACCTATTAAGCTATTGCATAGCTTCTATAGCGGGCCTTGCGTGGAGACCGAATCCAGAAATTGTGTCACGAAAATAAATCACACTCTCGGCTACCTTCGGCCACGCTGGGCCACGTTCGTGTATCTCGCACTTCATAAACCAACGTGTACACGTGAGCGTTTGCATAACGTGTACCTATGTATATGAAGTGAAGTAGGGTGAAGTGGGGTGGGCTGAGGTGTGTAGGGTGGGGTGAAGTGAAGTGGGGTGTGGTGAGGTGAATTGGTGTGAGGTGGGGTGGGGTGAGGTTAGGTGGACTGGAATTTTGGCCTTTTGGACTTTGGCCCTTGGGACTTTTGGACTTTTGACCTTTTGGACTTTTGACCTTTTGGACTTTAGGACTTTTGGACTTTTGTACTTTTGGACTTTTGGCCTTTTGGGCTTTTGGACTTTTGGAATTTGGTTTTTTGGACTTTTGGACTTTTGAACTTTTGGACTTTTGAACTTTTGGACTTTTGGACTTTTGGACTTTTGGACTTTTGGACTTTTGGACTTTTGGGACTTTTGGGACTTTTGGGACTTTCGGGACTTTCGGGACTTTTTGGTCTTTGAGGACTTTTGGGTCTTCAATAGTCCAAAAGTCCAAAAGTCCGAAAGTCCAAAAGTCCAAAAGTCCAAAAGTCCAAAAGGCCAAAAGGCCAAAAGTCCAAAAGTCCAAAAGTCCAAAAGGCCAATAGGCCATAAGTCCAAAAGCCCAAATGTCCACAGTCAAGTAGGTACTTGGTACTTTACTTTGTTGAACATAGGCCTTAAAATCTTACTTCTTATTAATATTATAAATGTGAAAGTTTGTGAGTGTGGATGTTGGTTACTCTTACACGCTCACACCGCTGAACGGATCGGGCTGAAATTTGGTACAGAGATACAATATTATAGTCTGGAATAACACATAGGCTACCTTTTATCCCGGGAATAACTACCCGCGGTAACAAATTTTACGCGGGCGAAGCTGCGGGCATTAGCTAGTATTCTTATATAGAAATAATTATACTAGCATAGTTAAAGTTAGTAAAAAATGCTATGTAATAGCTTTACCGCGGCAGTCCCCGAGTGCCACACGACTTTTTTTTGTATTTAATAAGGGTACTTTGCTGAAATGGGTATTGAACGTATTTTGAGATATAATGCTAACTGCGGAACCACTATCTATCTCAAACTCCAGAACTAGTCCACTGATTTTAATAAATGCTGTCATCGGTCTCCCATTTTCGCAACGGATATTAAAACACAACTTACCGTCGTCTTCCTCATCTACGTGACCTTCCTCAACGTGTTTCACCTTCACGCTACTTAAGCACATCTTTCGCAGATGCCCCTTGACATTGCACTTCTTACATTTATAGTTTTTAAAACGGCACTGATTGGATTTGTGATTGTTAAAACCGCACACACTGCATTTATCCTTAACCGCGAAAACCGATTCGGCTTCACCGCTTCCAGCCGCTACGCTCGCGCCGCTTGGCGTCGGAGCGGCGAGCGCGGCGCGCCTGGCACAACGCACGCTTTCGGCCAACTCCACAGCTTTGGCTAAGGTTAATCTTTCTGGTCCTGGGCCAAGAGTTTGTCACGCTCCCGTCCTGACATCATGCCCATGATGAATTTGTCAAGCAGCGCTTCCTCTAAATTCTTGAACCCGCAGTGTGCTGCCAATCCCCTAATTCTGGCCGCCCATTGAGTGTGGCTCTCATCTGGTCGTTGAACTGCCGCATAAAAAACAGATTTTTCCGCGAACCCGAGCCGCTTCGGCTCAAAGTGTCGGTCTAGAAGTTTCAAAATTTCTTCGTAATCTGTTTCTTCTAACTTCTTGGGCAACGCCAGATCTCTTGCTAGCATGTATGTAGGTCCAGTGAGAGCACTCAGAAGTATTGCCCTCCGTTTGACCTTCAACTTGTCTGACTCGTCCGTTATATCGTTTGCAATATACCATTGCTGTAGCCGGGATTTATAGCTGGTCCACTCTTGTGACAAATGGTCAAAATTTGTGAGTATCCCGAAAGAAATACCACTGACTGACATTTTCGCACTCGTAGATTCAACCGCCTCGTCGCCACTGTTATATACGCAGGTAATAGGGGACGATAGTCAAACACGGTAGTCTATAGCACACTGATGTATTCCAATAAAACAGGTTGTAGTACCGAGTCGCAGCGCGGTTTCCATAGCTAGTGTCCCTAGTATACTCACACACACATTCAAACTTGATTCAAGCATTCACATTACGTGTACGGTGTACCTATATTAGTGTCATAGTGTGGCTGAAACTGAAAACGAACATTTTTAACCCCCGACGGAAACCCGGACGGGGTGTTATAAGTTTGACGTGTGTGTGGGTGTGTGTGTGTGTGTGTGTGTGTGTGTGTGTGTGTGTGTGTGTGTGTGTGTGTGTGTGTGTGTGTGTGTGTGTGTGTGTAAGTCTGTCTGTGGCATCGTAGCGCCCAAACGGATGAACTGATTTTGATTCTGTTTCTTTTGTTTGAAAGATTGGTTAGGGGAGAGTGTTCTTAGCTATGTTTTATAAAAATCGGTTCAGCCATTTCAAAGATATGAGGGGTGAAAGTGGTGATGAAAAATTGAATGTGTTCAAATATACCCGTGTTTGGTATCAAATGAAAGGTCATAACTTATACATTACGATACCGCAAATTTTATGAAAATCGGTTTAGCCATTCGGAAGATATGAGGAGTGGAATGTATTTCTAATTCTGTAACCACACTCCGCGCAATTCGCATTAGCTCTGAATAATTGTTGATAGACTATACGTATGTTGATATTTAAAACCCCTATAAAATCCCTATAAAAAGCATGAAATAAAAAATTAAATTTAAAATTTAAAAAACCCCCGACTCATAAAAAAACCTGTAAAAAGTAATAAAATAACTATTATATTATGACCTATCTACCCTAAGTATTGAACCTTTATTATTATTATAGGTAGCTATATTATTTACGTATTCATATTTTTAACTAACAGTTTGTCTCGTCGGGGACCGCTCACCTAATCCTAACCTTATCGTACGTCTGTCTCTGTTTAGGTACAGAGCGGTCCCCCGACGAGACCAACTGTTAGATAAAAATATGAATACGTAAATAATATAGCTACCTATAATAATAATAAAGGTTCAATACTTAGGGTAGATAGGTCATAATATAATAGTAGTTTATGACACTGTTGCATAATGAGGGTTCTTATAACACGAGTGTGTTTTAAAAAAACGAGCCGTAGGCGAGTTTTTTTATAGTATCACACGAGTGTTATAAGACCAAGTTATGTACAGTGTCATACACTACTTTATCTACTCTCATACTATAATACCTGATTTCATTTTGTTGTGATATATAGTTGCTCCTTGATTTCGCCGGTAACAGGTTCATGGTCATGTTTGACGCAGTTTCCAGAATGTCTGGTGGTGTACAATTACCACCATCCTCGCTTTAAGACATGTTTTTACACAAAAACTAATTTATTTTACAAACAAAACCAAACTTTGTTTAATTTAAATGTAAAATGTTGGCGCCAAGGCGCAAACATCGATTGCGCATGCGTGTTTCTTTTTTTTTTTTAGGCTGCGGAGACCATAGATTTAGGATTTTTCGCTACTCTGGAGACATAATTTTTTTTTAAAGTAGAGGTTCAAACTTATATTTCAGCTGGAGATTGTTTATGGTGTATCGTAATGATTAAAAAGTTTTATTATGATATAGGTGTCCATACAAGACCTGTATCGTAATAAAACTTTTTTTTTGGCCTGTGCGTAATGTTTGTCATAATAGTATTGATTTCAATTTTATAATCTTTGTATTATAGTATCAGAGTAGATAATAGTTATTTTATTACTTTCTACAGGTTTTTTTATGAGTCGGGGGTTTTTTAAATTTTAAATTTATTTTTAAGCTATTGCATAGCTTCTATCGCGGGCCTTGCGTGGAGACCGAATCCAGAAATTGTGTCACGAAAACGAGTCACACTCTCGGCTACCTTCGGCCACGTTCGTGTATCTAGTCTAGCACTTCATAAATTTTTTGGTTACGTCAATTATGAACTCTGCAGTCGTTATATATTATGTCAAATAATCCAAAAATTGATGCTTGTACCCAGAATCGATCTTGCGCCTTCTGCGTACCGATCCGCGTCTTAACCACTCGACCAAAGTTGAATTAAGAGTGCTGGTTGAATTTAGAGTTCTTAATGTGAAATGACAATTTCGATGCTGTCAATTACATTAGTTGCTGTCAATTTACTTCGTCTAAATAAAAATTCGACTATAAGTGTATAGGTATTCATCATCTTTGTACAACAGTGAACTGTACTCGTATAATTTGTGTAAAAAGTGTTTTAAATATGAATAAACAAAGTGCATTTATTAATGAAGAAAGTCACGAAAAATAGTGAAAGAAGTGAGTACTCTATATAGGTACATACATTTCATTATCATTATCACCAATGCAGTATTATTTTTTGTTTTGTTAATTTATATATAATACTGCTATAAAGATAACCAAACCCGGGAGTACGTTCCCATGGGAAGCGGGAAGAAAATTTCACGCTGACGTAGCCGCGAGCGCCATCTATCCCATACCTATGTACTTTAAACGTGTCATAAAAGTCACAACAATACCATACATGCATATTTCAAAGAATGTCTATTATTACCATAAAATTTGTAAAAATAGTTTTTAAGTAGATAAGAAGAAACCTATTGTTTTATCTTTTAACTAGCTGACCCTCGCAACTTTGTTTACGTCACACAAGGTCTATGAAATTAGAGGTATTTATTAATCATACTCATCAAGTAGCGTGTGAATCTGCCCTGTTTGCTTAATCAAAATAGAGCTTAATGGTTAAAGCTATTCCTCAGTATAAACAATTTACATACAAACACCGGCGTGTTAGAATTTTATTACATGTATCAATGTAGTAGACGTAACGTGTATTAAATGACATCAATCAAATGTCATCAATATTCTGAAAAAGAAATTAAAAATAGAGTTCACAAACTCTTTTGAAAATACATACTGTACCTACCTTAGAGGATCGTTATGAAGATAACAGGATAGTTAACAACCATCCATAGAAAATAGATGGTATAATGCTGAATAACGCAAAGAACAATCGGCGCGGCATAGATTTCGCCTTTTGGGCTTTTGGACTTTTGGAATTTGGTTTTATGGACTTTTGGACTTTTGAACTTTTGGACTTTGGACTATTGAACTTTTGGACTTTTGTACTTTTGGACTTTTGGACTTTTGGACTTTTGGGACTTTTGGGACTTCAAGGACTTTTGGGACGTTTGGGACTTTTGGGACTTTTGGGACTTTTGGGACTTTTCGGTCTTTGAGGACTTTTGGGTCTTCAAAAGTCCAAAAGTCCAAAAGTCCAAAAGTCCAAAAGTCCAAAAGTCCAAAAGTCCAAAAGTCCAAAAGTCCAAAAGTCCAAAAGTCCAAAAGTCCAAAAGTTCAAAAGTCCAAAAGTCCAAAAGTCCAAAAGTCCAAAAGTCCAAAAGTCAAAAAGTCAAAAAGTCCAAAAGTCCAAAAGTCCAAAAGTCCAAAAGTCCAAAAGTCCAAAAGTCTAAAAGTCAAAAAGTCAAAAAGTCAAAAAGTCAAAAAGTCCAAAAGTCCAAAAGTCCAAAAGTCCAAAAGTCCAAAAGTCCAAAAGTCCAAAAGTCCAAAAGTCCAAAAGTCCAAAAGTCCAAAAGTCCAATAGTCCAAAAGTCCAAAAGTCCAAAAGTCCAAAAGTCCAAAAGTCCAAAAGTCCAAAAGTCCAAAAGTCCAAAAGTCCAAAAGTCCAAAAGTCCAAAAGTCCAAAAGTCCAAAAGTCCAAAAGTCCAAAAGTCCAAAAGTCCGAAAGTCCAAAAGTCCAAAAGTCCAAAAGTCCAAAAGTCCAAAAGTCCAAAAGTCCAAAAGCCCAAAAGTCCAAAAGTCCAAAAGTCCAAAAGTCCAAAAGTCCAAAAGTCCAAAAGTCCAAAAGTCCTAAAGTTCAAAAGTCCAAAAGTCCAAAAGTCCAATAGTACAAAAGTCCAAAAGGCCAAAAGTCCAAAAGTCCAAAAGGCCAATAGGCCAAAAGTCCAAAAGCCCAAATGTCCACAGTCAAGTAGGTACTTGGTACTTTACTTTGTTGAACATAGGCCTTAAAATCTTACTTCTTACTAATATTATAAATGCGAAAGTTTGTGAGTGTGGATGTTTGTTACTCTTGCACGCTCAAACCGCTGCACGTACGGCAATATGCCATATTTACGACGACAAAACTATAAATGGTAAAAATTTACCTTGAATATGCTTTTCACGTATATTTTATGTAGTGATTATGTTACCGGAGTATTCTTAGTACTCCTATCTACTAATTTTAGGTAGGTACCTAAGTACCTACCTAAAATTAGTAGATATTTTACACGATTGATTTGATCAAATGAATGATGGAATTTTAATGCAATATATTTATAACTAGCTGACCCTCGCAACTTCGTTTACAACACATAAGGTGTATAGAAGGAGAGGTATTTCTTCATCAGACTCATGAAGCAGCGTGTGAATTTGCCCTGTTTGCTAAATCATAAAAGAACTTAAAAATTCAGTCTTTTCTAAAACAATTCAGTCCATGCCTTCGGCGCGGCCTGAATTATTTTACTTTAAGTTTCATTCAAATCGATTTAGTAGTTTCGGCGTGATAGTTTTTCGGGATACAGACAGACAGCCAGACATGAAAAGTTTAAATTACATTTTCGGCTTCAGTATCGATTAGAGAACGCCCTACAATTAAAATTTTCAAAATATCTTCCATGTACAGACTCTCAATCCTCAACAGTTTTATTATATGTATGTATAGGTTATCAAATTTTAATAATGTTAATATAAGGGAGACATTATTAAATAAATAATAATTTTTGTGCGCTTTCCTGATTTGTTTTCCCGATTCTACAAGTGCGTATGATGTAGGTATAGGAGTGCGTTGTAGTTTTCGCATGCTGCATTCTTTTAAACTTTTTGGAGATGATCCCACCGCTAAATTGATCACTTTAGCAACTTTACGCTTTCCTGATTTCACTAAACTAGATTCAGTAGTAAAACTTAGAACGTTGTTCTGGCGAAGGTTGTTGAACAATAATTTGCACTGATCTTTGTTTGGAGCGTAGCGTTGCTCCTACAAAATCCTTTTGTAGGTCTACCAGTAACAGGATCTTTTATATAGCCTTTTGTTAATCTTCCTGTAGATTTGGTATTTTAAAAACTTTGTACAACCAATCATATACATTTTTAATAAGACGGACGGCATTTTCTCCATTTAGCAGATAACTTAGTTAAAAACACTTTGTGATTCGTTTTGATCGATTTTTCTTCATCTTAAGTACTTTTTTCGAAATTTAATTTATGCAATATAGATACCTATATAATTGATCAATACAAGCTACTGAAGAAAATTTAAATAAACTGTCACTTTTTAACACTAAAAATAGATAGTTTAAATCGGGTTTGCACGTCCATAATGGAATCGTTTCGACTACCTCGAACATAAACCACAAATACTCAAAGATGTGCAAATATGTGCAGATAAATAGTAGATTGTATAACAAGGGGGCAAAATAGTATTTTTACGGCGAGGGCGCTACTTTGAATCACGAGCGAAGCGAAGGATTCTAGATTAGAATCCCGAGCTCAGCGAGGGATTCTAACGTAGAATCCTGAGCGCAGTGAGGGATTCAAAGTACACCGCCCGAGAGAAAAATAATTTGCCCTCGAGTAATATACTCTACTTTTCATTCCCTTTCTATGAGAAAAACGTATAGGTACTAAGTTTTGTACGACGTAGTTACCTTCTATTTATTGTTCCAGGAGTTTATGGATTGTCACTTTCATAACTTGACGTAGAACTTATTATATTTGCAGAATACAATAAAATGTGTGATTACAAGAACATTAATAATGACGAACACGAACAGATAAATGGCGCTATTTAGTTTTTTTTTAGTTAGCTCAGGACACCGCGCTGTGCAGCCAAGCCAACACTTACCAGCCAGTAATTCATACAATTTGCGTTCGATTTCTATGAAATTTTCGAGTTCCAAATTCAAATCTTTTGCCGCCCGCTAAAAGCTCTTAACAGAAAAGAGCTATTTTGCGCCCCGTTATCGAGGTGCAAAGTGATTCTTTTCGAATAGAAGGAATGAAAAACAGTTTTGCCGTACAAGCAACATTATGACCTTTTGATTAATACATAATTTGACTCGGAACTCGATGGAACCTCTTTTAAAAGTCTCAAACAAATTGCATGATTACAAAAAAAAATAGATTTTCACTATTTATACATAATTAAGAATTTATTCACATGAATGCGTTTTTATGAGATATTAAAAGGGTTACAATAAAGTACTTACAACACGGTAACACCTCCATAGTAAAGAAATAAACCAACAGGTTCGCTTGTTAAATTAAAAATAATGTATTCGCACTGAGTTTAACACATTATTGGAAGCGCGGCCGACAACAAGCGACATACCCTGTCGAAACGTATTTACTACACGCAGATTCTTATTCAATCATAAATATTTTTTGCAGTACTATGTGTATTGAAGCTTTAGGAACATCTGACATATAAAATAGATGCATTTAAATGACTTTGAGACTTTGATTTTTGGACTTTTGTCGTCGTAAATAGATGATTTTGACGTACGTGCGCTGAACGGATCGGGCTGAAATTTGGTACAGAGATACATTATAGTCTGGAATAACACATAGGCTGCCTTTTATCCCGGGAATAACTTCCCGCGGTAACAAATTTTACGCGGGCGAAGCTGCGGGCATCAGCTAGTATTCTTATATAGAAATAATTATACTAGCATAGTTGGTAAAAAATGCTATGTAATAGCTTTACCGCGGCAGTCCCCGAGTGCCACACGTCTTTTTTTTATTGTATGGAGTTTCCGCTCTGTGGTATGACAGAACAGAACTGCTGTCACAATTTATAAGGCACAGCTCTCAGATTGCACTATGTATATCCATTAGCGAGCAAAACCGCTGTTACTTCAAACAACTCACGCGCTAATGGTTGGTCTGCAGTTACTTAAAATTCTTCGGACTTCAGAACCGGCGAATTTGCTCGCCGGTTTGTGCATGCTTGAAATTCTAAGTTACCTTGTCTTGGCATAACACTATGCGCAGCGGCGGGTGAGGTACGGGGGCCGGGACCAACTGTGAGGACGCAATCTGTGAACCAAGTATCTTGCTATTAGTTGCAAGATGTGACCAACACTATTTACCAGAGGATGCTATACACAAAACAAGCAACTCACGTGGAGCAGTCCCCCGCAGACGTCACAGCGGAGGTCACTCGCTGCTGTCTGCGGCTCGTCAGTGAACAGTTTACTGCAAAGTACAACAACATCGATTGTATTACTTACTAGATCGCAGTGAAACTGCTTATAAGCTAGAAAAGCCGCTCTCTCGAATTAGATGATGCTCGCGGTTTCACAACATATTTCCGGGAGAAATAATCTATATATATAAAAATGTTGTGTGCGTTTGCTCAATCGATTCAGTAAATTTTGAGTTTTTAATAGATACATTAAAAACTCAAAATTTACTGAATCGATTGAGCTCAAAATTGGACACGATATACAATAGGATTCAGAGATGGTTTTAGGCTACTTTATACACTTTTATCATAACAGCAATAAGAATAAAATAGCTTTAAAAAGTGATTTTACCAATAGATGGCGTTGGTCGTTTTTTTTTTAAATTATATTCTGCCAGCTTCAGAACAAAATATTATAAACAACCTATTTAGAAGGTACCTACCAGATTGATGTTTTTTAACCTTTCGTATGAGGAAGGGGCAACGAACTTGTACCAGGCGTCTGTGGCAAGTTACACAGGCCGCTGGGAGCGCGCGACTGCTCTTCGAATTTCTCAAAATTCAAGGAAAATTTATATGAATCATAATATGAACAATGACTGTTTTAGTAAGAGAAATAAGTGAATAATGTTATTCATGAACATTTATTTATAAAATCATGTTTTTTTTTATAATATTACCGAACATTAACCCCCAGTTTCCGAAAGGCTGATCAACGCTAAAATTAACTAATCGGCTGTTAAAGACGGATTCTCACAGAAGATCCAAAATGAAAATCCATTTACAAGGAACATAAATGCTTCGTAAATATTTAAGAAGAATGTAGGTTGTTGCTACCAAAGCGATTCGACGTCGTTGCTGCACATGTGACTCCATAGCGACTGAAAGTTCAACTGTACTATACTTAGGCGGATCAGTGTGGATCGGTTGTATCGTGTAGGTGGAACGCGGCGGGATCGCAAGAAAAGTTTTGTTCGTGGATCGCAGGAATTGGCGATCCATTTGATCAACAACTTTTGTTTTTGTTTTTGTTTGTTTTTGTTTTTGTTTTTGTTTTTGTTTTTGTTTTTGTTTTTGTTTTTGTTTTTGTTTTTGTTTTTGTTTTTGTTTTTGTTTTTGTTTTTGTTTTTGTTTTTGTTTTTGTTTTTGTTTTTGTTTTTGTTTTTGTTTTTGTTTTTGTTTTTGTTTTTGTTTTTGTTTTTGTTTTTGTTTTTGTTTTTGTTTTTGTTTTTGTTTTTGTTTTTGTTTTTGTTTTTGTTTTTGTTTTTGTTTTTGTTTTTGTTTTTGTTTTTGTTTTTGTTTTTGTTTTTGTTTTTGTTTTTGTTTTTGTTTTTGTTTTTGTTTTTGTTTTTGTTTTTGTTTTTGTTTTTGTTTTTGTTTTTGTTTTTGTTTTTGTTTTTGTTTTTGTTTCTGTTTTTGTTTTTGTTTTTGTTTTTGTTTTTGTTTTTGTTTTTGTTTTTGTTTTTGTTTTTGTACAATAAAATTTTAAAATTAAAATAAAATTTTATTACAATTCCTGCACTAATTAATTGAAAGGAACTTCGTTCCATTCGGGTGTCCCTTGACACCTCTCAAGTTTTTTTTTATATTCAGCTCGCCAAATTGACGTCGCCACCAGCCTGATGGTAAGAAAGCAGTGGCGCATCTAGCGATTGGGGGCCACTTCTTACAGTGGTCCTCAAGTTGGCGGCCCTGTGATGTGCCTCTTCACGCTCCTCTTGAAGAACCCGGGATTGTAAGATGAGGGAAAGACGTGTGCGGGCAGGTCGTTCCATGTTTTTATAGTTCGACAGAGGAACGATCTTTTGAAACGCTCGGTTCTGGCGAAGATTCTCTCCACTGTGTATGAGTGGCATCTCTGCCCGGCACGCGTTGTTCGGGATCGGAAAGGAGATGGTGGGATCAGGTTGAAGAGCTCTTCAGAACATTCGCCGTGAAACATTCGATAGAAGGCAGCCAAGGACGCTATGGTTCTTCGCTGCGACAAAGGTTCGAGGCCTCCCGTCACCTCAGGACAACCAATTATTCGGATAGCACGTCTCTGCATAGTGTCAAGCGCGTCTAACAAGTACCTCGCGGAGTCATCCCAAAGGTGAGAACAGTACTCGACGCAGGGACGAATCTGCGTCTTGTACAGTAAACATCTCTGATGTGGCGTGAAATACCGTCTCACCTTATTCAGGATTCCCAGTTTCCGCGAGGCCAGACCAATACAGCTCTCTATGTAGTTTTTGTGATTGAGCTCACGCCGGACGTCTATACCGAGCATCTCCAGGTTGTCCTTTAGTGGAATTGTAATGCTCTGAAGAGAGGGCAGGGGTAGGAATGGGGACTTCTTAGCTGTAAACGCACACGCCTGTGTTTTTCTGGCATTGAACTCGACCAGGTTGTCTGAACCCCATTGGGCAATGCGGCCCAGGTCCAGATCGAGATCCGCCACGAGTTGTCGTCTCTTCTCATCCACATCGCCTCGCCCTGCCGCTGGACGGCCAGAATAGCTCCCATGAAGAGTACTGTCATCCGCATAACAATGAATGCACCCAAGGGACAGCATGTCATTGATATGCAGAAGAAAGAGAGTTGGGGACAATACCGATCCCTGTGGTACTCCGGCATTTACCTGAAAAAAACAGGAAGCCTGACCATCACAGAGGACCCGAATCCGTCGCCCGTTCAGGAAGCTGGCCAACCAGCGGCACAACTGATGCGATAAACCATATGACGGCAGCTTGGAAAGAAGCGACGCATGCCATACCCTATCAAAGGCTTTTGCGATGTCTAGGCCAATAGCCAGAGATTCGCCGTGCCTCTCCATAGCCTCACCCCAGGTGTGCGTTATGTACGCTAGGAGGTCACCCGTTGATCGTTTCGGCCTAAAGCCATATTGGCGATCGTTAATTAACGAGTGATCCTCCAGATAGCGCATGAGCTGTTTGTTGATGATTAGCTCGAACACCTTGCAGATGACGGTGGTTACGGCTATGGGGCGATAGTTGGCTGGATCCGACCGATCCCCTTTCTTGGGGATCGGTTGGACATTCGCCTCCTTCCAAGCCTCCGGCACTTCTCCCGACGAATACGAAAGGCGATACAGGCGTGTTAGCGTTGGAGACAATTCAGCTGCACAATTCCTCAGCACCACGGCCGGAATGCCATCAAGACCACTGGCTTTCCGCGTGTCGAGTGACCGTAGCACCGCCCGCACATCGCACTGCCGGATTACAATTTCCGGCATCGTGGTTCCACAGTTGGCGATAGTGGTAGGTTGCTTGCCACAGTCATCGACCCGGGAATTAGCCGCAAAGAGCTTGGCCAGCATTTCCGCTTTCTCTTGGGCCTTGTGAGCCAGTGATCCGTCAGGATAGCGCAGCGGCGGCAGCGAGGGCCTGCAAAAGTTGGCCTGCACGGCTTTGGCCAGTTGCCAGTATCCACGGCTGCCCGTCGGATGTGACGTGAGCTCCTGACCAAGCCGCGTGACGCGCTGGGCGTCCGCTCTCTTGAAGGCTCTCTTACTGGACCTAGTGGCTCTGTTGAACGCTGCCTTGAGGCGGGCCACATTCGGGTCGCGCACAGCTCGAGCCCTGATCCAGGCGCGGTAAGCCGCCTGTTTTTGTTGAACAGCTACGGCACACTCACGCCCGAACCAGGGGCGGGCTTTGCGGATGCTGGCGACATCAGTGTATGGAATGTAGTATTCCATACCTAATGTGATTTCACCAGCAACCGCAGAGGCGCTTTCCGATGAAGCCCTCCCTGCAAAGCAGCGCTGACTCCACGGGACGGCTGCAAAGTATTCTCGTAGTCCGTCCCAGTCTGCCGACGAGTAGTGCCACAGTCGCCGCGTCACCTCTACTGCCCTTGCAGGGGACGGTACCTGCAGGCGGGCACGCACAACACAGTGGTCGGATGTACCCAGTGGGGCGCTAACCGTCACACTGTACTGTGCTGGATTACTCGTCAGCAGTAAGTCCAGCAGGGCGGGTTCATGGTCTGACCTGTCCGGTATGCGCGTAATCCCGCGTACCACCTGGGTCAGACCATGGGAGAGTGCGAACGCGTGGGTGGCCCGTCCCGCAGGATCTGTCTTGAGGGACCCCAACCACTCAATGTGGTGACCATTGAAGTCCCCCAGAAAAACCAACTCGGCGTTCGGGAACCGTACCTGCGCGTCATCAGCCCCCTCGCTGAGGTGCTGATACAGCCTCATCATCTCAGCTGTCCCTGTGTGGGATCGATAGACACACACGTAGATCTGACTCATGGAGCCGTGATCTACGTGCAGCCAAAGGACGGAGAGGGAAGGGTCCTCAAGGCAGCGCAGCCGGCGACAGCAAACATCCACCCTAACGAACGCGCACACCCCGGCTTTTTCTCGAAATAGTTCCTCGATGATATAGCCGGGGTAACTAAGGTACGACTGATCGGCAGGGCGGAGTATTTGCGTCTCCGTTAGGAACATCACAGCTGGCCGTGCCGTCTCTAGATGGTGATGGACGACGTTGAGGTTGGCATGGAGTCCGCGGATGTTAGCGAACTCCACCTCAAACAGTACGTTACTGGGAGTAGTAGCGGCCGCTGTGGTACCTGATTTCCTTTTTTGCACTGCCATGATTGCTGGGAAAGGGAGACGTGAAGACGGAGTGACATTTGCTGCAGCAGTGAGTGACAAGGCGTAGGGGATAGCTTCATCTATGACTGTGTGGTGAGACGGAAGCCGACCCGCCGGACGGAAGGGCCCCCGTACCCCCCCGAGTATGGTCGCCGGGGTCCCAGTCCGGTCACCATCCGGCACGACGAACCACATCGGGATTATGCGCGGCCTGGTGGGGCAGCCTCCCAGGGTGGTTAGTCCCAGTTGGGCCCCTATACTATGCCGCGGGCGGCCAGCGGTAAAACCGTTTCTACGGGTCTCCCTGGCCGGCGGGTCGACCCCCGTCAGCCACACTAGAATCCGCTTAGCGCCTACTGGTCCCCCCCTGCTGCATCAAACATCGCCCCGGGCCCGGCTGTGCAGCTGCTGAACCCCGAACGCAACCCAACCGGGGCTGGGTTACTTGGGGGGCTTTTCACAGCTGCACGGTGGTACCCCCCCGGACCAACACTTTGTACCACCTGGCACCCACATGGGAGCCTAGGCCACCATGTGGGTACCTACATTCGCGGAGCCTCGTTCGTTGGTTAACAGGTGCACCACGTGTAGGTGAGGTCGCTTGGGCCCCCGAAAATTTGGTGGTGGTGGGGCCTTACACCCAAAGTGTTGATCAGCCTTTCGGAAACTGGGGGTAACTGTTGCAAAACATGAATGATTTTGTCAATAAAGAAGTTTGATTGCGGCCTCCTTGCATTCAGAATAATAAAAGAGAGTACTTACCTAATAAAGAGGTCAGATTTGTTTTGCATGTTATTTTTGAACTTTTTGGACATTCGGAATTTTGGAGTTTTGACTTTAGACTTTTGGAATTTTGGAGTTTTGGAGTTATGGAGTTTTTGGACTTTTAGAATTTTAGACTTTGGAGTTATGGACTTTTGGACTTTTGGCCTTTTGGACTATTGAACTTTTGGACTTTTGGAATTTTGGAGTTTTGGAGTTTTGTAGTTATGGAGTTTTCGGACTTTTAGAATTTTAGACTTTGGAGTTATGGACTTTTGGACTTTGTACTTTTGGCCTTTTGGACTATTGGACTTTTGGACTATTGGACTTTTGGACTTTTGTACTTTTGGACTATTTGAGTTTTGGGCGTTTGACATTTTGGACTTTTGGAGTTGGAGTTTTAGAGTTTTAGAGTTTCAGAGTTTCAGAGTTTCAGAGTTTAGAGTTTCAGAGTTTTAGTTTTAGAGTTTTAGTTTTAGAGTTTTAGAGTTTTAGAGTTTGAGAGTTTGAGAGTTTGGGAGTTTAGGAGTTTGGGAGTTTAGGAGTTTGGGAGTTTTGGAGTTTTGGAGTTTGGGAGTTTTGGAGTTTTGGAGTATTGTAGTTTTGGAATTTTGTAGTTTTGGAGTTTTGGAGTTTTGGAGTTTTGGAGTTTTGGAGTTTTGGAGTTTTGGACTTTGGAGTTTTGGAGTTTTGTAGTTTTGGAGTTTTGGAGTTTCGGAGTTTCGGAGTTTTGGAGTTTTGGAGTTTTGGAGTTTTGGACTTTGGACTTTGGAATTTTGAACTTTTGTACTTTGGACTTTTGAACTTTTATACTTTTGGAGTTTTGGAATTTTGGAGTTTTGCACTTTTGGAATTTTGGAGTTTTGGAGTTTTGGACTTTTAGAATTTTAGACTTTGTAGTTTTGGACTTTGTAGTTTTGGACTTTTGGACTATTGGAGTTTTGAACTTTTTGACTTTTTGACTTTGGACTTTTGAACTTTTGAATTTTTGGACTACTACTAACTCCTATGTATATTACATGATATTTCTTTCGAAAAATAAGGTCATGAAGAAGTTTCACTTCTAACGTGTGTACAATAGTACACGCACACATTTTTTTTTTAAATGTACCCATCATTTAGTTTGTTAGGTACTCATTTCTCATAGGTACATAAAACCACCATAAAAAAGTCACAGCGAAGCGTGGCAGGGTACCGCTAGTAAATAAATAAATATTTGTGGTGTTGGGGTCTCAGGTGGTAGGTTCGCTGATGGAATAATAGAAAGCAGGCACAAGTACAATGCTGTATGTCGAGCGGTGGACCGGTGCATAGGTACTGCTTGTCGGTTGTGCAGTGCACTTGATGTGCCGATGCCGATGTATCTACTTGAATGTGGTGCCTCCGCTCCTCTCCGCCGCAGCAAGGGCGCGGTGAGACGCGCGTAGTCAGAGCTATGTTGGGAATAGGTTCGATTCTCAACAGTGGACATTCATACACAACATCTTCTAGCCCAAATAAAGCTAATATAAGCTTGTGCTATGGGATCTAGACGACTGACGATTTTGTATGGGTGTGGCAGACATACAATATGAGATATTTTAATTCTGAGACAATTCAATGACATATTGAAAAACTACACTTGTACTGTTCCACAACATTAATATTATTGTAATCCCTAACTGGTTTCGCCTTTCAGCATTCTCAAAGGCTACATTTCGATGATCAATTCAATGAGATAAATCAACGATTTTATGAGGGGAGGGGTGGGGGGATGCTGGGCGGTGTCTAGTACCGAGCGCCTAAAAGAAAAAATTGTGACCAGCTCCTTTTCAAGATATTTTAAGTCAGAGAAAATTTTCTTAATTTTATGGGATAAATTAATAGTCCGTTCAAAAAACAAGGTACCTAGGACCCTTAAAGAGGTAGAGGATTCCCTCTTCTGTAGAGTCACAAAATAAAGGGGAGACTGGTTCATAGGCATTTCTGTATCAATTTTGACTCTGCAACGTCTCCGGCGCTGCGGGTACAGCTGCCTTTACGCCATTTCGGAAATCGTAGACATCAGATGAGACGAGCGGCTGAGGCTGGTTGCCAAGACAAAGTTGCGGGAGGAGAATAGCTTTGTCCAAGCAAACATAACTACAGATATTTCTTGAATGTGTTCAAGTGCTATCGGTGTTACATTCGTGGCAGGCAAGACGAGAGGGCAATAGTAGATGAGTACTAATACAGTGCAAGCGCACCTCAATTAACGAGGCGCCTACCAATAACTTAAGGCAATAGTTAAACGATTGTATTGCGTGAAGTAAAACCTTGTATATGCGTTGCCTAAGCCTAAACAAGCTCCCCAACGCGCCTCCACTCCAGCTCTAAACCTTTTATTTTTTAACTAATAAAATTGATTAGACTCACCTACTACGAGTACCTATGTCCTACTCCTAATGTCTTTTAAAACCGGCCAAGGGCGTGTAGGACTCTCACACGTTTGGTTCCGTACCAATATCACGTTTATTATTATTTTTCCGATTTTAGTATTTGTTGATGTATTTCTGTAGTCGCTATGGCTACAGAAATACATAATCTGTGAAAACTTCAGCTCTAGCTATTACGGCCCTGTGTGGCGACAAAATGTCCTCATCCCAATTCATCCCGCAGGTGTCGTATGAGGCGACTAAGAAAACACTTTCGCAACACGATCCATCGCGTAGAGAAGGAAAACTCGAAATGAAACTCGGTAGCCAGTAAAATGAACAATCGTTAAGCCAAGTCAAATTTTTCAAGCCTTTAAGGGCGGCTTGAAAATTTTCAACTCCAGGTCTTCACGACCTGCGCCCGTCCAATTCAACACGGCAATAGGCTCACCGCTCACCACCTATTACGTGGGACATAAAACTATAAGGTTAAAATAATGTGGGCGTATACCCCTTTGGGGATAAAGGCGTGAATAGGCCGATATGTCTGAATATTTTCGAATATTATGAACCACCTATTACGTGGGACATAAAACTATAAGGTTAAAATAATGTGGGCGTATACCCCTTTGGGGATAAAGGCGTGAATAGGCCGATATGTCTGAATATTTTCGAATATTATGAAATCTCAATTTTTTTGTCGCATCCCCGCATGTTCAGCGAACCGCGAAAAAATGACCAACTCTAATTCAACAGCAGACAGCAGATAAAGGAAAACCGACCCCCTGCATCTACCTACTCATATGCTGGTATCTATTGATTATCCACCGCTCGCCACAGACAGGGAGTTCATCCTCACACTCTACGTCCAAAGCGTTCAAGCACGTTTAGATCCGATAGGGACTTTCTGCCGCGCACGCTTAGATTGTGCAATGATCTGCCCGCCTCGGTTTTTTCAAACGCCTACAATAAGCGGTTCTTTGAAAGGTGTCTTAGAAGGTTATTAAAGGGTCGGCAGCACGAGTGTGGCGCCACTGGTGTTGCGAACGTTCATAGGCTGAGGCGACCATTAGTATTTCTGGAGGGCTGTACGCTTGTCTGCCACCTTAGAGGTATATAAAAAAATTAGGTACCTACTGAATACTTACGCATGTTGCCTCCGCAATGCTCATCCCCCTTGAAGCGAGCACCACACTTGTTACGAGCTAACGCATGCTCTGTCCTTGGAAGTTGGAAACATACAATCTTTGCAGATGGGTTGGATACCCCATGTACTCCTAGCTAACAGTTTTAAAATATTCAACAGCACCCGAGCAGTTCCTGTTCGCGTGGGAATATGGGAATAAAATATAGCATATTGTCACCTGTGGACAGCGTGGCTTGCCAACAGTGAAAGAATCAGTTCAGCAGTTTCAGAGTCTGTTCAATGCTAACAAACCATCATATTATATCCTCCTTATAATATTAGCAGCATAGATGTTATACATTTCTTCACATGTTTCACTGATGTGGGTTCCCCAAAGCAATTTTTTATGTAATTTAATTCCCAAATATTTAAATTATTATATTGATAGTCACCTCATTGATACCTATTTACAGATAAGTCATTGTTTCCTTTTCCTACTAAGTATACACAGGTTCTTTAGATTATTTACAAGTGCCGTTATTCAGTATAAACACAGGTTCATTTGGATAATATTATGGTCAAACCAATCTCCCCTAACATACAAATCTCCTGAAAAATGTTCCAACAGTTGAGCTATCAACGCCAGCTGTGTTCAGAGGCACTGACAGTGAAAGGGCCACACAAACATGTCTGGGATCCAAGCCCCATTGCCAAGTTGGTGCCACCTGATGAAGGAATGTGTACCATGTGGGAAGCAGCAGCTTGTGCATACAATCAATCAAATTCTCTGTAGGGGTAGGCAGATGCCAATATACTTTTGTCTCATTCAGTAGGTGACCTTATTTGACCAAATTGTAGCTCCTCGCTCATCTTAGACCTCATACCTGCCATCTCAGAACTAACCCTATACTTGTCAGCCACCTCAGAGATATAACAAAAAGAAACTAATAATTTGAAATCAGTACTGTAAGTATTATGTTTTAGACAACTTTACTTCTGTGGTTCCTTATTTTTTCTCATTCTAAGCTTATCGACATAATTATATATCTAACAGAGTATCGTCACATTTTAAAAGCTGGATAATCTCTAAAACAGCATAACGTTTGCACTTATTTCTTGTATTAGCAACCCTTCTAAACCTTGCAACTAACACATTATGCTTCTGCTGACTCAAACAAAAGTTGTAAAAGATCTGTTGTTCTAAACTAAAACGGTAGGACTTCGGATTGTCGTCCCACGATTAAGGGGCGGGAGGGGGCGGAAAGGGGGGAGGGGTGGTTGTAGAACCCCCCCCCTTGAAGGAAAAGTTGCGGAAGCCCCCCCTTTTTGAGTTATGATTTTTTTAATATCCTAACCTAACTTTCGCATTGTCTTGTGTTGACATCGATATAAAGGTCGAAATTGTTAAAATAATATTATAAAGCGCTCGGCGGCCGCTGCCGCGTCAATGGTCACAGTTCCAACCTAACCTAACCATAATATGTGCATAGAGATAATCAACAATAGTTTGGTTAAAAGGCTGAAGCCAAAGGCCGTAGAATATATATTACAAAAAAAAATATAACTGTCAGAAAGTAACAGTGACAGCGCGTCGACGACGTTTTACGTTTAGTTTTACATAGCGGCAATAGTCGGTAAATTATTGTCAGAATACATTTAAGTACCTAATAGCATTCATTTATATCAGCAAAATATACGTAATATTATAAAATATGCATAAAATTTTACTTTGTTACTAAATATAATTATTTATTTAATTATTAAATGAAGTAAAACATTGTTGAGCTTTAACCTTACGGAAAACGAAACGTATAGTGACGAGCCGAATGTCAAAAGCATTGAGAGTGTACTGCCCGTTCGCTCTAACTTTGCGGCTCGGCTCTATACTAAAGTCGAATTTTTGATTAGACGAAGTAAATTGACAGCAACTAATGTCACTTCTTCTTGTAGTGTTGCGTATTTTCTATGACGAAGTGACATTAGCTACTGTCAATTTACTTCGTATAATTAACAATTCGGGTATACGCCTCTACGCCAGCGGCAAAGTTAGAGCGAACGGGTAGTATGTATTCTGTGGTGAAAAGTGACAAATTATTGGTGAATTTTAATGATTTTCATTATTTCTTTTTTCGTTAACCATTAATTTCCGCAAGTTAAAACTTCGTGTGGAGGCTTCTAATAACATTAGCTTTGTGTAAAAAAAATATGAACCCCAAACTCCACGTCAGACAATCTAAAGTTGAGCCACTAAAACTGCTATTTATTCCATTTCTAAAATACCTACCTATAAAATAGTTGGTCCTTCAAGTAACACATTCCCTCGACTTTAATCCATTCTTAATTGTTAATCCAAACAGCAGTCCAACTGACGGTCCCTTGATCACACATATAACCAGTCCTGATCTATCAGCAATCCTTAAAGTAGCAGTCGATGATTTTTTACCATCATAATTTGTGATTTTCACGCATTCAAGATAATAATCGGACATGATGCTCCAACATTCAGTTTGTAATTTAAATCTTCGAGCTTCAGTTATTTTTATAGGAGCTCTGTTATAATAATAACTAGCTGACCCGCGCAACTTCGTTTGCGTCACATGAGAGTGAGAAAGAGTCGTACAGTATTAATAATTTAAGTAGGTAATATAATCCCGTCGCATTTACTCCCGTCGCGTGTCTTATATTTATTAGAGAGGTGTGGTAGGTATTAATATTTAAAGTGATATAATTTTTCCCGTTCACGTCGCTTATATTCATTACCATTAGAGTTGAACCGCACGACTTTGTTGAAGCGATATAATGGTTCCCGTCGCATTTATTTTTGTCCGTTTTTTGGTACGGAACTCATCGTGTTCGAGTCCGACTCGCACTTGGCCGGTAATATCTTTCAGTTGACTGGCTACTGCTGCAGAAAACGTTTACTCCCGACGTAAAGGTTAAGAAGTAGGTTATTGTAAGTAAACCTTAAAATTTGTTCTGGACTTTTTTTTGTAACTTTTTAAGAGGAAAAAATTTGTAGTACCTACACAATTTTTACGTTACTTTAACCATTTAGGCAACGTACGCAATGACAGCTCTCATAAGAAAGAAATTTTCCCCGTTCTTAAAACATTATTCATAGCTGCTCCGCTCCTATTTGTCTTAGCGTGATGTTATATAGCCATTAGCCATCTTCAATAAATGGACTATAAAACTGTGAAATTATTTTGTAATGCAACCAGTAGTTTCTGAGATCCTAGCACACACAAACTCTTCAGTTTGATAATATTGTGAGCTAACCTTAAAAGAAAGACAAATTAGGTTATTGTGAGCGAACCTTAAAAGATAGACATATGCTGTTGCGGATTTTTTTATAGAACTTTTTAAGAGAAACAATTTTGTAGTACAAAATTTTTACGTAACATTAACCATTTAGGCAGCGTACGCCTCGGAAGCTCTCAGACTGTAAAAATAATTCCCCGTTTTCGAAACATTCTTCATTGCTGCTCCGCTCCTATTCGTCTTAGCGTGATGTTATATAGCCTATAGCCATCCTCAATAAATGGACTATCAAACTGTAAAAGAAGTTTTGAAATCGAACCAGTAGTTCCTGAGATCCTAGCGTTCAAACAAACAAACAAACAAACAAACTCTTCAGCTTTATAATATTAGTATGGATTGCGATCTATTACGTTATTCATAGTTTTGTTAGTGAGTGCCTTTATTTTTCCGACGTAACAACTGGTAAAAAGCACTTAACAAATAGTGCCTGTCATTTCCTTCAATACCTGTGTATAGTACACTAGCTGACCCGCGCAACTTCGTTTGCGTCACATGAGAGTGAGAAAGAGTCGTACAGTATTAATAATTTAAGTAGGTAATATAATCCCGTCGCATTTACTCCCGTCGCGTGTCTTATATTTATTAGAGAGGTGTGGTAGGTATTAATATTTAAAGTGATATAATTTTTTCCGTTCACGTCGCTTATATTCATTACCATTAGAGTTGAACCGCACAACTTTGTTGAAGCGATATAATGGTTCCCGTCGCATTTATTTTTGTCCGTTTTTTGGTACGGAACTCATCGTGTTCGAGTCCGACTCGCACTTGGCCGGTAATATCTTTCAGTTGACTGGCTACTGCTGCAGAAAACGTTTACTCCCGACGTAAAGGTTAAGAAGTAGGTTATTGTAAGTAAACCTTAAAATTTGTTCTGGACTTTTTTTGGTAACTTTTTAAGAGGAAAAAATTTGTAGTACCTACACAATTTTTACGTTACTTTAACCATTTAGGCAACGTACGCAATGACAGCTCTCATAAGAAAGAAATTTTCCCCGTTCTTAAAACATTATTCATAGCTGCTCCGCTCCTATTTGTCTTAGCGTGATGTTATATAGGCCATTAGCCATCCTCAATAAATGGACTATAAAACTGTGAAATTATTTTGTAATGCAACCAGTAGTTTCTGAGATCCTAGCACACACAAACTCTTCAGTTTGATAATATTGTGAGCTAACCTTAAAAGAAAGACAAATTAGGTTATTGTGAGCGAACCTTAAAAGATAGACATATGCTGTCGCTGATTTTTTTATAGAACTTTTTAAGAGAAACAATTTTGTAGTACAAAATTTTTACGTAACATTAACCATTTAGGCAGCGTACGCCTCGGAAGCTCTCAGACGGTAAAAATAATTCCCCGTTTTCGAAACAATCTTCATTGCTGCTCCGCTCCTATTCGTCTTAGCGTGATGTTATATAGCCTATAGCCATCCTCAATAAATGGACTATCAAACTGTAAAAGAAGTTTTGAAATCGAACCAGTAGTTCCTGAGATCCTAGCGTTCAAACAAACAAACAAACAAACAAACAAACAAACAAACAAACTCTTCAGCTTTATAATATTAGTATGGATTATTAAGATTGTATTCAAATAAATAAACACCGGCTTAGTCCAATTTTAGCAATTTTATGGCCTCTGCGCTTCCAATTAATTCAACAAAGAGTTAAAACTTTAAATTAAAGCAACTTTGAAAAGTTTGAAAACAGTCTATTGGCGCGCGCCAGCGAATGTGCTTGTGTGACCAGCCTTAAATTCCCTAAAATAAAAATTCCTGCCTCGCTTAACTGGCCCCATACACGTACAATAATATTGATCAATATAGCAATAAATTGACCGTGTCAGGGTAATATTGAGGTTTGAACAGACTATAAACTCGGACGGAAATAAATATTGGTGCAATATTATTGAGTCAATAATATTGTACGTGATTGGGGCCGGTAAGGGCTAGCGACACGGTCAATAGTATTGAGTGAAGTCTGATATTTATGAATGGAATTTGCCTCAGTGTTAGAGATGGGAATTTGCCCGGAAAAACCCCAAATGTGGGAAAAGGCCGGGAAAAAACCCAGGAAAAATACCCGATTGGGAATTTATTCGGGTTTTTTTCATATTTAACACATGTAACATCTAGTTAATGTATAGTTACATGTATATATCGTTTAGTATGCACTATTTAAGAATTACAACCTAGTTAGAGATAACCTAACTTTGTTTATTTTTATAATTCAATAAATACCTTTTGTGTCTCAATAAACAATGAGCTACTTCTTTGGCCGGTAATAAATCGGCAAAAGAAGTAGCTCATTGTTTCGGAAGGAAACAGATTGCTATGATGAACAAAATACAAAAGAGAAAAAAAAATACGTTTTAATATTCTGTGCTATCTAATCAAATAAAATTAAATTAAATAAAAAGCCTGACTCTGTGTGTGTATTCACCCGCTCTTAGCGACAAGTAATCCGAACAATAATTCGGATAACACGGCTCTGCCTCCCTGCATAGGGTCAAGCGCGTTAACTAAGTAACTCGCGGAGTTATCCCAAAGATGATAACAGTATTCGACGCAGGAGCGAATCTGTGTCTTGTACTGCTAACATCTCTGTGTCGATCGATGTGGCGTGTAGTGCCGCCTCACCTTATTTAGGACTATTCGTTTCCACGAGGCCAGCCCAATACAACTCTCTATGTAGTTTTTGTAATTGAGCTCACGCCGGACGTCTACACCGAAGATCTCCAGATTGTCTTTTTTTTAGTGTAGTAGTATTCTGAAGAGAGGGTAGGGGCAGAAATGGGGACTTCTTAATCTTAGCTATACTCGACCAAGTTGTCTGAGTCCCGATGGGCAATGCGACCCAGGTCCCGGTCAAGCTCAGCCACGAGTTGTCGTCTCTTTTACTCCACGTCGCGTGACCCATCCGATGGACGGCCAGAATAGCTCCAATCCTGTAGTGAAACACGATGGTTCGACAACGACTAAAGAAGCTTTTATTACTTGACAGTCACCTAATTCCAACAAACATAATAGGTGGCGCTAATACACATTTTGTTACTCAATTCAACACCCCTACTTAACAAAATATTAGAATATTAGACGTTTTTTACACTACACATTAAACTTTATAAACATCCAAACAATTTCTTATTCGATAAATAATTATACCTTTTTATTATCGAATAAACCAAACATTTCTAAAAAATTATAATGTTTTATCTTACATAAACCCTTAGTCAGTAAATCTGCAGGCATCTCTAGTGTGGATAAGTATTTAATCTTTACAATTTCACTAGCAACCTTTTCTCTGCAAAAATGATACCGCACATCTATATGTTTAGATCTTTTATGGTGGACAGGGTTGGCCGACAACTTATGTGCTGACTGATTGTCATTAAATAAATATTGGTATAGGATACGTTTCATTAGTTAATTCAAATAGCAAATTTCGCAAGTACACAGCCTCTCTGCAACATTCTGAAATGCCCATGTATTCAGCCTCTGTACTGGACATTGCCACAGTAAGCTGCTTCTTGGTTTCCCAAGATATTGCACAATTTGAAAGCCTGAAAAAATATCCAGTATAGGATCTCCGATCAATGACATTACTGGCCCAGTCTGCATCTACATAAGCTTCCAACCGACTATTACCACTAGCAGAAAACTTTAAACAGTAAGATTTAGTTTTCTTTAAGTATCTAAGAAGCCTCTTGGCATATGCCCAATGTTCCTAATTGTAGCAGTTATTAAACTGGCTTAAGAAATTTATAGAAAATACAATATCAGGACGTGTGAGCATAGCTACATACATAAGGGAACCAATCAGTTTCTGATAAGGTAAAGCTTGGTCACATTTCTCACTTTTCGTTAAATTTAGTCTAGGTTCAATTGGTGTCTCTGCAGACTTACAATCAGAAATATTGAACTTTAACAGTAACTCTTCAATATAGCTTTCTTGGTCTAAAGTTATAGTACCATTCTGCTTATCTACAACCACTCTCATGCCTAAACAATTTTTAACACATCCCAAATCTTTGATTTTGAAATTCGATGACAAGCTGTCTTTTAACAAAATTGTTTCCTTTTCATTATTTGAAAACACAAAGAAATCGTCGACATACAATGCAATAATGATTTTTACATCTTTATCAAACTTTGTGAACAGACATGGTTCTAGTTCAGATTTTTTATAACCTAAAGATTGCAACAGTTCATCAACTCGTTGGTACCATGCCCTTGATGACTGTTTTAAACCATAAATAGCACATTTCAGTCGCAAAACCTTGTCTACATCATCATTAGTACACTGAAAACCTGCTGGCTTCATCATGTACACTTTTTCACTTAAGAAACCATTCAAGAAGGCAGTGTTAACATCTAAATGACAAATGTGACATATCTGTGGAGTCTTTGAATTCCTCTTCTTCAGTATCAGAACTTTCTTCTTTGGGGCTCAGTATCTTTTTTTGCTCCTGATCTTTCAATGTTCTTGTGTGTTTCATGTCCCCTACTTCTCGGGTACATTTTTCTCCTTCTTCCTTCATTGAAAAAACCTCATCAGCATCCTTGCTAATGTCGAAGTGTATTACATCTTGCTTCTGTTCAATCCCCTCCTCAATCACAACAATATCTCTTGTTATACTGATATTGTTATTGTTGGGATTGTATACTCGATAACCTTTTACATTGTTTGAGTACCCAACAAGAATACACTGAGTCGCTTTTCTGTCAAATTTTAATCTTTTTTCTTTTGTTATGTGTACCATGGCTTTACTTCCAAAGATACGTAGATTGCTGACATCTGGCTTAGCTCCTGTCCAGATCTCTATAGGTGTTTTGTTGTTAAGTCCTGATGCAATTGATCTGTTCCGCAAATATACGGCAGTGTTCACCGCTTCTGCCCAAAAACGCTTATGCAATCCTGCATCAAATAACAAACACCGTGCTTTGTCAATTACTGTACGGTTAAACCGCTCGCAGAGACCGTTCTGTTCAGGTGTGTATGGACAAGTTTTTTGATGGATAATTCCCGAAGATTGCAAGAACTTTTCAAATTCTTTACTGCAGAACTCCGTACCATTGTCTGTCCTAAATACTTTCATCTTTCTGCCTGTCTGATTTTCTACTAACATCTTGAATGCCTTGAAATGTGAGAATGCTTCATCTTTCGTCTTTAAGAAATATGTAAATGCCATCCGACTATAGTCATCAACGAATAACAAGAAATATTTCTTCCCTCCTAAAGATCTGGCTTCCATCGGTCCACAAACATCTGCATGTACCACCTCGAGAAGTTCCTTGCCTCTGTTGCCAACATGACTGAACGGCAACCTAGCTTGCTTTCCCTCACAGCACACTATGCAGTTTGTTATACTGACCTGAGCCTTGTCCGAGTATGACATTCCTTCTACAGCACCATCTCTCATTACATTAAGATCTTTGCTGTTAAGGTGACCAAATCTTCTATGCCAAACATTTCCAGACACTGAAGTCAACAAACAATCTCCTTGTTTGATTCTCAATTTATAAACACCTCCAACCAAATCTGCAGTTGCCACAAGTTTCATATTTTGGTTATAAATATTTATTTTTATTTATTTATTTATTTATTTATGGAGAACCGACAGCATATTCAAACTTGAAAATACATCGATATAAGCACCAGGAAGCCAATTATAGGTTCCCACGTTTAGGTTCCACAATAGGTACATATTGAGCAACTTGCGCTATGCTATTTACATTCAGAACATTAACAAAATAATTAAAAAACAAAAAGAGACTTACGAACTATGGTTATACATAAATCAAGAGGTGATAAAGGGGTTTATGGGTTTACAAAGAACTTATCGCCCATTTTACGCCTTGCTATTGGGATGCTTGTATTAAAAATATCAAAATCGAGTTCATTTATGACTAAGTTTAAACTATTGCATGCTCGCGGTATAAATGAGTTTTGTCTGTAATTGGTGTTGCATTTAAATACATGAAGAGGTTTTAGGGTTCTTGGTAGCCTTGTAGGCGCATTGAAAAACAGCTTACTCAACAGGGCGGGGCAGTCAATAGCATTTGACGTAATTTTTAGGATGAATGATATATCCGCCATATTCCGTCGCTCTGACAGTGTAATCAGATGAAATTGTTTACACAAATTAATGTATTCTGAGGATTTATAGGGGATTTTCAGCCGGTAGCAAATATATTTCACGAATTTTATCTGAATGTTCTCAATTCGTGTGACGTAAGTGTCATACCGTGGGTTCCATACTTGAGAACCATATTCTAATATACTTCTCACGAAGCTACAATAAAGTATCTTCCAGGTCTTGACGTTTCTAAAACAAGCTGAACTACGCATAATAAATCCAAGGGCCTTAGAGGCTCTCGACACTATACTCTCGATGTGTTTGTCATATAGCAGCTTTGAGTCGTGGATGACTCCCAAATCCTTTACTGACTCAACTCTAGGAATTACTTGGTTTTTTAGTCTGTATGATGAGTCAATCACGCTCTTTTTTCTACTATATGTAATCAAAGAACATTTGGATGGATTCAGTTCAAGTTTATTCTCACGGCAGTAGCTATCCAAGCGAGAAAGATCACTCTGAAGCCCTAGCACATCTGCGTCCGATTCTATGACTGCAAATACTTTCATGTCATCTGCAAAACATAGGAGTCTAGAATGCTGAAAACACACTTCAATGTCGTTGACGTATATAATAAACAGAAGAGGCGCTAATAACGATCCCTGGGGAATGCCACTGGGGATGTCCACCCAACTCGATATATAGTTATTGACGACCACCGCTTGCGATCTTCTATCTATATAAGATGAGAACCATCTAAGAAGGTTCCCTCGGATCCCTATGTCTTGCAGCTTCTGCAACAGGACAATCTGATCGATACGATCGAAGGCTTTGGAATAATCCGTATAGATTACGTCCACTTGCTTACCATTATCCATAGCTTCAGTCACGAAATCATTAAGTAAAGTTAAGTTGGAAACCGTGGATCGCCCTTTAAGAAACCCATGTTGTGACTGGTTAAAACAATTTTTTAGCGCGGCATAGAGTTGATCGTGAACAATTTTTTCAAGTACTTTAGATATTACGCACAATTTGGATATCGGTCTGTAGTTAGTAATCTCTGCTCTAGATCCTTTCTTATGAATCGGGGTAATATAAGCAGCCTTCCATATTGGCGGAAACGTACTTTCAACAAGAGATTTCTGAAACAGCAGGGCGATAGGTGTAGCTATACTATGGGCACAGCCGATTAGAAAACGCGAGTGAATTCGATCAGGCCCAGCGGATTTATTAGGATTAAGATTTGATAAGATTATTTCCACTTGTTTACTTTTTATGTTAATAATAGAAATATCAGTAGCACTGTGCGCCTGTGATTGGGATGAGTTATCTACGGAAAGAAGAGTAGAGGTGCAAGAACTAATAAAAGTTGAGTGAAAAAATGTGGAGAAAGCATTACAAACTCCTTCCCCTGTAGTAATGATTGAATTATTGTATTTAAGGTTACATGGTATTGCATTAGATTTATTACGCGTTTTTATAAATGACCAAAATTGTCGGGGATTATTCTTTATTGACTCTTCTGTAGCAGCTATATAGGACTCATAACATCGATTTTCTAGCTGTTTAGCCCTTTCCCTTAATAGCCTGAACGCTTCGAGGTCTGACCTATTTTTATAGACTTTAAATTTTGATAGGTATTTATATTTCTCTTTGATAACCTTTAACAAAGATCTGGTGTACCATTTAGGATATTTTTCACTATTTACCGACCTATGGGGTATGTACTTTCGAATAAGCTCATTAATTATGGAGTAAAAATATTCGGTCGCTTCGCACATTGACCGTTTACTGAACTCCGTGTGCCAGGAGACTTCATTGATCACTTTATTGATGGTAATAAAGTCCCCTTTATCATAAAAATATTTAATGTAGGATCTAGATTTAAGGCTTTTCACAATGACGTGCTCGGTTTGTATAATAAGTGCACCATGGAGGAGGTCCACAGGCACCAGTGGTTCTTCACATTTGACCACAGTTAAAAGCTCATTTGACAGCACTAGGTCTAGGATTCTACCCATGTCATTAAGAATTCCATTGTACTGTGATAGATTATGAGACTGCATTTCTTCAATTAAAAGTCGCTGGTCCTGAGACGTTAAGCCATTCGGTAGAAAGGAAGACACGCCATCCCATACCCATTTTATGTCACTCATATTAAAATCCCCTATTACAATAAATTTATCCATTGGATGTAGGCAAAAAGCAAAGTTGAGTTTATCTAAATAGTTGTCTAGTTGTTGCGAGAAACTGTTCCCGTTCTTTTGGTCGCATAGATAAATAATAGACAAATGAAACTTAAAACCATTATCATATCCGGAGTTACCCGTGTTTACTGTCAGCCACAAATCCTCGGCCGACGAATGCAATCGGGGTTCCGGCACGACAGACCAATCTTGGCGTACTGCTATAAGTACCCCTCCTCCATATTTTTGGTCAGTGGCTTCGTAATCACGGTCCCTACGCCAAACACTATAGCGGCCATCGAAGAGTTCACTATCGGCAATACTGTCCACCAACCACGTTTCCGTTAAAACAATTACGTCATACGAACAGAGGCAAAGATTACGATAGAATTTTAGTGTTTTGGTACGCAAGCCCCTTACATTTTGATAGTAAATATTTAGTTTTCCAATTTTACTCGTATTATCCATTTCCATTAACATCAAATACAGATTTGCATTTGTAAACAGAATCTATGATTATAAAAAACTGCATATTACGTTTGCAGAACCATAATCTATAAAATGTAGGTGCGTAGCAAAAATGATTCCATACCAAATTACTGACCAGTGTGCGAGCAGGCAAGAATAGCATATTTCTAAGCGCGAGTGTGAAAAAGATAAATATATTTGCGTTGAATGCATCACAAAAGCAACCAGCACAATAAGCTATACAAAAGAAACTTGTTTGAGAACAATAAGTTGTCCGACGATCTTTGTAGAATGCAGAAGTTATAAACATTTTATCTACACGTAAAAATATAATAGACGTTGAGATTGTAAGTCCATGTAGGCATAGATTTACATTAACTGTGGTACATAATTTATATAATTGAAGGAAAAAGTTAATTAATATTAAAATTAAAAATAAGTACTGATTATGCTTACATATTAAACAACCTTGTTTAAATCTGAATCCTTATTGACAACCAGAGGGCGCGAGTCTATGTCTTTTCTGACATGGATTTTTCCAAATCGCACCCATACAAATTTGTAGTTTTTCTCTTTAGCCATAACTTTTGTTTTATTTAGTAGTTTTTTGGACTCTGAATTAAGGTGGTCATTGACGTAGATGCGTTGGGTATTTTCATATCCTATGTCATTTGTAGATAGGTTCTTCTCCGCACGAGCAGCTGCAATAAATTCTTCCTTTACGTATCTGTTTATAAAGCTAATGATGATAACTTTTTCCTTGCTATTGAATGTTGGGACTCTTGATATGTAGTTTATCATCGTTTTCGGAAAATGATATTTTACAGCAGTTCCTATTGCCTCTACTATCTTGAATAAGTTTTCATTCCTCTTTTCTGGTATACCTCTGATCTCGACATTGTTTAATCGTGTTCTCTGGTCACTTGCCATAAGCTCAGATTTTATAACTGCAATATCTACCTGTAGTCCATTGACTGATTTTTTCATGCTTTCCAACTCAGTGATTCTGCTTTCGACGCCTTCCAGCCTCTTATTATAATCGTCTATTTTGTTTGACATAAACTCGCATGACGCTTTAATGTCCAGTATTTCTTCTCTGAGGCTCTTTAGCTCCGTAATGAGAGCTGGTAGGTCACATAACTGGCGCTTGAGATCCTTAATTTCCTTAATAACTGCCTCTATTGAGATCGGGTCGTTTTGAATCCGTGGTGACACTTGAGTTCCTCGACACGAGGAACATTTCCACGATGCTCTTCTCTCATTGCCTAGCTTTCTCCAACCAGACTCAGTTATGTTGGCACAACCGAAATCCAATTGTTTTCCGCAAGCACCACATTGAACCCCGTCATTGAATTGAATTCCACATGTACTACACTTCATCATAATGATGGATCGCAAAAAGGTTGATAATCTATGACTTTAATTGAAAAAGACTTAAACGCGTGTCGCCTGCGCAAGTGCTCCAACGTGAATGTTCAATAAAATAACAGTGCTTCTTATCAAATGTCACTGTGTTTCTTTTGCTTATTAACTGGCTAACAGATAACAAGTTTGTAGCCAAGGTTGGGACATATAACACTCCCATCACTATGTTCTCATGCTCGGTATCTCCAACAACTGTAGTTATTCTTACATCTCCACAGCCTTCAACAGAAATTTTCGTCTTATCAGCGATGATAATCTCCTGCACTTGGTGTCGATTTGTTGTGTTTGACAACCAATCTTTATTAGACGTAAATTGGCAGCTGGCACCGCTATCGACGTACCAATCCGTTTGATTGAAGTTACCGCTGAGAAATACTGAAATACTGCACTGAATGCATTAGATTCTTTGCTTTTTGGTGTGTTTTCACATTTATTCATAAAATGCCCAAACTGTTTGCATTTAAAACATCTGACATTTGTTTTGTCGTTTTGAGATGACGTATGTCTATGCACTTGCGATTGGTTTTTTTTATTGTTTTTCCAACCTTTCGTCGCAAATGCATTCTGTGTAGAACTCATACCTCCTTCACTTCCGTCCTCCATATCTAGTAACTTTGATTTAATAGCGTCAGCTGTCAACACAATTCCTGAATGTTCCACTGCCATGATCATAGGCTCAAATTTCTCAGGCAATCCTGCTAACAATAAGGAGCCGACCCATTCGTCACTGATATTGAATCCTGTATTATTCAATCGCTGACTCGTTTCTAACAAAGATGTTACATATTGAGACATTGACTCACAATTTTCTCTACGAATTGATATGAGGTTCCGAAGCAATGCAATGCGCCGCGCGTAGCCATTATCATCAAATAACTTCTTTAACTTCTTCCACAGTCCCATTGCAGTTGATTCGCTCTTAATATGCACAAACAAACTGGGATCTATAGTTAAAACTATTTTGGCTTTTGCTTTTGCGTCATTTGGATCTCCGCTGGTCGTGATACATTGTTGCATGTTTTCTAATACGAGGTAGTTCTCCACGGCAAACGCCCAATCTTCATAATTTTCTCGACCCCTAAGCTTTGCAATGCTTGCAATTAGATTTGTCGACATTTTTGCACTATTATTTTTACCAAAAAAATTTCAAAAAATGGCGTGCTGGGCCCATAACCTGTAGTGAAACACGATGGTTCGACAACGACTAAAGAAGCTTTTATTACTTGACAGTCACCTAATTCCAACAAACTTATCAGAGTACTATCATCCGCATAACAATGAGGAATGTTTCCAAGGGACAGCATGTCATGGATATGCAGAAGAAAGAGAGTTGGGGACAATACCGATCCCTGTGGTACTACGGCATTTACCTGCAAAAATCATGAAGCCTGACCATCACAGAGAACCCGTATACGTCGCCCGCTCAGGAAGCTGGATAACCATTAATATCATAGTGATTATATGGTTATATGGAAAAATGTTGCCGAAATGCACCCAGTAGTTTGGTGTAAGGACTCTGCAAATCCAAAACGCTGAGTAGGATTGCAGTAAGTACCTATTCTTTACTTCAGCAGCCACTGAACGATCATTTAGCACGCATTCGCATATACATAGTCACAAACGAAATAGATTGACTACAGACATGGCAGCAAAATAGCTTTTATCTTACTAATATTATAAATGCGAAAGTTTGTGAGTGTGGATGTTTGTTACTCTTTCACGCTCAAACCGCTGAACGGATCTGGCTGAAATTTGGTACAGAGATACACTATAGTCTGGAATAACACATAGGCTACTTTTTGTCCCGGGAATAAGTTCCCACGGGAACAAATTTTCAGCTAGTATCGTATAATAGGAACCTGGGCAATCCTAGAAGCTTTGCAGCGGTGTCGTATTGATTTGCGATATATCGAGGTGATGAGGTGCTTGTATGTACCATTAAGAAGATCAATCCCATAGCCCTAATCAGAGGTGTGGGACAGGGAGATGGTATATCTCCTAAGCCCTTGAGGATGTCTTCTAGTCGTTGGACTGGAGTGAATGGGGCGTGAATATAACCGGTGAATGTATCTACCCTTCGGTTTGCTGACGACATCGTTTCATTGATATATTGTTTATTGATATATTGTTTATTTTACTGTGTATAATAATAAATAATAATGCAAACACATTATTTATAATAAAAAAAACTTGAGAGGTGTCAAGGGACACCCGAATGGAACGAAGTTCCTTTGCAATTAATTAGTGCAGGAATTGTAATAATATTTTATTTTAATTTTAAAATTTTATTGTACAAAAACAAAAACAAAAACACCCCCCCCCCTTTCCCCCCTCCCCCCTCCCCCATTATAAATCCCCCCCCATATTACCCCCATATTACCCCCATATTAAAGGAGGGTAGAGGTCCATATTACCCCCATATTAAAGGAGGGTAGAGGTACCTCTACCCTCCATACTATAGCAAAAACATATAAACGGCCGAATTGAGTAACCTCCTCCTTTTTTGAAGTCGGTTAAAAAAGTGTCGTGACAACTTTTCGTAAGATTTTTTTCCGTCTAGCCCCCTTTCACAACGCGCGATAAGGAACTTCGTTCCAACACGAAACACACACGTACTACACAAACGCACGCCATCCATGCGCAATCCACTCTCAACTTCAACTGTTCGATTTTTGTAAAAAATTCTGGCCCATTGACGTCATTTTATAAGATTCCAAAAACAAGAAAATGTTATAAACTACACATGCAATAAACTTGTTCATAGAAAAGTAGGACGTAAGAAGGCTAAATTTAAGTTTAAAGTCGTCTGGGTAGGTGCGGCGACCGGTCGCCGCGCGGGGCTATACGGAAAAGCTTGATTATTATGCACGGCGACCGGTCGGCGCGAGGAGCTCTGAGGGATAAGAACAGTTTGGTTTTATTTTAGTTCCTGAATCCTTTCATTTTGACATTTCGAACAACAGGCAACAGCTGGTGCCTTAGATGCATCGGCGCAAAGTATGTACGTATCGCAAAGGACCTTTTTTTTGTTACATTTGTCCTAATGATAAAATGCTAATGAAAGTAGCTTCTATGATACCTTCAGTGGGCATGATTCTCTGCACGTGTGTGCGCCGAAGTGTATGAAATCGACACACATGATAATGACTCATGTTGCTTGGCCAAGTCCGGAGCCCATTAGACAAACCTGAACTGACAAATCTAAGAGGCCCCATACGCGTACAATAATATTGATTAATATAGTAAATGATTGTTCAATGCATTGACCGTGGGGGGGTAATATTGAGGTTTGAATAGACAATAATGCTTGGACAGAAATAAATATTGATGCAATGTTATTGAGTATGTAGGATTGAGTGGTGTCAGGTGGCACGTTGCTACATTCCGATGTAACCATCACTTTGTAGGTAGTTCGGCGAGGAAACCAGGAATCGTGGTATAAAGAAATAATGCGTGGTTTAGTTAACACTCATTTAGTCAATCGTATAACTAACACTAAACACAAAGAACCTCCTAGGACTAACTAAATCTACACTGTTATAACATTCCACCAGAGCACGTGGGCGCGTGCGCACCGGTCGATCGTTGCACCAATAATGACCGAGACTCGACTGACGACGTCCTGATACGTCGTGCGTGGCCGCCCCTCCAGCGCTCGGTGTTATGTCACCTGTCAATGTCACTTGTCATTAGGATCACATTTGAAGTGTGCCGTCACGGCCAACCCTGACTATCGCACGTCCTCGGGCGAAACACCTGTAGAAATTTAAGAATGCGTTAATGATCGCTCGTCCATTCCTGACAGAAATTGTGAACTTAACTTCCTTTCCCAATAAGCCGGGCGTACTAAGCCCTTTAAACCAAATAGTACTTGAAACGGGTTGAGGCATCCGAGGCCTCTTAAACTAGCTAGCGCAACACACAGACATGGCTCAGGCATACGAGGTCTTCCCAACCAGTCCAACCTTCAACAAAGACGTGGCCCAGGCGTACGTACCTCTTTTAACCAGTCTAAGTAGACGTGGCCTGGGTACACGCAGCCTCTTCAACCAGCCCTACCAACATAGACGTGGCTCGGGCGCACGTACACATTACAAGCGTACGCGGCCCCTTCAACCAGTCCGACCAACACAGACGTGGCCCGGGCGCACGTACACATTTCAAGCGTACGCGGCCCCTTCAACCAGTCCGACCAACACAGACGTGGCCCGGGCGCACGTACACATTTCAAGCGTACGTGGCCCCTTCAACCAGTCCGACCAACACAGACGTGGCCCGGGCGCACGTACACATTTCAAGCGTACGTGGTCCCTTCAACCAGTCCGACCAACACAGACGTGGCCCGGGCGCACGTACACATTTCAAGCGTACGTGGCCCCTTCAACCAGTCCGACCAACACAGACGTGGCCCGGGCGCACGTACACATTTCAAGCGTACGCGGCCCCTTCAACCAGTCCGACCAACACAGACGTGGCCCGGGCGCACGTACACATTTCAAGCGTACGTGGCCCCTTCAACCAGTCCGACCAACACAGACGTGGCCCGGGCGCGCGTACACATTTCAAGCGTACGCGGCCCCTTCAACCAGTCCGACCAACACAGACGTGGCCCGGGCGCACGTACACATTTCAAGCGTACGCGGCCCCTTCAACCAGTCCAACCAACACAGACGTGGCCCAGGCGCACGTAACCTTTTCAACCAGTCCAACCAGACGTGATCTAGGCTTACGCGGCCTCTCCAACCAGTCTGACCAACAAAGACGTGGCCCAGGCGCACGTATCCTTTTGAACCAGCCTAAACAGACGTGGCTCAGGCATACGTGACCTCTTCAACCAGTCTTCCCCATAACAAAAGCGTGACTTTGTATAGCGGCAGAGGTTCATACATAAATCGACTCACGATTCTGTAGAACGTGAAAGAGGCACACAAAGGTCGCAAATCCTGGCGATTCGCTTCAGAAAGAAAAGGAACAGTCTCACCGGATGACGTCAGCAGTGCACCTCCAGCTGTGATGTTAGTTCTGCGACACGGCCATCACGACGACTCACACGTCCTCGTGTGAAGCATCGCAAACATTTACAGCATCTGAAACAACAGTTTATCCAACGTACAGAATCTTTTGCTCGACCTTCCTGACCGAAGAGTCGGGCATCAGCTAAATAAACTCGACATATTAAGTCTGCATTATTTTATTCTAAACAGTTCGCAACGCTTATTAAATCTGATCACAATACATACATACAAACACATACACACAGTCACGCTCCCATAGGCAGAGGCACAGTATACGCCAACATTTCACCTTATGGTTTTATGTCCCACGCAATAGGTGGTGAGCCTATTGCTGTGTTTCTGCTATTTTTTTACTCTTGATTATTTTGATCTCTTGAGTATTGCTGATCACAATAGGTACTCAATTAAATCGAAATCGGCTAGATGCAATACTCTTAACTCAACCTAAAGCCTCCATCCGGCCAGGTAGTGGGACTTCCATCCTGTACCCACTTCAGATAATGGTATGAATTGAACCAGAAAATGCCTACCTTCGGCACTTTTTTTTATACCACTAAGGTGGCAGACAAGGACTTGTGGTCACCGTAGCATATGAACGCTTGCAACACCAGAGGCGCCACCACTCCCGTGCTGCCGACCCTGTAAAAACCTTCAAAGACCCCTTTCAAAGAACCCTATGCTGTAGGCTTTTCCTTACGGCTTGACGACGTAGGTCACTATAAAGACCCATGGCTAGCATGAATCTGCGCGCGGCCAGAGTAATTCGCATACTACACTCACTCACTCACGTGAAGGTCTTACTCCTTCATCATCATTTGTCAGGTAAGTCTTTAAAGAATCTACTCACATGAAGGTCTAACCCCTTCGTCATCTCAACGACCTACTTAATGGAAAAAGAAAAGGACTACGTGACCGGTAATTTGCAAGGTCCATCCTCGTAGCACGTCGATCTTCATAACTACCCAGCAGCTCGATGAGGATACGCCTCCCGTAGCTCCGGCACAACATAATCTGCTAGTGACCGCGCCGCCCGTGCCGCACGCTGTTAGTTTTTAACCCCCGACGGAAACCCGGAAGGGGTGTTATAAGTTTGACGTGTGTGTGGGTGTGTGTGTGTGTGTGTGTGTGTGTGTGTAAGTCTGTCTGTGGCATCGTAGCTCCCAAACGGATGAATCGATTTTGATTCTGTTTCTTTTGTTTGAAAGATGGGTTAGGGGAGAGTGTTCTTAGCTATGTTTTATAAAAATCGGTTAAGCCATTTCAAAGCTATGAGGGGTGAAAGTAGTGATGAAAAATTTAATGTGTTCAAATATACCCGTGTTGGGTATCAAATGAAAGGTCATATCTTATACATCACGATACCGCAAGTTTTATGAAAATCGGTTAAGCCATTCGAAAGATATGAGGAGTGGAATGTATTGCTAATTCTGTAACCACACTCCGCGAAATTCGCATTAGCTCTGAATAATTGTTGATAGACTATTCGTCATTGTTGACTTTTAAAACCCCTATAAAAAGCAAAAAATAAAAAACTAAATTAAAAATTTAATAAACCCCCGACTCACAAAAAAAGAACAATAAAAAAAAGCCTGTAAAAAGTAAAAAATAACTATTATATTATGACCTATCTACCCTAAGAATTTAACCTGTATTATTATTATAGGTAGCTATATTATTTATCTATTCATATTTTTAACTAACAGTTTGTCTCGTCGGGGACCGCTCACCTAATCATAACCTAACCGTACGTCTGTCTCTGTTTAGGTATAGAGCGGTCCCCCCGACGAGACCAACTGTTAGTTAAAAATATGAATAGGTAAATAATATAGCTACCTATAATAATAATACAGGTTAAATTCTTAGGGTAGATAGGTCATAATATAATAGTTATTTTTTACTTTTTACAGGCTTTTTTTTATTGTTCTTTTTTTGTGAGTCGGGGGTTTATTATCACACCAGTGCTCGCGCAAGCCGCTGTCGACCCGCGCTCTGCTTCTCCGCTGCGCTGGCGATGGAGCACCCACAGCGGCCACAGCGCAACCGTTCACGAAGAAGTTACATGAAAATTAACAAAATTTAGAGTTAAAGTACACCGGTAACAAGTTACTGTACATGTCTTCCGCCAAAACGTTATGAGGGATGACATAATATTGGTTCCATTCCCTGAATAGATTATTTTTTTGCCCATTATATAAGCGGCGGTTGCTCATACCTACATTTCATTATTTATAACCAATATTTTGAGGAAAGATTATGTCACATTGGAATAATCAAACCATTCGAACTTGTATCACTCCTGGTCAACAAAACACTCATTGGGCAACCATTAAACCATCTTGTAGCCGGTACCGTCAGTTACAACTAAAATCACTGGTCTGATAATTACACTAAGAAATTACGATCAGATAACACAGGAGTCATAACTTGTAAGCGAATTTTATTCACAGCTTGTAATCTATCAAAAATTTAAACCTTACAATCTTACCTATTAAAAGTTCTAAGGGACTAGCCTGCGTGACCTAATTCATGGTGCAATTGAGAGAGAGCTGTACGTTTGAACAGAGCATCCCGTCACGAGCGACTACTTAGTTCCATATATGTTCATACATGGAGTTCATCTTCAGTATCTCGGATTCTCTCTTCCTGGTTGTAGGCTTTCGAATTACATGTTGCTATTAAATAAAGCTTGATAATAACGGACTCACAAAATTCCTTTAAGGCTCTGCTGGCGGAGTACCGTCCTTGATCGCCAATCATGTAGATAAGTATGCCGAATAACTGTTATATAGGTACATAAGTAGTTGTAGATACGGCGGCGGCTGCGACCCCGCCCCTATGTCGAATACACGTCAGTGCATTGCTAACCGCAGTTTGATTCACCTGTGTAACACAAGTACATAACAGTGGCGACTAGGCGAACAGTATTACACCGCGTGCGAACAACATTATGGCATCTTCTACGTTTTTTGGAGTGCTCAATACATTCGATCACCTATCGCAAGATTGGACGGCCTTCAAAAATCGCTTAAACCAATGGTTTATAGCTAACGACTTAGTGGAAGCCGATAAGTCGGGTGTGAAGCGGAGAGCGATTTTATTAACGGCACTCGGCGAGTCCACGTACAAGCTCGCTAGTGATCTCGTGTTACCGAAAAAGTTGGAAGAAGAAGAATTTCAAGCTATTCTTGACGTTTTAGATAAACATTTTATTCCTAAACGTCATGGTTTCGCCGAGCGTTCGAAATTCTACGCGGCGAGGCAAAGGTCAGATGAAGGACACGAGAAATGGGCGGCCCGGTTGAGAGGGCTAGCGGCATATTGCAGATTCGGCAACTTAGAGGAGGCGCTGTTAGACCGTTTCGTCATGGGAATGAAGAACGGACCCGAACGCGACAAGATGTTTACGAAAGACATCAAGGAACTAACGTTGTCGAAAGCAGTGGAGTTGGCGGAAAGCGTGCGATGCGCGCGCGCAGCCGCGGCTGCTGTCCCCGCGGCGGACAGCGGCGCCGCGACCTCGTCAGCAGTTTTCAAGGTCACGGACCAGCAAGAGAGCAAGGGAACCAAATGTACGGTGTGCGGTTTCAAGAACCACAAGTCGACAGAATGTCGCTTTAAAAACTTTATTTGTCGGAAATGCGGGCGAAAGGGTCATTTACGGCGCATGTGTAAAACATTTCGTGCAGTGAAATACTTAGAGGATTCCGAGGAAGAAGGCGATAAAGGTAAAATTTTACTAAGTCATATTCGTTGCCACTCTGACGCGAAACCGATGTCGGAACTTATTCAGATCAACGGGTTAAAGTTACAATTCGAAATTGACAGCGGCGCGGCCGTTACTGCTATTTCAGAGAAATTTTATCGCAAATATTTTTCAGGCGTACCCTTATCGCATGCCCCAAAAATATTAAGAGCCTATGCCGGGGGCAAGATCAACACATTGGGTATTATGCGTGTACCAGTACATTATCTGAGTCACACGCATACACTCACTATTTACGTTGTGCGCGATGGCGGACCACCCATTTTAGGCAGGGACTTCATTCGAAAATTTCATTTACAAATTTCACCCATAAATTACTGCGCCACCGACAATGACAATTTTTTAGCCACGTTAGCCAGGGACTTTCCATCGGTTTTCTCTAATAAATTAGGACGATTTACGAAATATAAAATAAGCTTGTCGCTTAGACCAGATGCGAAACCTATATTTCGTAAAGCCAGACCAGTAGCCTTTGCCCTTAGGGACAAAATAGACAAGGAGCTCGATCGCTTAATTTCACTAGGTATAATAACAAGTGTGCAGTACTCTGATTTTGCGTCTCCCATAGTACCGGTTCTAAAGAAAAATGGGGAAATCAGAATATGCGCCGACTATTCAGCGACAATTAATAAACAGCTGATTGTCGAAAAATACCCCTTACCGACTGTTGAAGACTTATTCGCGAAACTACACGGAGGAGAACACTTTTCGAAGTTAGATTTATCGAGCGCGTACAATCAATTAGAGCTAACAGAACACGACGATACTCAGTTGTATACTTGTATCAATACACATCGAGGAATTTTTAAATATAATCGCCTCATCTTCGGTTTAGCTAGCTCCGGGGCTATTTTTCAAAAAGCGATGCAGGGCATTGTGTCGGGTCTTGACGGCGTTCTATGTCTTATGGACGACATTTTAGTCACCGGTAAAAATAGGTCGGAACATTTATGTAGGTTGAGTACGGTCTTGAGACGGTTAGAGGAGGCTGGACTCACTTTAAGAAAAGACAAGTGTCTATTTTTTCAGAAGGAAGTGAACTACCTAGGCCACACTATCGATAAATATGGCGTACGCAAGTCATCCGAAAAAGTTAAAGCCATTCGAGACGCTCCGACACCCGTCAATATAAATGAGCTGCAATCTTTCCTAGGATTAGTAAACTACTATCGCAATTTTGTACCCCAGGCTTCAACAATTCTTTACCCGTTGTACCAGCTGTTGAATAAAAATACTAAATGGGCCTGGACGGACGTTCATCAACGAGCCTTCGATGAAATTAAAAATCAACTAAGTTCCGATAACGTGTTAGCTCACTTTAACCCGAACGCGACAGTCATCCTGACGGTGGACGCGTCGCCGCACGGTCTCGGCGCCGCGCCGTGTTATCTCAGTTAGACAAGGAGGGACTAGAGAGGCCTGTCTCTTTTGCTTCACGTTCCTTAGCACCTGCGGAAAAAAATTACTCGCAGATCCAAAAGGAAGCGACGGCTATTATTTTCGGGGTGAAACGTTTTCACCAATATTTATATGGCAGAGAAGATCCTTTCGTTTTGCGAACAGATCACAAACCTCTTCTCTCAATATTCGGCTCACAAAAAGGAATCCCCGAAGTGACAGCGAATAGATTACAACGATACGCGATATTCCTAGCGGCATATAACTATAAAATCACATACGTCCGAAGCGCAGACAATATTGCAGATTTTCTATCCCGTTCTATCGCATCGTCGAATAGCCCTAGTGCGGACGTAGAATTAGACAGCGAGGATCGCGCGGCGTACGTAAATTTTATCATAGAGGGTGATTTGCCCGTCACATTGGATGAATTACGCGACGCCACGGAGCACGACCTAGTGTTACAAAAGGTAAAGAAATTCGTTACGAACGGCTGGCCACGAAACGTTAAAGTTTTCGAGTTAAAACCGTTTTACCAATGTAGGAACCAGTTATCTTTAGAAGAGGGGTGCCTAATGCGCGGCCACAAAATCGTAATCCCTCACAAACTACAAGATAAGATCGTTGCCGAATTGCATAGCTCTCATTTTGGTATCGTAAAGATGAAATGCGAAGCGCGCGCCCGATTGTGGTTCCCGGGAATCGACGCGGCGCTCGAGCGCGCCGCACTCGCTTGCCCCGTGTGCGTGCAGCTGCGGCCGGCGCCGCCGCGCGCGCCGCTCGCGCCCTGGCCCCACCCCCCGCACGCCTTCCACAGGATACACATAGATTTCCTAGGCCCTCTATACGATCGCATGTATCTAATTGTAGTAGACGCTTTTTCGAAATGGGTGGAATGCTATCCTATGAAACACACCATTTCATCAGACGCCGTAATCGAACGGCTATGCGAGTTAATGTCGAGGGTGGGGGTACCAGCCGTAATAGTTAGCGATAACGGTTCGTCGTTTGCATCCCGGAAGTTTGCAGAATTCTGTAAACTAAACGGTATACGTCAAATGTTTTCTCCTGTTTATTCCCCTAGCAGTAACGGAAGCGCCGAGATATCTGTGAAAATTATTAAGAAGGGTATCAAAAGCATTATATTGTCTTGTCCGGACAAGAAAAAGTTAGATACTAAGATAAATAAATTTCTATTTGACTATCGTAACTCGATTAATAGTACGACCGAGCGGTCACCGGCACAAGTACTTTACGGCCGGCAACTTAGGTGCCGATTAGACTTATTACAACCTAGTAAGTTATCGCCTTCTTCACCGGAACTGACCAAAACGGTACAACGGAAACAATTGTTACAGAGTAAATATAATGGGGGAAAGGAGCGACCGGACTTTGCAATCAACGAAGAGGTGTTAGTCAAGCGATATGTCAATGCCACTAAACACTTTTGGGTTAGAGGAACCATAGCACACAGAATCGGCAAAGTCCTATATAAAGTTCACGTGCCAGAAACAGGCTCCCACGTGGCACGTCACAAAAACCAAATAAAGAAATATGTCCGGCAAGCAACATACCCTTCACTGCCGGCGTGGGACGCAGACAGTTTACCTGGCGAAAGTGAGGGCTCCACCTGCGACTTTCAACAGTATAATTCAGTGTCTTATACTGCTGCTTATATCGATGCTAAGTGTAGGATGAAATGATGCGTACTTAGTACCTGGTATAATGACAGCCATTACACCAACAACCGGGACCTTACCGCTAACCTCCGAAGCCCGAAAGTGCTTGTACATGAAAGAGTCACAAAGTGGTTACCCATCCAAGGACTGCCACAGTAAAAGCTGCTTACGACAAAATGAATTTACAGAACACCAAGACCGCAGGACTCCAAGCGCTTCTATTGAACTGATAACTTCCTTTTGGTTGTTCATACACTAAGTTTTCTGGTCGCATCAATGTGTGTGGTGTGTCAGGGTAGTGCCACCCTGGTATTGGTGTTCGTTTTTACCTGTACTTTACCTGATAAATGATATCGCGCGGCTGTCTGTAAATTTATTTAAATTTTCTTATAACCCTCGGCATGTTCTTGAAGCAATAAAGTTCATAAGCGTGAACGCAGTAACCTCTCGTGGACATCGTTGATGACAGAACATCAGAACGATCTAAGGACCATTTGCAAACAAAGAGTTTTACCAAATCGCTAGATTTCCGGTGTAGCACATCTGATCCTGGCCCTTTGGGTCCTGAGTGATCCCCGAGGAAGCTTTCCATTATTCAGGTAGGATACGAGTTTTAAGAGCTCTCCATCCTTCTGCTGTTCCGCAATCACTATTGGTCAGCAAATTCCGCTGATTGATCAATACACTCTCTTTGCAGTACTGTAGGGGATTATTTTCTGAAAAGAAGTGTGCATGTAATATTTCCTAGCCAATGCCTTCCTAACCAATTCGACATCACCATATGAAATTCAAATGAGACAAGCGGCACTATGTCCGCTTTCGCCCATGTGGACTGCATGAATGCAGTCTTTGACCACACCAAACTTGCTGTTATGCAAATGATGATAACATAATTTCCAACTGCATGAGTGAGAGCTTCGAACCTTTTCTGACGCTAAATCTAAGATCGTAGAGAGATCGACCTCCATGTAACCTTACTAAATGTTCCGAGAAGCAACAAAAAAAAAAATAACGGTTTAGGACTGTGTGTCCTCAATCGCAGTAGTCTACACACATCCTGTCCGTACAGTCTTGTTTCATTTTAAACTACAGAATGGAACTTGCAAATAATGATCAACTACAGCGAATTATATTGGCTCTTAAGTATGTACGAGAACCGACTGGTGTGCTCCTCCAGGGTCAAACTGCAAGGGTATCACCGATAATAAACGTGTGATTGAAGAATTCAAGTTTCTGATTTCAGTTTCCTTCAATAGTCAATCTAATTTCTATTTCTTTTTTTTTTATGAAGGGCGCCATGTGATACGGTTGGACGTAAAATTACGTCAAATCATGATCGTTTCTAGCCAGCCTAGTGGCCTAGTAAAACAAAGAAAAAGGGATTTCAAAAGTTACGCCATCAGTATCAGTGGTCAGAATTTCTACAGGCGATCTCACGAAAGTTAATCCAGTATCTGTTGCAGTCACACTATAACAAAGTCTTTAATTCTTAAATTTACAGAAGATAGATTCTTCCACTGCCGAATATTCGGTATCAGAATAGAAATAAACATGAAACTGCTCACCAAAGTAATCCTGAAGGTGCGTGCGTATGCGTACTTTCTGTGACAGAAATTACCGCGTTACTGCTGCTTCAACAGAAAATGCCATATTTCCGTTTCTGTATCGCCATAAAAATGCATACTCTATCGCCACGTGGGCGACTGAGTTTCATCCCACTTCTGATGTCGGATTGAGTGGTGTCAGGTGGCACGTTGCTACATTCCGATGTAACCATCACTTTGTAGGTAGTTCGGCGAGGAAACCAGGAATCGTGGTATAAAGAAATAATGCGTGGTTTAGTTAACACTCATTTAGTCAATCGTATAACTAACACTAAACACAAAGAACCTCCTAGGACTAACTAAATCTACACTGTTATAACATTCCACCAGAGCACGTGGGCGCGTGCGCACCGGTCGATCGTTGCACCAATAATGACCGAGACTCGACTGACGACGTCCTGATACGTCGTGCGTGGCCGCCCCTCCAGCGCTCGGTGTTATGTCACCTGTCAATGTCACTTGTCATTAGGATCACATTTGAAGTGTGCCGTCAAGTAAATATTTTTATTGTTCAATATTATTGACCGTGTACGTGTAGTTGAGCATTGAACAAAAGTTTGAACGAGCGAACGAGTTTGATTTAATTGATCAATATTATTTTCTTGCACCGTGTAGGTGCAATTGCCGTGTAGATCAATTAGAAGTAGGAAGTAGTATAATCAATTCGTGGCCTGGCCCAGAATACTTCTTTAAAAAATTTCAACAGCGATGCGGCTAGTATCGATCACACGTGTAAGAACCTACTTGAAATATAGACCGAAATTTACTTTTTTATAATTACTTAGGTGGTAGACAAGCTTACAGCCACCTGGATGGTTGATTACCGTAGCCTATCGACGTCTGCAACACCAATGGCACTGCAAACGCAACGCCAGGCCCAAGTTGTGACGAACGACCGACTGTTGAAATTTTCAAGCATTGAACCTGGCAAAACGATTGTCGTCATGTTACTGAAAAGCCGTTAATCCACGGCATAACGTGCTTTAGTAAGAACGGAAACGCTCGACTGTCCATATAAAAGCCCCTATTACCCGTGGTCCCACCGCTACGCCCCACTGGTATTTATGAAATTAATTTTTTGCTTTTAATCGTCAAAAATTTCGTTGAAGCGCTCGTGGCCCCGCGGACTCAGTGTTCTGTAAACGATCACTGCAGTAAGCAGCTTTCACTATGGCCGGTCCATGGATGGGTGACCATCCATGTGATCACTTTGTGACATTTATTTGAGCGTTTCCGTGCTTCGGAAGGCACGTTAAGCCGTTGGTCCCGGCTGCCAGTAAAATGGCAGTCGTTATGCTAAGTTGAAGGCTTTATTTCAACAGCAGGCAGTCACAACCTGCGCCTGTCCATTTAAACACGGCAATACGGCTCACCACCTATTACGTGGGACAAATTATACAAAAGGTGAAATGTGGGCATATAATATGCCTCTGCATACCCCTTCGGGGATAAAGGCGTGTCTATAATTATGTATGTATGTATGTAATGGTCAAAAAGTAGAGTCCATCAATCTCAACAATAGGAAGTCTTATTAAGTTTCGCTTAATAGTAGTAGAAGTTGCTTACTGCATTGATCGTATGCAGAAAACTCACAAAATATAACAAAGAATACATTTCCATCAGGAAATTTCCTCCTAGGCCTTAATGCTACTTTACGGGAAGGGATTCGAGTATGCGCCGACGTAATTACAGTCTGCGCCTGTTAATTTCAACACGGCAATAGGCTCACCGTCTATAAATTTGACAAAATTTAAAATCGTATCTTCTTCTTTTCTTGAATGAATGGCCCCGTCGTTTACCAACGATTCTGCCAACGTCAAGGTGGAAAATAGATTTACTAGTTTGTGGTTTTAACAAGTATGACACAGGTTGGATAGGGTTGGATGATCTAAGGACACAATAGTTCGGTCTCATAGACAATTTTTCGATTTTATGTTTTGAAAAAGGACGACATGCTACAGTGTTATAATTAATAATAATTAGAAATCTGCGTATCTCTAAAAATGGGAATACGAACAAGAGAGAAGAGAGAGTTTTGGCGCGAACACGAAAGGACTCGTATATTATTCCGTGTTGTAATTTTTCAAAATTAGTGTATTTATGAGTATTTATGTTTAATAATGGTGGATTCATAATCATAAAAGTTTCAACAACGTGCACAAGTGTTGAAAAGTGATAAAACGAAGTGATACGCGACTTTTTTGTACCACCAAACTCCAAAGACAACTCTTAGTAAAGTACCACCGCTTTACTTGAGTACAAAATTTGTCCAAACTGGAACATACATGAATACGCTGATAATAAAAATAATTATTAAGAAAAAGATATATTACACTTACACTGCTATTTGCAAGATTCTCAACATGAAAAGGATTGATATTTTCGATTATATAATTGACTTGACATTGGCATACTCTCAAGCCGAGAAAGTCCAAGATATAAGGAAAAGAAGAAGAAGAGAGAAGAGAGAGAGAGAGTAGGTATAGTTTTGAAAAGGGGAAAGTAGTAAAATGGAAAGGGTTAAGTATAATTTTATTTTATTTATGTGAAGAGAACTTTTATTAGTAGTGAGTTGACTAAGGTCAACAAATAGGCCAAATTAATGGGTCGGGAGATCCGATCAGGGAGGAGATCATACAGTGGGATCACTAATCTGGGACAGGAGAAGAAAATATGTTTGAGGGAACCCTCAGCAAGACCACACTCACAAAGAGAGTAGTCCCGAATGCGAATTTTGGCAAGAAACACAGGAGTGCTGACAAAACCAAGGCGTAAACGAATTATAATTGAAGTAGCCGTCTTATTGATACTTTGCTTTGTGTTGAAAAACCAGGGTCTGGAGGGGATAGTGGGCTGTAAGGAGCCATACAATTTTCCCTTGATCAATCGAGAGGATTGCCAGGAGTCATTCCAGGTCTTAGACAGTGAGAAACTAGCCAAGGAGTGCAGATCTCTAGCGTACGTGAAGTTATAGGTAGAACATCCCGACGTGGCAGCTATTTTTGCGTTGGAGTCTGCAGCTTCGTTGCCTGTTATGCCAACATGACTGGGGATCCATGCCAGAACTACCTCAATACCAGACAGGTGGCACCTGTGCAACACCGACTTGATCTGAAGGGTGAGGGGGAAAATATTACGAGATTTAAATGGATTCTTTAATAAGTCCTTTAGGCAACTCAAAGAGTCAGTCAATATGAGAGCCTTATTAAGATTATGAGATTCAACATACTTGACTGCCTCCAGGAGGGCTATGGATTCACCAGTAAAGATTGAGTTGAAATAAGGGCTTTTAAAGTTTAGGATTACACTATATTTTGGGATCCAGACTGCCGAACCAACTGGTGCAGCTATGGATAGCTTAGATGCGTCCGTGTAAAGGGTAAGTCATTGTGACCAATATCTTTATCTATCTATATCTATACTTCTATACTTATAATAAAACTGTAGAGGGTCGGGAGTCTGTACATGGAAGATATTTTGAAAATTTTAAGTGTAGGGCGTTCTCTAATCGATACTGAAGCCGAAAATCTAATTTAAAATTTTCATGTCTGTCTGTCTGTCTGTCTGTCTGTCTGTCTGTCTGTATCCCGACTAAGTATCACGCCGAAACTACTGAACCGATTTGAATGATACTTTGTACGATGTAGGCTTATAGTCCGAGGAAGGTTCTTAGATACTTTTGATCCCGATATTTTGCGCGGTTCCTTCAGGAGAGGGGATGAAAGGCAAAATAGGTTTTTAGCTATAATTTCTCACTGCATGGTTCGATTTCAAATATTTGTTTGGTGTCTGAAAGGGAGTACTTTAAGCATTATTCCATACAATTTTCAATATTGAGGGTTATATAGTTGAGAAATTAGGGGCATCTCAACTTTCGGTAAATCTAGAATTCAACGTTTCTTTTGAAAGTGAGTCTAAACGGGCGTGTTGGCTTAATCATAAAAGAGCAGTTTCACAATTCAGTCCGCGCCGAAGGCGTGGACTGAATTGTTTTAGAATCGACTTAATCTTTAAGCTCTTTTATGATTAAGCAAACAGGGCCGTTTCACACGCTGCTTGATGAGTCTCATTAAGAAGTACCCCTCCATTCGTACACCTTATGTGACGTAAACGAAGTTGCGAGGGTCAGCTAGTTTATAATATGAAGAAACTTTTGGTTGGCTTCAAGGCTATAATTGAATATTCCAAAATCTAGAATAACCTTAGGTTGGAATAGTAAGGAGTGGAAGTCAGTAATAAAGAGGGGATTAAGAGATGTTTGGGATACAGGGACAGGTAAGGTAATAAATTTAGCAAATGAGTTTGAAAGGAGGGGGTGAGATTTATGCTGCCAGTATGAAGAGGTGCGGAGAAGAGGAGACAGCTAGTTGAGTATAGGAAATAGAGGATGGGGACTGAGTTGAGCAATGTTAAAAAATAATCTGTCAGCAAGGTATTGTCTGCGAAGATGTAGTGGTGGTTCTACACATTCGACTTGGAGAGCATTTCATAGCACCTGTTATTATTCTCAGACATCGAGATTGAAGCCTCTCCAGTTTCGATAGGGCAATCTTATTGCAAGGTTTCAGTAAGAAGGTCCCATAGTCAAAATGGCTGCGAACTACTGCATTGTACAGTAGTTTTTGGCAGAATGGGTGGGAACCCCAACGTACCCCAGACAGCGATCGTAGAACATTGACACCTATCTCACCTTTAGTTAGCACATGATTAAGATGGGGAATTCCGGTCAGTTTGAAATCGAGGATTAAGCCTAAGAACTTGACTTCATCGTTAATTGGAATTTGCTCACTCTCAACAGAGAGGGAGACAAAAGGGACAATGCGTTTGCGTGTAAAAATGACTGCAGAACATTTAGCAACTGAAAGGGAAAGGTTGTGGAGAGTGAGCCAATTATTTAAATAATAGAGAGCAGAGTTTAGAGAAGCTGAAGATTCGGAGAAGGAGGAGGAGGAAGTGTAAAGGGCGATATCGTCAGCATACTGGAGGATATTACAAAAGGAGTTGACTGTAAGTTCTAGGTCAGCCGTGTAGATGTTATATAAAATAGGACTAAGCACAGAGCCTTGAGAAAGGTCCTTCCATACAACACGGGGGGGGGGGGGAAGAATATTGTCCTGGTACCTGACGGAAATGGTGCGGCGCATAAGCATGTTGCAAATAATATGAACCAACCTCACAGGAATACTCAGCTGGTTCATTTTTTGCCTAAGTAGTGGAAGAAGGACATTATCATAAGCAGCGGAAATGTCTAAGAAAACTCCTATGACGTGTTCATTACGAGTGAACACCAGTCGTATCTCAGAGGTGAGAATACTTAGGTTGTCCAGAGTACCCTTACCCTTTCTGAATCCAAACTGGCTCCGAGAGAGAAGCTGACGGTGTTCCAGAAACCATTCAAGTCTGAATTTTATGAGAATTTCCATGATTTTAGCCAGAACTGAGGATAGGGCAATCGGGCGGTAGGAGGAGGAAGATTTGGGGTCTTTACCAGGTTTAAGGATAGGGATAACAATTTGGTTTTTCCATGATTCAGGGATGATTCCGGAGCAGAATATAGAATTGAGGATGTTGAGGAGAATTCTTTTGCTGCTGTTTGATGACTTACAGATGAAGGAGTATGGGATGCCATCTATGCCTGGGGAGGAGTCATGAAGGTGATCAAGGGCATAGGATAGTTCAGAGAAAGAGAATGGGTTATTCATATTATCAGATAGATTATCAATGGCTGGTGGAATGGGAAGAGGAAGACAATCAAGTTCAGGTACGAAGGGAGGGGAAAGGTTACATGTGAAATCGTGTAAGAAGTGGGGTTCATTGCATGAGATATTGGAGTCCACCAAGCTGCATCTATAAGTTCGGATGCGACTCCAAACAAGAGAAATAGGGGCTCGAGGGGACAGAGATTCACAAAATTTTTGCCATCCAAGAGACTTCTTCTTGGCCAGTAACCTAGAAGTTTGAGCAGAGAGTTTTTTAAAAACAAAAAAAATCAGTCATGGTCAGAGACCTTGCAAATTGGTTTTCAGCGTTCTTACGACTACGGACACTCTCGGAGCATTCAGAATCCCACCAAGGCGCAGAACGGATTAATAAGGGAGGCGGTTTTTTCAGAGGAATGGAATATTCAGCTGCGGAAATAATTGCAGCAATATATAAATCATAAATTGAAAGTGGATCGAGAGAATTTAGAGGAGGAAGGGATGATAATTTAATATCTAACATCTAACATATCAGCATATATGTCCCACTTAGCATCTGTTTAAGCGGAATTTAAGGAGAGGCTGAAAAGTCCTAGAAGATGGAGTAGATAGTGAAGAATGAAAGTAGGTAATTTTGATAGGGAAGTGGTCGCTACCAAATGAATTTGGCAAAGGAGCCCAAGTCATAAGGGTAGCTAAATTAGGTGAAGCAAGGGTAACATCAGGAATACTTATATTTTGTGTAGGAGAGACTCTGCGGGTTGCAGAACCGTCATTCAACACACATAAATCAAAATCATCCAACATATCAAGGAGGGTAGAAGAAACAGAATCATTATAATGACAGCCCCAGAGAGTATGGTGGCAATTAAAGTCGCCTAGGATGATTATGGGAGGAGGGATTGATGACAAACAGGACTTCAGATCAAGTTAGATGTGGTGGCTTGGATGAGGGATATAAAGTGAGATAAAAGAAATGTTAATGGCTCTAATTGCTACAATATTGTAGCCTGAATCATGAGGAGGTAAATTAATTTGGGAAAAGATTATGCTCCTGCTAATGAGCAGGGCACATCCTCCCCAACCATCGTCTCTATCTTCTCGGAGGCATGAAAAGCCAGGAATCCTAAAGTTGATTCCAGACTTTAGTAGAGTCTCCGAGATAGCTAAAAGGAAAGGTTTGTGTTGGTTACAAAGGTATATAATATCCGATCTACGGCGTCGTATACTTTTACAGTTCCATTGAACAATTTGGAGAGCCATTGAGACTGTTATTTTTAGAGAAAATTTTAAGTAATTGTTCTACTAGAACAGAGACGTCGTGCGGTAGAGTGTCTGACATTTTGGACAAAATATTTATTAAAGAGGAAGAACAGGAGTTCGACTCGGTTGTCATTAGGGGCAGATGCACGAGAGGATTCAATGAAACAGCACCCATTAGGCTGACTGGATGAAGGGGAGATTGTAAGATCACGATGTGCTTGGATATCATAGGATTTTCCCAGTGCAGGTTTGGGACAGGGGGATCGGACTACAGTTTTCCTGTAAGAAATAGGTGAGACTGATTCTTGAGTGTAGGTAGCATGAGTGGGAACAGAATGAGATTGAGATAGAAGGGAACGAACGGCATCCTGAGATGGTCTAGAAGCTAGTTCCGAGTACAGTATTTTGTGACGTTGGGGAAAACGCGCTGAGGCTTCGGTGTAACTGATATTTTCCTCAGCCATAACAATTTTTATTGATTTTTGCCTGCTATGTTCTGGACATCTGGTATCTGTAGCCACATGTTTGCCCCTGAACAGCAAACATGATACATCAGAATCTGTTACTGAACAGGAGTCACCTGGGTGGGATTGGGCACATTTATAACATTGGGGCTTGGATCGACATTGCTTAGCAATGTGTCCAAATCGACAGCAATTCCGACATTGAATTGTTGGCAATTGGTAGATAGAGACAGGCAACGAGGCATTAAAACAATACACTTTCTCTGGAAGGGTTTGACCTAAAAATGTTAAAACAACAGAATTAGGGTCCGTTCACACAGACCGGCTCGGAGAGGAGAGCAGATTCTTATCACGTTGAAAACAGAGTTTTTAGTATTTGAAGTAAGGTTTATTTTTGCATGTGCACTGCTTTTGTCATTAAGAATGCTTGAACGCGCTTGGTGTGAAATAATAAGAGGAGCTGACCGGCTCCGATCGCGTACTTTTTCTGGTTCGCACCGCCGTTCGGCTCCGATTTCATGCTCTTTCTTGCTCGCGCAGCCGATCGGCTCCAATTGCATGCTCTTTATCGCTCGCGCAGCGGATCGGCTCCGATTGCGTGCTCTTTCCCGCTCGCGCAGCTGATCGGCTCCGATTGCGTGCTCTTTCCCGCTCGCGCAGCCGATCGGCTCCGACTGCGTGCGCGCCGCCCCACGCCGACCGCCATTTTGATGGCACAATTTAAACAGAACAGTTGTGTGTTATACGAAAACATCACTGATGAAAACTTAATATATTTCTTCATCGGGGCTATCTAAAAGCATGTTCCGAAAAGCACACGTTAACACCGAAAAAAAAACTTGGACTGCGTGGATACTGGTACTGCCTTTGTAGTGAATCCACCCGGCTGCGAGCGCATCCGACCGGCTGCGAGAGCATCCGACCGGCTGCGAGAGCATCCGACCGGCTCCGAGCGCATCCGCTTCCAGCCGGTCTATGTGAAATAGTTGGCGGCTCCGCTCCGACCAGCTCCGAGCGTATACGATCCGGTCTGTGTGAAAAGAAAAGTGCGCGCCGATGCTCTCCGAGCCGGTCTGTGTGAACGGACCCTTAGAGGGAACCCAAACTGTGGAGTTTTCACTCCTTGATTTTACATTCAGGCGTCTAGCCCTCACAACTTCACCGCAATTGCCAGGGATGGAAATACCCCCAACAAGCTCCTCGAGTGTCCAATCCGTGGGAATATCGCGAACTACACCCATGCGAAATAGCTGAAAGTTTGGGATCTTTGTACTATAATTCATGGCTTTTAAAAAACTTGAGTTGACAAAATTATAAGCTGATTCAGCTGAATTAAAAGTTAAGTTAACCTTATTTCTTCCAACATTTACGATACTGCCTTGAATTATATCACGGATATTATTGGCATATAAAAATTGTGCGAATTTAAGGGCCTTAAGGGTGAGACCCATCTTTGAGTCTGGCTCGAGTCTTGAGACTACAACCGAAAACGGTCCCTTGTCTGTTGCAGAATAAAGAATTTTTGCATCAGATTCATAACCTGGTTTATAATATACTAGCTGACCCGCGCAACTTCGTTTGCGCCACTTAAGAGAGAGTAGGTATTACCTGTTCCCGTTGCATTTACTCCCGTCGCGTTGCGTTTACTCCCGTAGCGTCTCGTCGTTAATATTAAATACTACGCGAGAGAGAGAGAGAGAGAGAGAGAGAGAGAGAGAGAGAGAGAGAGAGAGAGAAAGGTTTCTCGTCGCGTGTATTCCCGTCGCATTGTTTTTAAGAACAATTTCGTTTATGAAAAAGGTATCCCGTGGCATTAGGTATTGTAGAAAAAAATGATTGCCATTATAATGGTTATTGTGCACCAACCCAAAGATAGACACCTAATATATGCTATCGCGCAATTTTTTTAGAAATTTTTTAAGAGAAACAATTTTGTAGTACATATTTTTTACATAACTATAAATATTTACGCAGCACACGCAACGAACCTCTCAAAAGGAATAACTTTTACCCCGTTTTTGAAACATTTACTATTACTGCTCCGCTCCTATTCGTTGTAGCGTGATGCTATAATTATAGCCTATGACACTCCTCAATAACGTAGCTTTCTATTGGTGAAAGAATTTTTAAAATCGGTTCAGTAGATCCCGAGATTACCCCTTACAATTTAACAAACACACAAACTTTACCTCTTTATAATATTATTACTAGCTGACCCGCGCAACTTCGTTTGCGCCACATAAGAGAGAGTATTTACCTGTTCCCGTCGCATTTACTCCCGTAACGTTGCGTTTACTCCCGTAGCGTCTCGTCGTTAATATTCAATACTACGTGAGAGAGAGAGAGAGAGAGAGAGAGAGAGAAAGGTTTGTCGTCGCGTGTATTGCCGTCGCATTATTTTTAAGAACAATTTCGTTTACGAAAGAGGTATCCCGTGGCATTATTGTAGAAAAAATTTATTGCCATTAAAATGGTTATTGTGCACCAACCCAAGGATAGACACATGCTATCGCGCAATTTTTTTAAGCACTTTTTTGTAGTAGTTACATATTTTTTTCAAAACTATAAATAATTACGCAGCACACGCAACGAAGCTCTCAAAAGGAATAACTTTTCCCCCGTTTTTGAAACATTTACTATTACTGCTCCGCTCCTATTTGTTGTAGCGTGATGCTATAATTATAGCCTATGACACTCCTCAATAACGTAGCTTTCTATTGGTGAAAGAATTTTTAAAATCGGTTCAGTAGATCCCGAGATTACCCCTTACAATTCAACAAATATACAAACACACAAACTTTACCGCTTTATAATATTAGTTTTTACTACTACTTTAGTTTGTACTACTTTAAAATCCTTAATACAAAAAATTACAAACGCCCTAGATGCCCCTACAATTTTTAAAAGTTTCTTTCGATTTCTCCAGGATGCCATAATCAGATCCTGGCTTCCTTAAAATTGGACCACCACCTTGGGAGTATCTATTTTCGAACGAAAAAAAAATTTCTAAATCGGTCCATAAACGACGGAGTTCTGCGCGAACATAAAAATAAAAAAAAAAAACGGTTGAATTGAGTAACCTCCTCCTTGTTTGAAGTCAGTTAAACAATATTACTCACGCAGCACACGCAACGAAGCTCTCAAAAGGAATAACTTTTCCCCCGTTTTTGAAACATTTACTATTACTGCTCCGCTCCTATTCGTTGTAGCGTGATGCTATATAGCCTATGACACTCCACATAAACGTAGCATTCTATTGGTGAAAGAATTTTTAAAATCGGTTCAGTAGATCCCGAGATTACCCCTTACAATTTAACAAATATACAAACACACAAACTTTACCTCTTTATAATATTAGTATAGATTATTAGTATATTAGTATTAGTATTAGTATAGATTAATTGAATGGATTCCGCAGGGGAGCGGGTCTTTTTACCTTCCTGGTCATTTAATAGTAAGGGGCCCGCGGCTCTTTTCACTCCTTTGGGGGGAATATCCGGAGGAATCCCGCCCCCTTCATCAGGGGGTTTATTCTCGCCCATTTTCAGGAAATGATTAAGGACGAACACTACGTAGGTAACAAAACACACTAACCTTAAAACAAACACAAACAGAAATTTTCAAAACAGAAAAACAATCTATACTTATAATAAATCTGTAGAAGTGAAAATTCTGTACATTAAAAATATAAAAAAAATAAATAGCAGGGGTGTTACTAGACCGATACCGAACCCAAAAATGTGATTAAAAAAATTTTTGTCTGTCTGTCTGTCTGTCTGTCTGTCTGTCTGTCTGTTTGTTCAGGCATCACGCAAAAACTACCAGTTCGATTACGATGAAACTTGGTATAATTATTCTTTTATATCCTGGGCACCACACTGGGTACTTTTCATCCAGGAAAAGTATGCTTATTATAAAATAAAAAAGGAACTTAAGTCGTATAAAGTTATTATTAATTATTGCTGAAACGGTTAATGGTGCGATGATGAAATTCAGCGTGAGCGTTGTTTGTTACAATTTGAAAAAAGTAATTTTACCATTTTTGCAAATTCCACCTCCAAAGGTATAAAAAAGGAGGGTCAAGTTTGTATGGGACAGCGCGATTCCTTGGTCCAATCTACTTAAAATTTGGCGTATAGCATTATTAACATAATTGATAGAAGACGTGTTACTTATTTTATTGAAATTTATACGTTATCGACCTAAAAAGGGAATGTAAATTATTTTGGAGCTGATTTTCTCCGGAGTTGTTATCAATACTCCTTAAATACTCTTATTTTTGATTTAAATTACTTTTTATTTTGACACATTTGTGGAATTTCAGTCCGATTGACATTGTCATTTTCATGACTTTGATATAAAGTACTATCGGAAATATTATTGATATTTTTTTTAAATTTTGTATAACAAAAAATAAATATGTGAAAGAAGAAGAAAATTCGAAGATGGCTTGCCAGGAATAATGAAAGACCACGCTTCAGGTAGTGTCCACTGTGCATTAGAATGAAATATTGTCAGCAGTCCTAAGCGACTGGTCATGGAAGGTATGAACTTTATTCTATAGTGCTGGCTGCATTCGGTGTAGGACACAGACTCACTAAGTCTTTGTAAAATACGGGAATGGCCTCTACGAAGATTGGATTTGAGAAGTAAAAAGAGCCATTAAAATGAACATGAACGCATAGAATATGAAATTTACATGGTTATTAAGTTAACAGGTCTTGGTTGGACCATTATGAGAACAAAGTCTACCGTAGTTCGGTTTTCCCATACGTCGTTGGCTTACAGTATGACTGGGACTACCCGAAGAAGGAACTAAGTTACGATGTCAATTGCTTAGAAGAGAAGTTAAGTCAAGTAGTAGTCTAGCCAATGAATTAAGAAATGTATTTAATAAATAAATTTACATAACTTATATATATAATATGTATTATGAATTTGTTAATCAGAAATCTATCTATCTAACTACTATTACGAATACGAATGTTTGTGAGTGTGGATGTTTGTTACTCTTTCACGCTGTAACGGCTGAACGGATCTGGCTGAAATTTGGTACCTACAGAGATAGGTTAGAGACAGTGTAGGAACCAAATTTCACGCAGGCGAAGCTGCGGGCATCAGCTAGTTTGAAATAAATCCAACGGTAACCACTAAACTAACAACTCTCCACCAAGCGTAGGACAAGAATCCCCCGAAGGGAACTCATTCAATCTTGTTTCAATAAATCGATGATAGTATTTTGCTCCAATAAATATCACTCAGATAGCTATTAGTCGTTAAAAATAATTGATTGTCCATTATAGTTGTAAGTTAAGTTTGCATGCTATCCGTGTAATGGCTAAATGGGCTTATACTGTCTTAAACTTGTAACCACCATCACTATGTAACCTCATTTACAGCAAATAAAGAATTTGTATTTGTAAAACAACGACGAATTAACTCTTGCGGCCGCGGCCATCTTTTCTCCCGTAAGTATCACTTTGTGTATCAGAACAATAATTTTCAAAATCGTATCGCAGTTCAGCTTGCAAGACTGTCACAGCGACATCAATAGACAAGTGTTTACGTTGTAACCTGGGTGGCGCTGACTGACTCAATCATGAAACTATAGATAGCTTCATGGACTCAATGCTACAATCATAGATTTAGAATACCGAAAAATTCTAAATCTATGACGCTACAACGATGTTTAATTAAATTTTCCGTCACTTACATGTTGTTATTCTGATTCTTCGTAATTGCCCACCTACATACATATAGTCACGCCTGTATCTCCGAAGGGGTAGGCAGAGGCATAGTATACGCCCACATTTCACCTAACAGTTTTATGTCCCACGTCATAGGTGATGTGAGCCTATTGCCGTGTTGTGTTTAAAACAATTCTATTATTCAATAAGTGAAGATTGTGTCATTAATTACCACCCGTTTGCTCGAAGTTTGCAGGTCGCCTCCCATACAACGCCTCTACGCCAGTGGCAAACTTAGAGTGAACGGGATATACCTGCGGTTTCATTGAAAATAGATCACAAACCAACAAGCCTACTTTCCTTGCTAGGCCGCCCAACGGATAACGGATATGCCTTCTGAGGACAGTCCATTCCCTTCTTCTTTACGGTCCCGTACCCAAAAAGAATAGGGAACAGGGAACTCTAAAAACGTATCTAATTTACCTACCAAATGTTAATGTGTCATTCGTCGCATTCGGATATAAATAAGTAGATATATTAGGTACTTATCACATTTCGTCGTTTAGTTATATCTAAAAACGCATTATTTTAATTAGTATTCCATGCAAGGATCAATGACACTTTTTATTGTTACTGTGGTGGAAGCGCTCGTGAGCCCGCGAACTCAGTGTTCTATAAACGATCACCGGTAATGAAGGCGTGTCGTGAGAGTCGTGACCACTTTGCGACATTTACTTGCAAGCGTTTCTGTGCTATGGAAGGCACGTTAAGCCGTTGGTCCTGGTAGCCAGTAAAATGGCAGTTGTTAAGTCAAATAGCCTATAAGGGCGGCATGAAAAAATCTAACACAGTCACAGCCTGCGCCTGTCCATATCAACACGGCAATACGGCTCAGACTCATTTAACTATCGAGTGGGACAAAATCTACAAGGTGAAATTGAGGGCATGTATAATATGCCTCTGCCTACCCCATCGGAGATAAAAGGCGTGATCGTGACTGCCTCGGTGGCGCATTCGGTAGTGCAACCGCCCACCGCGCTGAGGTCTGAACTCAGGACTCGGGTTCGAGTCCCGGGTCGGTTAACTCTAAATATTTGTGTGATCCAGAATAAATGTTTGTTTCGGAGTTTGGGTGTTTTCTATGTATAGTATGTATGTATTTACAAATATATATGCAATTCTATCAGTGTCGTCTAGAATCAGATCCCACAGCGCGAGCTTATACAACCTTCATTTGGGCTAAATGATGCTTTGTAAGAACGTCCACAAATGTTTATTGGTGGCAATGACTATTGGCGTCTGTGGTACAATAGTAGTTAGGTGTGCCCCCCCCCCCCCCCGCTCCCTCTCCCTGGCTCGTGGATACTTACTTCGAACACCATACATTGCCTTCTACTCAGATAATGTTCAGCTTTTCTAAGATTAAAGATCTTATGATTAGGTCCAATTCTGATTTCTGTGGGTCCAAGGGTCTCTCTGCTCGTAAATTCAAAGAGGTAATTTTGACTGCAGCATCATAAATTTATTTTTAAAGATTTTATGTAGGTATACAGCGAAAAATCCTAAATCTATGGGTATACCTATACCTACCTATGTCAAAGACTTCTATATAAACTGCGGTTAGATAGAAGTTTATATAGAAGTCTTTGACCTATGTATGTATACAGTTTCGCTAAGTTAGATGATACACGCAATGACAGCTAAGCACTAAATACAAAAATCTAGAGGTAAAAACAACAACTTTTTTTTTTTTTAACGTGAGGGAAAATCCTCGTAGGATGCTATGCCGGACTCTTACCGACTAAAAAACCTCACGTAACGCCCAACAGCCTATGGTTGAGAGCCCCAGGTAAGCCCTCAGGAAGGATGTTCCGTGACTCCCAACAGACCTACGGCCGCCGCTGCAGCCTCGCCCAGGGGGTGCTTCGGGTGCAATCCCGCGTCTATGGGGGGTTTCGGGTGTGACCCCGCTTCTATGGGGGGGCGTGCGTGAGTTGCTCACGTCACGCTGCCGTCATGGGCCTGCTTCTGTAAGGACGGTGAGCGGCCCTCTCACCGTCCTCAGACCCCCGGTCATGGAGGCCGATAGTCCTCGGCGAAGACACGTCGGCGGCGCCTAGGGCGCCGACTGCGGAACTCGGGTGGGAGAGTTCACTCCCGCACCCGGCCCGCCGCCTCCTTCGCGAGCATGACCTGCTCGCAGAAAGAGGCGGCGCAGTCCCACTTACTCCCGCTGGAGAGCATGGCTCGCACCATGGCCTCGAGCGAGAGAGTGTCCACGCCCAGACCCACTACGAAGACCTGGCGCTGTTGTACCCACGCCGTGCACTCCACCAGCGTGTGGAGCGCCGTGTAAAAACAACATCTTATTAAAATAATGGTGTACATGCTTACTATAATACAATTAACCTTTCTAAACCTTTCATTCCAAAAAAAAATATATCGAAAATTGGTCATGACGAGCAGGTAAAAAGCGGATGATGCAATCGTGACGTCATCTTACCAGTTTCGAATAAAAATTAATTTCTCACTTACCAGACCATGTTTTACGATTCTGCAAACTGCAACAGGTTGATTGATATATTGTTTATTTTCATGTATATAATCTATACTTATAATAAATCTGTAGAAGTGAAAATTCTGTACATTCAAAATATCAAAAAAATAAATAGCAGGGGGTGTTACTAGACCGACACCGAACCCAAAAATGTGATTAAAAAAATTTTTGTCTGTCTGTCTGTCTGTCTGTCTGTCTGTTTGTTCAGGCATCACGCAAAAACTACCGGTTAGATTACGATGAAACTTGGTATAATTATTCTTTAATAGCCTGGGCACCACACTGGGTACTTTTTATCCCGGAAAAGTATATAGAATTCAAACCAAACTAAATTTTGCGGTTCGATCCCTAGACCCAAAGTTATTATCAATTATTGCTTAAACGGTTAATGGTATGATGATGAAACTAAGCATGAGCGTTGTTTGTTACAATATGAAAAAAGTAATTTTAACATTTTTGAAAATTCTACCTCCAAAGGTATAGAAAAGGAGGGTAAAGTTTGTATGGGACAACGTGATTCCTTGGTCCGATCTACTTAAAATTTGGCATATAGCATGATTAACATAATTGACGGAAGACGTGTTTCGTATTTTATTGAAATTTATACTATAATGAGCTAAAAAGGGAATATAAATTATTTTGTGGCTGATTTTCTCCGGAGTTGATATCAATACTCCTTAAATACTCTTATTTTATACTTAAATTACTTTTTATTTTGACACATAATTTGTGAAAGCTCAATACAATTGACGTTTTCATTTATGTTATATTTCAAACTTCAAACAGATGATTTTACTACATAGCCATAAAGTTAAATAAAAAGCGTTATTTTAGTATAATATTAACCAAATATGCTTTATGTAAGTATTATTGCTAATTTATTCAAATTTTGTGTGACAAAAATACATTTGTAAAAAGAAGAAGATAATTCTAAGATGGCTAGCCAGGTAAAATGAAAACCCACGCTTCGGGTAGTATCCACTGGTCAATAAAATAACACCGCATGTTACCATCAACGCTCAATACTTGCGACAAAGATTTTCAACAGCCCTAAGCGACTGGTCATGGAAGGCATGAACTTTATTCTATAAATAGTGCCGACTGCATTCTGTCAGGAAATAGACTCAGTCTTTGAAAAATACGGGAATGGCCTCTACGTAGACTACATTTGAAAAGATTGAAAAGAGCCATTACAATAAACATGAACGCTCAGCTGATGAAATTTACATTGTTATTACGTTACCAGGTCTTGGTTGGACCATCTGTATTAGGAGGACAAAGTCTACAGTAGTTCGGTTTGACTAAACGTCATAGGCTGGGACTACCTGAAGAAGGAACTAAGTTACGATGTCAATTGCTTAGAACAGAAGTTGTCAAGTAGTAGTTTAGCCATTGAATTAGTAAATGTATATAATAAATAAATTTACTTAGCTCATATCATTATGCATTATGAATTTGTTAATCAGAAATCTATCTAACTAGGTATTATTATAAATGCGAATGTTTGTGAGTGTGGATGTTTGTTACTCTTTCACGCTGTAACGGCTGAACGGATCTGGCTGAAATTTGGTGCCTACAGAGATATGTTATAGTCTAGGAACAAAATTTTACGCAGGCGAAGCTGCGGGCATCAGCTAGTAATAAATAATAATGCAAATACATTATTTACTATAACAACACAAAACACACACGCACTTGATACACATGCACTCCACAAAAAAAACATTTATTACTCTACCACCACACCATATTTTACGATTCTGTAAAACTTCAACAGGATTATTGATATTTGTTTATATTACTGCGTATAATAATAAATAATAATGCAAACACATTATCTATTATATAAAAATAAGTCGGGTTTTCCTTCCTGACGCTATAACTCCAGAACGCACGAACCGATTTCCACGGTTTTGCATTCGTTGGAAAGGTCTCGGGCTCCGTGAGGTTTATAGCAAAGAAAATTCAGCAAAATTTCACATACAGCGCCATCGCGGGCGAAGCTGCGGGCATCAGCTAGTTTATAATAAAAACATGAAACACACACGCACTACACAAACGCACGCCGTCCATGCGCACTCCACTCTCAACTTCAACTGTTCGATTTTTGTAAACAATATCGGACAATAGATGTCATTCAAATAACAAGGAAATGTTCCATAGAACACATACAATCAAACTTGTTCATAGAAAAGTAGAACGTAAGCACGCTAAATTTAAGTTTAAAGTCGCCTGGGGAGGTGCGGTGCAATTGCACCGCTTAGTGGCTTGGGTGTTGACGGAATGGCGCGAAACAATGCGCGGTGCAATTGCACCGCTTGGGGAAATAAGAGTTGATTATTTCTGCTTAAAATATATTTTTGTAATGTCAGTTTCAATTAATTATGTAAAAAAAACTACAAGTACAACAGTAGGTACATATTGGTCGAACAATAAAAGCTGCACTTGAAGTAAATCTTAACAAAGGTAGCTAAGACTCATAAACTTGAATAAAAGGGTTAAAATTCTATTGATATAATTAGGAAGGTACAAAAAAACCCTAGACACACAATATCTACCTACGCACTACTTATTATTTTGAGTACTATAATTAGTTTTCTTCGTGAATCATGCGTTTCTGGGATGTCAATCGTAAATTCTGATGTATGAATTTTACAATTCGTTAGGTACAGTTAAAAAGTATGCTGCATTTAGAATACCTACCTAGGTACATTACAAATTAGAAAATAAAAATAACAATATCGAGAAGATAAAAATGCGATGGGCTAAACAGTGAAACAAAATTAGGAGTAACATAGTATGGATACGACATACGACCAATATTATTACATCTGAACAAAATAATAACAACATAATTCGATACCTCAATCAAGGGCTCAAAGGTCGTAAAGGACAAAATGGGACTTTTCAGGAGAAGCAAAAAACAAAAGAAAAAAAATATTTTGTACTGTAACTTTTTTGTTTCTTGAGCTATTTTAATAAAACCAAGGAAGAAAGTGCTTAGAATTTATAGTATTTTCTAAGGCAGATTTAAAAAAATGCCCTAGTGCTGTATTTACGGAGATAGATTTCCTTTACGACCATAAATTTGAAAATAAAAGTCCTTTACACCCGTCAAATTTCCATCCTAAGATTTCACCGAAGGGTGTAAATCTACTTCACTGCGTAATTCTGAAAAAAATAAGGTAATAATCGACTAGTGTAATAATTTTTAGGTCATAAGGATCACTTGCTAACTCATTTTTAAGGGCTACATTATTAAATAAACTTATATTTTTTAATATTAAGCTCGTCAAATTGACGTCGCCACCACCCTGATGGTAAGCCGTGGTGCATCTAACGATTGGGGGCCAGTCTCACAGTCTGTAAGACTTTCGACAGTGGTTCCTCAAGTTGCCGGCCCTGTGATGTGCCTCTTCACGCTCCTCTTGAAGAACCCGGGATTGTAAGATGAGGGAAAAACGTATGCGGGCAGGTCGTTCCATGTTCTTATAGTTCGACAGATGAACGATCTTTTGAAATGCTTGGTTCAGGCGAAAATTCTCTCCACTGTGTATGAGTGGCATCTCTGCCCCGGCACGCGTTGTTCGGGTTTGGAAAGGAGATGGTAGGATTAGGTTGAATCGAGCTCTTCAGAACATTCACTGTAATACATTCGGTAGAAGGCAGCCAAGGACGCTATGGTTCTTCGTTGCGCTAACGGTTCGAGGCCTCCCGTCACCTCAGGACAACCAATTATTCGGAAAGCACGTCGCTGCATAGCGTTGACGCTAGTAGGTGTCTTGCGGAGTCATCCCAAATGTGAGAAAAGAATTCGACGCAGGGGTGAATCTTCGTCTTGTACAGTAAACGTCTCTGATGTGACGTGAAATAGTCTCAGCTTATTCAGGAATTCTAGTTTCCACGAGGCCAGCCCAATACATCTCTCTACGTAGGTTTTGTGATTGAGCTTTCTTTTAGTGGAACCGTAATGTTCCGAAGACAGGGTAGGGATAGGAATGGGGACTTCTTAGCTGTAAACTGTGTGTTTTTCTGGCATTGAACTCGACCAGGTTGTCCAAACCCCATTGGGCAATGCGACCCAGGTCCCGGTGAAGATCCGCCACGAGTTGTCGTCTCTTTCCTTCCACGTCGCCTCGCCCCTCCGCTGGACGGCCAGAATAGCTCCCATGCAGAGGTCTATCATCCGCATAACAATTAATGCACCCAAGGGACAGCATGTCATTGATATGCAGAAGAAAGAGAGTTGGGGAAAATATCGATCCCTGTGGTACTCCGGCATATACCTGCAAAAAGCAGGAAGCCTGACCATCACAGAGGACCCGTGTACGTCGCCCGTGCAGGAAGCTGGCCAACCATCGGCACAACTGAGGCGATAGACCATATGCCGGCAGCTTGGAAAGATGCGACGCATGTCATACCCTATCAAAGGCTTTAGCCATGTCTAGGCCAATAGCCAGAGATTCACCGTGCTTCTCCATAGCCTCACCCCAGGTGTGTGTAATGTACGCTAAGTGGTCACCCGTTGATCGTTTCGGCCTAAAGCCATATTGACAATCGCTAATTAACGAGTGATCCTCCAGATAGCGCATGAGCTGTTTGTTGATAATTAGCTCGAACACTTTGCAGATTACGGTGGTTACGGCTATGGTGCGATAGTTGGCCGGATCCGACCGATCCCCTTTCTTGGGGATCGGCTGAACGTTCGCCTCCTACCAAGCCTTCGACTCTTCTCCCGACGAATAGGAAAGACGATACAGGCGTGTTAGCGTTGGACATAATTCAGCTGCACACTTCTTCAGCACAAATGCCGCACTGCCGGATTACAATATCCGTCATCGTGGTTCCACAGTCGGCGATAGTGGGAGGTTGCTTGCCACAGTCATCGACCCGGGAATTAGCCGCAAAGAGATTGGCTAGCATTTCTGATTTCTCTTGGGCCTTGTGAGCCAGTCATCCTTCAAGATAGCGCAGCGGCGCGGCGGCAGCAAGAGCTTGCAAAAGTTGGCCTGCACGGCTTTGGTCAGTTGTCAGTATTCACGTCTGCCCGTCGGATGTTACGTGAGCTCCTGACTAAGCCGCGTGATGCGCTGGGCGTCCACTCTCTTGAAGGCTCTCTTACTGGACCTAGTGGCACTGTAGTACGCTGCTTTGAGGCGGGCCACTTTCTGGTCGCGCACAGACCAAGCCCTGATCCAGGCGCGGTAAGCCGCCTGTTTTTGTTGAACAGCTACGGCGCACTCACGCCCGAACAAGGGGCGGGCTTTGCGGATGCTGGCGACATCAATGTATGGAATGTAATCTCAATGATGAAGCCCTCCCTGCAAAGCAGCGCTGACACCACGGGACGGCCGACTGCCTCAGGAGGACTCAGGGCAAAATAAACGGATTTCAGGTCGTCCGTTGACGCTGAAGAACGAATAAATTTCATTATATTTGCGGTTTTTCGCACTCCGTTTGACGAAATGATGATGTGTTTTTTAACAAGTTTTCGTCAATAATTACGCCAAGGTATTTATTGCTGTCTGTCCTTTGGATGAATTCACATTTGCAACCTTTCATTTCTTTGCAGTAGTGTAATTTGATACCAAGAGATGTGTAATGGGCCGATCTAGCTGTTTTATGAAAACATACATATTTAGTTTTACTGGCATTCAGTGTCACTAAATTATAACGCAACCATGTTGACACTTGCCCCAGGCCCAACTCGGCTTTCGTAAATTTTTCAGCCCAACTTGCACCATCAAATATAACAACAGTGTCATCGGCATAGCATATTATGTTATCCATATACATTATAAAAAGCGTTGGGCCAAGCACAAAAAGCGTTGGGCCAAGCACGCTACCCCGTGGGTCCCCAAAGTCGATTGTATCTAGCTCACTTTTAAAGTTACCCACTTTAACACACTGCTACAAGTAGCAGTATAGATGTAAAGGACATCAGGACAAGTCCTGATGTCCTTTACATCCATATTTTTGAGGTGACTTATAGGGAGTATAGGACCATTTAAATTTTTTATGTGTTTTACACCCAAAATTTTCTTTATATTTTCCTTTACTTGTAACCCAAAGATGTTCTGTGTTACTCACCAACTAGCGTGAGGTAGCTATGCAGAGAACTCTATCCCAGGGCGCCTTATTTCTGAGTTTCCAGTCTGTGTGCAAGGGTAGGCTAGGGCTCTGACGAAAACAGACAATAGGGTGTACACACATATATTTACTAAGTACACAGAGATACACAGAGACACACAGAGAGCTTATTCACTGATAGACACAAATATCACAGGTACACAGAAATAAAGTCTAATTCCACTTAATAGACCACTGCCGCGTGAGCAGGTAGAACGGGTAAGCAGCTACACTGTAATAGGGTGACAAATTACTGGCCTTGAGTAAGCTGAGAGCAGCACAGCCCGAGAATGTCACGTGGAGGCGGCTGGTCCCTCTCAAAACACCTCGCTCATGTAGTCCACGTGTCATTGGGTGTGGCTCTGCCAACCGTGGACGGGCCGCTTTTCCCCGTAGTAAAAAAAACCCGGTATCCCGGGTGTAGGTTGACACAGAGTCCAACTCCTTCCGAAGAGAATAAGTTAACTCAGACTAATTCCTTAACAGGTCCTCATGTTGCAACTAACAACCTCCAAAGAAAAATTGAGGCGTGCCACTCAGAGTAATATCAATCCCTCGTCCTTAGCCGATGGTCAAAAGAGACTCGGAACCTTGTATCAGGGCTTTATCCCCTCTCTCACGTGGAATCGTCTCGAATTTTCATCTAAAACCAGCTTTCATTCAATGCAAAAACGATTCGTCACTCGTCCTTATGACATCCTGTCATTCTGACAGCAGAAATGTCACCACTGACAACCGATTAAAAAAAGATAACTAGATAAGGCTGCTTTCACATCCTGAATACTGCATCTATAGAAAATAAATGCTACAACCACCCCCCCTTTAATAGTATTTCCTGCGGATATGACACGCTGGAAATACACAATAAAGAAAACAGAAAAGTACTGACTAATAAACAAAGACAACCAGCTAGGTCCTTCAAACACCAGCTGACTACGACCATTACAATACCAAAGAAAGATCCTCCTATGTACCTAACTAGACACTGACTCGTGTACCGGTTAGGCTAAGTAACTAGAGTCTAATGCCCTTCATAGAAAACGAATGCTCCCTTTACTCACTGCCGATACCCTAACACTACCCAAGCTCTCAGGATAATGTAGAGTACTAAGAAGCGAATGAGAGAAAAACGCTCGGTGCGGTGCATAGAAGAAACTACAACGTGACAATTTAAAGTCACGTACACATATAGAAATACAAACAAAAGATTAAAATAGTCTTACATAATGATCACATAGCACTGGTTTAATAAACTAGAGAAACAGTGCTATGTAGTTACGTTAGGTATTGGAGACTGCTCCTCCTGATACTTCAGGATGTCCTTGATATGGTACTCCCCAAGATCCTTACCGTCCAGATCTGACAGCCTATATACTAAAGGGGATCGTTTAGCAGTCACCACACATTTAAGGAACTTAGGAGCTAGCTTAGAAGTAAAATTCTTGGCCTTGTTGGACAGGTAGAACGTGCGTTTGTAAACTATCTGTCCCACTTTCAGCTCTACATGCCTTTTTCTGAGGTTGTAATACTTTTCATTACGCTGGTGGGCAACGTTCAAATGTTTCCTCACCTGGTCGTAAATGCGTTGTATTTCTCTCAGCTTGACACCGAAGGCTGATGGATCGTCTACAGAGACTGAAGTAGGATGGCACGCGATATCTGTCTGCCTGTATAACACTCCATCCCCAATAAATTCCCTACCATGTACCAAAAAGTAAGGGGTGAAACGAGTTGCTTCGTTAACTGCAGTGTTTAAAGCACACTGTATCTCAACCAAGAACTGATCCCAAGACTTGTGTTGCGACTTCACATAGCATGAGATCGCTTGAACAACATTACGAATAGCTCGTTCCGCCTGATTAGTTTGGGCATGATACCTAGGGTTATAATATATATTAGGTACATTGTATTTAGCCACCAGATCCTTAAATGGCTTACTCACAAACTGAGGGCCATTATCCATGTAAATAGTCTTGCAGACTCCGTGCACGAGAAACACACTCTTCTCTATGAACCTCGCGACTACAGCGCCTGTGGCAACCCGAACAGGGCACAACATGACGTATTTGCTAAAGTAGTCGGAGACCACGATCAGGTGTACGTTTCTATTGCTCGAAGTGGGAAAGGGACCAAGCAGATCGACAGAGATAGCTTCGAATGGCTTCGAAACCCGCTTCGGGCTACCCATTAGGCCGGGACGAGACGTATTTACGGGTTTGTACTGCTTGCATGTTTCGCAATTCCCAACATATTCTTTGACGTCCTCGTACATCTTGGGCCAGTAATAATTTAGGGCTAACCTTTTATGCGTCTTCCAAACGCCACCATGGGCACTAAGTGTGTCATCGTGGTACTTAGAGAGCAGGGGCAAGCGATCCTCCTGAGGTACCACCAGCTTCCAGTCAAAGTCTGAAGTCAAGGAATATTTATTTTTAGTTAACCTATATAGAAGGTTGTCACGAATGTCATAATTTGGTGACTTCCTAGGGTTCTTCCGAACACTATTCATGGTGTGGTCATACCACGGGTCTTTAGTGGGTACTGCATCGAGGGAATCAATTTTGATACGAGACAGAGCATCAGGTACAACGTGGTCTTTACCTTTTCGATGCTCTATGTCAAAATCGAATTGACTGAGCCTCATGCTCCAACGTGCTAGACGACCCGTGGGATTTTTTAGCTTATGGAACCACAGAAGAGATGAATGATCCGTGACGACCGTACATTTTTGGCCTTCGACGTACTGTCGAAATTGTTCCAAAGCGAAAATCACGGCCAGAAGTTCTCGCTCAGTTGTGCTGTAGTTCACCTCATTCTTGTTAAGAGAACGGCTACAGTAGGCGATAGGGTGCTCAACACCATCGTGAGTTTGTGTCAGTACAGCAGCAACTGAGTAAGCTGACGCGTCACTAAGAATGCGGAAGGGCATCTCAAAGTTAGGCATTTTTAATATAGGGGCAGAAACCAAAGCTGACTTTAGCAGGTTAAAGGACTGTTCAGCCTCAGGGGTCCATTCGAACTTAAGGTTCGTAGAAGTCAGTTTGCACAGAGGTTTACTAATCTTCGAGAAGTTGTTAACAAAGCGACGATACCAGCCGGCCATTCCCAGAAATCTCTTAACCTCCTTAGGGTTAGAAGGGGTGGGATAGTTGAGGATAACCTCAACTTTCCCCGGGTCTGTCCGTAGGCCATGTTTGTCCACATAATACCCCAGGTATTTGAGTTCACTCCGACAAAAGTGGGATTTTTTCATGTTAATAGTTAGGCCAGCATCCTTGAGTTGCTGATAGACTCTATGTAAGAGCTCTACATGCTCCTCAAAGGTGCTGGACACACAGACTATGTCATCCTGAAACGCAAATACCTTGTTGTCGAACTCGGGACCAAACAGACGGTCCATGAGGCGTTGCATCGTGGCACTGGCCCCGACAAGACCGAAGCACATCGAATTGTAGTGGAATAATCCTCTCCGGGGAACCGTAAAAGCAGTCTTCTCAGCAGACTGGGGTGAGTCAAATGGAATCTGCCAGTAAGCCGCACTCAAATCTACAGAAGTTAAATACTTAGCGTTATTAAGGTGGTCCAAGATTTGATTGATATAGGGTAAGGGGTAGGCGTCACTCTTTGACACAGAGTTCAGCTTGCGAGAGTCCAAGCACAATCTGAGGTCGCCGTTCGCCTTCTCCACCATGACCACTGGAGAGTTCCAGGCGGACTGAGACGGGGACACTACTCCCATCTCCAGCATTCGGTCCAGCTCGGCTTCCAGGGCCTTCTGCTTAAGGGGAGAGAGCGGATAATAACGCTGCTTGATCGGCTTGCTGTCACCAGTGTCAATGACATGGTGCACAAGTGAGGTCCGACCTAAACCCACCTTATCAGTGTTCAACGAGTCGAATTTTTTAATGACCTCGTTGATTACACACCTTTGTTTAGTTGTCAAGTTGTCGTAATCCTCGAGGCCACCGTTAAGGGACACAGACTCGATAGGATTATTATCACTAAAGCTATCAAGACTAATATTTTGTAAAATTAACTTATCACTTAACTTAAATTGTTGCCAGAAATCCACTCCAAATATCATGGAGGTGGTTATACCTGGGACAACATAGAACTTGACAACTCGGATAACCGAATTGTACTCAATTGGCAAAGAGATACAACCCAGACATTGCAAGTGAGTGCTGTCTGCAGTTGTAATACGAAAAGTAGGATTAGTTAGTTAGTTAGTTAGTAATGCTTTATTGTAACACCAAAACATACAGTTACATTTTATATACGTAGACAATATTATACAGGTTATACAATAGGCGGCCTTATCGCACAAGGCGATTTTTTCAAGGCAACCTTTGGATGGAGACTTTATACGAACTTAACTAGGGGCAGCATGGTATTTCGTTGAAATACTAACGTTTTATTAACATAAACTAAACGTATACATAATGTACACAAAAGGAACAATAAAGGGATATGAAATACATACATAACTATGAATATATATATACATATATACACATACACATACACACATACATACATATATATATATATACATACACACACACATACACATATATATACATATCCATTTATATATCTACATAAAAATATTATAATATATACATACATTCAAATACATAAATTACTGACATATACATACACAAATACACATAAACATACACTTACACTCTTTTAAATGTATAATATACATATACAGAAACTATTCAGAAGATGGAAACACTAAGTATAGCCAATATCCTTTAAGTAATGATTGTTTACTAGAATCTTAAATGTTGCTAAACTCTGTGCACGTCTAATGGGAACTGGCAGTGCATTCCACAACCTAACTGCTTGGAAAGTGAACGATTTATCCACAAAGTTAGTGGAATGCCCGGGCATCTTCAGTCTCAGATTCTCCGACGATCTCAGGAACTTATTGTGGGAGTTACACAAAAAATCAAAGCGATTTTTTAGATAGAAAGGAGTGTTAGGGTTAAAAAGTATGTTATATAATAAGGAGAGGATATGGGTATTCCGGCGAAGGCGGATAGGTAACCACTTGAGCTTTTTTCTGAATTCGGAAACGTGATCATATTTGCGTAGTCCAAATATAAATCTTATAAAGAAGTTTTGGAGTCTCTCAAGTTTATTTAGTTGGTCTTCGTTTAGGTCTAGATAACTGACGTCTGCATAATCGAGGATGGGGAAAAGAAGTGATTGCACAAGCGCAACCTTAGTTTTTATAGGTAGAAAATTTCGTAGCCTGCGCAATGATCCCGCCGCAGCATAGATTTTACGACTCAGCTCTTGCAGCTGAGGCCCCCAGGATAAGCATGAATCTAAATAAATGCCTAAGTTCTTGACCTTAGCACTATAAGTGATATTAATACCGTCACACGTCACTTTAGGAAGTTGCGACCAGTCAATTTTGGGCACCATCCTGGAACCGCCAATCACGATGACCTGTGTCTTTGATGGATTCACCTTTAAGCCATACGAATCACTCCAGCGACAAATAGTACGCAGATCATCATTAATATTATCAACGGCCTCGCTCAGTTTATGTAAAGGAGCTTGAGAATATATTTGAAGGTCGTCTGCGTAAAGATGGTAGGAAGAAGATAAGTTGTTTGAAATTGAGTTTATAAAAACAGCGAAGAGTAATGGAGATAAAACGCCTCCCTGAGGCACACCAGCAGATGTATCGCACCAAGACGAGGAGGTATCGTCAATTACAATACGTTGCCGGCGGCCATATAGGTAACTATGAAACCAATCAATCACTGTTGGAGATATGTTAAGGGAGGCCAATATACCGAGTAAAATGTCAAAGTCCACCGTATTAAAGGCATTACTAAAGTCAAGCAGTGCCAGTACTGTCAGGTTGCCATCTTGCATAGCACTTCTCATGTCATCCGCAATATGAGTTAAAGTTGTGGTTGTGCTGTGACCAGTACGGAAACCAGATTGAAATGGGTTGAGTAGTTGGTTTTGAGATAGGTATCTTAAAAGTTGATCGGAAAGGAGACGTTCGATGACTTTAGAAAGGAAAGGGAGAATAGAAATAGGACGGTAATCAGAAAAGGAGGAAGGGTTTTTCTTTTTAGCTATGGGAATAAACTGGGCGCTTTTCCAAGCCGCGGGAAATATGCTATTTATTATTGAGAAATTTAAAATGTGAGAGATAACTGGAAGTATTTCGTCAATAATAGGAACAATCATATTGCGGCCTAGACAATCAGTACCTACAGCGTTGGAGCTGATGGACATTATACTTCTCTTAACATCACAAGCAGATAATTGACTAAAAAAGAAAGGAGAACAGTTGGGAGGGGATATTGATGAAAGATGATTAAGTGTCGTTTCTTTTGTCATTCTATTCATATTTGACGAAGCAGAGAAATGCTGATTGAGTGAATTCAGATTTAAAGTTTTAGGCATTGAGTCTTGATTAGATTTTCCCACTCCCAAAGATCGTAGAAATTTCCAGACTTTTGCTGGATCTCCGTTTTCAACAGAGCTGTGAATATGTTGGCGTTGAGCATTCCTTACCACCTTGTTGCAGTAATTTCTAATAAGGGTATATTTTTCCCAATTTGTGTCTGTTGGTCGATGTTTATATTTCGATTTGGCTGCAGCTTTTCGAGATATGAGTGCTTTGATCTCACTCGTGAGCCAAGGGGATGGTAGGTGTTTCATTTTAATTTTGCGAACTGGAGCATGTACATCGTATAGGGCTATCAAATTGGAAGTGAGCATTTCAACTTTGGCATCAACGCAATTTGAATTAAAAAGCGGATCCCAATCAATGGCCACGGCGTCCCTACGCAATTCCTCGACACTTATACCACTAAAGTTGCGCAGCGCTAGAAATTGGGGTTTAGGTTTAGGCAGACGAAGGCGATAAGATAGAAAAAGTAAGTCATGGTAAGAAAACTCGCCTGCCGAGCGCTGACCGTGCTTAGCCACTCTACTTGGTGAGGACACAATTTTCAAATCAAGTAGCGAAGGAGGTTTGTTTGGAAAATAATGGGTAGCAATAGAGGGGAGAATTGAAAGGTTACAGGATTGAATAATAGATTGAAAAGTAGAGGAGCGGGTGTCATTTTTCAGCAGACAGGTGTTGAAATCACCCAAGATTATTGTGTGACTGCACATAGAAGCAAAGTTTTCTAGAAGGGTTTCCAGTGAAGAAAAGTAATTTACATTGGAAGAAGGCCCGTAGTAGACACCGAGGAGAATTTGATATCATATTTGATACTCACAAGATCAAAACCCAGTTCCAAGAAGATGCGGTGCGCTCCCTTACCTAGTATAGAGCAGGAGGCACCGGAATCTAGAAGGCCTAAGACATTTAAATTTAAAACCTTAACAACTAGATACGGTCTAATGTCACTATCCCGTTTAGGAAACAGGACCTTATCAGAAATAGACTCAGATACAGAGTAATGCACAGAGTTCCTAATAAGGCCCTGGCCTACGCGTTTTTTGACTTGCTAGTACAGTGTGAGCAGTCTGGGGTCTTGACTCCTTTGAGACCACACCGGAAACACACCAGCTCCCTTGACTGTGTGCAGCTGTATGCAGTGTGACCGCCCCCACCGCAACGAAAGCATTTGCGATCGTGGGGGGTAACCGGCGTCTCCACTGCAGACACCTGCTTAGCGGGCTTTTGTACACCTTTGTTCTTAAGCTGGTGTAAGTCAGATGTAATCTCAAACTTGTCAAGAGCAGGCTCATGGAAAGCGTCTGCCCTAGTACGCGCAAGCTCCAAGCGCTTACCCAAACGTCTCAAGTCATCTACAGAGTTGACATCATGCAAGGCCAGTTCCTTCATGTAGTCAGGTCTAATGTTGTGCATGAGAATGTCCAGCTGTTCCTCACTGGGCATCTTACACGACAACCTTGAGAACATGGCTTGCATTGTACATATATAGTTAACCAAGGACTCAGAGCGGGCTTGTGTACGCTGTCTTATCTCGTTCCTGAGGCGGTAATCATAATCAGGAATATCGAAGGTATCTCTAAGCTCACTAATAAGATCCTCATATGAGATGAAGTTAGCTTTGTTTGTACGGAACCAAGACAAAGCCGGTCCATCCAACAGGTCGGAGAAAGCCATAAGGAGTCTAGGCTTAGTAACCTCCCGAGCACATCTAAGTTCCTCTAATCTCTCTAAAAACACACGTACACAAGTAGAACCATCATATTTTAAGTTAAATGAACATAAGTTAAGGGGACGTTCTTTATACACTATGTTACATGTAGAACTATTCCTACTTGAACTAGCTCGCACCGAGCGGTCCTCTCTCACTACTGGTGAAGTATATTCCACCTGGTCACGACCCGAAGGATCATCACCATCATCATCCGAACCTTCGGATTCAGAATCACTACTGGGTTCAGCCCTAGCGATGATCTTCACTAGCCTACCACGAATATCCACCAGGTCGGGGCAATCCAGACCACAACGAGCTAACCTACTCAATAAGTAGTTGGCCCTGAGGGACACCCTAAGACGACTACCCTTATTAATGAAGATGTCACCTGACTGAATAGCCTCCTCCAGCTCGGACACCTTCGGGAGGCAGATCGAGAGCTCAGCCGATGCATCAGCGGGTACCGGAGCACTCGCTTTGATGCTACCTCGACGGACGAGTCGGTGTGCCGCTCTTAGCTCACTCCGAAGGCCAGACACTGTCGTTTCCGGTTCCACTGAAATACCCATGTGGGACAGCTCGTTAGCAAGTTCATCCTTTCTTAAATAATTAATATATTTTTTCATCTGTGCCATTATGTAAAAATTTACTTACAACAATTATAAAGATAAAATGGCACAGATAGGGATCAATTACAAAGTAAAAATGTAAATTGAGTTACAACAAAGTGTACTAAGTTAGGTAATTATGTTTCAAATTGACTTTTAGAATTTAACAAAGATTAAGGGTATATTAAGAGAGAAAAGTTTCTAAATTTTCTGATAACACAGTTCAGGTTAACATTCAAAATTACAAGGTATGTACACACCTTATAAAACCCCCGACTCACAAAAAAAGAACAATAAAAAACCTGTAAAAAGTAAAAAAATAACTATTATATTATGACCTATCTACCCTTAGTATTGAACCTGTATTATTATTATAGGTAGCTATATTATTTACGTATTCATATTTTTATCTAACAGTTGGTCTCGTCGGGGGGACCGCTCTATACCTAAACAGAGACAGACGTACGGTTAGGTTATGATTAGGTGAGCGGTCCCCGACGAGACAATCTGTTAGTTAAAAATATGAATAGGTAAATAATATAGCTACCTATAATAATAATACAGGTTCAATACTAAGGGTAGATAGGTCATAATATAATAGTTATTTTTTTACTTTTTACAGGTTTTTTATTGTTCTTTTTTTGTGAGTCGGGGGTTTTTAAAATTTTTAATTTGATTTTTTATTTTTTGCTTTTTATAGGGGTTTTTAATGTCAACAATGACGAATAGTATATCAAAAATTATTCAGTGCTAATGCGAATTGCGCGGAGTGTGGTTACAGAATTAGCAATACATTCCACTCCTCATATCTTTCGAATGGCTTAACCGATTTTCATAAAACTTGCGGTATCGTGATGTATAAGATATGACCTTTTATTTGATACCCAACAGGGGTATATTTGAACACATTCAATTTTTCATCACTACTTTCACCCCTCATAGCTTTGAAATAGCTTAACCGATTTTTATAAAACATAGCTAAGAACACTCTCCCCTAACCCATCTTTCAAACAAAAGAAACAGAATCAAAATCGGTTCATCCGTTTGGGAGCTACGATGCCACAGACAGACTTACACACACACACACACACACACACACACACCCACACACACGTCAAACTTATAACACCCCTTCCGGGTTTCCGTCGGGGGTTAAAAAAAGTTTTAAGTTACACAGAGAAATTCACTAAGTTAACACAGAGAGATTCACTAAGTTTACCTTACAAGGTGAAGCTATAGGATAATATATATTATATATTAATCTACACTAATAATATAATAAATATATGTGTGCACCATAAAAAAAGAAAAAAAACACAATAAGAAAAAGAAGTGGGTATGCCAAATAAAATCAAAAAGTTTTTCCAAAATCACAGCTATTTTAAATTTTTGAATTTAGAATTTTGTGTCTTTTCCAGCCAAAGATGTAGGGAGCTGGAAGAAGACGAAAGGGAAGGTTTTGTGCTTAGCTGCTAGCACCACCAATTAACGTCCTGGAGCGTCTCGGACGATATTACAGGATGGTTTCGCCAGAGATAACCACCTATGCACACACACCAGACTGAGACTACCGCAGAGTAGACCCAGAGATTTGCCACTACGTTGGGAGCCAAATTTGTAACCCAAAGATGTTCTGTGTTACTCACCAACTAGCGTGAGGTAGCTATGCAGAGAACTCTATCCCAGGGCGCCTTATTTCTGAGTTTCCAGTCTGTGTGCAAGGGTAGGCTAGGGCTCTGACGAAAACAGACAATAGGGTGTACACACATATATTTACTAAGTACACAGAGATACACAGAGACACACAGAGAGCTTATTCACTGATAGACACAAATATCACAGGTACACAGAAATAAAGTCTAATTCCACTTAATAGACCACTGCCGCGTGAGCAGGTAGAACGGGTAAGCAGCTAACTACACTGTAATAGGGTGACAAATTACTGGCCTTGAGTAAGCTGAGAGCAGCACAGCCCGAGAATGCCACGTGGAGGCGGCTGGTCCCTCTCAAAACACCTCGCTCATGTAGTCCACGTGTCATTGGGTGTGGCTCTGCCAACCGTGGACGGGCCGCTTTTCCCCGTAGTAAAAAAAACCCGGTATCCCGGGTGTAGGTTGACACAGAGTCCAACTCCTTCCGAAGAGAATAAGTTAACTCAGACTAATTCCTTAACAGGTCCTCATGTTGCAACTAACAACCTCCAAAGAAAAATTGAGGCGTGCCACTCAGAGTAATATCAATCCCTCGTCCTTAGCCGATGGTCAAAAGAGACTCGGAACCTTGTATCAGGGCTTTATCCCCTCTCTCACGTGGAATCGTCTCGAATTTTCATCTAAAACCAGCTTTCATTCAATGCAAAAACGATTCGTCACTCGTCCTTATGACATCCTGTCATTCTGACAGCAGAAATGTCACCACTGACAACCGATTAAAAAAAGATAACTAGATAAGGCTGCTTTCACATCCTGAATACTGCATCTATAGAAAATAAATGCTACATACTACCAAAATAATTTCACTCTAGTAGGTAAGTGTTATTTACTTCCATATTTTCACGGTAAACTTGGCTTAAAGTCTCAGATTATGTGAGTCGTAAAGGCATTTTTTTTGCGAATTTCGTAAAACGGAATATACAGATCGATAGGGAATTAAAAATTGAATAAAACTGTATCAAAAAGTCATTTTCGCCCAAATGTCCTTTACGACCTTTGAGCCCAGAGGTATCGAATTATCTATACTTATAATAAATCTGTAGAGAGATCAATTCTGTACTTGAAATATATTTTATCAGGGGGTGATTAGTGATCGATACTGATGCCAAAAATGCAATCAGTAAAATTTTTGTCTGTCTGTCTGTCTGTCTGTCTGTATGTTCCTTATAGAAACAAAAACTACTCGACGGATTTTAACGAAAATAGATACAATTATTCTTCATACTCCTGGGCAGGTTATAGTATACTTTTCATCACGCTAAAACGAATAGGAGCGGAGCAGTAATCAAGAATGTTTTGAAAACGGGGAATATTTTTTACTGTCTGAGAGCTTCCGAGGCGTACGCTGCGTAAATGGTTACAGTTAGGTAAAAATTGTGTATTACGAAATTGTTTCTCTTGAAAAGTTCTAAAAAAACGTCCGCGACAGCATATGTCTATCTTTTAAGGTTCGCTCACAATAACCTAATTTGTCTATCTCTTAAGGTTTGCTCGCGATATAATGAAACTGAAGAGTTTGTTTGTACTAGGATCTCAGAAACTACTGGTTGCATTTCAAAAATTATTTTACAGTTTAATAGTCCATTTATTGAGGCTGGCTAATGGCAATATAACATCACGCTAAGACGAATAGGAGCGGAGCAGCCATGAATAATGCTTCGAGAACGGGGATTATTTCTTTCTTTTGAGAGCTTCCATTGCTGACGCAGCGTCTAAATAGTTAAAGTTACGTAAAAATTGTATACTACAAAATTGTTTCTCTTAAAAAGTTATAAAAAAGAGTCCTTGACAGCATATGCCTATCTTTTAAGGTTCACTTACAATAACCCTCTTATTAAGTTTTATAGTATGAGCGACGTGACGGGAGTAAATTTGGTCTGCAGTGGCAGCCAGTCAACTGAACGATCAAAACCGGCCAAGTGCGAGTCGGACTCGCACGCGATGAGTTCCATACCGAAAAATGGATGGGTGGAAGTAAAAGCGACGGGAAACATTATATCACTTTAACGAGAGGTGTTAAAGTCACATCCTTCTCACTCTCATGTGATGCGCCATAATGAATACAAGCGACGCGACGGGACTATAATAAGCGCGACGGGGGTAAATGCAACGGGAAACATTATAATACCTACTCGAAATATTAATACCATACCTCACTCTCATGTGACGCAAAGAAGTTGCGCGGGTCAGCTAGTTGAAAAATAAAACAAATCTCTTAAATAAAATTAACTTTTTTTGTACTATGATAGTGGCAAACAGACATAAACACCCACAATTTTTAGACTTGTCCCTTTTTTGCGCGTGGAAATCCCTCATAGATGCTATGCAGGATGACTGAATGAAATCATAGCGCCCTACCATTGCCTACAGCCAGGAGTCCCGGGTAAGCCATTTGGTTCCTGTAGGTTTATTACGAGCAAAATTGTGGGAAAAATAAATATTTATAGTTAGTGAATGTGTAGACGTGTGCATGTGTGGTGTTTGTGACTCTTTCACGCTCTAACGGCTGAACGGATCTGACTGAAATTTGGTGCAAGATATATTATATTCTGCAATAACACATAGGCTACTTTTTATCTCGGGAAAATTTCCCATGGGAAGCGAGAAAAGTAACAAAACACGATGGCATTTGGTAAAACTATAAATGTGTGGTTAGAAAACAGGGTTCCGTACAAACAGTTTTGTTGCAAACTACACAGTATGTTTGAACAGGTTTTTTGCATGTGACGCAAGCCCGTCTTACGCGCTGCCTATGCCTCGGCTCACGAGAAACGGGAAACCAGTCGCCTCACAGCTGTAGATGTTTCACATCAAAAGAAGTGATCAATGACTAGCGGACGTCACGTGGTTTCACCCGCGTAGTTCCCGATCCCGTGGGAATCCTACTAATATTATAAATGTGAAAGTTTGTGAAGATGTTTGGATGTTTGTTACTCAATCACGCTCTAACGGCTGAATGGATCTGGCTGGAATTTAGTACAGGGATAGAGTATAGTCTAGAATAACATATAGGCTACTTTTTATCCCGGGAAAATGTTCCCATAGGAAGCGGGAACGGGAACCAAATTCCACGCGGGCGAAGCCGCGCGCACCAGCTAGTACTGGAATAAAAGATAGCCTATGTTCACCGAATATAGTGTAGCTTCCCAACAGTGAAATTTTTTTTTAAAACGTTTCAGTAGTTGCGGAGCCTATTCGTGCAAACAAACAAACAATCATATCATTCCTCTTTATAATATTATAGTATAGACAAGGCAGCATAGTCTCTAACCTTAGCCTGCCCCATGCAGAATGAACGATTATACAAAGTTAATAAAAACGAGGGTAGTGTGGTTTTATTTTTTAGGGCTCCGTATCCAATGGGTAATAAAAACCTGCCAAGTGCGAGTTGGACTCGCCCATGAAGGGTTTCGTAGCAGCAAGTAACATAATATAAAAGTTCTTATAGTTCGTTGTAACTTTGACTGATGTTTTAACACGTTCGCAGTGGTAGTGATTTTTCTAACCGAAAATTGTGGTTCTCAGCTTCAGCTTGGGTGTAAGGGGCCCCACCACCATCAAATTTTCGGGGGCCCAAGCGACCTCACCTACACGTGGTGCACCTGTTAACCAACGAACGAGGCTCCGCGAATTTAGGTACCCACATGGTGGCCTAGGCTCCCATGTGGGTGCCAGGTGGTACAAAGTGTTGGTCCGGGGGGGTACCACCGTGCAGCTGTGAAAAGCCCCCCAAGTAACCCAGCCCCGGTTGGGTTGCGTTCGGGGTTCAGCAGCTGCACAGCCGGGCCCGGGGCGATGTTTGATGCAGCAGGGGGGGACAAGTAGGCGCTAAGCGGATTCTAGTGTGGCTGACGGGGGCCGACCCGCCGGCCAGGGAGACCCGTAGAAACGGTTTACCGCTGGCCGCCCGCGGCATAGTATAGGGGCCCAACTGGGACTAACCACCCTGGGAGGCTGCCCTACCAGGCCGCGCATAATCCCGATGTGGTTCGTCGTGCCGGATGGTGACCGGACTGGGTCCCGGCGACCACACTCGGGGGGGTACGGGGGCCCTTCCGTCCGGCGGGTCGGCTTCCGTCTCACCACACAGTCATAGATGAAGCTAGCCCCTACGCCTTGTCACTCACTGCTGCAGCAAATGTCACTCCGTCTTCACGTCTCCCTTTCCCAGCAATCATGGTAGTGCAGAAAAGAAAAACAGGTACCACAGCGGCCGCTACTACTTCCAGTAACGTACTGTTTGAGGTGGAGTTCGCTAACATCCGCGGACTCCATGCCAACCTCAACGTCGTCCATCACCATCTAGAGACGGCACGGCCAGCTGTGATGTTCCTAACGGAGACGCAAATACTCCGCCCTGCCGATCAGTCGCACCTTAGTTACCCCGGCTATATCATCGAGGAACTATTTCGAGAAAAAGCCGGGGTGTGCGCGTTCGTTAGGGCGGATGTTTGCTGTCGCCGGCTGCGCTGCCTTGAGGACCCTTCCCTCTCCGTCCTTTGGCTGCACGTGGATCACGGCTCCATGAGTCAGATCTACGTGTGTGTCTATCGATCCCACACAGGGACAGCTGAGATGATGAGGCTGTATCAACACCTCAGCGAGGGGGCTGATGACGCGCAGGTACGGTTCCCGAACGCCGAGTTGGTTTTTCTGGGGGACTTCAATGGTCACCACATTGAGTGGTTGGGGTCCCTCAAGACAGATCCTGCGGGACGGGCCACCCACGCGTTCGCACTCTCCCATGGTCTGACCCAGGTGGTACGCGGGATTACGCGCATACCGGACAGGTCAGACCATGAACCCGCCCTGCTGGACTTACTGCTGACGAGTAATCCAGCACAGTACAGTGTGACGGTTAGCGCCCCACTGGGTACATCCAACCACTGTGTTGTGCGTGCCCGCCTGCAGGTACCGTCCCCTGCAAGGGCAGTAGAGGTGACGCGGCGACTGTGGCACTACTCGTCAGCAGACTGGGACGGACTACGAGAATACTTTGCAGCCGTCCCGTGGAGTCAGCGCTGCTTTGCCCCTGCAAAGCAGCGCTGACTCCACGGGACGGGCTTCATCGGAAAGCGCCTCTGCGGTTGCTGGTGAAATCACATTAGGTATGGAATACTACATTCCATACACTGATGTCGCCAGCATCCGCAAAGCCCGCCCCTGGTTCGGGCGTGAGTGTGCCGTAGCTGTTCAACAAAAACAGGCGGCTTACCGCGCCTGGATCAGGGCTCGAGCTGTGCGCGACCCGAATGTGGCCCGCCTCAAGGCAGCGTACAACAGAGCCACTAGGTCCAGTAAGAGAGCCTTCAAGAGAGCGGACGCCCAGCGCGTCACGCGGCTTGGTCAGGAGCTCACGTCACATCCGACGGGCAGCCGTGGATACTGGCAACTGGCCAAAGCCGTGCAGGCCAACTTTTGCAAGCCCTCGCTGCCGCCGCTGCGCCATCCTGACGGATCACTGGCTCACAAGGCCCAAGAGAAAGCGGAAATGCTGGCCAAGCTCTTTGCGGCTAATTCCCGGGTCGATGACTGTGGCAAGCAACCTCCCACTATCGCCAACTGTGGAACCACGATGCCGGAAATTGTAATCCGGCAGTGCGATGTGCGGGCGGTGCTACGGTCACTCGACACGCGGAAAGCCAGTGGTCCTGATGGCATTCCGGCCGTGGTGCTGAGGAATTGTGCAGCTGAATTGTCTCCAACGCTAACACGCCTGTATCGCCTTTCGTATTCGTCGGGAGAAGTGCCGGAGGCTTGGAAGGAGGCGAATGTCCAACCGATCCCCAAGAAAGGGGATCGGTCAGATCCAGCCAACTTTCGCCCCATAGCCGTAACCGCCGTCATCTGCAAGGTGTTCGAGCTAATCATCAACAAACAGCTCATGCGCTATCTGGAGGATCACTCGTTAATTAACGATCGCCAATATGGCTTTAGGCCGAAACGATCAACGGGTGACCTCCTAGCGTACATAACGCACACCTGGGGTGAGGCTATGGAGAGGCACGGCGAATCTCTGGCTATTGGCCTAGACATCGCAAAAGCCTTTGATAGGGTATGGCATGCGTCGCTTCTTTCCAAGCCGCCGTCATATGGATTATCGCATCAGTTGTGCCGCTGGTTGGCCAGCTTCCTGAACGGGCGACGGATTCGGGTCCTCTGTGATGGTCAGGCTTCCTGTTTTTTTTCAGGTAAATGCCGGAGTACCACAGGGATCGGTATTGTCCCCAACTCTCTTTCTTCTGCATATCAATGACATGCTGTCCCTTGGGTGCATTCATTGTTATGCGGATGACAGTACTCTTCATGGGAGCTATTCTGGCCGTCCAGCGGCAGGCCGAGGCGACGTGGATGAGAAGAGACGACAACTCGTGGCGGATCTCGATCTGGACCTGGGCCGCATTGCCCAATGGGGTTCAGACAACCTGGTCGAGTTCAATGCCAGAAAAACACAGGCGTGTGCGTTTACAGCTAAGAAGGCCCCCATTCCTACCCCTGCCCTCTCTTCAGAGCATTACAATTCCACTAAAGGACAACCTGGAGTTCCTCGGTATAGACGTCCGGCGTGAGCTCAATCACAAAAACTACATAGAGAGCTGTATTGGTCTGGCCTCGCGGAAACTGGGAATCCTGAATAAGGTGAGACGGTATTTCACGCCACATCAGAGATGTTTACTGTACAAGACGCAGATTCGTCCCTGCGTCGAGTAGGTACTGTTCTCACCTTTGGGATGACTCCGCGAGGTACTTGTTAGACGCGCTTGACGCTATGCAGAGACGTGCTATCCGAATAATTGGTTGTCCTGAGGTGACGGGAGGCCTCGAACCTTTGTCGCAGCGAAGAACCATAGCGTCCTTGGCTGCCTTCTATCGAATGTATCACGGCGAATGTTCTGAAGAGCTCTTTAACCTGATCCCACCATCTCCTTTCCGATCCCGAACAACGCTTGCCGGGCAGAGATGCCACTCATACACAGTGGAGAGAATCTTCGCCAGAACCGAGCGTTTCAAAAGATCGTTCCTCTGTCGAACTATAAAAACATGGAACGACCTGCCCGCACACGTCTTTCCCTCATTTTACAATCCCGGGTTCTTCAAGAGGAGCGTGAAGAGGCACATCACAGGGCCGCCAACTTGAGGACCACTGTAAGAAGTGGCCCCCAATCGCTAGATGCGCCACTGCTTTCTTACCATCAGGCTGGTGGCGACGTCAATTTGGCGAGCTGAATAAAAAAAAAAAAAAAAAAAAGTTGATGTGGTTCACAGAATACATCTAGTTACCAAGTTTCAATAGCATAGGCCTTATAGTTTCGGAGAAAAGTGGCTGTGACACACGGACGGACAGACAGACAGACATAACGAATCTATAAGGGTTCCGTTTTTGCCATTTGGCTACGAAACCCTAAAAATGGGACCTTACAGTCAGTTCACGGTTAATTTACCTCTGACAGATCGTTTTCTGTATGTTGGTATTGCAGTAAAGTCCCCCTATGAGTGCCAGCCTAATTATGTTACTTCGTCCACATCTATACTTATAATAAAACTGTTGAGGGTCGAGAGTCTGTACATGGAAGATATTTTGAAATTTTTAATTGGAGGGCGTTCTCTAATCGATACTGAAGCCGAAAATGTAATTTAAACTTTTCATGTCTGTTTGTCTGTCTGTATCCCGAATAAGTATCACGCCGAAACTACTGAACCGATTTAAATGATACTTGGTACATTCCGAGCTTATAGTCCGAGGAAGGTTCTAGGATACTTTTGATCCCGAAGTTTTTCGCGGTTCCTGCGGGAGAGGGGATGAAAGATAAAATGGTTTTTCAGTTGTAATTTCTCAACGCGTGAGGCGATTTCAAATATTCTTTTAGTATTGGACAGGGAGTACTTTAAGAATTTATCGACCCATGTTTCAAGATTGAGGGGTTTGTAGTTCAGAAATTAGGGGCATCTCAACTTTCGCCAAACCTAGAATTCAAGGGTTCCGTTGAATGAGAGGGTAAATCTAAACGGGCGTGTTGGCTTAATCATAAAAGAGCTTAATTATTAAGGGTATTGTGTGGAGTATTGTGCGTGGACTGCATTGTTTTAGAATAGCCTTAATCTTTAAGCTCTTTTATGATTAAGCAAACAGGGCCGTTTCACACGGCGCTTTACGAGTCTGATGAAAAATTACCTCTTCTTTCGTGCACATTATCTGACGTAAACGAAGTTGCGAGGGTCAGCTAGTCTCAAATAATTTCCGCGCCCGAAAAACGGCAGCAATAAAGAAAATAAGTTTCGTAGGTACATGGGATAAACAAAATCTTAGTATTGTAACATGAAAATCATGGAAGCCAATATCAGCGCTAGAGGTAAATTAACTATGAACGGACTACAGGTATTCATGAGACTTCGCCGTCTGTCTGTCTGTCCGATCGTCACGAGGCTGTATCTCAAGAACCGTGATAGCAAGAGAGCGGAAATTTTCACAGATTATATTTTCCCTTACGGCTTTATGTGCCATAACAACAAATGGGTAAGTACTAAATCAGAAAAGTAATAATAAAGGAGGGCTTTAATACAAGAAACGTAATTCTTTTCCGTTTTTGGTACGGAACCCTCTGTGCGCGAGTGCGACTCGCACTTGGCCGGTTTTTTTAAGGTAAGTATACCTACTTATTGTTGTCAATGTTGTGGGTAGGACCACAGAGTATATTGAATATATGGAGAGGTAGGACTAGGAGCTACATTCTCTTTGTGGCCTGGTGCGATGATGTGGTTATAGTCACGTTTCAATTGGTCGCTATAGAATCCAGTTGAAATCATATATTAGGTAGATATTTCTCAATTGCAAACGACAAAGTGTTTGGATAGCATTTACCTCATTGAGTGCCGTTGCCGTTTCTCAATGAAACGAAAATCACGCGGTGAGTACCTACTTATGTACCTACAACTTACATTAAGAAATCAAAATATTGTAATTTTGCAGAAATGTTTGTTAAATTAATAGTTGATGAGATAATAACGTGTCCTAAAGCCTGTATCACGAGAGGTAGGTACGTCACTCCACTCCACACTAGCGTGCGTCGTTCAACCAGCGGCAGCGCGTGATGATTGTCAGTTTTATCTTTGTTGAGGTTTAAATCCAAGCTTTCAATTCCGTTAAAAGATCCTACAACAACTCACACGCGTTACTGAATAAATGAAAACCGGGCCAAGCGCGAGTCTGACTTGCGCACAGAGGGTTCCGTACCAAAAAGCGGTACAAAATCACGTTTCTTGTATGAGAGCTACCCTTAATTATTACCCCTTTTTTTCTGATTCTATAGCATGTCTCCATAACCAATTGTTTGAAACTGAACAGGTGGAACGTGTCCTGACCAGAGTAATCGCTCCACTAGATATCCATCTCAACAATGTTACGATGCGTTACAGACGACTATGCGGTGTCTCCTGACAGAGAGTGCCACAGAGAGATCTCCTGCGAGTCAGTCCCCGGTTAAGCTGCGAGTAAGTTCCCTGTGTTATTTACTTTTTACCCGGCTGAGTCAGACAGTTATTCACCTTGAATCTTTTATTGATAAAGTCACCATTTGTACCTAAGTACATATTTATTCCTTTCTATTTTTTTTCCATTTCATTCAAGTTTTGCTTCTTTGGTACAGCAAGTTGTTCCTGGTTGTAACCCACGTGTCAGTTCATGATGTCAGCATGTGTATTGTGTATGCTTTAAGATGTCAGCCACATTAGTTCAGGGCTTACAGCGTGATTGAAGAACAAACATCCATTCCAAATAATCTAAGGTTAGATATAACCCAGGCTTCTTGGTAATTTCCAGGCAGACAGGAGACGGTACAAGTGGGTCCGTGAGTGAAGGCACAAGTGTGTCCCAGGCCGCACTCGAGCACCTCTAACGAGACAGGCTCTCTCGCCGCGCCCCGGAGTGGCGCCGTGCGTACTGGCGAGGTGAGTTGTCTACAGGAGTTGCAGCGTCTGCCTACAGGCTACCCTCTACTAGGGCGCGGCTGGGAGGTACTACGGCACTGCGGGAGGGGAAGTTTAGGGGTCTAGGGGCACATAAGTATACTGCAAACCTATAGGTAGTACAGTATGGCTCTGTCTACTTTTCGGGAATAAAAGGCGTGATTAAATGTACCTATGTATATTTAAATAAGTACTTCTGAATCATCATTTAGCAATGCCGGTTAAAAATTCAACACCTTTACTTCTGTCTGAGCGCCATTTAAATGCAATTAAAATGGCGACCTCGAATATTTCTTGACCTTGGGCGGTCACATGGCGGTGGGAGTCCTCCCTGTGTTCCGAGGAGTGCCCAGTGCCCATTAGAGCACGCCCGCGCCAGCCACTCTCTACCTCCTCTGCTTACAGAGGGGCGCTCGAGAGTGGTGAAAGTGCGAGCGTAGTCTTCAGTTCTTTAGGAAGCTCCAGGTGCTGGCTTCGCCGAGGAGAGCCCCGGCCCCGCGCGGCGCCCCCAGCCGGTCGACGTGAAAATTCCTTGAATATCCACTGACCTATCCACTGGGCGAGGAGGATCACCGCGGGGCTTACTGTGTCTCCACACGGTCCCATCCCACACACCGTCCCAGCTGCCCCCGCGGCTTGGTTGACGCCGTGTGAATGCATTCCCCGCGTCAATTAAATATTGTCTATAATTAATCACATAGCACCAGCTAATATTAACCTACTTTGGTCCTAATGACGCTGCACTCTTCTAAAATATGTATTACTAGCTGATGCCCGCAGCTTCGCCGGCGTAAAATTTATTCCTGTTCCAGCTTCCCGTGGGAACTTATTGCTGGGATAAAAAGTAGCCATATTATTATTCCAGAACTTAATTTTTCCCTGTACCAAATTTCTTTCCTTCCGGACTGTTGGTTCCACTGCTTCAGCCCGATCCGTTCAGCCGTTCGAGCGTGAAAGAGTAACAAACATCTCCACACACACACACACACTCACAAACTTCCGCATACATAAGATTAGTAAGAAGTAAGATTTATTACGTAACTTTACAGATGTTCAGAGTCACAAACTCCACCAGTACCAGCAGTGCAGTGCGCTCCACCAGGCGCTAGACGAGTGCGGCGCGGTGTGTGAGTATAAGCTGTACTGTACACTGTGTGCTGTGGCGCTACTGCTGGGGACGAGAGCGATGTGTGCCGCAGTAGCGAGGAGGGACCTGGGACTGACCGCGGTGACGTCACACGACACTGGTGTGTTTAGTGTTAAAGATATGGCGGCACTTGTAGCAAGCGTCTTAGCCAAGAGAAACTATACACACAACAACACGGCGTTAATATCCTCTCAACTCTGATACTGATTGTTTGTTCGTGGTATTACAATAAAACGGCAGGACACTTCGATGATTTCTTATATATTTGTACAGCAATATCCTGTCGGTTACAATGCCGAGAAAACGATGCGGATAAGGAACTATACAGGTTGTACAGATAAGGCAGCGCCATCTAGCGAAACTGAGGTGAAACAGATGCATACTATGTTCGGTTACATAAAAAACGTCGAATAAATCTTTAAGTTCACCCCGCTTGCTGCTAGATGGCACTGTGTTAACGCTCATGTTGTTAAATATGAAATGTTAATAAATATCATTGTATTCATAAGGCATTGAGAAATCCACTCAAACATATGCACAAAATGTCATTATATTCTATCCAGCTGTTTAGATGAAGAATACAAAAAGCGCACAAAATAACATAAAGCAGATAAACTTCTGGATCGAGCTGACTATTTGGGTGGTGTTTCTCTAATGAGCTCGATTTAAATGACCGTTATTGTGAAAAAATTATTCCTTTTATTATAAGAAAGTTGAACAACAGTAGGTATTGTTTGTTGTTTCGCTTGTCATTTGTTACTAGTTGTAGTCCGCGACTTCGTTCGTGTAAAAAATGTGATGGGACGGATATTGTAATTGCTCTCTACCTAGCTCTTTATGCAAAGTAGCGTTGATATTGTATCATTTATTACTAGCTGTTCCCCGCGGCTTCGACCGCGTAGAAGTCGTTATTCCGTAAAATAATAACCCTCCTTTTGCGCAGTCGGTTAAAAAGTAGCCTATGTCCGTCCCAGGGCCTCGAACTATCCCTATACCAAATTTCATCTCAATCGCTCCAGGCGTTTAGGCGTGAAAGCGTAACAGACAGACAGACAGACAGACATACCGTTACTTTCTCATTTATAATATTAGATGAACCTACACCCAACAAACCGAAACACCCGAAAGTTGTTTTTGCATTTATCCCGTCTATCAACTACCTTTTTGAGATCTATATCCATTGAATACGAATACTATCTCGATAACTTTACATGGCTGCATGCTTTAAACGTATCCAATGTACAGCTTTTACTTCTTTTTTTTTTTTTTTTATACTACTTAGGTGGCAGACAAGCTTACGGCCCACCGGAAGGTTGGTAACCGTAGCCTATAGACGTTTGCAACACCAGAGGCGCTACACACGCGCTGCCGACCCGGGCGCAGGTTGTGACGACCCACAGTTGACATTTTTCAAGCCGCCCATAAGGCCTTCAACGTGGCTTAACGACTGTCATTTTACTCACAACCGGGACCAACGGCTTAACGTGCCTTCCGAAGCACGGAAACGCTCGTAAATAAATGTCACAAAGTGGTCCACGTGGTGGTCACCCATCCATATCCGGCCATAGTAAATGTTGCTTACTGCAGTGATCGTTTACAGAACACGTGAGTCCGCGGGGCCACGAGCGCTTCATATCAGTTTTTACTTCGTTAGTACTATTTTATTTCCTGTTATAAATGAGAGTATTGAGGTCCATTTCAGTAACATGGTAATCAATATGACAGTAGAGCTTTAGGCACAATTATTCTATTTCGAACGTATACTGAACATAATACATCTAAACTCTACCCTCACTCAGAATTTCATCCGTCTGCCCTCATTTGTTGGCTAAGTGCCTGCCTCCCGTTACGAAACCTTCTATATGCTGGCGACGGTATGTGACGCTAACCCCTCTCCCGGTGAAGTTTGTCCCTGCAGAATCAGATAGGGGAATGCGCATTGGTGTCCGTGCCAATCAGCACCCTCGTAGCGCGAAGCGCATCCAAGACCACGTCTTGCGTGTGTGGTACGCTATGTCGTCGCAATATTGAAAGTAGGCGGCAACGAGGTATAGGTCAGGGCCGATGTGACACACCAAACAATGTCGGATGCTAAGGTGCCTCAGCACGGTGATGGGCAGATCGAGTCTTGTGCTGAGCAGCACATTGGGTTCTCCCCATCATCTGTAATAAAATGCACACTGATAGGCTGGCGCGGAGCCGGGTACCGGATTATTACTCCTGCAGCAAGACCAGGTCCAAGGCCACCTCCGTTTTTGATGGGATAGCATTGTGTTCTGTGAAGAGCATACTGACATCCATCACTAGTTATCACTACTCCTCCCTTGAATCTATTGTTTCCTTGAGCTTCCTCGAATAAAATACTTCCCCTTCATTATGCGTCTCCGGTGTCTATTTCAGTGAAGTCTGCGTCCCGCAATGAAGTCTTCCATATGCTGGCGGCGTCTTGTTACCTCAGCTCCTCTCCCAGTATAGTTGGCCTCCCTGCAGAACCAAAGGGGGGAATGCGCATTGGTGTCCGCGCCGATTACCACCTTCTTTCCGCGCAGCGCATCCAGGACCACGTCGAGGTGTTGCAGGTGGAGCGCGATGTCTTCGGCGTATTGGAAATATGCGGTTACTAGATATAGGTCATAGCTGATGTTACATACCAAACAGTGCCTGGTGCTGAGATGACTCAGCACGGTGATGGTAAGGTCTCTTCTCGTACAGAGCAGGCCGCACATCGGGTTCTCTCCGTTGGCTTGCCGTTTCGGCAGGATTGATAAAACAGTAACCCCCTTATTCATAATCGTTTATTAAACCTATTTTAGTTAAAACACATTTTAAGTCTATTGCTGTCTCTAACCATACTCTGTCATTGGTTAGAGACAGCAATAGACTTAAAGTGTGTTTTAACTAAAATAGGTTTAATAAACGATTATGAATAAGGGGGTAAGTGTTTAGCAACTTTGTAATAGTGCTTTAGTAAATTTCACAACTTTTCAGCCAAACTCGTGCATTTTCAGCATTTGAGGTTATATAACCTCAAACGTGGCTAAGTGCACGCGGGCGGCGAGAGCGTGGAATAGATAGTGACAGTGACACTTGACAGCTGTCAGTAGGTGGCGTTGGCAACTGACGTTGTCAACTTGACAACGTTATCTTGACATTGTCACCCTGACAGTTGCTGGCCGCGACAGTGACGCTTATTTCTAATTATTTGGTGTGACTTTAGACAGCTGTCAGTTTTTAACTTGACAGCTGCCGACCGCGACATAGACGCTTGTGTATTTGAACTTAATTTATTTTGTTATCTGTGTACCATTGACATTGACTGTCGGTTGAATCTGTCATACCGACAGCTGTCGCCTGGCGACATTGACGGTGACAGGACGTTCAAAGTGACATTGGCAATTGGATAGTGTATGGCGCTAGTTTGCCAATAGGGCTAGTGTCCGCGCACTCGAGTGGCGCTAGTGTGCCATCAGGACTAGAGTCCGCGCCGTTAGTGCGTGACTCTGCCGGTGTCGCAAGCGGGTGCGAGTCCGCGCAACTGGACACCTTGCGCGCGCGTCGGCGGGCCCTCTCGCTGCGTCACGTACGCGCAGTCGTGCGTGCGTCGCGCGCGGCCGCCCAGGCGCCGCGCGCGTGACTCTGTCTGGTGAGTGCGCTCTTTTACCCGACTGAATATTTGACCTTTGTGTGAAAGTAGGTGTTGTGTGTGTATGACTTTTAAGATTGTTTGCTAATACACGAACTTTAAAGCCGTGCATTAGGGACTTAACTGTACCGCAGGGGCATAGCCGCTTGGTGAATATGGCCCAAAATGAGGAAGAAGACTTCCGACGGGCGTTGGAAGACCAAATGGCAGAGAAGGAGCTGGAGATGCGGGCTTTAGAGGAGCTCAGCGTGGAGGCCGGGTTTAGGGCTCGATCTTCTTTGATGCGAACCCCGCCGGGCCTATTTAGCACCCCTCGTCTCTCTGAACGGAATAGACGGCGATCTGAAGGCAGAGGAACTGACAGCTAAATTACACGAGCAAAATTTTAGTGACAGCATGACTATAGAAGAAGTGAGGGCCCACATCAAGCCAATGTTCAGCCGCAACCGATACAGTAACAGGAAGATGTTGGTCTGTGAATGCTCTCCGGCGACGCGGAAGATGCTTGTGGACAGGGGCAAGGTATACGTGGGCTGGGATGTGATTGACGTGTACGATTTTGTAGATGTCACCTGCATTTTCCTACTCTCGACCCTGAGCTCAATCCTGCCGAGGTGTCTCACGTCGTCGATTCTGCCAGCACGTTCCACCTCGAGGTCCGCCGGCAATACTCCCGCCAAGACCGGCAGTGCCGCTGTACTGACCGATCTGTAGGCCTTCGTGAGAAGCACTAGGGCCTGGCGCTGAGTACGCCGCAGTGCGCCTTCCACCACGTGGATAGCCACGCGCCTCCACCAACATCCCGCCGCGTACGTCACCACTGGGACGTACGCACCGCGATACAGTACTTTAAGAGCACTGTACCGGATACCCCAGGATGAGGCCGAGACACGCGACATCTTCACTATGATGCTGAAGAATGAAAAATATGAAATATGAAGCATGACTATAGAAGAAGTGAGGGCCCACATCAAGCCAATGTTCAGCCGCAACCGATACAGTAACAGGAAGATGTTGGTCTGTGAATGCTCTCCGGCGACGCGGAAGATGCTTGTGGACAGGGGCAAGGTATACGTGGGCTGGGATGTGATTGACGTGTACGATTTTGTAGATGTCACCTGCTGCAGGAGGTGCCAGATGTTTGGGCACCCGGAGAAATACTGTCGGGCTAGCCACATGACATGCGGCAAGTGCGGTGTGGACGGGCACAAGGCAGGTGAGTGTCAGTCCGAGCACGAGTGCTGCGCAACCTGTAAAAAGTTGGGCAGAAAGGGCACAGCTATCCAACACAGGACCAATCAGCGGGACTGCCCAGCGCGCAAGCACGCCGAGGAGCGCAGCATCGCCAGCACCGACTATGGACAGTAGCCGTATGTATATCAGAGTGGGCCAGCTTAACCTACAGGGCTCGGTGGCCAACACGGCGGAGCTATCCATCGCTGCTGAAATGGGACTGGACCTGGTCTTGGTACAGGAGCCATACTCCGGTGCCAGGCTTGGGGCCGGTCCATCTGTCACCTTTATTGCGGAGGGAGAGAACCCAATGTGCGGCCTGCTCTGTACAGCAACTTTTGTCAAGTCAAGTTTCAGAAAACGGTTGTGCGATATGACGTTATGTGAGGATAGCCTATGCCAGGGGTCGGCAACCTTTTGAGTCGGAAGAGCCAAAAATGACGATTTTAAATTACAACATTTTTAAAGAGCCACAAAATCTTTCTTGATCCCAAGACCCCCCCCCCCGTAAGAAGTGGGATAGACTAGACTGCAGGGTAAGTCTGCTATAGTGACAAACCAAGTCTGTCGGAAGCTCTAAGAATATTCTTCGAAGGGCGTCTCCAGGACCTACGGCCATAGGCAGATGGTAAGTCACAGGGTGGTTTTGGAGAATTTCCACAATTAAAAAAATCTGAGTGATTATGTGGGATTCTCCCACTAAAACCCTGGGATGTTCCTTCTTGTCACTATTGTTGGGTCACAGGGAAGGCAAGCGTACAACAGCTACCTGCAACAGTCTCGACTCGGAGGGTACCCACCGAAACTTCACTGCTGCGACGCCTGAACACGAGGGGTGCGTCTTAGTCAGTCTCACGGCTGTCATAAAGCTTCCATCGTCGGCCACGCGTGCGAGGTTGGCTTAGTGGAAGTGTTAGGCCACCCCGCTCTGGCACCCGCAGCGCTTTTCTCATTGCCGTTGACGTCAAAACAACAGCCGAATCAATTTTCTTTGCTGTCTAACATAGCGTAAACTATAATAGACAGCGACGCGACCGGGCCAATTTAGGACGTTTAGAGCAGTACGGTCGCCACTCCACTCCGTACAAAAAGCGAGGGTGTGCAGCGCTTTATCCACGGCGCCGTCCTCGCAGTGGGACGTTGCCTCAGGCTCAATGCCTACCACATTATGCAGGTATTAAGTAAAATATCCGTGCCCCGTGAGGAGCTGTGTGAGGTGGTAGGTATGTCAGTGCCGCTTTTCTACCCAGGACCTCAAAATAAATAAGATGGCAGAGACGAGCTCAATGCTTACCGCCGAGCTCTAGCCTGGTGCGCCATTTATGAATGAGATCAGTGCGCGCTCTAACACGCCAGCTTTCAATCTCTTCCGAAGATGGTTGTTTGCCATTTTGACGCACCAAAGCATTGGGCCGGTAGATTTCTGCCAGAACTGCGGCCTCTAGGTTCCGCGACGGACTGTCAAAATTAGACATGCCGTCTCTTATATATTATATTCTCTGGGCTATGGCCCGCTGCGCTGCCGTCATAAGGATAAACAACGCACTTGCTTGGAAGTAACTTTCGAGTAAATCGCGTTTAAAGTTTTTTTAGTTGTTTTTATTGTCTTTCGGAAACTAACAGGAATATTCTAAGTTTTATTGTTTTGTTCGATTTCTTGAAATGTGAACTTTGCATGTGCGATACTATATTTATACAATTAGTTTATTTCATTATTTAAAATAAAGAAAAAATGTTTAAGGCTAGTAAATATTCCCTGCAATAATACTAAATCACTAAGCATTATCAACGCATGTGCTGCAGATGCGTCATTTATCTCTAGTAAATGCATTTTGTGATGTTTATGTCTAGTAAAGATATGGGATTACTTCGACGTATGTTCCAATTTTATAACTTATACGTAGCAAATGTGTTCATTATGGCTAGTAAATTATTTTAGAGAAGCTCGCATGCGTTGAATTTTACGTACTTAATTAAACAAATATCAAATATTATTCTACGAAATCTTTATTAGCTTTGACTGCATTCTACGAAATCTATTAAGACGAGTGTTTTAAAGAACTCCTTAACTTAATCCTTCTGTTTCCTTTACGACCCAGAAAAACGCATGTCGGACGGAGGTGCTACTATCATTATATTAAAGAAATCCAGCCAGAACTAAGTGACTAGTAATATCTATAGTCAATTTTTGCTGTCTTATATCATAAAGGATTTCAATTCGCGTTACATCTGTGGTTATCCTTTACTACTGTGAATTAAAATCTACAAAGTGAGACTATATACCTAATGATAATCTATAATAAATTGTTTAATGACACAAACTATTAGGTACATTGAACCCTGCCTTCGAACTAGTGTCAACTGTATCTTCCAGGCCGTATGGTACGTTTCTCTCCCTCCTTTCTGCTATTATAGAACTAAGCTATTCAAAATATAGTTTTTCTGTCGTAGTACAACATTAGGAGCTCAGTGTATTCGTCTCTTTTTAACCCCGGGAGCTTTGAATAGCAGCACCAAAGAGGCTCATTACCGAGTCGCCTACGTAAGGGCACCTGTCAGTATTATATTATAAATATATTATAATTTTAATTAAAATACTATGTAACATTATCAAATTTATAATTATTTATTGATTTATAATTCACTAGCTGACCCTCGCAACTTCGTTTACGTCACACATGGTGTATGAAAGGAGGTGTATTTCTTCATCAGGCTCATCAAGCAGCGTATAAAACTGCCTTGTTTGCTTAATCATAAAATAGCTTAAAGATTACGTGGATCACCACCTATTACGTGGGACATAAAACTATAAGTTGAAATGTGAAATTGTTTTATTATTAGGCATTAATGTAGAATAAAAACTTGTTCTTTCTTTTCATTATCGTTTCATAAAATATTAAAATACATCATTAATTAATCAAATGTCCGAAGTAGTTTGCTATAATTCAATTCTTTGTTAAGGATCACTGTGATAATTACTTTTTTCTATGACCTCTTGCTAAAATTTCCAGTTACAAGTCAAATTTTAACCAAAATATTTTTATTTTTTAGTTGTTAACGCAACAATCTTTGAAATAGACCTTCTTTGCCTTTACTTTTCTAGTCATAATAATCGTAAATACACACTTGCGTTACTCCGCTTAAGACGGGCTAATTAAAATTCATATTAAATACGAGTCATAAACAACGCATGTTTGCTTACGATGCTTATGATTAGTAAAAAGTTGGAAATGCATTAATTGCGCTGTTTATGCTTAACAATAAAATGAAAACTAATCAAGATATCAAAAAATGAGTAATTGATTCTTGTAGATCTCGTTTCGGTGATTCCGAATATACTAATAACTCAATTTCGTCAAAAATGTCGATTGCGTTGTTTATCCTAAGGACGGCAGTGCGGACATCGCAGCAGAATCCTATTAGAAAGAAAATGGTGCTCCATATATAACGCTTTCAAGCGCAGCACACCACCATTAGGCGAGTTTGCTTGTTTAACTACTAGTAAGACTTTTGTGGTATTTTTGAAAATGAAAGGGTGATAATGTTCTTGAAAATGAATAATAATAATATGATAATTATATATGCAACTAAAGAGCCGCAGGTCTACACCCAAAGAGCCGCATGCGGCTCGCGAGCCACGCCTTGCCGACCCCTGGCCTATGCTACTGCGGGGAAGAGGATGAATGTAGTGGCCTTAAGACGAGCCGACACGTCCGGGAAGAAACTAAAGAGTTCCCTACCCTTTTCCTCACCTTCCCATCTCTGTTGCCATTTGCCAACAGTCTCCTCCGAAATTTTCCTACTCTCGACCCTGAGCTCAATCCTGCCGAGGTGTCTCACGTCGTCGATTCTGCCAGCACGTTCCACCTCGAGGTCCGCCGGCAATACTCCCGCCAAGACCGGCAGTGCCGCAGTACTGACCGATCTGTAGGCCTTCGTGAGAAGCACTAGGGCCTGGCGCTGAGTACGCCGCAGTGCGCCTTCCACCACGTGGATAGCCACGCGCCTCCACCAACATCCCGCCGCGTACGTCACCACTGGGACGTACGCACCGCGATACAGTACTTTAAGAGCACTGTACCGGATACCCCAGGATGAGGCCGAGACACGCGACATCTTCACTATGATGCTGAAGCACTATTAAAAGTTGCTGAACACTTACGGTTATATTAATCCTGCCGATACGGCTAGCCAACGCGTCCAATATCGCTACACGTGTACACCAAACACTTAGCACTCAAATTAACTGTTATTTATAGTAAATACACACAATTAGGCACAAATAACTATATATAACTGAAGCATATACCCACAACAATTCAGTCGTGAAATAAAAACTGAAAAATTTTCAGAATTTCCGCTGTAAAGATTTTTTATCGGCAGAGCACTTCGCGAACACGTCCGTACACCACGAGAGCGAACGACGAAGACGGACGGACGGTAGAACCTCTTGACGGACAGTCCCCTCCACCAACCTCATGGTCTTATCAGCCTCTTGGCTATGAAGACCGAATCATCAGGAGTTACGCGCCGTACTTGCGTGTGCTCTTTCCGGCGCGCACGTTGTAGACTCCCTCAATTGACAGTTCCGGCCCTCACCCTTTCTGGTTGGCCTGGCCATCTTGGCGTTCAATTCCCATCTTGGGATACGTTCACGAAGAACAGGCGACTTCACCGTTGAGTTAATGTCCAAGGTCTAACTGGAACCGAATTTCATGCCATGCGTGCGCAAAAGTACGAAGGAGTCTAAAGTTTGCCTCCGAGGCGACGAGATCTAGATAATGAACTGGGCCCACCCACAGCCGCTCCAGGCCACCGATCATTCGCGAATGTCGTCGTATATAGGACACTCCCAGAGAACGTGATCCAGCGTCTCGTTCTCTGCACCGCAGTCACAGTCGCTGCTAGGCCCCAGCGCCATGTCGTGGAGCCTTTTTCGGAAGCACCCATGTCCCGTGAGGATCTGCGACACTTTGTAATCAGGCTCGACCCAAGTTGCCCTGAGGCGAGCCACCACGTCCGGGAAAAACCGATGTAGCTCCCTACCCTTGCCCTCACCTTCCCATCTCTGTTGCCACGCGGCAACAGTTTCATCGTAAATTTTGCATCTCTCGGTCCTGAAAGCCACCCTGTCGAGGTGACGAACGTCGTCCAACCTGCCAGCACGAATCACTTCCAAGTCAGCCGGCAGAACCCCGGGAAGTACCGGGAGCGCTGCCGTGCTAACCGACCGATACGCCTTGGTCAGCAGTATTAATGGCGATCTCTGACCCCTCTGCAACGCACTTCGAACCATGTGTAAGGTCGCGCGCCTATACCAAAACCCCGCGGCGTACGTTACAATAGGTACGTATGTACCTAGGTATAGGGTTTTAAGGGCCGTATACCTCACACCCCAGGTTGGGGCAGAGACGCGCGACATTTTCCCGTATGCAGCTGCAGCTTTCCCACTCATGGTCTCCGCGTACTCGCGAAAGCTAAAGTTTGAGTCAACTACCACCCCCAGGACTTTGGTCGACGCTACGTTTTTGACTGAGGCACCGTTGAGTCTGACAGTCGGCGGTCGGCCGGTCATCTTCCCCCTCAGTGTCATAGAGTATGACTTGAGAGGGGAGAAGCCCAGCCGGTTCCGAACACCCCAGTCTACTATTAAATTTAGGCTAAGTGCAGCCACAGATTCCACGCCAGCTCTCGTGTCAGACCCAATGATGACCGTAACATCATCGGCGTAGGCGACCAGCTGTACCGTGTCTGGGAATGGCAGCAGAAACAAATCGTCCATGAGCAAGAGCCACAGTGAGGGACCTAAGACTGATCCCTGCGGGCACCCCATAGTTGCTGTCTTCCACGTGACCCTGCTTCCAACAAAGAATCCCACACGTCTTTCGGTAAAATAATCCACCAACATCCGATAGATGTTGGGGGGACAACCACGGTTCTTTGCCTTTAGCAGGATCATTGGCCACCATGCGTTGTCAAAGGCCCCAGAGATATCCAGAAATACTGCCTGTACGTACTTGCTTTTACTGGCTTCGACTGACTCCCGAATGGAGTGCAGGGCCGTCAGGGTCGAGCGTCCGCGCGTGAATCCGTGCTGACAGGGTGAAAGGTCGCGCGAGATGGAAGGCGCGCATCTAAGCATCACCCTTTCCAAGATTTTTCCCAGGACAGCGAGGAGCGTGATCGGGCGATACGCTTTGGGATCAGACAATGGCTTATCATTGCCCTTCGGCAGAATGACAAGCCGCCCGTCCCTCCACGCATCCGGAAAGGTGCCCTCCTCAACGCACTTACCAAATACGCGGGCAAGCTCAGCGCCTGCAACGTGCTACACATGTTTGACGATGCGCGACGTGACTCCATCGATACCCGGTGCCGTAGCAGGAAGATCCTTGATTATTTGTCCCAGCTCGTCGCGGGAAAGAGGGGGGGCATCCTGGCCGGGCGGGGGAACCGCCGCTAAGTGGCGAACCTTACGGTGGTAGATACTATCGCTAGCCGCGTCGTCATCCGGACATAGAGAGTGAACGAGTGCTCGCATAGCGTCCCCCACGTTTCCCGCACGTTCCCCTGCGATAACAATATCATTGACCGTATTGTGCAATGGCGGTCGGAGCCTACCAGTGGCAGCACGATATGCGAGCCCCCATGGGTCCCTGTTACCCGTCTCACAAACCTCTCTGAAAAACTTCAGGCGCGCCGACTCCATCATGCCGATGTACCTACGGTGTTCGCGGTTGTATAAGGTTTTCAGAGCTTCGCATGAGACCCCATCCCCCCTACGCTTTGAATTTTGCCACGCACGTCGGGCCCTATTGTTAACTCTGCGCATGTTGTCGAGAGCTGGAGTCCACCACTCATAGCCCTTACCCCGTTTTGGTGCACCCGTCCGGCCAAGGCACTCCGACGCCACAGACACGATAAGACCCGTCAACGACCGCGCCACCGTGCTCGCTGATTGATGCAGGCGGAGGTGCCCTATACGTTCGCGAATACGCGACTGGAAGTGAACCCAGTCCACACCCTTCTCCCGAAATCTCAGAGACTCCCCCGACTCCTCCGGCGTAGGATGTTGACGTCTTGATCTTCTTGAACCACGCAGGGAGAAAACTATCAAACGATGATCACTGCTACTGGCGTCCGGGTACACCCGCCAATCTTCCACCGTCGCGCCGCCCTGAGAAAGCGTGACATCGATGTTCGACTGTCCATTGGCTGTGCTAAAGGTGAATGGCTGACCCTCGACGTTGTGGACCCGCAATCCTCTGGCGACGATGAAATCCTCGGCTTCCTCTTTCCTGCTTGCCACCTCGTTGCCCCGGCCGGTATAATGTCTCGGCAGCGAGTGCCACAGTGGAGAGTGCGCGTTGACGTCGGCACCCACAATTGTAACCGATCCACGCGATGAATCCAGTACTCGGACGAGATGTTCCAGGTGCGGCCCGATGTTCTGGGAGTGCTGAAAATACGCACTCACCACCGTGACGCCCGAGCCGAGATCGCAGACAACGCAGTGGGTGTTCGTCAAGGACGTCTTCAACAGGACGGGCAGGTCATTGCGCGCCAGGTAGATAGCTGCCATGCTGTCGCTTCCGCTTGGAAGAAGTAGCCGCGGATCATCCCCTCCCGTGTAGGGTTCCTGTACTAGGACAGCGTCAAGCTTGTATTCGCGGCATAAGGTGGCAAGCTCCGCGGTGGCCGCCGCACTGCCTTCGGTGTTCAACTGCCCCAGCGTGAGGTCCCCCGGGCAGCTAATCATAATTAATGCGTTTGAGCTCCCGTTCTTCCACGTACAAACGCGCCGGACACTCACGGGAGATGGTAGCGTGGTTAGATGCACCCTTGCGTCCAAATCTCTTGCACGTTGCGCAGCACTTTGTCATCGATTGGCACTCGGTAGACTTGTGGCCTTCCTCACCACCGCAGTCGGAGCACACCATGCTCTTGGCTTTGCAATATTTAAACGGGTGTCCGTATTGATGGAACCTTCTGCAGCAAGTTACCTGGACGTAATCATTAACATGGATGACGTCCCATCCCGCGAACAGCCGTTCTTTCTCCAGTAGGCGTCTTCTCATGCCGGGGGTCACCTGACAGATCCAATTTGCGCGGTTTCCATTCCTCATGCGCCTGAAGAGTGGGCGCACCTCCTTGTTAAGCGTCTCCAGAGTGATGTCGGTCCCCTCGAAGTTCTGTTCTGCCACATCTTTGATAAAGTCTTCAAACTTGGAGTCACCATCGACTCCTACGAGAGATAACGTGGGGAACCGGTCCTTGGGCTCCGTCGCCCTAAGAGTGGGAGGGATTGCCTTTCTGAGCGTCTCTGCCGATGTCTCCGACCCTGTCTGCACGACTATGCCTCCATTGCCGCAAGCACGCACACCGTGAATTTGCACTCCCAGTTGTGCGTGGTTGATGGCGGTCTTGAGGGTTTCGCGGGTGTCCTGCGCCGTCCGTATCTTCTCCCGTTGATCCTCGGCGGGGTAGATGGCGATGGTTGGCCCCATACGTGGTGGAATGAGGCGAGGCTCCGCGTACTTGCCCAGTCTAAGGACCGAGTTATAACTCGAAGCTCCGCCCGATGGTGGCGGCCATGCGTCGTAGTCCCGCGTCGCTGCTCCAATGTTGCCACTCCCGGCGGATTTCAGCTCCAGAATGCAATTTTTGCTTTCAGCCTCTGCCAGTCGTACAGCCAAGTGCGCCACAATTGAAGCTATTCGCTCGGTGCACGCACCAATAGCCGCTATTTCGTCCTTATTAATTCTCGACGTTTTTGCCCGGATCGAGTCCATAATGCAAGAAGTGGCCACTCAGACAAGCTGAGTGGCCACTTCTAGTTGGAGCATGCTCGCTGTTGCCGAGCGGAGGTTATCGTTGATTGCCTCATCACGTGGCACCTCGGTTGGCTGGGGCGTCACCACTAATGCTTCGCGGTCTTCTCCGGGCGTCATTGTTAGAATTCCCGCAACTGGAGGAGCGGCCTGCTTACGCTGGCTCTGTATTTTCCTACGCACCGCCTCCTGAACCTCTTCTGGGGAGCTCAGGGGACGCTTCGTCGCTGGAAGGGGAGGCGGAAGCTGCTCACGGGGCGGAGGGGGCGAGGTGATGGGAGTGCTATACTGGCCCGGCGGTGTGCGCAAGAGAGAAGCTCGCGGTCTAAACCCAGCTTCGGCGCTCACCTCCTCCAGTGCCCGCATCACCGCCTCCTTTTCCTCCATCTGCTGGATGACGATTCTCCTGAACTCTTCTTCGTCCTCCTGGGACATCTAAGCAGCAGGGGTCTATTCAATAAGGTTGCAAGATACCTACCCCGTAAAGGGGGAGGGGGGCAGTCGGGGGTCACACAAAAGCTTGTGTAGTACGGGGGTACAACACGCAGAAACGCTCATACAAATTGCGGAAACCACAAAAATATACTGGTCCCCCACCAGTTGGGGGGGCCGGGGGTCACACAGTAGTTAGTCCTATAAGGGGCACAGCGCGAAAGAACACTTAGTCAAAAACTACAAAATCACAACTAGTTCTGGTCCCCCACCGGTTTTGGGGGGGGGGGGGGGGGTGTTCGGGGGACACACAAAAGTTACTCTACTAGGGGAGCACAACACAAGGGAAAACGTAAGTCACAATCACTAAAAGTCACAAAAAAGTACCGGTCCGATGGTATACAGAAGTAATTTTACCATATATAGAGCTATACACGAAGGCAGCCGCCGACGACGCGTAGCACAGCGCGTAGGCGCACAGGCGCGTAGCACTCAGGCGCGTAGCACCCAAGCGCGTAGGCGCGTAGGCGCGCAGTCGCGCAGCCGCGTAGCCGCGTAGCACCCGCTACGCAGGGCAAGCGGTGACCTGCACCCACCTGTCGTCGATGCGGCGAAGATGCAGTTCGACGAAAGGCCAACAGATGGCCACAGCGTCGCCCACCCTGATGCACGCACGGCGCCCCCGTCAATTCACGAAGATTTTAAAGCCTAAGACTGCGGCTCCCTCTGGCGCCAGTACCTAGCACCAAGTGACAGCCGCACTGACAGCTATGGCAACTGTCAACCAACCATCAATGTCATATAATGTATTAAGCGTCACTGTCGCGATTTGACACACACAATTCACTCAACCTGTCAACGTCACTGTCGCGGTCGGCAAAGGCCGAAAGCGCACGTGTTTGGCTGAAAAGTTTTGAGAAACACTATGAAAGTCTATAAAAGTATGCTGAAGCACTATAATATTTGCTAATAACTCACGGTTAGCTCGTCTTTGCCTAAAAACGGCTCCACGATGCGTCCAATATCGCAATGCTGTTCACAGTCACTATCACCACTTATATCAGAAATATTTACAGTATTTCAGCTGAAATTTACACAACAACTGTATACAAATAAAGATTATCACTACTATTACGCATTCGTGTAACAAAATACTGAATTTTTCAGGATTTACCAGAAAAAATAATTTATACACGCGGAGCGCAACGGCACGCGTCCTCACTGTCCGAGAGCGAACGGCGAAGTAGGACGTTCCTCTTGACGGACAGTCCCCTCCACCAACCTCATGGTCCCTCCAGCCATCTTGGCTATATGGACCGAATCATCAGGAGTTACGCGCCGTACTTGCGTGTGCTCTTTCCGGCGCGCACGTTGTAGACTCCCTCAATTGACTGTCCCGGCCCTCTCCCTTTCTGGGCGGCCTTGCCATCTTGGCGTCGGTGTCGCCTATGCGACAAACTTCACAACTACGCCTTCGTCGCCCGCCTAGATCCCGCCCTCAATCTCAAGTCTTCGTCGTATCTTGAACCAGCCGTGCGCGAAATCCCTCAACCGCCGAAAGTTACCCTCCGTCGACACGAGTTCGCAGTAGTATGCAGGCCCTTCTCCTTCCCAGATGATCCCATCAAGCATCCTGTCACGCTGGTCCTTGTAAAGGGGGCACCTCCACAAAATGTGGTCACGCCATTCGTCCTCTTCCCCGCAGTAGCATAAGCTTTCCTCGCACAACCTCATGTCACACTCAAACGCTTACGGAAACTTCCATGGCCAGTCAAAATTTGAGAAGTTTCATAGTCCGGCTCGACCCAAGTGGCCTTGAGGCGAGCCGACACGTCCGGGAAAAAACTAAAGAGTTCCCTACCCTTTTCCTCACCTGCCCATTTCTGTTGCCACTTGGCGACAGTCTCCTCCGAGATTTTACTACTTTCGACCCTGAGCTCAATCCTGCCGAGGTTTCTAGCGTCGTCGATTCTGCCAGCACGTTCCACCTCGAGGTCTGCCGGCAATACCTCCGCTAAGATCGGCAGTGCGGCGGTACTTACCGATCTATAGGCCTTCGTAAGAAGCACTAGGGCCTGGCGTTGACTACGCAATAGTGCACCTCTCACCACGTGGGTTGCCACGCGTCTCCACCAACATCCCGCCGCGTACGTCACCACTGGGACGTACGCACCGCGATACAGGACTTTAAGGGCCCTATACCGGATACCCCAGGATAAGGCCGAGACACGCGACATCTTCCCGAACGCTGCTGCAGCACGCTCCCCTACAGACAGGGCGTGCTCCCTAAAGCACTGACCCGCATCGACTACCACACCAAGCACTTTGGTAGACGTCGCTCCCCTGACTGCAATCCCATCGAGCCGAACCACGGGGGGACGGCCGGGCAGCTTCCCCTTCATAGTCATTGAAAATGACTTGCCGGGGGAGAAGCCCAGCCGGTTCCGTTTTCCCCACTCCGAGATTAGACCCAAGGCGCATGAGGCAGACGCCTCTATGCCGGCTCGCGTGTTCGACTCGATAAGGATTGATACGTCATCCGCGTACGCTACGAGATGTACTCCGTGCGGATATGGCAGCCGAAACAGGTCGTCCATGAGGAGGTTCCACAGAGAGGGTCCCAGTACCGAGCCCTGCGGGCACCCCATGGTAGAGGTTTTCCACATCACCTCGCTGCCGACGAAGAGACCGACCCGGCGATTGTTAAAATAGCTCACCAACATCTGATAGATATTTGGTGGGCAGCCGCCGTTCTTCGCCTTCAGCAAGATCATGGGCCACCAAGCGTTGTCAAACGCCCCCGATATGTCCAGGAATATGCCCTGGACATATTTCGCGTCGCTATCAGCTACCACGGCCTGAATGGCCCTAAGTGCTGTGAGAGTCGACCTACCCCGGGTGAACCCGTGCTGACACGGCGACACTGAGCGCAAGATGTTGGGAGCGCTAAGCAGTATCACCCGTTCCAGAACCTTGCCCAACGTCGAAAGGAGCGTGACGGGGCGATACGCTTTGGGATCAGTAGGTGGCCGGTTTTTTCCTTTCGGAATGACGACCAGTCTACCATCCTTCCACGTATCGGGGAAAGTGCCCTCTTCCACGCATTAACCAAAAAGTCGCGATAGCTCGGAGCCAGCTGCGAGCCACACATGTTTGACCATGCGGGCCGAAATCCCGTCTCTTCCCGGTGCCGTATTGGGTAATCCCCGAACTATTCTCTCAATCGCTTCCATTGATGGGGGAGCCGCATCCCGACCCGAGGGTGCGCAGGCCGCCATGAGTCTGATTTGCCTATGGTAGGCCGAGTCAGTGGCTGCATTGTCGTCAGGACAGAGTGCTCTGACTAGCGCCCCCATGGCGGCCGTCGCGTCCCCGGCGTACCCTTCCACAAATTTGGTACCCGTTATTACATTGGGCGGGGGTCTCAGCCTCCCGCTGGCAGCTCTGTAAGCCATGCCCCAAGGGTCCTGGTTGACAGAGTTTGCAATTTTACGAAAAAAGTCGGTTTGCGCTTTCCCCATCATAGCCTTATAGCTACTGCGGCACTCATGATAATAGCCATTCGCGTCTTCCTCCCATACCCCCATACCTCTCTTTCTCATCTTCTGCCACTCTTTCCTCGCTTTATTCGTTCTTTTACGCATTGAGTCCAGTGCTGGAGTCCACCATTCATATCCTGTAACACGATTCCTATTGCCGCCTCCGCCACAGCACTCTATCGCCGTTCGTACAATTATATTAGTAAAAGTCTTGCTTACCTCGTTCGCTCATTTTCTCCAATTTAACACTCCCACCCGCTCGTGGATAAGAGCCTGGAACCGTTGCCAGTCCACACCGCGTTCCCGAAATCTCAGGGGGACCTCCGACGGCTGAACAATCCCCGCACTCCCACGGGAGCAGACAATGCTGAAGGTAATGAGCCGGTGGTCACTTTCGCTGACGTTCTCGTGCACTGTGGTGTGCAGCGTAAGGTCGATGTTCGACTCACCATTAGGCGTCAGGAAAGTGGGCGGCTGCCCGCTTAGGTTGGCTAGTTGAAGTCTGCGTCCCGCAATGAAGTCTTCCATATGCTGGCGGCGTCTTGTTACCTCAGCTCCTCTCCCAGTGTAGTTGGCCTCCCTGCAGAACCAAAGGGGGGAATGCGCATTGGTGTCCGCACCGATTACCACCTTCTTTCCGCGCAGCGCATCCAGGACCACGTCAAGGTGTTGCAGGTGGAGAGCCATGTCTTCGGCGTACTGGAAGTATGCAGTTACTATGTATAGGTCAGGGCTGACGTTACATACCAAGCAGTGCCTGGTGCTGAGATGACTCAGCACGGTGATGGTAAGGTCTCATCTCGTACAGAGCAGGCCGCACATCGGGTTCTCTCCTTCCGCAATAAAAGTGACAGATGGACTGGCCCCAAGCCTGGCACCGGAGTATGGCTCCTGTACCAAGACCAGGTCCAGTCCCATCTCGGCAGCGATGGATGGTAGCTCCGCCGTGTTGGCCACCGAGCCCTGCATGTTAAGCTGGCCCACTCTGATATTCATACGTCTACTGACCATAGTTGGTGCTGGCGATGCTACGCTCCTCGGCGTGCTTGCGCGCTGGGCAGTCCCGCTGATTGGTCCTGTGTTGGATAGCCGTGCCCTTTCTGCCCAACTTTTTGCAGGTTGCGCAGCACTCGTGCTCGGACTGACACTCACCTGACTTGTGCCCGTCCACACCGCACTTGCCGCATGTCATGTTGCTAGCCCGACAGTATTTCTCCAGGTGCCCAAACATCTGGCACCTCCTGCAGCAGGTGACATCTACAAAGTCGTAAACGTCAATAACATCCCAGCCCACGTATACCTTGCCCCTGTCCACAAGCATCTTCCGCGTCGCCGGAGAGCATTCACAGACCCACATCTTCCTGTTATTGTATCGGTTGCGGCTGAACATTGGCTTGATGTGGGCCCTCATTTCTTCGATGGTCATGCTGTCGCTAAAATTTTGCTCGTGTAATTTAATAGTTACTTCCTCGGCCTTCAGATCGCCGTATATACCGTTCAGTGAGACGAGTGGGCGACGCTCCCTGGGTTCTGCTACTCTAAGAGTGGCTGGTACTGCCTCCCTGAAGGTATGCGCGTCCCTAGCGCTGGTGGTCTCCACCAGTAGACCCGCACCGCCTGTCCTCCGTACGCCGTGTACTCTAATGCCCAGGTTTGACGGGTTTACGGCACTTTGCAGCGCCTTCTTCGTATCCGAGGCCGTCTTCAAAATTTCTTTTTGGTCCTCCGCAGGGAAGACCGCCTCCACTGGACCAACACGTCTAGGGATTGGCGAAGGCCCGACGTTTCTACCAACCCTGATGGCGTTGGCGTACCCTGCTGGCCCGAGTCCCATACCTCCTTCCGTTGACTGCAGCGGCAGAGTCAATGCTGGTCCTTCACTCGCCCGTTCCTGCTGCTGTTGCGCGCTGCGCAACTTCTCCTCAGCCTCAGAGAGACGTGCTATTAGCTGCGCAACTACCGAGCTGACTGTACTCACGTGCAGACCGATCGCCACTATCTCGTCCTTGTTAAGTTTTGAAGACTTCGACCGGACGGCTTCCATGATTCCGATGGTAGAATCCGCTGCGACCTCGGCGAGGTTGGTGATAGTCGGTTGGGCTCTCTCCTGCTGTTCCATAAGGGGGCTGCTGACCTGGATTACTGCTGCTGGTGGCGCCTGGGCGCTGCTAGTCCTTTCCGGTGCAGTCAAGATGCCAGCCACGGGGGGAGCAGCCTTGCGCATGCTTTGCACCTTTCGCCTTACTGCGTCTTGTACTTCCTCCGGTGAGCTAAGGGGCCGCTTACCTGGTCCTGATGCTATTGGCTGGTCTTGGTCCTGAATGCGGGGTGGCGAGGCGAGAGGGGTGCTAAATAGGCCCGGCGGGGTTCGCATCAAAGAAGATCGAGCCCTAAACCCGGCCTCCACGCTGAGCTCCTCTAAAGCCCGCATTTCCAGCTCCTTTTCTGCCATTTGGTATTCCAACGCCCGTCGGAAGTCTTCTTCCTCATTTTGGGCCATATTCACCAGGGGCTATGCCCCTGCGGTACAGTTGAGTCCCTAATGCACTGCTTTAAAGTTCGTGTATTAGCTAACAATTCTTAAAAATTCCTACACACAACACCCACTTTCACACAAAGTTCAATAGTACAGAGAAACCCTACACTACCAGTTCCAGTTCCACGGGAAAAGTCACACTGAAGTTCAAGCAGTCACCCAGCGATAAGTTGAAAAAGACTTACCCCCGGCGACCACCGACGCACGCGCCACCCGCAAGGTGCGCAAACTGCAGGCGCGCAATGCACAAGGTGCGCAAACTGCACGCGCGCAGACACGCACCCGCGTGCAACACCAGCGCCACCAGTCAAGTCCGCGCACTATGTGCGCAAGCTTTGACCCTCGTGGCACACCAGCGCCACTGGCCCAGTCTGCGCACAGGGGTGCGCAAACGTGGACCCGCGTGGCACACTAGCGCCACCCAACAAGCCCAATGTCACTGTCACTGTCACTCACTTTGATGTTTGCCACTAATATAGTCTCAGAACTTAAGCGTCAATGTCGCAGGCGGCAGCTGTCAGAGTGAAATATCAAACTGACAGCTGTCTACAGTTATTGGTACAGTAAAAATAATAAATTTAAAAAAACGTCACTGCCGCGGTACTTGACAGCTGACAAGCTGTCAAACTGACAGCTATACAACACAACACAGGTACGAGCACAAAAACACAAGCGTCACTGTCGCGGTAAGCAGCTGTCAGGCTGACAATGTCAAGATGACGCTGTCGAGATGACAACGTCAGTTGCCAACGCCACACCTGACAGCCGTCAAGTGTCAATGTCACTATTTATCCACGCTCTCGCCGCCCGCGTGCACTTAACCACGTTTGAGGTTAAATAACCTCAAAGGCCGAAAGTGCACGAATTTGGCTGAAGAGTCGTGAAAACTGAAGCACTATGATGCTGAAGCACTATAAAAAGTTGCTAAACACTTACTGTTTATATTAATCCTGCCGAAACGGCTAGCCAACGCGTCCAATATCGCTACACGTGTACACCAAACACTAAGCACTTTAATTCACTGTTTTTTTATAGTAAATACACAAAATTAGGCACAAATAACTATATATAAATGAAGCCTATACCCACAGCAACTCGGTCGTGAAATAATATCTGAAAAATTTTCAGAATTTCCGCTGTAAATATTTTTACCGGCAGAGCACCTCGCGAACACGTCCGTACACCACGAGAGCGAACGACGAAGACCTCTTGACGGACAGTCCCCTCCACCACCTCATGGTCCCTCCAGCCATCTTGGCTATATGGACCGAATCATCGGGAGTTACGCGCCGTACTTGCGTGTGCTCTTTCCGGCGCGCACGTTGTAGACTCCCACAAATTGACTGTCCCGGCCCTCTCCCTTTCTGGGCGGCCTTGCCGTCCTGGCGTAGATGTCGCCTTTGCGACAGACGTCACATTAACGCCTTCGTCGTCCGCTAGTGCCCGCCCTCGATCTCCAGCCTGTTCCTAATTTTGTGCCAGCCGTGCGCGAAGTCCCGAAGCCGCCGAAAGTTATCCTCTGAGGATACGAGTTCGCAGTAGTATGCAGGACCCTCCTCTTCGCAGGTGAGCCCATTCAACATGCGGTCACGCAGTTCCTCATACAGGGGGCATCTCCACAAGATGTGGTCCCGGCATTCATCTTCTTCCCCGCAGTAGCATAGGTTATCCTCGCATAACTTCATGTCACTGAGTCTTTTCCTGAAACATCCATGGCCTGTCAAAACCTGAGAGATTTCGTAGTCCGGCTCGACCCAAGTAGCCTTGAGGCGAGCCGACACGTCCGGGAAGAAACAGAAAAGTTCCCTACCCTTTTCCTCACCTACCCATTTCAGTTGCCAGGAGGCAACCGTCTCCTCGAAAATTTTTCTACTCTCGACCCTGAGCTCCTTCCTGGCAAGGTGTCTTAGCTCGTCTATCCTGCCAGCACGTTCCACCTCCAAGTCCGCAGGTAGCACCCCCGCCAAGACGGGAAGCGCCGCGGTGCTGACCGATCGGTAGGCCTTAGTGAGAAGCACTAAGGCCGGGCGCTGTGTCCGTCGAAGTGTGCCCCCCACCACATAGGTGGCCACGCGTCTCCACCAACATCCCGCCGCATACGTCACTATCGGGACGTACGCACCTCGATACAGGACTTTAAGAGCCCTGTACCGAACCCCCCAGGATGAGGCGGAGACGCGTGACATTTTCCCGAATGCTGCTGCAGCCCCTTCCCCCACAGACATTGCATGCTCCCTAAAGCACTGACCTGAGTCAACCACCACACCGAGCACTTTGGTAGACGCCGTTCCCTTGACTGCAACCCCGCCGAGCCGAACCACTGGAGAGCGGCCAGGCAGCTTCCCCTTCATGTTCATTGTGAATGACTTGCCGGGGGAGAAGCCCAGCCGGTTCCTGGATCCCCAGTCTGCTATTAGTGCCATGGCGCATGAGGCAGTTGCCTCGATGCCGGCGCGTGAGTTCGACTCAACGAGAATTGTTACGTCATCTGCGTACGCTACGAGATGAACTCCGTGTGGGTATGGTAGCTGAAACAGGTCGTCCATGAGGAGGTTCCACAGAGAGGGTCCCAACACCGAGCCCTGCGGGCACCCCATGGTGGAGGTTTTCCACATGACCCTGCTGCCGACGAAGAGACCGACACGCCGGCCAGTGAAGTAACTCACCAGCATCCTATAGATGTTTGGCGGGCACCCACTGTTCTTCGCCTTCAACAAGATCATGGGCCACCACGCGTTGTCGAACGCCCCCGAGATGTCCAGGAATACGGCCTGGACATATTTTGCTTCACTATCAGCCACCACGGTCTGAATAGCCCGAAGCGCAGTCAGCGTCGATCTACCCCTGGTGAATCCATGCTGGCAGGATGACGTAGCGCGCAAGATGTTAGGGACGCAGCGTAACATCACCCTTTCGAGGACCTTGCCCAGTGTCGAGAGGAGCGTGACAGGGCGATACGCTTTAGGATCGGTTTGTGGCCGACCATTGCCTTTCGGAATGATGACCAGTCTGCCGTCCTTCCACGCATCCGGAAAGGTGCCCTCTTCAACGCAACGACCAAAAACACGCGATAGCTCGGAGCCAGCTGCGAGGCACACATGTTTTACCATGCGTGCCGTAATTCCGTCTCTTCCCGGAGAAGTGCTGGGCAGTTCCCGGACTATTCTCTCTATCACGTCCAGCGATGGGGGAGGCGCATCCCTTCCCGGGGGGGGCGCAAGCTGCCATGAGTCTGACCTGCCTGTGGTAAGTAGTGTCCAGGTCAACGTTGTCGTCCGGGCATAAGGCATGGACCAAGTGGCGAAAACACCGGGAAACCACGGCCGAGTGTCAGCACTGCGAGGACCGCAGCGATGACACGGCGCTCCACACGCTGGTGGAGTGCACGGCGTGGGCACAACAGCGACAGGTCCTCGTAGTGGGTCTGGACGTGGACACTCTCTCGCTTGAGGCCATGGTACGAGCCATGCTCTCCAGCGGGAGTAAGTGGGACTGCGCCGCCTCTTTCTGCGAGCAGGTCATGCTCGCGAAGGAGGCGGCGGGCCGGGTGCGGGAGAGAACTCTCCCACCCGAGTTCCGCAGTCGGCGCCCTGGGCGCCGCCGACGTGTCTTCGCTGAGGACTATCGGCCTCCATGACCGGGGGTCTGAGGACGGTGAGAGGGCCGCTCACCGTCCGTACAGAAGCAGGCCCATGACGGCAGCGTGACGTGAGCACTCACGCACGCCCCCCCTTAGAAGCGGGGTCACACCCGAAACCCCCCATAGACGCGGGATTGCACCCGAACCACCCCCTGGGCGAGGCCGCATTGGCGGCCGTAGGTCTGTTGGGAGTCACGGGACATCCTTCCTGAGGGCTTACCCGGGGCTCTCAACCATAGGCTGTTGGGCGTTACGTGAGGTTTTTTAGTCGGTAAGAGTCCGGCATAGCATCCTACGAGGATTTTCCCTCACGTTAATAAAAAAAAAAAAAAAAAAAGGCATGGACCAAAGTCTTCATGGCTTCTTGCGCATCCCCGGCGTATCCCTCTAAGTACTTTATTCCCGTTATTACGTTAGGTGGCGGCCGGAGTCGCCCCGTTGCTGCTCTGTACGCCAGTCCCCAGGGGTCCTGGTTGCCAGAATTGGCGATTTCCCGGAAGAAGTCGGACTGCGCCTTCCCCATCATAGCCCTATATTTACTGCGGCATTCATGATAGTACTCTTTCACTCCGTCCTCCCAATCCCCCATACCTCTCTTCCTAGCTACTTGCCACTCTTTCCTTGCCTTGTTCGTCCTTTTACGCATGGAATCCAATGCTGGAGACCACCATTCATATCCCGAAGCACGCTTTCTTTTGCTGCCTGTTCCACAACATTCAATTGCCGTTCGCATGATGATGTCCGTGAAGACCTTGCTTACTACATTTGCTGATTTACGCCAGTTCACACTTCCCACCCGCTCGTGGATGAGTGCCTGGAACCGTTCCCAGTTCACACCGCGTTCCCGGAACCTCAAGGGCTCCTCCGACGGCTCCGTTACCCCGGCACGCTGGCCAGAGCCTGCAATCTCGTACGTAATCAGCCTATGGTCGCTACCGCTGGTTTCTTCGTGGACCGTCCAATGCTCAACGATCAATCCTGCGGTGGTCAGCGTGAGGTCGATATTCGACTCACCGTTGTCTGTGCTGAATGTTAGCGGCTGTCCTGCTTTATTGTTTAAGTGTAGTCTGCGGCCGGCGATGAAGTCCTCCATCTGCTGCCGACGGTATGCCTCGTTGCGTCCCCTTCCGATGTAGTTCCTTTCCGGGCAAAACCACGTCGGTGAATGAGCATTGGAGTCCACACCTATCAGAATCTTCTTCCCTCGGAGAGCATCCAAGACTGCGCCCAAGTGTTGCAGGTGTACTCCGATATCGTCCTTGTATTGGAAGTACGCAGTGATAATGTAGATGCCCAGGTCCAAGTGGCAAACCAGACAATGGTTGTTGCTGAGGTGCTCCAGGATCGTTATGGGTAGGTCCAGATTATGTGTGTATAGGCAGCATTTCGGTGCGTCACCAACACTGATAAAATTGCCCTGTGGTCCACCCACCTGTGATCCCAGGTAGGGTTCCTGCACGAGGACTAGATCCAAGCCCATGTCCTTTCCTATAGAGGGCAACTCCGCGGTGTTACTTGCCGATCCCTGCAGATTAATCTGGCCTACCCTGATGTTAGATGAACGACCTCTAGCCATAGTTTGTGTTGGCAATGGCTCGTTCCTGTGCGTGCTTTCTTACCGGGCAGTCCTTGTCGTTGGTTTTATGTGCGATAGCCTGGCCCTTTCTCCCCAGCTTCTTGCAGGTGGCACAGCAAGTCGTTGAGGCCTGGCACTCGTCCGCCTTGTGCCCGTCATCTCCGCATTTCCCGCATGTCATTCCACTGGCCCGACAGTACTTCTCCGGGTGACCATGCATCTGGCATCTCCGACAGCACGTAACGTCTACATAATCGTATACATCGATCACGTTCCATCCGATGTACACTTTTCCTCTATCTACCAGGTATTTTCTGACCTCAGGTGCGCACTCGCAGACCCACATTCTTTTGTTGTTGTACCGTGATCTGCTAAAGGCGGGGCGAATTTTTGTTTTAAGCTCGTCCAGGGTGTACTGCTCGCTGAAATTTTGCTCATGGAGGTCGTCCAACAGTTCTCCTTCTTTGATATCCCCATCTACCCCCATCAGCGAGACCAGTGGGCGTCTTTCCCTCGGTTCCGCCACTCGCAGCGTGGCTGGGACGGCAGACCTGAGCACCTGAGCATCCTTTGTGCTTGTTGTTTCCACTAAAAGTCCTGCCCCTCCAGTGCGGCGCACACCGTGTACCTGGATACCTAGCTCAGCGGGGTTGATAGCTTTACGGAGAACCTTCTTGGTGTCAGCGGCTGTCTTTAAGGTGTCCCGTTGGTCCTCCGCCGGGTATACGGCCACTACCGGTCCCAAGCGCCTGGGCATGGGGGATGGCGAAACGTTCCTGCCTGTTCTAACGGCGTTTGCGTAGTTTACCTGCCCATGTTCGAGTGGTTGCACTGGTGCAGCAGGCGCCGCTTGCGCTGTCTCCAAAGCCCGCCTCTCTGCAACGGCCAGTCGCGCTATCAGAGCCGTGATGATGGACCCGGCCGCTGATACATGAAGCCCTATGCCCGCAATTTCCTCTTTGTTGAGCTTGCTGGTTTTACTCTTCACCATCTCCATAATTCCTGTAGTTGCCACGTTGGCCTGGTCTGCGATCTCTAACAGGTTTGCCGTCGATAGGCCCGTTGGTTCCAGTGGGGTGGAAGTCACCGCGCTCCCTGTGGCGGCTGTTGCTGCAGTGGTGCTGGTCGAGGGGGCCGCGGTGAGGATACCCGCCATGGGTGGTGCCGTGGGTTTTCTTAGGCTTTGATCCCTGCGCCGTACTGCTTCCTGCACCTCTTCTGGCGAGCTCAGTGGTCTTTTCCCTGTTGCTGGTAATGGAGGAGGCAGCTGCGCCCTTGGTGGGGGCGACGACGTCAACGGGGTACTGAACAGGCCCGGCGGGGTACGCAGCAATGAGGCCCTTGGCCTAAAGCCCGCCTCTGCGCCTGGTCTGCTCTTCAAGCGCACGCAGCTCCTGCTCCTTCTCGGCCATTTGTTCGTCAAGTATCCTGCGAAACTCCTCACCATCGTCACTAGCCATAATGAGCTGGGGGGTTAGGCCCCCCTTGCCCGGATGTTTTCACACGCTAAGTACGCAAAATGAGTTCGTGAATTAAATTATCTAGTTGAACAATGAGGTCACACACATACACCACACTAGCTGTGCAAATGGGTACACAGTTTATTAAATAATTCAAGTCCAAAGGGATAATACTGGAACAGACTCACCAGAGTTCCGGTCGTCGCCACACGGTGTCGCGCGCGACGCACGTATGTACGTCACACGGCGTGAAGGCCCGCCGGCGCGCGCGCGAGGCGCGCAAGCGCGCAGGCCACTGGAGCGCAAACTCCAAGGTGCGCAAACACGCACCCGAGCGGCGCACCAGCGACTCCAACACAGTTTGCGCACAGTGCGCAAACTCACACCCTGATAGCGCACTAGCGCCACACCCCAAGCAAACGTCACTATCGCTAGGCGGCAGCTGTCAAACTGACAGGTCAATCTGACAGCCGTCTAATGTCAATGGGCACACACAACACAACACAACAACGTCACTGTCGTATCTAGCGTCAATGTCGCGGGCGGCAGCTGTCAGAGTGACATGTCAAACTGACAGCTGTCTATAGTTCAATTGGTACAGAAAATAAAGATAACGAGCACACAAACAAACGTCACTATCGCGGTCGGCAGCTGTCAAGTTGACAGTGTCAATATGACAATGTGTCAAGTGTCACCGTCACCCGCCACGCTCCCTGCCGCACACCTTGGCACTCGACCAATTTGAGGTTATATAACCTCAAAGTTGGCAAAGCACGTCCTGTGCTTGGCCGAAAAGTGTGGTTTCACTGAAACACTGAAACAATGTTAAAGTTAACTTACGGCGGTGATGTTCCCGGGTCTCCCGGCCTTTCAGCTCCGATTTTAGGGTTCCTGAACACCAACCACACTGAACGCCTGTTCACACGTGCACTCACGATTAAAATCACTGTTATTTCACAATAATTCCAACAATTGTTACAAAATTAAACACAAAACAAATACACCACACCTAGCACTATAGCTTGCAACAAGAAATAGCGCTTCAGGTCGCGAAAAGCTGAAAAATATTTTTCACAGCTGAGAGCACTCCGCGCAAACGTCCGCACTCGACGAAAGAGAAACGAACCTCTTGACGGACACCCTCCTCCAAACCCAAGGTCTTCCCAGCCTCGCGGCTATTAAGACCTAATCAGGGGAGATGCGCGCCCTACTTGCGTGGGCTCTTTCAGGCGCGCACTTTGTAAACTCCCACAATACTGTCCCGGCCCTCTCCCCATTCAGGGGCGGCTACGAGCGATTAGCCGCGATTGCGGCAGACAACACACCTACGGCTTCGCCGCTCGCTCGAGTCGTATGTTGCTAATCCTGCACTCCTGGATCCATGAGGATCCTCGACGCATGCCAGCGGTACGCGAAGGTCCTGAGGCATCGGAAGTTCACCTCCGAGGAGACGAGATCAGGATAGTATACCGGTCCCTCCTCCGCCCGAACAATACCACGTAACATCGTTTCCCGGTCAGGTCCGTAGAGAACGCATGTCCAGAGAACATGGTCCACGGTTTCGTCCTCCTCCCCGCAGAAGCACAGCGGCGTATTCGACAGCGCCATACTGTGAAACTCTGAACTCAACCTTTGAGAGGTGCCGAACCCCGTCGATCTTATCCGTCCTAATCACCTCCAGATCCGCTGGAAGGACACCACCCAGTACAGGTAACGCGGCTGTACTCACTGATCTGTACGCTTTAGTTAAGAGGATCATTGCGGGTCTCTGTTTTCTGAGCAACGCGGATCTAACAATATACATCGGCACACGCCTCCACCAGCAACCCGCGGCGTATGTCACTATCGCTACGAAGGTTCCCCGGTACAGCACTTTTAGGGCACTGTACCGAATCCCCCACGACGCGGCAGTGACACGCGACATCTTTCCGAAGGCCGAAGCGGCCCGCTCTCCAATATCCACCGCATCATCCCTGAAACTGAGACTTGCATCCCCTGTCACACCCAAGACGCGGGTCGAAGTTACGCTCTTGACTGATGACCCATCTAGCCTCACTGTAGGGGGCCGGCCAGGCAGTTTCCCCTTCAGGGTCATAGAACATGACTTTGAAGGCGAAAATCCAAGGCGATTTCGCGCTCCCCACTCCCCGATAAGGCCCAGCCCCTGGGTAGCCAGGGACTCGATGCCCGCACGGGTATCGGACTCGATGAGGACCGTTACGTCATTCGCGTAGGCGACCAAAGAGACTCCGTTCGGGTATGGCAGCTTAAACAAGTCGTCCATAAGCAAATTCCACAACGCCGGTCCGAGCACAGAACCCTGTGGACATCCCATAGAGGAGACCTTCCACAGCGTTCTGTCCGCGACGAAGAGGCCCACCCGGCGGCCAGTAAAATAAGAGCAAAGCATGCGGTAGATATTGGGAGGACATCGTCTACCCTTCGCCTTGAGCAGCACCATTGGCCACCACGCGTTGTCAAAAGCGCCTGAGATGTCGAGCATTATAGCTTGAACATATTTTGCCCTACTGCAATGTGCGATTTCCAGAATTGCGTTCAGCGCGGTGGAGGTTGACCTACCCCGAGTGAAACCGTGCTGGCACGGTGACGTGCTACCGAAGACTCCCGGTGCGCACCTAATCATAACCCGCTCCAAGATTTTACCCAGGACAGAGAGCAGCGTGATGGGGCGATACGCTTTAGGATCGGACAAAGGCCGGTCATTCCCCTTGGGGAGAACGACAAGCCGCCCGTCCTTCCACGCATCGGGAAAAATGCCCTCCTCAACACATTTGCCGAAAATACGCGTCAGCTCGGAGATAGCCTCGGGCCACGCATGTTTTACCATGCGGGCCGTAACTCCATCGATGCCCGGAGATGTGTTAGGAAGATCCTTGATTATTTCCCACAGATCATTCCTCTTGACGGACAGTCCCCTCCACCAACCTCATGGTCTTATCAGCCTCTTGGCTATGAAGACCGAATCATCAGGAGTTACGCGCCGTACTTGCGTGTGCTCTTTCCGGCGCGCACGTTGTAGACTCCCTCAATTGACTGTCCCGGCCCTCTCCCTTTCTGGGCGGCCTGGCCATCTTGGCGTTAAATTCCCTTCTTGGGATACTTTTACAAAGAACAGGTGACTTCGCCGTTACGTGTCTACTACACCTAGCTCCACCTGGTTGCGCTTTTCATGCCACGCGTGCGCAAATGCTCGCAAGAGCCTGAAGTTTACCTCCGAGGCAACAAGATCAGGATAATAGACTGGGCCCACCTGCAGCCGCTCCAGACCGTCGATCATCCTGTCGCGGATGTCGTCATACAGTGGACACCTCCAGAGGACGTGATCCAGCGTCTCATCCTCTGCGCCGCAAAAACAGTCACTAACAAGCCCCAGCGCCATGTCGAAGAGCCTCTTACGGAAGCACCCATGTCCATTGAGAATCTGTGACACTTTATAATCAGGCTCGACCCAGGTTGCCCCAAGGCGAGCCACCACGTCCGGGAAAAACCGATAAAGCTCCCTACCCTTGCCCTCACCTTCCCATCGCTGTTGCCACGCGGCAACAGTTTCGCTGAAAATTTTGCGTCTCTCGGTCCCGAAAGCCACCCTATCGAGATGTCGAATGTCGTCTACCCTGCCAGCACGGATCACTTCAAGGTCAGCAGGCAGAACCCCCGCCAGTACCGGCAGGGCCGCTGTGCTGACCGAACGGTAGGCTTTTGTAAGCAGTATTAATGGCGATCTCTGACCCTTCAGTAAAGCGCTTCGTACCACGTGCATGGTCGCACGTCTATACCAGAAGCCCGCGGCGTATGTAGTAATGGATACGTATGTTCCGAGGTAGAGGACCTTAAGGGCCCCATACCTCACGCCCCAGGTTGCAGCAGAGACGCGCGACATCTTCCCGAATGCAGCTGCAGCATGCCCGCTCATGGTTTCCGCGTGTTCGCGGAAGCTAAGACTCGAGTCTACCACCACCCCCAGAACTTTGGTCGACGTTACACTTCGAACTGAGGTTCCATTGAGTCTGATAGTCGGAGGCCGACCGGCCATCTTCCCCCTCAACGTCATAGAGTATGACTTGAGAGGGGAGAAACCCAGCCGGTTCCGAGCGCCCCAGTCTTCAATAAGTTTAAGGCTGATAGAAGCCGCCGACTCTATGCCCGCCCTCGTATCAGACCCAATGAGGACCGTAACATCGTCCGCGTACGCGACCAGTTCCACTGAGTCCGGGAATGGTAGCAGAAACAAGTCGTCCATGAGTAGGAGCCACAGTGAGGGTCCCAAAACTGAGCCCTGCGGGCACCCCATGGTTGACGTCTTCCATATGACCCTGTCGCCAACAAAGAACCCCACTCGTCTCCCAGTAAAATAGTCCATTAACATCCTGTTGATGTTAGGTGGGCAACCACGATTCTTTGCCTTTAGCAGGATCATAGGCCACCACGCGTTATCAAAAGCACCAGAGATATCCAGAAATACCGCCTGTACATATTTATATTTACTCTTCTCAACTGACTCCCGAATGGAGTTCAGGGCTGTCAAGGTCGAACGTCCGCGCGTAAACCCGTGCTGGCACGGCGACAGACCGCGCAAGATGGTAGGCGCACACCTCAGCATCACCCGTTCTAAGATTTTTCCCAGGACAGAGAGGAGCGTGATAGGACGATACGCTTTGGGATCGGTCAGTGGCTTCCCATTGCCCTTCGGCAGAATGACAAGCCGACCGTCCCTCCACGTGTCAGGAAATGTGCCCTCTTCAACGCATTTGCCGAAAACGCGAGCAAGCTCGGCGCCTGCGGCGCGCCACGCATGTTTGACGATGCGGGCGGTTATCCCATCGATACCCGGTGCCGTGGCAGGAAGGTCCTTGATTATATGTCCCAGTTCTTCACAGGAAAGAGGAGGTGCATCGCGTCCAGGCGGGGGAGCCACCGCCAAAAGTCGAACCTGCCGGTGGTATTCAGTGTCGTCGTTGGGGCTGTCATCCGGACACAGTGCATGCACGAGTGACCGCATGTCACCCCCCACGTCCCCTGCGCGTTCCCCTGCAAAAACCATGTCGTGCACTGTGTTGCGTAATGGCGGTCTGAGTCTACCGCTAGCGGCGCGGTACGCAAGCCCCCAAGGATCCCTATTACCGGCCTCACAGATATCTCTAAAGAATTGCATTCGCGCCTCCTCTATCCTAGCGGTGTAAGACCTATGTAATTTGCGATACCGGCTACCCAGGACGTCGCAGGCCACTCCATCCCCCCCGCGTTTGGACGATTGCCACTCCCGCCGAGCCTTATTATTCGCCCTACGCATCTCGTCGAGAGCAGGAGTCCACCACTCATGTGTCCTACCGCGCTTCGATTCCCCCGCCCGACCTAGGCACTCCGACGCCACAGAAACGATGGTTTTTGTTAGCGACCGTGATACCGCGCTTGCTGGTTGATGCAGGCGGAGGTGCCCTAAACGATCGCGAATTCGCGACCGAAAACGGGCCCAGTCCACGCCCCTCTAACGAAACCTAAGAGGCTCTCCAGACTCTTCCGGCGTCTGTTGGATTCTGGAGTTCCTCAGCGTGAAAGTGATAAGGCGATGGTCTTCGTGTACCCGCCAATCCTCGATCTTCACGTTTCCTTGGGAAAGAGTTACGTCAATGTTTGACTCCCCGTTGATGGTACTAAACGTGAACGGCTGTCCCTCGGTGTTGTGAATGCGTAGGCCCCCAGCGACGATAAAGTCCTCTGCCTCCTGCTTCCTATTAGCGACGTCATGTCCGCGACCGGTGTAGTGCCTCGGAAGCGAGTGCCACAGTGGGGAGTGCGCATTGATGTCGGCTCCGACGATGGTAGCTGAGCCCCTGGAAGCGTCCAGTACCCGGCCCAGGTTCTCCAGGTATGGTCCTATGTTGTGGGAATACTGGAAGTAGGCACTCACCACCGTGACACCCACGCCGAGGTCACACACGATGAAATGTTGGTTGGACAGCTCCGTCTTCAGCAGCACTGGGATGTCCCGACGCGCAAGATAGATTCCCGCCATACTCTCACCTCCACGCGGCAGGATCAGGTGCGGGTCTTCCTCTCCCCCCCTGTAAGGCTCCTGTACTAGGATCGCGTCCAGTCCAAACTCGCGGCACAGGGCAGCGAGCTCTGCTACGCCGTTTTCAGAGCCCCGGGTGTTCAGCTGCGCAAGTTTTAGGTCTGATCTTCTTCTATTCATAATTGGTACGCCCTAGCTCCCGTTCTTCGGCGTACAAGCGTGCTGGGCACTAGCGGGAATTAGTTGCGTGACCTGATCCTCCCTTGCGACCAAAGCGTTTGCACGTCGCGCAGCACTTCACAGTAGACTGGCACTCAGAAGACTTGTGCCCCTCTTCGCCACACTCGAAGCACGACATATTTTTAGCTCGGCAGTATTTAACTGGGTGCCCGTACTGGTGGCATCGTCTGCAGCAGGTAACTTGCACGAAATCGTTTACGTGGATGACGTCCCACCCAGCAAATAGTCGCTCCTTCTCAACGAGACGTCTCCTCATCCCCGGGGTGGCCTGGCCAACTTCAATATCGTGCCAGAGCTAGGAGTGGCGTGTGGTCCTCTTGACGGACACCCTCCTCCAAACCCAAGGTCTTCCCAGCCTCGCGGCTATTAAGACCTAATCAGGGGAGATGCGCGCCCTACTTGCGTGGGCTCTTTCAGGCGCGCACTTTGTCAACTCCCACAATACTGTCACAGCCCTCTCCCCATTCAGGGGCGGCTACAAGCGAATGGCCGCGATTGCGGCAGAACAACACACCTACGGCTTCGCCGCTCGCTCGAGTCATGTGTTGCTAATCCGGCTGCATTCTTCGATCCATAAGGATCCTCGACGCCTGCCATCGTTGCGCGAAGACTCTGAGCTGTCTAAAGTTTGCCGCCGAGGAGACGAGGTCGCAGTAGTACACTGGTCCCGCCTCCGCCCGGGTGATACCACGAATCATCTTATCCCGGTCGCAGCTGTAGAGATTACATCTCCACAGAACATGATCCCTGGTTTCTTCCTCCTCCCCGCAGTAGCACAGCGGGGACTCTACGAGTGCCATTCCGAACAGCTTTGCCCTAAAACACCCGTGCCCCGTAAGGATCTGTGAGACATTGTAGTCAGGCTCGACCCAAGTCGCCTTGAGCCGAACCAACACTTCCGGAAAGAATTGATAGAGGTCCCTGCCCTTATCCTCCGCATCCCATCTCTGTTGCCATAAGGCAACAGTCTCCTCCGAAATTTTGATCTTCTCTGTCCTGAACTCGGCCCTGGTCAGGTGTCGGATGCCGTCCGTTCTGCCCGCTCGAGACACTTCAAGATCCGCTAGCAAAACTCCAGCAAGAACTGATAATGCGGCAGTACTCGTCGAGCGATAGGCTTTGGTCAAAAGGACCATCGCCGGTCTTTGTGTCCTGAGTAGGGCAGAGCGAACGACATGCGTAGACACCCTCTTCCACCAACACCCCGCGGCATAGGTCACCACCGCGACGTAGGTCCCCCGGTACAACACCTTAAGGGCGCTGTAGCGGACGCCCCACGTCGCGGCCGAGACCCGCGACATCTTACCAAAAGACGAAGCAGCCCTCTCACCAACACTCACCGCATGCTCCCGGAAACACAGACTTGTGTCGACTACCACACCCAGTACACTGGTCGATTTGACGCTTCTGACTGAGGTACCATCGAGTCTTATCGTGGGGGCCCGGCCCGGCAGCCTCCCCTTCAAAGTCATGGAACATGACTTTGCAGGGGAGACGGACAGTCCCCTCCACCAACCTCATGGTCCCTCCAGCCATCTTGGCTATATGGACCGAATCATCAGGAGTTACGCGCCGTACTTGCGTGTGCTCTTTCCGGCGCGCACGTTGTAGACTCCCTCAATTGAGTGTCCCGGCCCTCTCCCATTCTGGGCGGCCTTGCCGTCCTGGCGTGAGTGTCGCCTTTGCGACAGACGTTACAAATTACGCCTTCGTCGTCCGCTAGCGCTAGCCCAAGTTCTCCAGCCTGCTCCTGATTTTGTGCCAGCCACGCGCGAAGTCCCGGAGCCGCCGAAAGTTATCCTCCGTGGAGACAAGTTCGCGGTAGTATGCAGGCCCTTCTCCTTCACAGGTGAGCCCATTCAGCATCTTTTCACGCAATTCCGCATAAAAGGGGCACCTCCACAGAGCGTGGTCACGACTTTCATCTTCTTCTCCGCAGTAACAAAGGCTATCCTCACACAGCTTCATATCACACAGTCTATTCCTAAAGCATCCGTGGCCAGTCAGAATCTGAGAAATTTCATAGTCCGGCTCGATCCAGGTTGCCCTGAGGCGAGCCGACACTTCCGGGAAGAAACAGAACAGGTCCCTACCCTTTTCCTCGCCTTCCCATTTCTGTTGCCATGAGGCAACAGTCTCCTCGAAAATTTTCTTACTCTCGACCCTGAGCTCCTTCCTGTCAAGGTGTCTCAGCTCGTCTATCGTGCCAGCACGTTCCACCTCCAAATCCGCAGGTAGCACCCCCGCCAAAACGGGTAGTGCCGCGGTGCTGACTGATCGGTAGGCCTTGGTGAGAAGCACCAAGGCCGAGCGCTGTGTACGTCGCAGTACGCCCCCCACCATGTTGATGGCCACGCGTCTCCACCAGCATCCAGCCGCGTACGTCACAACTGGGACGTACGCACCTCGATACAGGACTTTAAGAGCCCTGTACCGAACCCCCCAGGATGAGGCCGAGACACGCGACATCTTTCCGTACGCTGCTGCGGCCCGTTCCCCCACAGACAGGGCATGCTCCCTGAAGCTTTGACCTGAGTCCACTACCACACCGAGCACTTTTGTAGACGACGTTCCCTTGACTGCAGCCCCGCTGAGCCGAATCACCGGGGGACGGCCAGGCAGCTTCCCCTTCAATGTCATTGTAAATGACTTGCCGGGGGAGAAGCCTAGCCTGTTTCTAGTCCCCCAATCCGAAATAAGTTCCATGGCGCATGAGGCCGAGGCCTCTATGCCGGCGCGGGTGTTCGACTCAACAAGGACTGTTACGTCATCTGCGTACGCTACGAGTTGGACTCCATGCGGGTATGGCAGCAGAAACAGGGGAGACGGACAGTCCCCTCCACCAACCTCATGGTCCCTCCAGCCATCTTGGCTATATGGACCGAATCATCAGGAGTTACGCGCCGTACTTGCGTGTGCTCTTTCCGGCGCGCACGTTGTAGACTCCCTCAATTGACTGTCCCGGCCCTCTCCCATTCTGGGCGGCCTTGCCGTCCTGGCGTGAGTGTCGCCTTTGCGACAGACGTTACAAATTACGCCTTCGTCGTCCGCTAGCGCTAGCCCAAGTTCTCCAGCCTGCTCCTGATTTTGTGCCAGCCACGCGCGAAGTCCCGGAGCCGCCGAATGTTATCCTCCGTGGAGACAAGTTCGCGGTAGTATGCAGGCCCTTCTCCTTCACAGGTGAGCCCATTCAGCATCTTTTCACGCAATTCCTCATAAAGGGGGCACCTCCACAGAGCGTGGTCACGACTTTCATCTTCCTCTCCGCAGTAACAAAGGCTATCCTCACACAGCTTCATATCATACAGTCTCTTCCTAAAGCATCCGTGGCCAGTCAGAATCTGAGAAATTTCGTAGTCCGGCTCGATCCAGGTTGCCCTGAGGCGAGCCGACACTTCCGGGAAGAAACAGAACAGGTCCCTACCCTTTTCCTCGCCTTCCCATTTCTGTTGCCATGAGGCAACAGTCTCCTCGAAAATTTTCTTACTCTCGACCCTGAGCTCCTTCCTGTCGAGGTGTCTCAGCTCGTCTATCCTGCCAGCACGTTCCACCTCCAAATCCGCAGGTAGCACCCCCGCCAAAACGGGTAGTGCCGCGGTGCTGACTGATCGGTAGGCCTTGGTGAGAAGCACCAAGGCCGAGCGCTGTGTACGTCGCAGTACGCCCCCCACCATGTTGATGGCCACGCGTCTCCACCAGCATCCAGCCGCGTACGTCACAACTGGGACGTACGCACCTCGATACAGGACTTTAAGAGCCCTGTACCGAACCCCCCAGGATGAGGCCGAGACACGCGACATCTTTCCGTACGCTGCTGCGGCCCGTTCCCCCACAGACAGGGCATGCTCCCTGAAGCTCTGACCTGAGTCCACTACCACACCGAGCACTTTTGTAGACGACGTTCCCTTGACTGCCCGCTGAGGCGAATCACCGGGGGACGGCCAGGCAGCTTCCCCTTCAATGTCATTGTAAATGACTTGCCGGGGGAGAAGCCTAGCCTGTTTCTGGTCCCCCAATCCGAAATAAGTTCCATGGCGCATGAGGCCGAGGCCTCTATGCCGGCGCGGGTGTTCGACTCAACAAGGACTGTTACGTCATCTGCGTACGCTACGAGTTGGACTCCATGCGGGTATGGCAGCAGAAACAGGTCATCCATGAGGAGGTTCCACAGAGAGGGTCCCAACACCGAGCCCTGCGGACACCCCATGGTGGAGGTTTTCCACATGACCTCGCTGCCGACGAAGAAGCCGACCCTTCGGTCGGTGAAGTAGCTCACCAACATCCGATAGATGTTTGGTGGGCATCCTCCGTTCTTCGCCTTCAACAAGATCATGGGCCACCACGCGTTATCAAACGCCCCCGATATGTCCAGGAACACAGCCTGGACGTACTTCGATTCGCTTTCAGACACCACCGTCTGAATAGCCCGAAGTGCAGTCAGCGTAGACCTACCCCTGGTGAACCCATGCTGGCAGGATGACGCGGTGCGCAAGATGTTAGGAGCGCAGCGTAGCATCACCCGTTCCAGGATCTTGCCCAACGTCGAGAGGAGCGTGACGGGGCGATACGCTTTAGGATCAGTCGGTGGTCGATCATTTCCTTTCGGAATGACGACCAGTCTCCCGTCCTTCCACGCATCTGGAAAGGTGCCCTCTTCCACGCAAAGACCAAATAAACGCGATAGCTCGGAGCCAGCTGCGCGGCACACATGTTTTACCGGTTTAGGCGTACAATGTCAGAAACGCAAAATGACAGATTCGCAGAATGGCAAATGTTGGCATTTTTTCGCAAATGGTCAGAAACGCAAAAAGACAGATTCGCAAAATGGCAGAATCGCAATATGACAGATTCGCAAAATGACAGAATCGCAATATGACAGATTCGCAAAATGCCAGATCTTAGTTTTGCGAGTGATTCCGATTTAACCATTATTTTTCTTTTTATTTGGTTTAACTTTTAAACACAACTAGCCACCTAAACAAAACGTAGGTGGTTATAAAAAAATAACCACGAAGGCTAATGCGGAAGCTCCGCTTCCGCCTTAGCCTTCTAACCTAACGTATCCAAGTCAGATTGAGCGGGGTTAATCTTGTAGTGCGCATATTTTGAGAAAGGGACATTTTGAGTAAAGGACATTTCACGAAAAGGACTTTTTGAGAAAAGAACATTTCGCGAAAAGGACATTTTGTAAAAAGGACATTTCGAGAAAAGGACATTTTGGGAAAAGGACATTTTGAGAAAGGACATTTCGAGAAAAGGACATTATGAGATGAGACGGTCAATTTTTTCGTCTCATCTCATAATGTCCTTTTCTCATAATATGTGCACTACAGGATTAACCCCACTCAATCTGACTTGGATACGGTAGGTTAGAAGGCTAAGGCGGAAGCGGAGCGCAGCGGAGCTTCCGCATTAGCCTTCGTGGTTATTTTTTTTATAACTACCTAAGTTTTGTTTAGGTGGCTATAAAAAAATAACATCAAATTTACCAAGTGAGTGCTGGTAACTTGGATGGTTATGAATAAAAAAGGACCGGGGTTAATCCTGTAGTGTACATATTTTGAGAAAGGGACATTTTGAGAAAAGGACATTTCGCCATGGGACATTTAAGAATTTAAGTTTTGGAAATTTATGTTGATTTATTTATACTAACAATTAAAGAATTTGATTAATATAACTCGATGTTTTTTTATTAGAGATTTATCTGTCATTCTGCGAATCTGTCATTCTGCGAATAAGCCCCGCTGAGGCGAATCACCGGGGGACGGCCAGGCAGCTTCCCCTTCAATGTCATTGTAAATGACTTGCCGGGGGAGAAGCCTAGCCTGTTTCTGGTCCCCCAATCCGAAATAAGTTCCATGGCGCATGAGGCCGAGGCCTCTATGCCGGCGCGGGTGTTCGACTCAACAAGGACTGTTACGTCATCTGCGTACGCTACGAGTTGGACTCCATGCGGGTATGGCAGCAGAAACAGGTCATCCATGAGGAGGTTCCACAGAGAGGGTCCCAACACCGAGCCCTGCGGACACCCCATGGTGGAGGTTTTCCACATGACCTCGCTGCCGACGAAGAAGCCGACCCTTCGGTCGGTGAAGTAGCTCACCAACATCCGATAGATGTTTGGTGGGCATCCTCCGTTCTTCGCCTTCAACAAGATCATGGGCCACCACGCGTTATCAAACGCCCCCGATATGTCCAGGAACACAGCCTGGACGTACTTCGATTCGCTTTCAGACACCACCGTCTGAATAGCCCGAAGTGCAGTCAGCGTAGACCTACCCCTGGTGAACCCATGCTGGCAGGATGACGCGGTGCGCAAGATGTTAGGAGCGCAGCGTAGCATCACCCGTTCCAGGATCTTGCCCAACGTCGAGAGGAGCGTGACGGGGCGATACGCTTTAGGATCAGTCGGTGGTCGATCATTTCCTTTCGGAATGACGACCAGTCTCCCGTCCTTCCACGCATCTGGAAAGGTGCCCTCTTCCACGCAAAGACCAAATAAACGCGATAGCTCGGAGCCAGCTGCGCGGCACACATGTTTTACCGGTTTAGGCGTACAATGTCAGAAACGCAAAATGACAGATTCGCAGAATGGCAAATGTTGGCATTTTTTCGCAAATGGTCAGAAACGCAAAAAGACAGATTCGCAAAATGGCAGAATCGCAATATGACAGATTCGCAAAATGACAGAATCGCAATATGACAGATTCGCAAAATGCCAGATCTTAGTTTTGCGAGTGATTCCGATTTAACCATTATTTTTCTTTTTATTTGGTTTAACTTTTAAACACAACTAGCCACCTAAACAAAACGTAGGTGGTTATAAAAAAATAACCACGAAGGCTAATGCGGAAGCTCCGCTTCCGCCTTAGCCTTCTAACCTAACGTATCCAAGTCAGATTGAGCGGGGTTAATCTTGTAGTGCGCATATTTTGAGAAAGGGACATTTTGAGTAAAGGACATTTCACGAAAAGGACTTTTTGAGAAAAGAACATTTCGCGAAAAGGACATTTTGTAAAAAGGACATTTCGAGAAAAGGACATTTTGGGAAAAGGACATTTTGAGAAAGGACATTTCGAGAAAAGGACATTATGAGATGAGACGGTCAATTTTTTCGTCTCATCTCATAATGTCCTTTTCTCATAATATGTGCACTACAGGATTAACCCCACTCAATCTGACTTGGATACGGTAGGTTAGAAGGCTAAGGCGGAAGCGGAGCGCAGCGGAGCTTCCGCATTAGCCTTCGTGGTTATTTTTTTTATAACTACCTAAGTTTTGTTTAGGTGGCTATAAAAAAATAACATCAAATTTACCAAGTGAGTGCTGGTAACTTGGATGGTTATGAATAAAAAAGGACCGGGGTTAATCCTGTAGTGTACATATTTTGAGAAAGGGACATTTTGAGAAAAGGACATTTCGCCATGGGACATTTAAGAATTTAAGTTTTGGAAATTTATGTTGATTTATTTATACTAACAATTAAAGAATTTGATTAATATAACTCGATGTTTTTTTATTAGAGATTTATCTGTCATTCTGCGAATCTGTCATTCTGCGAATCTGTCATTTTGCGAATCTGTCATTCTGCGAATCTGTCATTCTGCGAATCTGTCATTCTGCGAATCTGTCATTAAGCGAATCTGTCATTTTGCGACACCTGGCATTATGCGTTTCTGTCAATTCGCTAATCTGTCATTTTGCGTTTCTGACATTGTACGCCTAAACCGTTTTACCATGCGTGCCGAAATCCCATCTCTTCCCGGAGCCGTGCTGGGTAATTCCCGGACTATTTTCTCTAACACTTCCAACGATGGGGGAGCCGCATCCCGACCCGAGGGAGCGCAGGCCGCCATGAGTCTAACTCGTCTGTGATAGACGGTGTCCGTAGCGACGTCATCGTCCGGACACAGCGCGTGAACGAGGGTCCTCATGGCGGTGCGCGCGTCCCCAGCGTAGCCCTCAATATACTTTAGACCGTTAATAACATTGGGCGGCGGCCTCAGACGCCCGCTCGCCGCTCTGTACGCAAGACCCCAGGGGTCTTGGTTACCCGTGTCAGCCAGTTCCCGGAAAAAGTCGGATTGCGCCTTCCCCATCATAGCCTTATATTTACTACGGCACTCATGATAGTAATCTTTCGCACTTTCCTCCCATTCCCCCATACCTCTCTTTCTATTCACTTGCCACACTTTCCTAGCTTTATTAGTCCTTTTACGCATGGCCTCCAGTGCTGGAGACCACCATTCATAGCCTGATGCACGCCTCCTTGTTCCGCCTGTACCACAACATTCAATCGCCGTTCGTACAATAATGTTTGTGAACACCTTACTTACCACATTCGCAGATTTACTCCAGTTCACACTGCCCACCCGCTCGTGGATTAGGGTCTGGAACCGTTCCCAGTTCACACCGCGTTCCCGAAACCTCAAAGGAGCCTCCGACGACTCCGATGCCCCGGCGTGTTGGCGGGATACAGCAATCGAGAATGTGATCAGCCGATGGTCGCTGTTGCTGGAGTCCTCGTGTACTGTCCAGTCACCTGTGCGCAGTCCCCCCGCCGTCAAAGTGAGGTCTATGTTAGACTCCCCGTTCTCGGTGAGGAATGTAGCGGGTTGCCCTGGCCTATTCTCAATGTAGAGTCTTCGTCCGGCGATGAAGTCCTCCATCTGTTGGCGCTTGTAGGTGACATTTGCTCCTCTTCCCACATAATTCCTCTCTGGACAGTACCACATGGGCGAATGGGCGTTGCTGCCTACGCCCACTAACACCTTCTTCCCACGCAGAGCATCCAAAACCGCACCAAGGTGTTGCAGGTGCACGGCGATATCGTCGGCGTACTGGAAGTAGGCACAAACAACGTGGATATTAGGATATACATGACACACCAGGCAATGGCTGTTGCTCAGGTGTTGCAGGATCGTAAGAGGCAGGTCCAGCCTTGCTATAAAGAGGCCGCACTTGGGATCGTTGCCAACACGGAGGAGGTTCTCTGGGGGTCCACCTAGTTGATCCCCGAGGTATGGCTCCTGTACCAGTACGAGATCCAGGCCTGCGTCCGCAGCGATGGAGTGAAGTTCCGCCGTGTTGGCTGCCGATCCCTGCAGATTCAGTTGACCTACCCTTAATGCGCTGGTGTGTCGTCTATCCATAATTTGTGCTGGAGATAGCCCGTTGCTCTGCGTGCCTCCTCGCTGGACAGTCCCTGTGGTTAGTTTTGTGCGCTATTGCCGGTCCTTTCCTACCGAGTTTTCTGCACGTGGCGCAGCAGGTTTCCGTAGCCTGGCACTCCTCGGCTTTATGTCCGTCCACACCGCATTTGCCGCAGGTCATCGATGCAGCCCTGCAATACTTCTCCGGGTGCCCGTGCATCTGACATTTCCGGCAACAGGTAACGTCTACGAAGTCGTAGACGTCGACTACGTCCCACCCAATGTAGACTTTGCCCCGATCTATTAGAGTCTTCCGCATTGCCGGCGTGCACTCGCAGATCCACATACGCCTATTGTTATATCTGTTCCTGCTGAACATTGGCTTTACCTTTGCCTGCACCTCCTCAAGCGTGCCGTGTTCCTTTAGGTTCTGCTCGTATAACTCAGCCATGAACTCCTCCGCCTTCAGGTCCCCGTTCACGCTTGTCATGGACACCAGCGGCCTCTTCTCTCTGGGTTCCACCACGCGCAGAGTCGCCGGCACCGCCGCCCGCAAGGTCTGGGCATCGTTTGCGCTAGTGGTCTCCACCAGCAATCCCGCGCCGCCAGTTCGTCTCACCCCGTGGACCTTGATTCCCAGGTTGGCGGGGTTGATGGAATTCTGCAGGACCTTTTTCGTATCGGACGCCGTCTTTAGGACTTCCTTCTGGTCCTCTGCAGGGTATACCGCCACTACTGGACCGACGCGTCTCGGAATAGGCGACGGATCATGATACCTGCCCGTCCGTATAGCCCTCGAGTAGCTCACCAGTTGTTCCTGCTCAGACAGCCCCACTGCTACCTCCGCTTGGCGCTCCACAGCTCTGGTCTCCGCTACAGCCAGCCGCGCGATGAGGGCCGTGATGATGGACCCGGCTGATGCGACGTGCTGCCCAATCCCCGCGATCTCCTCCTTATTGAGCTTGCTGGTCTTGCTGCGGACCGGGGAGACGGACAGTCCCCTCCACCAACCTCATGGTCCCTCCAGCCATCTTGGCTATATGGACCGAATCATCAGGAGTTACGCGCCGTACTTGCGTGTGCTCTTTCCGGCGCGCACGTTGTAGACTCCCTCAATTGACTGTCCCGGCCCTCTCCCATTCTGGGCGGCCTTGCCGTCCTGGCGTGAGTGTCGCCTTTGCGACAGACGTTACAAATTACGCCTTCGTCGTCCGCTAGCGCTAGCCCAAGTTCTCCAGCCTGCTCCTGATTTTGTGCCAGCCACGCGCGAAGTCCCGGAGCCGCCGAAAGTTATCCTCAGTGGAGACAAGTTCGCGGTAGTATGCAGGCCCTTCTCCTTCACAGGTGAGCCCATTCAGCATCTTTTCACGCAATTCCTCATAAAGGGGGCACCTCCACAGAGCGTGGTCACGACTTTCATCTTCCTCTCCGCAGTAACAAAGGCTATCCTCACACAGCTTCATATCATACAGTCTCTTCCTAAAGCATCCGTGGCCAGTCAGAATCTGAGAAATTTCGTAGTCCGGCTCGATCCAGGTTGCCCTGAGGCGAGCCGACACTTCCGGGAAGAAACAGAACAGGTCCCTACCCTTTTCCTCGCCTTCCCATTTCTGTTGCCATGAGGCAACAGTCTCCTCGAAAATTTTCTTACTCTCGACCCTGAGCTCCTTCCTGTCGAGGTGTCTCAGCTCGTCTATCCTGCCAGCACGTTCCACCTCCAAATCCGCTGGTAGCACCCCCGCCAAAACGGGTAGTGCCGCGGTGCTGACTGATCGGTAGGCCTTGGTGAGAAGCACCAAGGCCGAGCGCTGTGTACGTCGCAGTACGCCCCCCACCATGTTGATGGCCACGCGTCTCCACCAGCATCCAGCCGCGTACGTCACAACTGGGACGTACGCACCTCGATACAGGACTTTAAGAGCCCTGTACCGAACCCCCCAGGATGAGGCCGAGACACGCGACATCTTTCCGTACGCTGCTGCGGCCCGTTCCCCCACAGACAGGGCATGCTCCCTGAAGCTCTGACCTGAGTCCACTACCACACCGAGCACTTTTGTAGACGACGTTCCCTTGACTGCAGCCCCGCTGAGGCGAATCACCGGGGGACGGCCAGGCAGCTTCCCCTTCAATGTCATTGTAAATGACTTGCCGGGGGAGAAGCCTAGCCTGTTTCTGGTCCCCCAATCCGAAATAAGTTCCATGGCGCATGAGGCCGAGGCCTCTATGCCGGCGCGGGTGTTCGACTCAACAAGGACTGTTACGTCATCTGCGTACGCTACGAGTTGGACTCCATGCGGGTATGGCAGCAGAAACAGGTCATCCATGAGGAGGTTCCACAGAGAGGGTCCCAACACCGAGCCCTGCGGACACCCCATGGTGGAGGTTTTCCACATGACCTCGCTGCCGACGAAGAAGCCGACCCTTCGGTCGGTGAAGTAGCTCACCAACATCCGATAGATGTTTGGTGGGCATCCTCCGTTCTTCGCCTTCAACAAGATCATGGGCCACCACGCGTTATCAAACGCCCCCGATATGTCCAGGAACACAGCCTGGACGTACTTCGATTCGCTTTCAGACACCACCGTCTGAATAGCCCGAAGCGCAGTCAGCGTAGACCTACCCCTGGTGAACCCATGCTGGCAGGATGACGCGGTGCGCAAGATGTTAGGAGCGCAGCGTAGCATCACCCGTTCCAGGATCTTGCCCAACGTCGAGAGGAGCGTGACGGGGCGATACGCTTTAGGATCAGTCGGTGGTCGATCATTTCCTTTCGGAATGACGACCAGTCTCCCGTCCTTCCACGCATCTGGAAAGGTGCCCTCTTCCACGCAAAGACCAAATAAACGCGATAGCTCGGAGCCAGCTGCGCGGCACACATGTTTTACCATGCGTGCCGAAATCCCATCTCTTCCCGGAGCCGTGCTGGGTAATTCCCGGACTATTTTCTCTAACACTTCCAACGATGGGGGAGCCGCATCCCGACCCGAGGGAGCGCAGGCCGCCATGAGTCTAACTCGTCTGTGATAGACGGTGTCCGTAGCGACGTCATCGTCCGGACACAGCGCGTGAACGAGGGTCCTCATGGCGGTGCGCACGTCCCCAGCGTAGCCCTCAATATACTTTAGACCGTTAATAACATTGGGCGGCGGCCTCAGACGCCCGCTCGCCGCTCTGTACGCAAGACCCCAGGGGTCTTGGTTACCCGTGTCAGCCAGTTCCCGGAAAAAGTCGGATTGCGCCTTCCCCATCATAGCCTTATATTTACTACGGCACTCATGATAGTAATCTTTCGCACTTTCCTCCCATTCCCCCATACCTCTCTTTCTATTCACTTGCCACACTTTCCTAGCTTTATTAGTCCTTTTACGCATGGCCTCCAGTGCTGGAGACCACCATTCATAGCCTGATGCACGCCTCCTTGTTCCGCCTGTACCACAACATTCAATCGCCGTTCGTACAATAATGTTTGTGAACACCTTACTTACCACATTCGCAGATTTACTCCAGTTCACACTGCCCACCCGCTCGTGGATTAGGGTCTGGAACCGTTCCCAGTTCACACCGCGTTCCCGAAACCTCAAAGGAGCCTCCGACGACTCCGATGCCCCGGCGTGTTGGCGGGATACAGCAATCGAGAATGTGATCAGCCGATGGTCGCTGTTGCTGGAGTCCTCGTGTACTGTCCAGTCACCTGTGCGCAGTCCCCCCGCCGTCAAAGTGAGGTCTATGTTAGACTCCCCGTTCTCGGTGAGGAATGTAGCGGGTTGCCCTGGCCTATTCTCAATGTAGAGTCTTCGTCCGGCGATGAAGTCCTCCATCTGTTGGCGCTTGTAGGCGACATTTGCTCCTCTTCCCACATAATTCCTCTCTGGACAGTACCACATGGGCGAATGGGCGTTGCTGTCTACGCCCACTAACACCTTCTTCCCACGCAGAGCATCCAAAACCGCACCAAGGTGTTGCAGGTGCACGGCGATATCGTCGGCGTACTGGAAGTAGGCACAAACAACGTGGATATTAGGATATACATGACACACCAGGCAATGGCTGTTGCTCAGGTGTTGCAGGATCGTAAGAGGCAGGTCCAGCCTTGCTATAAAAAGGCCGCACTTGGGATCGTTGCCAACACGGAGGAGGTTCTCTGGGGGTCCACCTAGTTGATCCCCGAGGTATGGCTCCTGTACCAGTACGAGATCCAGGCCTGCGTCCGCAGCGATGGAGTGAAGTTCCGCCGTGTTGGCTGCCGATCCCTGCAGATTCAGTTGACCTACCCTTAATGCGCTGGTGTGTCGCCTATCCATAATTTGTGCTGGAGATAGCCCGTTGCTCTGCGTGCCTCCTCGCTGGACAGTCCCTGTGGTTAGTTTTGTGCGCTATTGCCGGTCCTTTCCTACCGAGTTTTCTGCACGTGGCGCAGCAGGTTTCCGTAGCCTGGCACTCCTCGGCTTTATGTCCGTCCACACCGCATTTGCCGCAGGTCATCGATGCAGCCCTGCAATACTTCTCCGGGTGCCCGTGCATCTGACATTTCCGGCAACAGGTAACGTCTACGAAGTCGTAGACGTCGACTACGTCCCACCCAATGTAGACTTTGCCCCGATCTATTAGAGTCTTCCGCATTGCCGGCGTGCACTCGCAGATCCACATACGCCTATTGTTATATCTGTTCCTGCTGAACATTGGCTTTACCTTTGCCTGCACCTCCTCAAGCGTGCCGTGTTCCTTTAGGTTCTGCTCGTATAACTCAGCCATGAACTCCTCCGCCTTCAGGTCCCCGTTCACGCTTGTCATGGACACCAGCGGCCTCTTCTCTCTGGGTTCCGCCACGCGCAGAGTCGCCGGCACCGCCGCCCGCAAGGTCTGGGCATCGTTTGCGCTAGTGGTCTCCACCAGCAATCCCGCGCCGCCAGTTCGTCTCACCCCGTGGACCTTGATTCCCAGGTTGGCGGGGTTGATGGAATTCTGCAGGACCTTTTTCGTATCGGACGCCGTCTTTAGGACTTCCTTCTGGTCCTCTGCGGGGTATACCGCCACTACTGGACCGACGCGTCTCGGAATAGGCGACGGATCATGATACCTGCCCGTCCGTATAGCCCTCGAGTAGCTCACCAGTTGTTCCTGCTCAGACAGCCCCACTGCTACCTCCGCTTGGCGCTCCACAGCTCTGGTCTCCGCTACAGCCAGCCGCGCGATGAGGGCCGTGATGATGGACCCGGCTGATGCGACGTGCTGCCCAATCCCCGCGATCTCCTCCTTATTGAGCTTGCTGGTCTTGCTGCGGACCATCTCCATGATGCCAGTTGTTGCAGCATTGGCCTGGTCCGCGATGATCAACAGGTCCGCAGTTGACAGGCCCGAGGTTACCGTTGGTGTTGGAGTTTCCATTGACTTCGCTACCGTAGGTGTTGCTAATCCTGTTGAGAGGCCCGCGGTCAAAATGCCCGCCACTGGTGGTGCCGCTGTCTTACGAAGGGTTTGTACTTTTCGCCTGACCGCTTCCTGCACCTCTTCTGGCGAGCACAATGGCCGTTTTCCAGAGGATGCCAGCGGGGGAGGCAGCTGTTCCCTCGGTGGCGGCGATGTCGCCATCGTCATCGGAGTGCTGAACAGCCCCGGAGGGGTGCGCAGCAAGGAGGCCCTCGGTCTGAAGCCCGCTTCTGCACTCAATTCCTCGAGCGCGCGCAGCTCCTGTTCCTTCTGCTCCATTTGCTCGTCCAGAATTCGGCGGAAGTCGTCGGACTCGTTGTCCGCCATGATGGATAGGGGGTGAAGCCCCCTACCCCAAAATGTTTAACTAGCTAACTACGGAACTATTGTCTAAAGTTGCGAATTAAAACGGGGTCAAACAAAAGCTTGTGTAGAACGGGGGCACAACACGCAGGAACGTCCACACAAATTGCGGAGATCACAAAAATATACTGGTCCCCCACCAGGGGCGTGGGGGGGGGGTGGGGGGGGGTCGGGGGTCACACAGTAATTAGTCCTATAAGGGGCACAGCACGAAAGAACACTTAGTCAGAATTACAAAAACACAAATAGTTCTGGTCCACCACCGGTCTGGGGGGGGGGGGTCCGGGGACACACAAAAAGTTATTCTACTAGGGGAGCACAACACAAGGGAACACTAAGTCACAGTCACTAAAAGTCACAAAAAGTACCGGTCCGATGGTATACAGATGTGATTTTACCATATATAGAGCGATACACGAAGGCGGCCGCCGACGACGCGTAGCACGGCGCGTAGACGCACAGGCGCGCAGCACTCAGGCGCGTAGCACCCAAGCGCGTAGGCGCGTAGGCGCGTAGGCGCGCAGTCGCGCAGCCGCGTAGCACCCGCTACGCAGGGCAAGCGCTGACCTGCACCCACCTGTCGTCGATGCGGCGAAGTTGCAGTTCGACGAAAGGCCAACAGATGGCCACAGCGTCGCCCACCCTGATGCACGCACGGCGCCTCCTAGCGTCAATTCACGAAGTCAAGTGACAGCTGCACTGACAGCTATGGCAACCGTCAACCAACCATCAATGTCAGATAATGTATTAAACGTCACTGTCGCGATTTGACACACACACTTCACTCAACCTGTCAACGTCACTGTCGCGGTCGGCAGCTGTCAGTTAAAACTGACAGCTGTCTAAAGTCACACCAAAGAACCTCACAAGCGTCACTGTCGCGGCCAGCAGCTGTCAGGGGTGACAACGTCAAGATAACGTTGTCAAGTTGACAACGTCAGTTGCCAACGCCACCCACTGACAGCCGTCAAGTGTCAATGTCACTCACAGAATAACACCACGCTATCGTCGCCCACGTGACTTAGCCACAATTGAGGAATATCTACCCCCAATTGTAGAAAGTGCACGAGTTTAACTAATAAAGCTATGAAAACACTGTAAGAACTAACTGAAAAACTATAAAGTGTACTGAAGCACTAAAAACAGTTGCCAGTAACTCACTGTTTGCTATCCACGCCGGCAAACGGCTCCACAACGCGTCCAATTTCGCCACACGTGCACACCAACACTTGGCACTCAAATCCACACAGTTTTACTATAAATACACTGAATTGTACAATAATAGCTGCATATAACTGAAGTTAACACCCTCGGTAACACGGTCGTGTAATAAAACCTGAATAATTTTTCAGATATCCGCAGAAATAATTTTTCAAAACGGAGCACCTCGCGCACACGTCCGTACACTGCGAGAGCGAACGACGAAGTCGGAAATGCGGTAATCCCTTCATGCGCGTCCCTAATTATATCGCAAGGCAGTATGCTCCCTTAAGAGAATCATAGTTATTCCCGCCGCCGCGCCGTTTTCAAACGTGAATACATTTGCGGGGTTAACTTACAAGCCCCAAAGCAGTGCCGCCGGTTGCCCACTTTTTATCAACGACCTGCTCCACCGAACGAGCTTCACCAATCTGTTCAAGCTTCACCAGTCTGCCATCGTATAGAGAAGATATCATACACGTTTATAGTGTGTGTGAAAATGGAGTAGAGAGGCGTAGTATGCAAACGTCCTGCAATAAGTATTCAGCAATTGATATATTTTCTGACGTCTAATGTTAAGTATTAAATTTCAATCTAAATGTTACAGCCATTCACACTCTCAAACACCCACATCTATACATATAACAATACAATAATAGAATAAAACATGTAGGTACGTTGAATATGTTTAAACAGTTTCATTTAGTCTGCCTTAACCTTAGCTCTGATGACAATTTTAAAACCTATCTAAAACAAAGATGGCCGCCGCTATTAAATGAGTACCTACATATTTTTCAAAACTACTTCAATTTGGGGATCAAATAAAAGTGCTAAACTATTAGAATAGAGTACACTAAATTTTTAAAAACTCAGAAAGGATATTGAAGCATAAAAAGTATATAAGTAAATAATTCTTTTTAGGCTTCAAATATATTATTATTGTTTGTGTCCGGTATAAGTAGGTAATGAGAAATGCCGATTTCCATCACATCACAAATTTACACAGACGCAGTCGCGGGCAACAACAAACCAATAGTTATATTATAGTAAATACCACACCAATACTGGTTGAATTTATAGTCGTTCTGGAGCGGAAAAGTTTAGGCACAGTTTCGATAACAGAACCGATCGGCACTGTCAATTTGAAAATCAACAAAAAAAATTACGAAAATGTACGCCTGAACGCACGCATGAACGCACCGCAGTCAACGTGGACCCGTTGCCAAGTAACGTAGGTAGGTAACGCGCTCGCTCGGCGGCGCCAGCTGCTGTCTGCGAGCGGCGCAGTAACTATTTAGTGATCTGTGACCCGGCGGCGGACGGCGCACAGTACCGGCAGTACCGCCGCGCCGCCGCGACTCCCGCGCAGACAGAACGTTCGTCACGATTTTCAAAATTGAGTCGACGTCATTCAGTGCGAAATATTCAAACGAACAGTGCGTGAATACCTTTTTTTTAACGTGAGGAAAATCCTACATGGATGCTATGCCGGACACTTACCGACTAAAAACCACACGTTCTGTACCTAATGTCGTTGGGAGTCCCGGGTAAGCCCTCGTAAGGATGACCCCCAGGATTCCCAACAAATCTTGGTTACCACTGCGGCCTCATGTAGGGGGTTTGGATGCTAGCCCGCTTCTATGGGAGGTTGTTCACATCACGAGTTTCGTACTCTTGAAGTACGAAACTAGTGATGAATTAAGAATTGCGCAGTGTGATAGAGTGGACGCTTTTGAAATAGTGAAAAGTGAAGACAATAGCATAAAACGTGTCCGTTTATGTATCACAAGTTCAGGACTCCATTTTGAGCAGTGAGGTACAGGGATGCGTAAATAAACTGTAAATAGGTAGGTTAGGTCTAGATATTTAAGTTGAATATTTTGTTCGCGTTTATTTTCATTACCTATTAGTACATAGACCTTATTAATTTATCGTTAAACAGCTAAAACAGCACAATAATAAAGTATTTCCGACGGTTCTAAGCCCGTGTTGAGTATAAAGAAGCACTTTTGACCTCCCAAAATGGTTCCATGATTGATTCCGAGTAACTATTTCGGGTCCAGAACGCCTAAAAATTACCACCTACTACCTTACCTACCCACATAAATGAGTATAAGCTGTGACAGCTATTATAAGATGGTGCTGTCATTATAACAATAACTCCTGACGTTTTATTATAGGTATTATTGCTCTGAACGACCTATTACATATTTGTTTCAGGAGTTATTTGAATATTGGTAACTTTTATATAGGTAGGTATATCAAAAGATGGTAGTTATTATAAGTAGGTAGGTATATTATTGTGTTGTTTATTGTCTTTGTTTCTAATTATATAATCTAGTAGTGGATAGTGTGGATACTATCATATAAGTAGGTATCTAAGCACTTATTATACGTAAGCCTTCTAAAAATATGTTTATAATAAATGTTTTGTACTTTTACGTGATAATTTTAAAAAGTGTACCTACTTACTTAATACTAATTATATTACTTTTAATGGTGAAAACTGTTTTATTTTGACTGCAATGAAGGTAAAAGGTACATTACACAGTAAGTATAACCAAAGATAATATAATAGTATTACATACAGATCGGCAACTTCCTGCCTCCCACTGAGTAAGCTTCCCCATCCCCCACCAAAGTTGATGTGTCTATTGCCGTGACAGTACTTGAGAGAGTGTCACTGCGTTGCATTACGTATAACTTCCTACGTACTTTGTGCTATTGCTGCTATTGCTTTGGTTTAATTTGTGCTTAGCCGAGGGTAGATTTGAAAAAAAGTACCTACATACATGAGATTGCGTTCTGTTCCTTATTATTTTGTTTCTATAGCTAGTGTCCCTAGTATACTCACACACACAATGTTCAATTAAGAACATAATGCAATCAAATTTGCAACTCATCACTCAGCCGCGCTCCAAAGGTCGGCTGTAATCATCAAAATATTTGACCAAGATTCAAACTACTGCAGAGGGAATTTACACCGATGGCACACTAATAAACACCCATACTTGTGTACTTAGGATAATTTTAATATATAAGAACAATTATTTTGTAAATAAATCAGTCATTACGTCTCACCCGACTTTGACTCATTCCCTTCGGTCTATTCTTCAGTGCTGATATAATTGTGGGTCGACCACTACCCTTTATGGTGTTCAGCGGCGAATCTGAAGAATAAGCCAACCACCTCACTTACCACCACTACCCCTCACTGTGGCCAAGACACCCTTAGCCTCAGCAGTCGTATGAGTCTGTGCGATTGGCAGTGAGTAATCTCTCCGCATCCTGGACATCCTTCCAACCATCCGTCTGCCACCTTAGGTCGCATGGTGCAGGCATCCCGTAACTATCTATCTATGTATATATTCACCAGACTAGGTATATGCTAGGCTAGGGCCTTAGGGTACTAGGGACGTTAGGGTTCGTTAGGAACTTAGCGTGTTAGGTAGATACGTTAGGGTTAAAATCACACTATAGGGTAGAACAGAGCCTTAGCGAATTAGGCACGTTAGGGTTCAATAGGGACTTGCGTGTTAGGTAGGGCTCCGTAGGTTCTTACCTTATAGTTGTGCGCGTACAGTCGGTTACAATTAGGGTGACGGCTGTACATTGGTCCTTCGAGCCGGATTATATTGTTATCTTTATCTTCATGTCTTCTTGATTCAAGCATTCACATTACGTGTATATTAGTGTCATAGTGTGGGTGAAACTGAAAACGAACATTTTTGTATGGAGTTTCCGCCCTGTGGTATGACAGAACAGAACTGCTGTCACAATTTATAAGGCACAGCTCTCAGATTGCACTATGTATATCCATTAGCGAGCAAAACCGCTGTTACTTCAAACAACTCACGCGCTAATGGTTGGTCTGCAGTTACTTAAAATTCTTCGGACTTAAAAACCAGCGAATTCGCTCGCCGGTTTGTGCATGCTTGAAATTCTAAGTAACCTTGTCTTGGCATAACACTATGCGCAGCGGCGGGTGAGGTGCGGGGGCCGGGACCAACTGGGAGGACGCAATCTGTGAACCAAGTATCTTGCTATAAGTTGCAAGATGTGACCAACACTATTTACCAGAGGATAATGCTATACACAAAACAAGCAACTCACGTGGAACAGTCCCCCGCAGACGTCACAGCGGAGGTCACTCGCTGCTGTCTGCGGCTCGTCAGTGAACAGTTTACTGCAAAGTACAACAACATCGATTGTATTACTTACTAGATCGCAGTGAAACTGCTTATAAGCTAGAAAAGCCGCTCTCTCGAATTAGATGATGCTCGCGGTTTCGGTACCCGTTCCGGCTTCCGTGGGAACATATTTCCGGGATAAATAATATATAAATAAATATTTGTGGTGTTGGGGTCTCAGGTGGTAGGTTCGCTGATGTAATAATAGAAAGCAGGCACAAGTACAATGCTGTATGTCGAGCGGTGGACCGGTGCATAGGTAATGCTTGTCGGTTGTGCACTTGATGTGCCGATGTACTTGAATGTGGTGTCTCCGCTCCTCTCCGCCGCAGCAAGGGCGTGGTGAGACGCGCGTAGGCAGAGCTGTGTTGGGAATAGGATCGATTCTCAACAGTGGACATTCATACACAACATCTTCTAGCCCAAATTAAGCTAATATAAGTTTGTGCTGTGGGATCTAGACGACTCACGATTTTGTGGGGGGAGGGGGGGGGGGGCAGACATACAATATGAGATATTTTATTTAACCGACTTCAAAAAAGGAGGAGGTTACTCAATTTTTTTTTTTTTTTTTATGTTTGTTCGCGCAGAACTCCGTTGTTTATGGACCGATTTGAAATATTTTTTTTTTCATTCGAAAATAGATACTCCCAAGGTGGTCCCATTTTAAGGAAGTCAGGATCTGATGATGGCATCCTGGAGAAATCAAAGGAACTTTTAAAAATTGTAGCGGCATCTGGGGCATTTGTAATTTTTTTTATTAAAGGCTTTAAAGTAGTACAACGTAATGAAGGTCTGGAGTCGATCTGATGATGAAGACGAAAGATAGTAGAGAGAATTCCCTTACGATATACAGCAGTTACCTTGTGTTTGGGCTTGATTAATTTGTACTGTCGAGAACTTTACAGCTAGATAGATAGATTTTCAGTCTACACGTCACTAAAAATGGTGAAAAAAAATTTTTAACAAAAAAGAAACCGACTTCAAACAAAATTAAAAACTGAAAAATAAAATTTACTTAACACAAAGTTAGTATATTCTGATTAATCAGATATCATTAAATATAATACCGAAGTCGGTGCCAATATGACTATGAGAGAGATTAATAATACCAAGCTAAGCCTACATAGTTTTACTGGGCACCGATTTCTGTATTATATTTAATGATATCTGATTAATCAGAATATACTAACTTTGTGTCAAGTAAATTTTATTTTTCAGTTTTTAATTTTGTTTGAAGTCGGTTTCTTTTTTGTAAAAATTTTTTTTCTGAGACAATTCAATGACATATTGAAAAACTTCACTTGTACTGTTCCACAACATTTATATTATTGTAATACCTAACGGTTTCGCCTTTCAGCATTCTCAAAGGCTATATTTCAATGATTCAAGGATACAATTCAATGAGATAAATCAACGATTTTATGAGAGGAGGGGTGGGGGGATGTTGGGCGGTATCTACTACCGAGCTCATACTGGACTAATCAGATCATACTGGGCAAATAGCATCTTTCAAGATCACAAGAGAAAAAGTTAAAAGACGTAAAATATTATGTAGACCAGTAACTAGTGACCGCTTGGAACGTATGCGAGTTGGACTTTGCAATAAACTTCCATTTTTAGACACTGGCTTAGATCCAAATGTAATGTATAAGTTATTTTTTGATTCCTTTTACAATGAGTTCAACTCCGTATTCAAGTCTAAGGAAGTCACAATCGGTGATAGGCCAGCCTTCAGTGAATGGGCCACTGAGGATATACATAAAAGTAGACAAAAACTGTATGAGCTATACTCAGAAAGACAGCTTAATAGAACAGATGAATTTCTAAATTATGATAAAACTTATTCAAAAAAGTTTAAAGCAGACTGCTTAGCAGCCAAAAGAAAGTATATAAGTAATAAAATTCTCAATAGTGTAGACAAAGTTAAATCTACTTGGAAAATAATTAACGCAGAAAGAGGCCAAGCAAAATCGAATGATAATAATTTTAAACTTAAAGTAAATGGCAACATAATTACAACAGATGCCGAAGTCGCTAACGAATTTGAACAATTTTTTTCTCGAATTCCAGTAGATTTGACCAGAGCCCTAGGTTCTTCTACCCCAATAGCAGAATCCTTGTTAAAAGCAAATGTTCCTTGCTGTAATGAAATATTTAAATTCAGTAAAATTAGTATACACACTGTCATAAAAACTTTTAAATCTTTAAATATTAAGAAAACTGCTGACCTCTGGGGAATTTCTGTACATTTAGTTAATTCGTTAATTGAAATGGTTGCCCCTGAATTATCAATAATATTTAATAATTGTGTTGATAGTGGTGTGTTTCCTGACTTTATGAAGTTTAGTAAAATAACTCCTCTGTTTAAATCGGGTAGCACCTCAGATCCGTCCAATTTTCGTCCTATTTCTGTACTACCCACGTTTAGTAAAATCTTTGAAAAGGTAATGCTTAATCAAATGCAAAATCATTTTAATACAAATAAACTATTCATTACTAAACAATTCGGTTTCACGCGAGGTCGGTCTACCACGGATGCTGGCATCAAATTGTTAGAGTGTATATATGAGGCCTGGGAGGAGTCGTATGATGCTTATGGTGTATTCTGCGACTTATCTAAGGCCTTCGATTGTGTCCAGCATCAGACTTTAATTCAAAAACTTGATCATTATGGAATCCGGGGGACGGCCTTGGATTTAATTAGATCTTACCTTAGAGATAGAGTACAGAGAGTAGTTATAAATGGTAAACAGTCAAATGGCTCTGCTGTAACAATGGGGGTGCCTCAGGGTTCAATTCTGGGACCTTTTCTATTTTTAGTGTACATAAATGATCTCCCTCACCTTATAAGAGACGATCACGAGGTAGTTTTGTTTGCTGATGACACATCTTTAATATTTAAAGTTGAACGTGGACAACGCGATCTTGACGAAGTAAACAATGCCCTCTCTAGGGTAGTCCACTGGTTTAACGCTAATAATTTATTGTTAAACGAAACTAAAACAAAATGTATTAGATTCACCTTGCCAAATGTTAGGCTCGTTAACGCCAGTATTAGGATTAGGGATGATCAAGTAGAATTGGTCGATGAAACTGTCTTTCTGGGCATAAAGTTAGACTCCAACTTGCAGTGGGGGCCTCATATCGAGAAAGTCTCGGGCAGACTGAGCTCTGCAGCCTATGCCGTTAAAAAGATCCGACAACTGACAGACATTAGAACAGCGCGTCTTGTCTACTTTAGCTACTTCCACAGTGTCATGACCTATGGCATACTATTATGGGGTAACGCTGCCGACATCGAATGTATCTTTGTGTTGCAGAAAAGGGCTGTCCGGGCTATCTATGGTATGGGGTTTCGGGAGTCATTAAGAGAAAAGTTTAAGGATATCAACATCCTTACTGTGTATTCACAGTACATACAGGATGAATTTTTCAAAAGGGATTGGATGGCCAAATCCGAAACTATAAGGAATAGCGAAAAATGCTCAAAGGAGTCACGAGCCCGATTTTGATGAAACTTAAAACCTCATCATTAGATTTTTGAAAAACCAATAATCCTAGCTGGGAATCGAACCCATTGATTTTGAAAAAAAATACACACCCTATATTATTACACCATTCGATAGTGTTGCTATTAAGGATCATATTCTGGGAAGTAATTACATACGGCAAACTAAGGGAAAGTGCTCATCTTTCGTATTTTTCTTACGTTATCTGATGAATTGTTTAAAATGTAGACCATTGTTTTTAATACATAGCTGGATTCGAGACCTCAACGATCATACTGCATTCAATATTATTGTTTCCGTTTAGAATATTCCCCAAAGAATCATTCTGAGCATGATTCAAAACACGGAATAGTTACGAACTATTCTGGAAATTCGAACGAAATAAATTATGATACAAAATTTAGATACAAGAAATATGAATTCCATCAAAATTCTAAACTTTCCTTAAATTTGCCGTATATCATTACTTCGCAGAATTTGATCCTTATCAGCGACACTATCATATGGTGTAATATAAAGAGTGTGTTTTTTTTTTCAAAATCAATAGGTTCGATTCCCAGCTAGGATTGTTGGTTTTTCAAAAATCTAATGATGACGTTTTAAGTTTTATCAAAATCGGGCTCGTGACTCCTTTGAGCATTTTTAGCTATTCCTAATAGTTTAGGATTTGGCCATCCAAGCCCTTTTCAAAAATTCACCCTGTATATGAAAACTTATTATATACTCATAAAAATAACAGTAAATTTATTAAAAATAGTGATATCCATAACCTAAACTTAAGAAATAAGAATAAATTGGCTGTACCTAGATTTAGGCTTAATAAAATAAGCAATTCTTTTGCGGGTAATTGTATTCGAATGTACAATACATTGCCGACAGCCATAACAGGTTTGTCAGTTAATAAATTTAAAAAACTAGTAAAGCTTAAATTGTGCCAGAAAGCTTATTATAGCATTAAAGACTTTCTAGAAGACAAGACTGCCTGGCAGTGACACGAATTGCTCCTTTCTACATTAAAAAAAAACTGTATTAGATACTAAGATGAATAAGAGGGACCGGACTGAGTTTCTTGGGGTGTTCTTCTCAGTCTGTAGCATTTCCGAACCCCCGGTAGAGTCACAAAAATTTTGACAAACCTAAATAATTTTTTAAAAATTTCAAAGGGAATAAATTTTATTTTATTTTATTTTATTTTATTTATTTTGCGCCTAAAAGAAAAAATTGTGACCAGCACCTTTTCGAGATATTTTAAGTCAGAGAAAATTTTCTTAATTTTATGGGATAAATTAATAGTCCGTTCCAAAAACACGGTAGGAAAAAGAGGTAGAGGATTCCCTCTCCTGTAGAGTCAGAATATAATGGGGAGACTGGTTCAGAGGCATTTCTGTATAGTCAGCAACGTCTCCGGCGCTGCGGGTACAGCTGCCTCTACGCCATTTCGGAAATCGTAGACATCGGATGAGACGAGCAGCTGAGGCTGGTTGCCAAGACAAAGTTGCGGAGGCGAGAATAGCTCTGTCCAAGCAAACATAACTACAGATATTTCTTGAGTGTTTTATAAAAATGCGTTACCTTACTGTGCTAAGACGGTGTTACATTCGTGGCAGGTACCTAAGACGAGAGGGCAATAGTAGATACCTACTAATACAGTGCAAGCGCACCTCAATCAACGAGGCGCCTACCAATAACTTAAGACAATAGTTAACCGATTGTATTGCGTGAAGTAAAGCCTTGTTTAGGCGTTGCCTAAGCCTAAACAAGCTCCCCTACGCGCCTCCACTCCAGCTCTAAACCTTTTATTTTTTAACTAATAAAATTGATTAGACTCACCTACTACGAGTACCTATGTCCTACTCCTAATGTCTTTTAAAACCGGCCAAGGGCGTGTAGGACTCTCACACGTATGGTTCCGTACCAATATCACGTTTATTATTATTTTTCCGATTTTAGTATTTGTTGATGTATTTCTGTAGCCGCTATGACTACAGAAATACATATTCTGTGAAAACTTCAGCTCTAGCTATCACGGTCCTGTGTGGCGACAAAAAGTCCTCATCCCAATTCATCCCGCAGGTGTCGTATGAGGCGACTAAGAAAACATTTTTACAACACGATCCATCGCGTAGAGAAGGAAAACTCGAAATGAAACCCGATAGCCATAGCCAGTAAAATGAACAATTGTTAAGCCAAGTCAAATTTTTCAAGCCTTGAAGGGCGGCTTGAAAATTTTTAACTCCAGGGCTTCACGATCTGCGCCTGTCTAATTCAACACGGCAATAGGCTCACCGCTCACCACCTATTACGTGGGACATAAAACTATATGGTGAAATGTGGGCGTATACCCCTTTGGGGATAAAGGCGTGAAAAGGCTGATATGACTGAATATTTTGAAATATTATGAAATCTCAATTTTTTTACGCATCCCCGCATGTTGAGCTAATCGCGAAAAAATTACCAACCCTTATTCAACAGCAGACAGCAGATAAAGGAAAACTGACCCCCTGCATGTACCTACTCATATGCTAGTATTGATTATCTACCGCTCGCCACAGACAGGGAGGTCATCCTCACACTCTACGTCCGGAGCGTTCAAGCACGGTTAGATCCGATAGGGGCTTTCTGCCGCGCACGCTTAGATTGTGCAATGATCTCCCCGCCTCGGTTTTTTCAAACGTCTTCAGTATGCGGTTCTTTAAAAGGGGTCTTAGAAGGTTTTTACAGGGTTAGGCAGCGCGAGTGTGGCGCCACTAGTGTTGCGAACGTTGATAGGCTGCGGCGACCACCAGTATCTCTGGTGGGCCGTATGCTTGTCTGCCACCTTAGAGGTATATAAAAAAGTAGGGACTGAATACTTATGCATGTTGCCTCCTCAATGCACATCCCCCTTGAAGCAAGCACCACACTCGTTACGAGCTAACGCATGCTCTGTCCCTGGAAGTTGGAAATATACAATCTTTGCAGATGAGTTGGATACCCCATGTACTCCTAGCTAACAGTTTTAAAATATTCAACAGCACCCGAGTAGTTCTTGTTCCCGTGGTAATATGGGAATAAAATATAGCATAATGTCACCTGTGGACAGCGTGGCTTGCCAACAGTGAAAGAATCAGTTCAGTAGTTTCAGAGTCTGTTCAATGCTAACAAACAATCATGTATTTCCTCCTTACAATATTAGCAGCATAGATGTTATACGTTTCTTCACATGTTTCACTGATGTGGGTTCCCCAAAGCTATTTTTTATGTAATTAAATTCCCAAATATTTAAATTATTATATTGATAGTCACCTCATTGATTCCTATTTACAGATAAGTCATTGTTTCCTTTTCCTACTAAATATACACAGGTTCATTTGGATAATGTTATGGTCAACCAATCTCCCCTGAAAAATGTTCCAACGTTGAGCTATCACCAGCCTGTGTTCATAGGCACCGACAGTGAAAAGGCCACACAAACATGTCTGGGATCCAAGCCCCATTGCCAAGTTGGTGCCACCTGATGAAGGAAGTGTACCATGTGGGAAGCAGCAGCTTGTGCATACAATCAATCAAATTCTCTGTAGGGGTAGGCAGATGCCAATAAACTTTTGTCTCATTCAGTAGGTGACCTTATTTGACCAAATTGTGGCTCCTCGCTCATCTTAGACCTCATACCTGCCATCTCAGAACTAGCCCTATACTTGTCAGCCACCTCAAAGGTATAACAAAAAGAAACTAATAATTTGAAATCAGTAGGTACCTACTGTATTATGATTTAAACAACTTGAGAAATTGCCTTGGCAAATTTATTACTTCTGTGGTTCCTTATATTTTCTCATTCTAAGCTTATCAACATATATATCTAACAGAATATCGTCACCTTTAAAAAGCTGAATAATCTCTAAAACAGCATCACATTTGCACTTATTTCTTGTATTAGCAACCCTTCTAAACCTTGCTACTAACACATTATGCTTCTGCTGACTCAAACAAAAGTTGTAAAAGATCTGTTGTTCTAAACTAAAACTGCTATTTATTCCATTTTTAAAATACCTATAAAATAGTTGGTCCTTCAAGTAACACATTCCCTCGACTTTAATCCATTCTTCAATTGTTAATCCGAACAGCAGTCCAACTGACGGTCCCTTGATCACACATATAACCAGTCCTGATCTATCAGCAATCCTTAAAGTAGCAGTCGATGATTTTTTACCATCTTATTTTGTGATTTTCACAGATTCAAGATAATAATCGGATATGATGCTCCAACATTCAGTTTGTAATTTAAATCTTTGAGCTTCAGTTATTTTTATAGGAGCTCTGTTAAAATAATAATTGCGATCTATTGCGTTATTCATAGTTTTGTTAGTGAGTGCCTTTACTTTATTATTTCCGGCGTAACAACTGGTAAAAACTGTAAAAAGCACTTTAACAAATAGTGCTTGTCATTTCCTTCAATTCCTGTGTATAGTACAATCATATGATTGTATTCAAATGAATAAACACCGGCTTTCTCCAATTTTAGCAATTTTATGGCCTCTGCGCTTCCTATTAATTCAACAATTTGACTTAAAACTTAGAAATAATTTTAATTAGCAACTTTGAAAAGTTTGGAAACAATCGAAAGCGCGCGCCAGCGCAGCGGATGCGCTAGTGCAGGGGGAGTCAACTCTCTTAGCATCAAATGCGAACACCTGGGCGAATTTTGCTAGATGAAAAAGCGCTATACGCCAGACAAAGACAACGTGTATGTCTATAATCCTGTGATCGTCTTTCTGGAACGCAATTTAAATTTTAGGTTTGACATTGGTTTTTGTCATTAATGACGGCCATTTGACATCCGCCATTTCACTTTCATTGTGATAATTCTAATAGTTGATACCTATTTCTTATTTTGTGATAACTAAAGTGCTATTTTTTTCAGTATTGCATATTTCTCTATATGTAAAACCGTTATATTGCGATATTCCGATCCGCTTTATTACTTGCCTAACCTACATTTTCGTTACCTCCCCATTTTCAATTTTGTGTTAATTATCTTTGAATTGTTTGTATAATGACCAACACAGAATTACAACGAAAATGTGCAAAATGTCATACTACTGCTGGCAATGACGAAACTGCGAACTTACGATTCCACAGATTTCCTCTACCTGGAAAAGATGGATCTGTGAGGTAAGTTTTTTTACCGGTTTTCACAGGAATACTTATTTATGTAGGTGTGTGTGTTTGTAAAACTAATATCATTACATTAATTAGGGTTATACAAGAAACATATAAAATTATAACTAGGTACTTAAAAATAAATAAAAACTAACTACCTACCTATCAATATAATAAACTTGGTGGCTTAACTTTAGATTATCCGCCATTGAGGTAATTATTGCAATACTAGCTGATGCCTACCTTTATAATTAATTTCATCACAAAAAACGACTTGTAGTGACCTTGCGTAACTACATTTCATAATCTATCATACGCATCTTTTAGTACAGCTTTAGCAACACATTGTAAATCATTTGACGAGTTCCTTATTGATATAAATCTAATTTATTATTTCAGAACACGTGTATGGGCCGAATACTGTTTTCCAGATGAAAACTGGTCTACTGAGGAATCAGTTAGAAATTTAAGCAAACAGCATAAGGTGTTATGCAGTAAACACTTTGATGACAGTTCATATACCAGCAGTTCCAGGACACGATTGAACAAATTTGCTATCCCAGTTGGAACAGAAAATATAATGTGGCGGTTACGTCAGGAAGAATGTTCAACTTCAAGTGAAACTGTCATATCCAATGACTCAGAGGTGAAACTCCAAGTGGATTCATTTCAAAATGAACCGTGCGTTACACCTCTATCTGCTGAATGCAAGGTATGTTTAATAAAGTTTTAGGCATAGAAGTTTTAGATAGAGAATAGAACTCTATATATAATTCATACTCCAAGCGGGTTATGGAGCGAGCTTTGTTTGGATTTTCTTAGAAGATTGAAATTTGAAATGAAGTCATATGACAAAGATCTAAGGTTACCGACATAGCCTGCAGAATAACCACTTTTCATTTCCCCTTTATAACTTTTTACCTGCACACATTTTTATTGGAAACCTATATTTTTACTCATAAAAGACCTAAACGAACAAATCTAAATAAGTGTCAACATATTACAAGGGTTGTGAAACATCTTGGATTGCTCAATGAATTTCCCAAATCAAAGAGCATGCTAGGCCATCGGTCCAGTTGTTATAGAAATATCTATGGCAGTCGTTGAATGGGAATTTGGTGAAATGGCTCCATACAGGACTGATCACCAGTTTGGTTAAACGGCGTCATTGCTAGAATTGGTAGTATTAGTGATATTATTAAAACAGGGATATTGTATCAGAATCTAAATTTAGGGATTCAAGCCATACTCAAATTCCTGCAGGTTTTAATAAATGCATTTTATCATTTCCAGGTACCACAGACTGGCAGAGGAATTTTAAGGGAACTGGATTTAAAGAGATCTGCAGAATTAACCCCAAGAAAACGGAAACTATATTTAAGGTGTAGAAAAAATTTGAGAGAGATTATGAGATTAAGGAAAAGAAGTAAGAATCATCAAATTTTACCTAAATTACTAGCAAATGAAAATGTTCAAAATTTAATGAACAAGAACATATCTGGATCATTTGCCCTACTATTACAAAGTCAACTAAAGAATACCTCAAGAAAACTAACTGGACATAGGTGGAGCATAGAGGACAAAGTTATGGCATTAAGCATATACAAAAAATCAACTGCATGCTACAGATTACTCAGGCGCCTGTTTTGTTTGCCTAGTGAAGGTACTCTAAAGGCTCTTTTAAATAGGATGCCCATGAAATGTGGTATAAACATCCAAATAATTGAAACCGTAATAGCATAACACAAAATCGGGAACCTGAAGAAAATTTGTGTATTTTGGCATTTGATGAAATGTCTATACGCAAAAATTTGTCATATAACACCAAACAAGATGTAATTGATGGTTATCAAGATCACGGTAATCAAGGCAGAACTATGGAGCCAGCAACACATGCGCTGGTATTTATGGCCATTGGCATTCGAAAGAAATGGAAACAACCACTAGCTTTTTACTTTTCTGGTGATTGTGTCACTGCAGAGCTTAGACCATAAAACACGGGACTAGCCTTTGCGAACCACCACATACAAAAATATTCTGCCAGTTTTCATACAAGTGAAGGGGGAAACACAAAGACATATAAAATTTCATTACATTTAAAAATGTATTAATCGACAAACGCGTAATGGCTGTTGTGTGTTAATTGTTATTGTACAGTCAACTACAATGTAATGTACTAGTTTAATCATATAAAATGATGTACTGATGTACAGGCTTTTCATAAAGCCAAAAGACCAAATGGTCATGTGCAATGGCAGAAAACAATGCTTAAGTAAGGCGCATCCTGTGGTTAGATGATCTAAGCTGCAGACCGATTATCAGCTCTCATCAAAGAGGTTTGTGTTCCTTATATTATAGAGACGTAAAACGTAATAATTGCACCCTATTACCTAATATTGCACTCTTAATAGAAAGAGGTATTTTTTAAATTGATGCAGTTGTTTTAGAGTTCATTAATGCTGGGCTTTTAGTTACAATAGTAGGCAGCATCTGTGTCGTGGCGGTGGTGCACGCGACTGCCACGCAGGAGGCATGGGTTCGATTCCTGCTCAGTGTAAATATTTGTGTGCATGAATATTTCTACTTGTATTGGTCAGGGTACTACCGTGCCTCGGAGAGCACATTAAACCATCTGTCTCGATTGTCATAGAAACATCTAGCGCAGTGGTTATGAGAGAAATGGCTCATATACTAGAGCTGATCACCCGTTAGGTGAATAATTGTGTCCCCACTGGAAGTACTGTAGTACTTTTTAATTCAAATAACTACCTATCTATATTTCAGGTGCTAGAAGCAAGCTTCCAGCCTGGTTTGAGTATTGTGGCTACTGTCTGTGACAACTTTGGAGTTAATGTCAAAGCCCTAATTTCACTTGGTTCCTCAGTAGCTGAACCATATTTTGATTTCAACGGCCACGAAATAGTCACCATTATGGATCCACCGCACCTTATAAAATGTTTTCGGAACAACTTTTTAAAATATAATATAGAATGTTCTCAAGTACTATATAATGATGGGAAACCAGTAACAGGTAATTTTTACAGTTATCGCTTGTACGGTCAGCCTCATAAGTAGTTGTAACAATACTGTTATAAATAGAGTGTATACTTATAGAAAAATTGTTACATACAAGTTGTAGGCGATAGAAATAAAACGAAAAGAACTTTCAGGAAAATCAGATGAGCGGTCGCGGGTAGGTACGGGCGGGGGGCGGGGGGCGGGCACCAGGCAGCGTATACAGCGGCACCAGTCGGTGGCGCGGGTACTGCGGCTACTGGCGCATGGCGCCTCGACCGCCGCGTTTATTGACGAGGCACGTACAGAGGCACGTAATAATGTAAGTACAAGTAGTAAACCAGTTCATAGGTTCCAAAATAAAACTAAATCAAAGGATTCACAGGGAATGAAATTGACAATAAAATATATTGATAGTACGTCACTTACACGAAATTTCAATAGTGTATATCTACATATGAGGCTGACTGTACTGTGAACTACTGTGACTGTGATAATAAAGACAAAAAAACACAGTTAAAAATAATTTTGTTTATGTTACAGGTATAGCAAAGTGGGCGCACATTAAGGAGTTCTATGAAAAAGATAATGCTAACCCTAATTTTGTGTTTGCTCCTGCATTAACTAAACAACATGTAGAACCTAATTTCAAGCAAAAAATGAAAGTTAGATTATCAGCCCAAGTATTAAGTCACTCGGTGGCAGCAGGAATGCTCGCAAAAATCGCCAATAGTAAGATATCTTTATTTATTTTTAGTCTTTTGCTGACATTGTTTAAGAACAGGAGGTAATGAATATCTGTCAAGACTACTGTATATCCCTTTTTGTCAGAACTCCCCATCAAACACCAATAAACTGGCTGAATTTTTGAGACGAGTCAGTAAACCTTAACGAGGTTAAGGTCATAGGAGGATATTGTTAATATTCAATGGACGGGATCTATGATCAGAATAAAAAGATTAAGTTTCATAACCGAAATTTTTGCACTGAGCCTTGATTATTTTTCTAGAAAAGTAGCCCAAGTTTCACATTTTCATAAACTTTCACATTTATAATATTAGTAGGATACCGGGTAAACATTCATTAAATAATTATTATTTTAACATTACTAATAGATACCGCAATTGTATTTTTTTGTATAGAGTCTGATAAAATGTATTAAGATCCTTATTTTATACTTTACTTTCAGATGAACTTCCGCAAGCAGCTGCCGCGACAGCTATGCTAGTCGGCAAAATGGACCAATTGTTTGATGCATTGAATGGAGACACGCCCGACTTGAAAAGAGGAAAAAAATACCTCACTAACTTGACTCAAAGGAGCCCACACCTGAATTATTTCAAAGAAATGAAAGTATTGTTCCAAAATATGACATTTTTAGGTGCCAGGTCCAAGCCGCCATCGATAGATGGGTTTTTAAGAACCCTGAATGCCGTGGAGCGACTTTTTCACAATATGAAGACATTACAAATAGGAAGTGTATCAACAAGGCGGCTCAATCAAGATCCACTCGAAAATTGTTTCGGGTGCATCTGCAGCAACTGTGGATGCAATGCTAATCCCAACAGCATACAATTTGTTGCAGCACTCAAAACCGCAATGATTAGCAATTTATTGTATACAAGTAAAAATAAAAATTGTGAAGACGACGATAATACTATTTTAAATAATTTAAAGTCGTTTTTGACACAAAATATTGCTGAACAGTCATCAAATACAAGTAATATCGGACAATCCTATAGTTTAATGTATGATGTTGAAGCTACAGTAACTGCTATGCCTCAGTGTTCTGGTGAAATACAAGCTTGTGCATATGTGTGTGGGTTTATGTTAAATAAACTAGCAACCAAGTGCAATCAATGCCAAACTGCAATGCTTGCAGACCAGAATACAGAGGTTAGCCACTTATTCACCAGTTTTAAAGAATACGAAAGTATGCGCGCTAGTTTAATATATGTTAATAATAATTTTGTGAAAACTGTCGAGAGTGCTGCAACAATTGTGAATAAATATTTGAACGAGCATGGTTGTGACGTGTCATTGAGAAAGACCTTAGAAGGAAAATTGAAAGAGCAAATAAATTTCGAGTGGTTGCTTGATTGCGCTGAGCATTACAATGATAATAAAATTTTCATAATTATGTCTACCATAAGTATATGCTTAAAAAGGTATTGTGTTTTGCAGAATAGGCAGTACACAGAAGAAGCACCAAAAAAGGCGCTGAAGCGGAAAATAAATATACTGCAAAATGTTTAATTTCATCAAAATCCGTTCAGTTGTTTAGGATGTAAAGCGTAACAGACAGAGTTACTTTCGCATTAAGTATTCATTAAACTTTACTGATATTGAAATATATGTTTTTATTGACCTTGAAATATGTATTTTCTTTTATAAACATACTAGCTGATGCCCGCAGCTTCGCCCGCGCCGACTAATGTATCTCTGTACCAAATTTCAGCCAGATCCGTTCAGTCATTTGAGCGTGAAAGAGTAAAAAACATCCACACTCACAGACTTTCGCATTTATAATATTAGTAAGAAGTAAGACCTTTGACAAATGATCAGAAGAATGGTCTTACTCAAAATCATAAAAATGGACAATTTTTATGATTTTGAGTAAGATCATTCTTCTGATCATTCGAAAGCTTCTTAAGGATTCTGTAATAGCACGTTTAAAACTCGCGCCAAATGTATTAGTTCCTGGGCATAAAATGGAGGCGCTAGCGCTAGTAAATTTTTATGATTTTCACTATTTTTTTTCTCGTTAACCATTAATCTCCGCAAGTTAAAACTTCGTGTGGAGGCTTCTAATAATATTAGCTTTGTGTAAAAAAAATATGAACCCCAAACTCGTGGGAGGACAATCTAAAGTTAAGCCCCAAACATTGTCATAAGTTCAGAGTTCAAGCCAATGTCACCTCCAAGTGGGGCACCAGCTGGCCAATAGACTAGAGTGGTGCAGGTGCGTTTCAGGGTTAGGAAGATGGATGGTATTCCTTTTCAACAATTCTAGAAATATAAAGTCAAATAATAGTTTTTTCTTGTAGCCAATAAAAGCCCCACTAGTGCTAGGGATTGGCAAGTCACTGCCCCACTGGTGTGTCATCTGCTGTCATGTACCCTCTCATCTGTTCAAACTGTTCTATAAGAATGCCAGAGATTACAAATTATCATACTCATTGTGACTGTGGTGATTCCTACTCCACATAGGCGTCCCCTAATGTCACATTTCTAAATTCAAACGTAAACTTATTCTCTGACAATTATCTCCATCCAAGGGTAGCCTGGTAGAAACCGCACATAGCGATAAGGCCGCCTGTAGTGTGGTAGTCACATAGGTATACGTTGTGACGTCATTTATATTAGTATTTAAGAGAATTTAATGGTTATATAAGGAGACAGTAAATCAGATCGTTGAACCAACAACATCTTTAATTTCTGTCTGTGCACCTGTCATGGCAACCCTGCCAAGATGTTGTGCACACTGTACATTACAAGACCATGTATTCCTTAATGATGTAAATATTTTTTTTGGTGTACAATAAAGTATATTTCTATTCTATTCTAATCATAAACCTTTTTTATGTAGTAAGTGTTGCAAGTTACCTGTTCTTCAGCACACTGGGTCCATAGTTTATTTGTCTCAGACCGCCTTTATGACTGTGATTATCTCGGCAACTAAGATCCACTATCAAATACCATTAAACAAATGAATGTCAGCATATATGGTATGGTTGATGGATTATTTTGAGTAGTTACTCTCCAATTTTAACAAAACCACTGAGGATCAGACAGATTTAAGTAGATCACCTCTCTTTGTAATGCTATGCTATGCAAAACTTGATAGTTGGATAATGACATGTAACTTGAATGTTACTGCTCTATTCTGAACTACCCACTTTAGAAATTTTGCCTAATACCCACTTTTTATAAACATATAATTTTTTTAGGATGCTAGTATTCAGCCGAAGACGGCACCTGGGGGAAGTGGCAACCCCGCTTCCCCAACAGCCAGCGCTCCTGCTGCACCCCAGACTACCTCGAACGAGGGGGTCTGGGAGGTGGTAGGAGCCAAGAAGAAGGCCAATAAGGCCGCCAAAAAGGCGGCGAAGGCCGCCAAGAAGGCGGCAAAAGTCGCCGCTAAAGCGGCAAAGGCGACGAAGGCGCCGAAGAGGCTCCACGCTCCCCGCTCCACTGCTGTCGTCATTACGGTGACGACAGAGGGCAAGGCGAAGGGCGTGGGGTACGCCGAGGTACTGAGGCAGGCGAAAGCCTCAGTTGACCTCAAGGCCCTCGAGATTGAGGGAGGGCTCCGGTGCAAGGTGACGCGCACCGGAGCGCGCCTCCTCGAGGTCTCCGGCGCCACCAGCGGCCCCAAAGCGGATGCCTTAGCGGCGAAGCTGCGGGAGTCGCTGAATACAGGCGATGTCCGCGTGTCCAGACCCAACAAATGCGCCGCGCTGCGCATTTCGGGTCTGGATGACGCGGCCACGACGGACGAGCTTATCTCCGCCGTCGTGGAGGCGAGCGGCTGTCCCCGTGATCAGGTGAGGTCAGGCGAAATCCGCTTTGGCCCCACCGGTCACGGGTCGGCAGTCATGAGCTGCCCCGTCGCGGCGGTCCAGAAAGTGGCGGACGGACGAAGCCTCCTTATTGGGGGCTTCTTGAGGGCGCAGGTGCATCTCCTGCAGCCCCGCGAAGCCAGGTGCTATAGGTGCCTGGTCGTGGGGCATGTGGGGGTGCAGTGTGCGGCGGAAGTCACCATAGGCGACCGGTGCTTCCGCTGTAGTCAGCCCGGTCACAAGGCCCTTGCTTGTGACGCCCCGCCGCGGTGTTATAAATGCGTGGCGGAGGGCAAGGAGGCCGACCACCGGGCGGGCAGCAAGTCCTGCGCTGCCTCAAGGCCGAGGCCCCGTCCGTCCGCACGGGGGGCTGAGAGTGAGGTGGCACGCCCGCGGCAGGGTGCGGAAATGGACGTCCATTAATGGACACCCATATCCGCATCCTGCAGGTGAATTTGAACCACTGCACTGGTGCTCAGGACCTTCTGTACCAGAGCATCAGGCAGTGGTCCATTAACATCGCAGTCGTCGCCGAGCCGTATTGGGTTCACCCGGGAAGCCCGGTGGATCTGGACGGCATGGCGACTATTTTTGGGGGGACCGGCGCGGACGACTCGCGCCTGGCGGTCATCGCTAGGGGTCCGGGTTGTGTCGCGGCGGAATACGAGAGTGTAGCTGTCGTGGCCGTTTACATTTCGCCGAGCCTCGACCAGCATCAGTTCGAGCTATGGCTCCCTGAACTGGACGTCGTCCTCGCTGCATGCCGGCCTCGCCCTGTCCTGGTCCTGGGAGACTTCAATGCCTGGTCGCAGGCTTGGGGCTCCCGGGGAACCAGAGACAGGGGGAGGAAACTGGAGGACTGGGTCACAACACGTGGCCTAGTCATCCTGAACCGGGGGAATGTCGCAACCTGGACGCGGCGGGGGCTCAGCTCGGTCATAGACGTCTCGTTTGCGACCCCTGAGCTCGCCCGCCGTGTCCAGGGATGGCGCGTGGTGGAGGAGGAGGAGACGTTGTCAGATCACCGATATATTCGGTTCGACGTCTCCCCTCCACCAAACCTGCCGCCAGCAATTGCGAATCCCCCGGAACCGCGTTGGGCACTTCATCGCCTTGATGGACAGGCCTGCCGATGTTGATACCGAGGTGGAGTGGTTCGGGAGAGCCATGTCGCACATCTGCGATGCGGCAATGCCCAGTGCTAGGCCCAGGCCGGCGAGGAAACAGGTGTACTGGTGGACGCCGGAAATCGCGCAGTTGCGCGCGGAGTGCGTTACCGCGCGCCGCCGGTACACCAGGTTCCGCCGGAGGCGTCGCCGCCCAGACGATGCGGCAGCCCGAGAGACGCAGCTCTACGATGGGTACAAGGAGGCCAAGAGGGCCCTCCAGACGGCCATCAAGCGGTCCAAAAAGCTAGGCCGCGATGAGCTGATGGAGACTCTGGAGCGGAACCCGTGGGGGCGCCCGTACCTTATGGTAAGGGGCAAATTACGCCCTAAGGCGCCCCCATTGACTCAGAGTCTCCAGCCGGAGCGGTTGGAGGAGGTCCTGGACTCCTTGTTCCCGTCGAGAGCGGAGGAACATATTTCTCCGCGCATGGCTCCGTCTCAGCCGCCCAACGCGGAAGGCAGCGAGAACGACGTGCCCGTAGTCACCGAGGGTGAGTTAGGGGCGGCTGTACTGCGGCTTAAATCCCGCAGAAACACCGCCCCTGGACCCGACGGCATTCCAGGCCGAGCGTGGGTCCTGGCTCTCGAAGAGCTTGGGCCTCGACTAATTGGGCTCTTTAGCGCATGCCTCGAGAAAGGCCAGTTTCCCAAGGTCTGGAAGGCAGGGAAACTGGTCTTGATTCGAAAGGCGGGGCGGCCGGCAAATTCCCCATCAGGGTACCGGCCGATCGTGTTGCTCGACGAGGTGTGCAAGCTCTTTGAGCGCATTATTGCACAACGCCTCGTCGGGCACCTCACACGCGTGGGGCCTGATCTGGCGGATAGCCAGTTTGGCTTCCGTCAGGGACGCTCCACCGTGGACGCGATCATGCGCATTAGAGGCCTGACGGAGGAAGCAGTCTCACAGGGTGAGGTGGTGGTGGCGGTGTCTCTCGACATCGCCAACGCATTCAACACCTTGCCCTGGAGCTGCGTCAGGGAGGCGCTTATCTATCATGGAGTGCCTCCCTACCTCCGTCGAATTGTCGGGGCTTATCTCTCCGAGAGAGCCATAACTTACCCGAGCTGGCTAGGGCCGGGTCGGCGAGATGTGTCGTGCGGTGTTCCACAGGGATCGGTTTTAGGGCCGCTCCTGTGGAACATCGGTTACGACTGGGTGCTGCGTGGTTCGTTGCTCAGAGGGGTCGGCGTAACGTGTTACGCCGACGACACCCTCGTTACGGCGCGGGGAGCAACGCACCGTGCCGCAGCACTTAAGGCCACGGCAGGGGTTGCTCAGGTCGTGGGTCGGATTCGGCGGCTGGGTCTCGAGGTCGCCCTTCACAAATCCGAGGCTTTGTGCTTCCACGGACCTCGGTTGGGGCCACCTGCGGGATCCAGCCTACAGGTAGGGGGCGTCAGCATCGGCATCGAGCCCTCGATGAAGTATCTGGGGCTAGTACTCGATGGCCGGTGGAACTTCGGACATCACTTCCGAAGTTTGGTCCCAAAACTGAGGGGAGCATCGGCCGCACTCGCGCGGCTGATGCCCAACATCAGGGGACCCAACGCTCCCTACAGGAGGCTGTACCTGGGGATCGTGCGAAGCATGGCCCTGTACGGGGCTCCCGTATGGGCGGAGACCCTGACGGCCAGCAATGAGGCTAGACTGCTGAGCCCGCAGAGAATGATGGCCGTCAGGGTGATAAGAGGATACCGCACGATCTCCGGTGAGGCGGCATGTCTCCTAGCCGGGACCCCTCCATGGGACCTGGAAGCGAGAGCCCTTGCGTCACTGTTCAGATGGCGCAAGGAGGCGCTGGAGCGGGGCCAAAGGCCTGCGTCTCGAGAAATCGAGGCCCAGCGGACCCTGCTCCACCAGGAAACCGTGGAGACATGGAAGGTGCGACTTGAGCAACCAAAGGGGGGATTCGCCACAATCGCGGCCGTCAGACCGGTCATGGACGAGTGGCTGGAGAGAAGACACGGTGCTCTCTCCTACCGGTTGACACAGATGCTTGCCGGGCACGGTAGCTTCGGTAGGTATCTGTGGCGAAAACACCGGGAAACCACGGCCGAGTGTCAGCACTGCGAGGACCGCAGCGATGACACAGCGCTCCACACGCTGGTGGAGTGCACGGCGTGGGCACAACAGCGACAGGTCCTCGTAGTGGGTCTGGGCGTGGACACTCTCTCGCTCGAGTCCATGGTGCGAGCCATGCTCTCCAGCGGGAGTAAGTGGGACTGCACCGCCTCTTTCTGCGAGCAGGTTATGCTCGCGAAGGAGGCGGCGGGCCGGGTACGGGAGAGAACTCTCCCACCCGAGTTCCGCAGTCGGCGCCCTGGGCGCCGCCGACGTGTCTTCGCTGAAGACTATCGGCCTCCATGACCGGGGGTCTGAGGACGGTGAGAGGGCCGCTCACCGTCCTTACAGAAGCAGGCCCATGACGGCAGCGTGACGTGAGCTACTCACGCACGCCCCCCCTTAGAAGCGGGGTCACACCCGAAACCCCCCATAGACGCGGGATTGCACCCGAACCACCCCCTGGGCGAGGCCGCAGCGGCGGCCGTAGGTCTGTTGGGAGTCACGGGACATCCTTCCTGAAGGCTTACCCGGGGCTCTCAACCATAGGCTGTTAGGCGTGGCGTGAGGATTTTTAGTCGGTAAGAGTCCGGCATAACATCCTATGAGGATTTTCCCTCACGTTAAACAAAAAAAAAAAAAAGCATGCTAGTATTAAAAAGTGTGTAACAAATCCACATAATATAATTTTGGTCACCAAATAATAAGGTACAGAAAGTAATCTCTTGTATGTACTTTTTTTTCAAACCTACAGTTGACTACGCACAAACCAGTATGAAAATTACTATTAAAATCCTTTTACCTTGAGTCTATCTCTGTGAACTCTAGCTATGTATAGCAGTGTCTAAGTGTGCATAGCCTGCGCTCACTTATGTAGCTTGCCTTCTGTACTTTTTGTGGTTTGGTACAGGGTTTTGTTAATATTTCCATAATATTTATTTGCATCCACAAGCTTGTCTTTTATTGAGCAGGTGAGGCTGGTTTGGAATATGACGTAGGGTCCTTGGTCCTATTGCACCCCATAATTATTGAAATATACATTGTCTAATGTTAATAATTCTGCTTCATTTTCAGTACCTATTGTAAAGAAATGTGGCTGTGTATGCGGTGTAAAAATATGCTGAAGAAGGCTAGAATGCTAAAAAGACTTGCAGTAGCATCAGAAAAGGTCCCATAGATACTTACCACAATGTTATTAAGTACAAGATGGACATCCCAGGCCCTTTAACATCAGGCGTCACCCTGAAGTGTGGGTGACAGTGGGTGCGTGCTAGCATGTACCTTCTATTAAGTAAGTACCTACTGATTTCGCCTGACTGAAGACTGCCTCTATGGCGCAGTCGGTAGTGATACCGCCTGCGGCGCTGGAAGCCGTGGGTTCGATTTCCACCGGAGACAAATATTTGTGTGACCCATAAATGTTTGTCTCAAGAGTCTGGGTGTTTCTATGTATGATAAGTATAAGTAGGTATATAAGTATTAATATCTGTGGTCTGATACCCATAACACAAGCAGGTTATTCCTAGCTTACTTTGGGATCAGATAGCGTTGTGTGAAATGTCCGTGAATATTTATTTTTTTATTTTATTACAGTGAAACAAGGTACAGCCACATGTACACACTTGGAGTGGGACTGGTACAGGTGTGTCATCTCAGAGTGTGACATTATGTGGTAGTGTCAAACTGAGAGTGTGACATTATGTGGGTGTGTCAGACTGAGAGTGTGACATTAATGCGGGTGTGTCACCGAGAGGCGAGGGTTGCTGCGTTATCGCTTCCTCCCTGGGTCTGCAGGCTATCGGGGGAGGTCGCTTGGACGCCGTAGGATGTGAAAGAATTCAACATTTATATTTCTATAATGAATAATGAATCACGAAATGGGAATTTTCTTGCGTTATCTGTTCTTTATGGAAATTCATGATTTTTACAAAATAATATAAGTTTCACATCTGTCGAGCGTTCTGTGACAGCTCAGAATTTTGTTTTGATGTTCCAGACGTTCTTCAGCAATCATCCAATCTGCGCAAACACTTGAGGAACATCCACAAACATGTTTCATCACCTACAGACAGCACTGTAGGTAGCAGGCAGGGTCACTGTGGCTCAGTTGAGAGGGCTCACATACAAGTGTGGGTACATGACAGTTCTACAACCTGCCACTACGGCGCTGGTGTGGCTCTAGGGTAATGCTCGACTGGAGTATTTCATTCATTCATTATTTAACAACTGCATAGTCCTACTAATATTATAAATGTAAAAGTTTGTGAAGATGTTTGGATGTTTGAATGTTTGTTACTCAATCACGCTCTAACGGCTGAATGGATCTGGCTGAAATTTGGTACAGGGATAGCGTATAGTCTGGAATAACACATAGGTAGTCTACTTTTTCCCGGGAAAATGTTCCCACGGGAAGCGGGAACGGGAACCAAATTTCACGCGGGCGAAGCCGCGCGCATCAGCTAGTACAAAATAATGTAGCAAATAACTCAAGATATTTCATGAAAACCGTAAACACTTGACTTTACCCTGATGCTACTGTGGCGCCACCCTAATGTAACGTATTTCGACGGACATCTTGATGTACAGGTACTCCTTCTCGCTCTCTGTTCTCTATGAGTGCACGCGGCGTTGACGAATGATGCGTGTTTGATTTACTATGATGACGAATGATACAATAAATATTTTTACAAAAAAATTTGTATTATTTTTAACAGACTTAAAAAAGGAGGAGGTTCTCAATTCGTACGCTATTTTTTTTTGGTTGTACCTATGTTATGCGATAGCGGCGCCAATTATGGATGGATTTTGAATTTTTTTTTGTTTGAAAGAGCTTACTTCTGAGGTGGTCCCAATCCAGGGTACCAGGATCTGATGCTGGGATCCAGGAGAAATCGAGGGCAACCACCGAAAATTGTAGGAACAGCTAGTGCGTTTATTAACTTTTTGATCAAGTGCTTTAATATACTACAATTATTGAAGGTCTGGAGTCGATCTGATGATGTAACCGAAAGACAGTCGAGGGAATTCCTTACCGCTTTACGGCAGTGACCTTGTGTTTCGGCTTGATTGTTTTGTGTTGATGAGAACTTTACACCTAGATAAATATACTTTTCAGTCCACCCGTCACTGAAATAATAGGTAATAAAAAATTAAATAAAAAATAGAACCGAATTCATACAAATCCTTAAAAATAAAATTTACCTAGCACAGATTTTATTCAATAGGTATAATATTGAAGTTGGTGCCATTAATAATACCTACCTATGGGTTTACTTGGCGCCGACTTTAATATGATAATGAATGAAATCTGGTAATCAAAATACATATAACTTTGTGCTGGGTATATTTTATTTTTAGGGATTTGTGTGAAGTTGGTTCTATTTTTTATTTAAAGTTTTTTTTATGTTCTATTTTCTGAAAATGATCATTGTGTTAAGCATATTCCGCTACGGCAGGTCCTCAGGGACTCAGATGAGTGACTATTTTGTAACATTCCTATTTTGCGGGCGTTTCAGAGCTCCCGGTTGACAGTAGCTGGACAGTAGTTAAGCCAAGTTGAACGCCCTCCCACCCTTCTATAACGCGAGGAAGAAGTATCAGAATTCAACATTTATTATACAAACACATGGCGTTATCGAGTTTGGTGCCACTCTCACATCACAAGACCTGCCTGTGGCCCTCACTCTACTAGTTCTACTACCAATCAAAATTAAATGAATATGTATCCGTTTCTTAACTGTATATTTATATTGCAGTAAAACATATTAAGAAATTGTAGTAGATATATGTACTTCATTCTCCAACTCACTAATACCTTGACAAAAGAACATGCGCCTATATTATTTTTTCTACTCTTTTTGTCGAGCCATTAGTGAGTTATCAAAATTCCGAGTACCGATAAATTATAATTCTTAATATAACTTGGCGATATATAGTTGTTACCGCAAAAATCAGGTCGCCTCGCAACTGTAGATGTGGATGTTTCACATCAAAATAAGTTATCAATTACTAGGCAGCATAGTCTCAAACCTTAGCCTGTCCCATGCAGAATGAACGATTATAAAAAGTTAATAAAAATGAGGGTAGGATGATTTTGTTTTTTAGGGTTCCGTACTCAATGGGCAAAACGGGACCCTAGGTATTCATGAGACTTCGCCGTCTGTCTATCTGTCTGTCCGCCACGAGGCTGGACCTCAGGAACCGTGATAGCAAGAGAGCTGAATTTTTTACAGATTATATTTTTTTCTTGTCGCTTTATGTGCCATAACAACAAATAAGTACCTACTTACTAAAATCAAGAAAGTAATAATAATAAAGGGAAGCTTTCATATAAGAAACGTGATTCTTTTCCGTTTTTTTTGGGAAGGAACCTTCTGTGCGCTAGTCCGACTCGCACTTGGCCGATTTTTTTGGTATATTCTTTGCAATTTTGTGGGTAGAACTAGGAGTTACACTCTCTTTGTGGCCTGGTGCGATGATGTGGTTATAGTCACGTTTATTGCATTCATATTAACAATTCGTCGCTATAGAATCCAGTTGAAATCATATCTTAGGTAGATATTTCTAAATTGTTGGATAGCATTTACCTAATTGAGTGCAGTTTCTTAATGAAACGAAAATCACGCGGTGAGTACCTACTTGTGTACAACTTACATTAAGAAATCAAAATTTTGTAATTTTGCAGAACTGTTTGTTAAATTAATAGTTGATGAGATAATAACGTGTCCTAAAGCCAAGTATCACGAGAGGTAAGTCACTCCACTCCACACTAGCGTGCGTCGTCCAACCATCGCGTGCGCAGCGCACCGCGTGATGATTGTCAGTTTTATCTTTGTTGAGGTTAGAATCCGAGATTTCAATTCCGATTAAGGATCCTACAACATCTCACACGAGTTACTAAATCAATAAAAACCGGACCAAGTGCGAGTCTGACTCGCGCACAGAGGGTTCCGTACCAAAAAGCGGTAACAAAATCAAGTTTCTTGTATGGGAGCCACCATTAATTCTCCCTTTTTTTTCTGTTTCTATAGCATTTCTCCATGACCAATTGTTTGAAACTGAAAAGGTGGAACGTGTCCTGACCAGAGTAATCGCTCCACAAGATATCCATCTCAACAATGTTACGATGCGTTACAGACGACTAAGCGGTGTCTCCTGAGAGAGAGTGCCACAGAGAGATCTCCTGCGAGTCAGTCCCCGGTTAAGCTGCGAGTAAGTTCCCTGTGTTATTTACTTCTTACCCGGCTGAGTCAGACAGTTCTTCACTTTGAATCTTTCATTGATAAAGTCATATTTATGCCTTTTCCATTTCATTCAAGTTACAGCAAGTTGTTTTTTTTATTTTTATTGGAAAACACACAGTTTCATATCATCTAATATGTTACATAATCATAATTTTGAAACCATTAATTAGTTTTCGCATTATAATTTAATTGCTCCTGGTTGTAACCCACGTGTCAGTTCATGATGTCAGCATGTGTATTGCGTATGCTTTAAGATGTCAGCCACATTAGTTCAGGGCTTACAGCGTGATTGAAGAACAAACATCCATTCCAAATAATCTAAGGTTAGATATAACCCAGGCTTCTTGGTATGTTCCAGGCAGACAGGAGACGGTACAAGTGGGTCCGTGAGTGAAGGCACAAGTGTGTCCCAGGCCGCACTCGAGCACCTCTAACGAGACAGGCTCTCTCGCCGCGCCCCGGAGTGGCGCCGTGCGTACTGGGGAGGTGAGTTGTCTACAGGAGTGGCAGCGTCTGCCTACAGCCTACCCTCTACTAGGGCATGGCTGGGAGGTAATACGGCACTGCGGGAGGGGAAGTTTAGGGGGTCTAGGGGCACATAAGTATACTGCAAACCTATAGGTAGAAAAATATGGCTCTCTCTACTTTTCCGGAATAAAAGGCGTGATTAAATGTATGTATATTTAAATAAGTAGGTACTTCTGAATCATCATTTAAGCAATGGCGGTTAAAAATTCAACATCTTGACATCTTTCTGAGCGGCATTTAAATGCAATTAAAATGGCGACCCCGAATATTTCTTGACCTTGGGCGGTCACATGGCGGTGGGAGTCCTCCCTGTGTTCCGAGGAGTGCCCAAATTCAAATTCAAATCATTTATTGCCAACTAAGTGTACATAGATATTAACACTATGGTTCAGTACTTATGACTTAGTGCCTTTTACAAGCATTGCAATAGTGTGGTCACTTGTTAGTTGTTACTTCATTAGGTAGGTAAGGTCAGTGTGGGGAAGTGTAGCTATGGGGCAAGTGTAGATGCCCTTTATATTACGAAAACTATTAGAGTTTTTGTTGACAGTGCCATCTGTTGTTGTGTGGAAACAAATATTTATTTACATAATTTAAAACTAGATGGCACCGTCAAGTATTTATATTGTACTCTTCACTGCGTTACAATCAGTTACAACCTTAAATTCGACACCCAGTAGATAAACGCGAAATCTATTTAAGGCCGTAATAACAGCAAGTGTCTCCAGCCCATACGAGTGAAACTTTTTGGCGAAGTTTGCCGACTAAAATATGATATGGGTTGGAGACCCTTGCCGTCATCTTGCAGCAGTATAGCGCCTATCCCTAATTTACTAGCGTCCGTGTCTACTTCTAATTTATCTTTAGTGACATGCGGTAAGGATTACGATCTGGCAATTGTTGACAGTGCCATCTGTTGTTGTGTGGAAACAAATATTTATTTACATAATTTAAAACTAGATGGCACCGTCAAGTATTTATATTGTACTCTTCACTGCGTTACAATCAGTTACAACCTTAAATTCGACACCCAGTAGATAAACGCGAAATCTATTTAAGGCCGTAATAACAGCAAGTGTCTCCAGCCCATACGAGTGAAACTTTTTGGCGAAGTTTGCCGACTAAAATATGATATGGGTTGGAGACCCTTGCCGTCATCTTGCAGCAGTATAGCGCCTATCCCTAATTTACTAGCGTCCGTGTCTACTTCTAATTTATCTTTAGTGACATGCGGTAAGGATTACGATCTGGCAATAATGTAAACATGTCATGTTTTGACAGTCATTGCCTAAGACAGATGTGTACAAAAATATAGTACGACAAATAGTTGGAATTTTTATTATCCTGAGTAGGTATTTTAAATAAAAATAAACTGTCATAACGAAGTTATTTGGTGTCCAAATAACTGTAAGAACACTGTATGACTCCTGGATATTGGAATATAATCAGGGTGAATACACAATTGCAAGTAACTATGGATATATAGGATCAAATGTGTTTGTTTACATTTTTGTGCAAAGCTATTGAAATACAGTATACCTACATTAATATCTTCTAAGATTACGGGGTTTTCTTGTGTAGTTGTCGCAGTGAATCCAATGTAAGCATCATTGACTTCGTCTTAATCAAATCTCCTACTAGGTTCAACTTAAGTATCAATGCACGCGTTAACTTTCAATTTAGTTCCATAATCATCAGAACGACTAAGATTGGGTGCTTCATAAAACATTAAGTTATCCGAAGTTTTGTACAACACAATGTTTGGCAACTCAGTAAATGTTTGACCGATTATGACGTCACATGGCATGTAACAGTCTGATACTACCACAAATTCAATTTCAGCTGAAATTTCATCAACAGATATTGTACCTTTGACCGTCCCTAATGGTTTCACACTAAAATTACCAAACCCTCGGAAGATTTGGAATATTTTCACCTGCGTCGTAATTGTTATATATTTCCAATGCTAAGCTTTCTTTTAATATAGTACAGTTACTACCTAAATCAATAAATGCCTGTTTCAGAGACCCATCGATATTAACGTATTATAAAATTTACCACTATCTATGTCGCTTGATTGTATGCGCATAACATTCTTATCAGGTGTTTTACGGCTTAATTTACTTTAAATTACGGCTCAATTTGCAACAGGTTATTGTCTTGACCACTGTTTTCTGTCACGTTTGATTTAGTACGACAGTCCTTAGCTAAATGACCTACTCTGCGACAGGTGTTGCATCTTTTCATAGGTTTTGTACACCTTGTCCTAATATGACCTACCTCGCCACAATTGAAGCAAACTATGCCTGGTCTCGAGGACTCCGTGCCGGTATTGGATGGTTCTTGTTGAGACCCTGATTCTTTAGGATTCGTTTTTTGCTTATTTGCCACGTAATTGTCACTCTGTGCTAAAGTCTTCAAATATGAAAACAGCTGCTCGGGCTCCTCAAAACGGCATGAATTTGCACTCATCCTAACGAACTTGTCGTCGATACCGTGTACTAAGCACCCTACAGCCTTGCGTCCTGCTATTTCACACCTATTTATCAAAATCATTTTTTCAAAGTAATATACATCTAGTGGCTGTCCTATTCTGCACCGATATTGCAGCATTCTCTGAAGCATGTCGCCATAATTATCAGTTGACGGAAAAGCCGATTTCAACTTTTCTGTCCACTGATCCCATGTATACAATAATGAGGGTAGACCTTGATACCATCTTTTGGCAAGACCAGTAAGTTTTGCCAAAGCATAGTGACGAACTTGTGTATCATTCCACGAGTATATCTGTGCACACTCATTTACTTTGTATATCCACGATTCAATATTTTGAGAATTGTCGCTTGGATCAAATTCTGGTACCACATTAACGTGAGTTGAAAATGCATTATGTGCTGGAATTTGTGCCGGATTGCTTGTTATTTGCGAAGAGTTGGATTCACAAATTGGAGGAGTTCGTGCCAAGGATCTACTACTCCTTTCATTATTTTTATTTTTAGAATGACGACGATAGTCTTTATTCTTTTTATATCGTGATTTATGCGATTTATGACGTTTGTAAGACCTTTCATGGCTGGTCGTCGACGAAGAAGACGTATCGACGCTACTTGAGTTACGGTAACGTCGACGTTTCTTTGAATTATGTCTTTTACGGGACCTACTCCGTCGATTAGACCCCATGGCTAGCGATTTCAAACGATTAAAATTTCCAACTAAACAAATTACCTAGATACCTGACCTAGTTAATAAAAATTAATATAAAATATTGTTTTTTTGTTTTTTTTTTAAATATGCAACCACCAAAAAACAAAGTGATCTACCTTGTTTAAGCTAGTTACCCGACGTACAAATTGTAAAATATTTCTGAATCAAATCGACATCTAATTAATACTACCTACTTAAACTGCTTAAACTAATTAACATGGTAGAAAAATGTAAAGTATTCTTGCGCACTTCAGGCTTAGTGGCGCCGGCGACTAGCTAGCTCTTCATCAAAATAACATGGTTTTATCACTTTCATTCAAGTTCAGGATTCAAAGTTTTGCCAGAAAATTTTACTAGCAACCACGTGAAAATCAATGTCGTATTTTTATTTACGTTGCGGAATTAACACATTTCACGATTCTCATGTATGTACACGATCCATCTCGGCACACAAATCACGTTTGAAAAAAAACGTTAACAATGTCACCGAGAAGAAGTAAAAACTTACGGCTTCGCAACGAGTCCTGCGCGTGAATTAATCCATCACTTCTGATTGAAAACTTTATTAGGTCCAGGGAAATGATACAAACAGCTCACTTCACGAATAACGGTATTTATATCTATTCACAAACTTTTTCAACTAGTTTACAGAACAACCGAACTGCACACTCGCACCGAATAAAAACAATATAGCGGGCGTCACAGCGGCGCCGCCTAGTAGCAATATTTTCGAGTCAATTGCAACTCTCATTAATGATATTATATTTACAATTTGATTACTGACTAAAATACAATAATAATTATTTACCATAAAATGTATCTCAAATACAATATCATATTAACACCACAGACAATATAATATAATTCTTATATTAATACTAACTAATCTCCTTAAAGTTGCCATTAGCTTACATGTAGATGTGTGAGAATGTGATCGTTGCCAGTGGTTTTCAGCAGATCGAAACGATTTTGAAGCTCCAATTGAAACTTCTCGGCACACAAAGCTATTTGGAGCGCAGTAGGTCGGAGAGTAGGCTTCATCATTCGGGCCCTTTCGACGCGGAAGTCTAAACTCAGAGACGTTCTGACGAGTCGGTGATCATTTCCGGTATTAAACCTGTTGATCACAGAGACAACTTCTCCAAATATACACCTCCTGTCCGACATGATGAATTTTATCTCGTTCCTTGTGACCTTGTTGGGGCTTCGCCAAGTCCACCTTCTATGGGGTTTCTTCTTAAAGAATGAGTTCATCAAGAAGAGCCCCTGAGCCTCAAGAAAGTTGATAAGCATACTGCCCCGCGGCCCCGGTCATTTCTACGCCCAACACCAAAAAGTCCGATTTTCGTTTCACCGCGTTCTTGTACTCCCACTTTGACAGTGAAGTCCTCTATCATAACATTGTAGTGAGTCTTGGCAGTACCGTGTAATGCTTTCACCACGTCCTCGTACACGGTCTCAACTGCCTCGTCAGTGCTTCTCGAAGTTGGGGCATAGGTAGGGTCAAGTGTTCAACAATGAAACACTAAAAGTTCATAACCTCGTACATCTTATGTTTTTGCTGATAGAAGTCTATGAATTATACAGGCATGTAGTCAATATGATTGGGTATCGAATGTCATTTATAGATTTTTTTAAATAAAGTGTTTTAAATCGACAAAGAAATAAAAACTAAGAAATGGGATTTGTGTCATTGTGTCCATATAGGCGTACACAATGAAACACCATATATTCAACAATGAAACACCATAAATAAACTGTGCCTAATTCAAATTTTGTTTAATGTAGGTAGTTATTAAAGAAAGAGCAGTCCGTTTCTACGTTAAATGCTGTGGCACGACGTGCCATGCTGCATCTTTCAGGCTTTTTTAATGACAGTTCTGCATGCCCTGATTTATAAGACCGTAAACATTCGATTCCAGCCATTTTCCCAGCTAACAGAATATCGAATATTGTTAATTTTTGCTATTTGGTAAGCAATACGCCCCTCGTCCTTTTTACAGGTTTGTTACGCGCCATCTTAAAATAAAAACAAATTTTAATAGATAAGGTTACACAATATCAACCAATAAAAATCTAGGTTTATATAAATATCTTATGATGGTACACAATAAAACAGTGTATCATTGTGTCCATTGTTAAACTGTTTCATTGTTGACTACCTAGGGTTTATCTAACTAACTTTTAATTCATGTTCACAAAATTGTAACTTTGAAACAAATGATATATGCCAAAATAATCTACAAAACATGTAGAATGCGGGATAATCATAAAAAATATAATATTCCTAACCATTAAATAACGAAAAATCTTTAAAGATAGTCAGAAATACTTCAATTTTTGACGAAAATAGTAAAAATGAGCCGCAAACGCGTCTTTGCTCACGCGGTGCCGTCGCAAACTGGGATACGCCGGTGGTATCTATTGAGTGTCCTTACGCGATATATTGCACTAACTGTCAACGACGCGTTTTGGAAATATTACTATGTTTTATTGTGTACCACTGTTTCATTGTTGAACACTTGACCCTACACCTGAATCACCGTCAGGGAGTCCTGTTGGTAAGTCTCAGTATTACGTATGCTACCCGAGGCGAAACACTCCTGATCTCCACAATGCTGCTAACGAGTTCCTTTTTCACTGTAAAGCCGACACCGCCCTCGGAAGAATGTCTTCCATCACCTTCCCGAAAGTAGAATAGGTCACCCGACCCAAGGGTTAGCGTGTCCTCCCCCTTTCTTCGGACTTCGCACAACACCAGTATGTGCCAGTATATGCTACCCAGTTCTACCTCGAGTTCGGTGACCGATCGTCCAGCCGCAGAGTGCTTCCATTATAAGTAGCCAGGTTCGGACATTCTCACACAACATCATCTAGCCCAAATTAAGACAATATAAGCTTATGCTATGGGATCTAGACAACTGATAATTTGCCACTTTGTGCCAAAGAGATGTGATGTGTTATTTTTATAATATAATATGGTTCCAGAATAACTTTTACGTCAAAAGCATGTGTAGGTATAGGATCTGGTAATTGTTTTTAGTTAAGTAGCTGTTACCATATAACTGCCGAATGAACAAATTAACTTATAATTTGTACTTAAATAATGATTAATAATGTCTGTAAAGCTACTGCGTCACCTTCGTGGATCGTCGCGTCACCTACGTGGGATCAAATAATTCAAAACCTTATTCTTCCAAATCTGACTCAAAATTTAACTTGTTGACTTATATATGTTACTTAACTTACCAAGCGCTTTGTTTGTTTAAAAAAATTGTTGAAATAATCAGTATTTAAAATTTACCATGAAGGTGACGATGAGAATCGTAAAAAGTAGAAATAGCCTTACATTATATGGATGCTGATAAGCAACAATGTGTCAACCCACAAAAAGTCAAATTCAAAGGTTTTGTGTGCCCAGTGCCCATTAGAGCTCGCCCGCGCTAGCCACTCTCTACCTCCTCTGCTTACAGAGGGGCGCTCGAGAGTGGTGAAAGTGCGAGCGTAGTCTTAAGTTCTTTAGGAAGCTCCGGGGGCGAAACGTTCGTAGTTGAAAGGTTCTGTCGGTGAACAACTCATAATCAAAACGTTCTGTCGGCGGCTCATCCGGCAGAGAAACGTCTGTCGGAGATATGATACAGAATCATATATATTACTAGCTGATGCCCGCCGCTTCGCCGGCGTAAAATTTATTCCTGTTCCAGCTTCCCGTGGGAACTTATTACTGGGATAAAAAGTAGCCCATATATTATTTCAGACTTTAATTTTTCCCTGTACCAAATTTCTTACCTTCCGGACTATTGGTTCAACTGCTTCAGCCTGATCCGTTCAGCCGTTCGAGCGTGAAAGAGTAACAAACATCTCCACATACACACTCACAAACTTCCGCATACATAAGATTAGTAAGAAGTAAGATTTATTATGTACCTTTACAGATGTTCAGAGCCACAAACACCAGCGTACCAGCAGTGCAGTGCGCTCCACCAGGCGCTAACGAGTGCGGCGCGATGTGTGAGTATAAGCTGTACTGTACACTGTGTGCTGTGGCGCTACTGCTGGGGACGAGAGCGATGTGTGCCGCAGTAGCGGGGAGGGGACCTGGGACTGACCGCGGTGACGTCACACGACACTGGTGTGTTTAGTGTTAGAGATATGGCGGCACTTGTAGCAGGCGTCTTAGCCAAGAGAAACTATACACACAACAACACGGCGTTAATATCCTCTCAACTCTGATACTGATTGTTTGTTCGTGGTATTACAATAAAACGGCAGGACACTTCGATGATTTCTTATATATTTGTACAGCAATATCCTGTCGGTTACAATGTCGAGAAAACGATGCGGATAAGGAACTATACAGGTTGAACAGATAAGGCAGCGCCATCTAGCGAAACTGAGGTGAAACAGATGCATACTATGTTCGGTTACATAAAAAACGTCGAATAAATCTTTAAGTTCACCCCGTTTGCTACTAGATGGCACTGTCATAACGCTTATGTTGGTAAATATCGAATGTTAATAAATATCATTGTATTTATAAGGCATTGAGAAATCCATTCAAATACATGCACAAAATGTCATTATAATCGATCCAGCTGTTTAGATGAAGATTACAAACAAGCGCACAAAATAACATAAAGCAGATAAACTTCTGGATCGAGCTGACTATTTGGGTGGTGTTTCTCTGATGAGCTCGTTTTAAATGACCGTTATTGTGAAAAAAAATATTCCTTTTATTTATAAGAATGTTGAAAAACAGTATTGTTTGTTTCGCTGGTCAATTGTTACTAGTTGTAGTCCGCGACTTGGTTCGTGTAAAAAATGTGATGGGACGGAAATTGTAATTGCTCTCTACCTAGCTCTTTATGCAAAGTAGCGTTAATATTGTAAATATTATTTATTATTAGCAGTCCCCCGCGACTTCGACCGCGTAGAAGTCGTTATTGCGTAAAATCATAACCCTCATTTTGCGCAGTCGATTAAAAAGTAGCCTATGTCCTTCCCAGGACCTCGAACTATCCCTATACCAAATTTCATCTCAATCGCTCCAGGCGTTTAGGCGTGAAAGCGTTACAGACAGACAGACATACCGTTACTTTCTCATCAATCAATAAGAATAAGAATATGAATAATAATCTTTATTGACATAAAATGTTGATACATATAGTTACAGATTCCCTGTCTCCTGCGCTAGTGGGAACTGTGTTGCAGGAGACAGTGTTTCCTCCCATCTCACAATGCTCGATTACATGCCAATGTGTAAATAGCCAAATAATACATTAAAAATAAAAAATAAAATCTAGCAAAACAAAAAGCAATCAAAATAACATTAGCCATGCAGCCGTCGAGTATTTAATCAATCAATCCATACTAATATTATAAAGCTGAAGAGTTTGTTTGTTTGTTTGAACGCTAGGATCTCAGGAACTACTGGTTGGATTTCCGAAATTCTTTTACAGTTTGATAGTCCATCTATTGAGGATGGCTATAGGCTATATAACATCACGCTAAGGCGAATAGGAGCGGAGCAGCAATCTAGACTGTTTCGAAAACGGGGAATATTTTTTACCGTCTGAGAGCTTCCGAAGCGTACGCTGCATAAATGGTTAAAGATACGTAAAAATTGTGTATTACGAAATTGTTTTTCTTAAAAAGTTTAAAAAAAAAGTCCGCGACAGCATATGTCTATCTTTTAGGGCCCACGCAGACAGAAAGCGTTCAGGCGTTCCGCGTTCCACGTTCTGCGTTCAGCGTTTTTTGTTAGTAGGAGACTTCTATAGCTACGCGCAGACACAGCGGCGGTCAGACCGCGCCGGTCAATGTGAACGCTCGCGTTCTTGCGTTCTTTTGTCAGAAATTCAAAGAACTCGTGAAACGCCGTGCTCGCAAGACGGCTTCCACAGAAAAAATAATTTAATTAGTAAGGGAACGGCGACTCTTATATGACCTAAGTGACATAGACTATAAAAATCGTCATGAAATAAAAGCAGCATGGCTTGAAACCTCGCTCAGTATTAATAGGATGCACCAAGTATCTCCTTTTCCTATTAGACTCTTCCAAACTCCACAAAAGCAATGCTTCGTCTTCTAAAGACGAGCTATCGAAACACATGTTTCACGTTCAAGTTATCTTCGGAAAATGGCACGCAGCGACTCTGACCGCCTCCCATGTGTGTTAGAACTCGTGTAGAACTTGACCGGACGACCGCGGGTTGAACGCTGAACGCTATTCTGTCTGCGTGGGCTCTTAAGGTTCGCTCACAATAACCTAATTTGTCTAACTCTTAAGGTCCGCTCACAATATTTTAAAACTGAAGAGTTTGTTTGTGCTAGGATCTCAGAAACTACTGGTTGCATTTCAAAAATAATTTTACAGTTTAATAGTCAATTTATTGAGGATGGATAATGACAATATACCATCACGCTAAGACGAATAGTGGCGGAGCAGCCACGAATAATGTTTTGAGAATGGGGAAAATTTCTTTCTTTTCAGAGCTTCCATTGCGTACACTGCGTAAATGGTTAAAGTTACGTAAAAATAGTGTACTATAAAATTGTTCCTCTTAAAAAGTTATAAAAAAAAGTCCCTAACAGCATATGCCTATCTTTTACAGTTCGCTTACAATAACCCTCTAAATAAGTTTTAAAATATGAGCGAGGCGACGACGGCAATAATCGTGGTCTGCAGTAGTAGCCAGTCAAATGAACGATAAAAACCAGTCAAGTGTGAGTCGGATCCGTACCAAAAAAGGAAGGGCGGAAGTAAATGCGACGGGAAACATTATATCACTTTACATGTCAATACCACGCCTCTCTCCTTCTCACTCTCATGTGACGGAACCGAAGTTGTGCGGGTCAGCTCTAATGAACATAAGCGACGGAGTAAATGCGACGGGAAACATTATATCACTAAATATTTATACCACACTTCTCTCTTTCTCACTCCTATGTGTCGCAAACGAAGTTGCGCGGGTCAGCTAGTACATGTAATAAAATCATAACAGGTCGCTGTCTGTACATAGAAGATAAATAAGAAAAAATATTATAAGGGGCTTTATGAACGCAATAAAACCCAAAACAATGATTTTTTGTCTGTTTATCTGTTTGTCTGTACGGTTGTGCACGCTAATCTCAGTAACCGCTTAACCGATTGCAATGCGGTTTTTTTATTGTGTCTAGGTTTGCTCCACTTAACATTTAGCGTTTTTTTCATGTCGATCGGTTTATAAATAAAAAACCGGCCAAGTGCGAGTTGGACTCGCCCATGAAGGGTTTCGTAGCAGCAAGTAACATAATATAAAAGTTCTTATAGTTCGTTGTAACTTTGATTGATGTTTTAACACGTTCGCAGTGGTAGTGATTTTTTAACCAAAAATTGCGGTTTATGACGTACTAGCTGTTACCCGCAACTTCGTTCGCGTGGAAATTATGTTATAAGCAAAGTTTGAACTGTATTCTATCGAGCCTCTAGAATAAGTCGTAACCAAAATGTGGGTACAAAGTTAGGACATCCTCCAACTTACCCGGGGAGCTATGCGCTACATGGTTTTTTTAATGTGAGGTACACACGCACATGAATCCCTACTAATATTATAAATGCGAAAGTAACTCTGTCGGTCTGTCTATCTGTCTGTCTGTCTGTCTGTCTGTTACGCTTTCACGCCTAAACGGCTGGAGCGATTGAGCTGAAATTTGGTATTGAAATAGTTCGAGGCCCTGAGAAGGACATAGGCTACTTTTTAACCGACTGCGCAAAAGGAGGGTTATGATTTTCCGCGATAACGACATCTACGCGCTCAAAGCCGCGGGGAACAGCTAGTATACTATAACTCCTACTGACAAAAAAACCACACGTATCCGGTAGGACTCCCAACCGTAGGCTGTTAGGTATAACAGCCAACGGTTGGGAGCCCCTGGTAAGCCCTCTAAAGGATACCCCAGGACTGCGCTAGATTGATGGACCTCATGGTTTTAGCGGGTCCAATGCCGGTATGACGTTTTTTTTATTGTGTTGAGGTTTGCTCCAGTTAACATTTAGCGTTTGTTTTATGTAAATCGGTTTAGAAATAAAAGAGTTATAACACTTTTAAGAATCAGATATTTTGAAAATTTTAATTGTAGGGGTTTCTTTAAATGTGAGTGAACCTAAACTGGCGTGTTGGCTTAATCATAAAAGAGCTTAATGATTAAGACTATTTTTAAACAATTCAGTCCGCGCCGAAGGCGTGGACTGAATTGTTTAAAAATAGGGCAGTTTCAGACGCTGCTTGATGACTCTGATGAAGAAATACCTTTCCTTTCATACACCTTATGTGACGTAAACGAAGTTGCGGGCTCAGCTAGTCATCTAATGTGTTACATAATCATAATTTTGAAACCATTAATTAGTTTTCGCATTATAATTTAATTGCTCCTGGTTGTAACCCACGTGTCAGTTCATGATGTCAGCATGTGTATTGTGTATGCTTTAAGATGTCTGTTAGCAACAGAAAGAAGTTTAGCGTAATTCACAATGCTTTATTTTATAATTAAAAATTACAACTGTGATACGACGACGTGTGGTAAGCAACCATTTTAGTATGTGAGTTGAGTGTCTATATACATTTTTCTTACTAACTAGAAGAATAAAATGAAACGTTTCGTTTTACACATAAAATTTTGTGTTTGGTATCAAACAGATTGGGGCCCTAGGTTAAATAAGAACCAAAAAATACCATCGAAATACAGGGCTCACAAATATAGTTTGTAATAAAATTAAAAAAATTCAAGAAGTAAAAACTATGCTTCCTATTAGGGTTACAATATGAAAGTTTAATTTCTATTAACCTAGTAAGAAATACTACAATTTTGTAACTATATAATAATATAGAAAAATAAAGCATTTAAAAAGCTTACTTGGAGCTTATTTTTTCTTTAGGTACTTAAGTATACAAATTATAGAACTAAGTAACTATAATGAGTTAAAGATTACAATAGAGTTATAACTAATCATAAAGTGGCAGAGGGCACACTTTCATGATGCTTGTTTGCATTATGTGACCTTTGGCCGTTTTTACAGTTAAGGCACGTACTTTGCCGTCTTTACCCGGCATTACATCTATAATGCGGCCCATAGGCCAATGCAATGGAGCTACATTTTCATTTTTTATAATTACTAGGGTGCCTATCTCTAGGTTTGGTTGGACACCTTTCCATTTTGGTCGATTTTGCAACATAACTAAATATTGTTTATGCCACTGTTTCCAAAAACTTTGTTGCATTTGCACACACTGTTTCCAAAAGGAAAGGGGTCCAATTTGTTCACCAACTAGGTTCAATTCAGGGTATGAAGTCAACGAAGCACCAGTCAAAAAATGAGCGGGCGACAGGTAAGACATGTCATCCTTATCTCTAGACATAGGAGTCAAAGGCCTGGAATTTAAAATTCCTTCTATTTGAACCAGGACAGTATATAGCTCTTCATAAGTAAAGACAGTATTACCCATTACACGCCTGACATGGTATTTAATGCTTTTAATTCCAGATTCCCATAAAGAGCCAAAAATTGGTGAATATGATGGTATGAAATGAAATAATATTCTTTCTGAATTACAAAAATCATTGACTACATCCTGATGTTTTGAAGAATTCTGTAACTCATATAAATCATTTAGAACATTCCTTGCACCTCTATAATAGGAGCCATTATCACAATATATCTTAGTAGGTTTATTTCTGCGAGAAATAAATCTCTTTAAGCATGCTAAGAATGTATTAGTTGTCATATCAGAAGCTAACTCAATGTGAATTGCCTTCGTCACAAAGCAAATAAAGATTACTACATAAGCCTTTGTAATGACTGGTTTTCTGATACGTGATTGTTTTATCATGAAAGGTCCAGCATAATCAGTGCCGACTATCTGAAATGGTCGAGAAATATTCACACGGTCTGCCGGTAGGGAACCCATAAGTTGAGTTGCAGCCTTAGCCTTAAGTTTAAAACAAATTATACATTTATATATTACAGATTTTACTTCTCTGTTTGCATTAATCAGCCAGTATAGCTCGCCTAAACTACTTAGAATTAGCTTCTGCCCTGCATGTTTCAGACGTAAATGTTCTCTAAGAATTATTAGTTTAGTGATGTGCGACCCTCGTGGCAAAATAATAGGGTGCTGTTGAGCAAATGGTAAATTCGCATTTTGGAGCCGACCTCCAACACGAAGCAACCCGCTTGAGTCAATAAATGGATGTAAATCACATAGTTGCGTTTTCAAATTACACTTTTCTTTCAACTGTTTAATTTCAGAATGAAAATGTCTTCCTTGGTCAAGCTTAATAATATCATGCAAGGCAGAAGTCAACTCCGCAGGGCATAACTTCCCTTTATTATTACTATTTTGTATTTTACAATTATTAATAAATCTTTTTACATAAGCTATTATTCTTGTAAGTTTCTCAATATTTGAGTATTTGTCTAACACACTATTAAGCATATTAGTATTACAACATGAATTACACACTGGTGCTATAGGAAAAAATTCAGGAATGTAAATTTGTGTATCATCTTTGTCCACAGTTCTGCAAGGAGTATAGTCAGGGTTCAACAAATATTCAGGACCATGAAACCATAACTGTCTCATGGTTGTCTCCAATAGTTTCGGAGAAATTCCGCGCGACAAGCAATCTGCGGGATTATCGTTTGATTTCACATAATACCACTGAAACTGTGCAGTTAATTCCTTAATTTTCTTCACTCTGTTGGCCACATAAACACCTAACTTTACCGGTTCAGTATCAAGCCAAGACAATACTATTTGAGAATCTGAGTGTAAAAATGTTTTTACCTCATATTTTAGAGACAGAGTTTCATACACTTTTTTAGACAACGTAGCTAATAATAACGCACTATTTAGTTCCAGTCGCGGAATGGTTAACTTTTTATTTTTAGGGTTAATGCGAGATCTTGAACACAATAGATTGACCTTGGCGGCCTTATCTGGACCGATTACTCTCAAATATAAACAACACCCATACCCAATATTTGAGGCATCTCCATAGCCAAGAAGCTCTAATTTGTTGGACGACTGTACATTGATATTTCGAGGTATTGAAATACAAGACATACGTACCAACTCGGTGGCAAAGTCAATCCATTGGTTATTTAGGTCATCAGGTAAGTTATCATCCCAGCCTAAATTCGCATACCACACCTGCTGCATTAGGTACTTGGCCCTTACTAAAAGTGGCCCGATTATGCCTAATGGATCCCAAAATTTGGAAATAAAACTCAACACTTGGCGTTTAGTGTAAATTTTTGAAACATTTTGAACAGGACACTGCATATTCAATGTGTCACTAGCTATGTCATAAGACAGACCTAAAGTCTTCATATACATACAGTTCTTATCAAAGTCTATACTACCAAAATATTGTAATTCTAGTGGAATATCTTTTAACAAATCTGTATTATTCGAACACCACTTATGCAGTGAGAAACTAGCCTCCTGCATTAGTGCAATTAATTCAGTCCTAGTAGCCGCAAGCACAGATAGATCATTACTACCACATTGAACGTCATCAACATATGTTGAATGGGTTAACACCTCTGACGCCAATGGGTATTTGTCTTTATAGCGTAAAGCCAATTCGGCTAGGCAGCGAGTAGCAAGATAGGCTGAACTTTTCACTCCGTAAGTGACAGTTTGCAACTGTATGCACTGCACGGGATCATGTGGCGAGTCACGCCACAATATATTTTGTAAACTACAAAGTTTATTTTGTACTAACACCTGTCGGTACATTGCCTTAATATCACACAATAATACATGTTTATAGGTTCTGAAAAGCGTTAAAATATCGAACAACTCGTTTTGGACGACAGGACCGTTCAGCAATACATCGTTTAAACACAGACCATTTTTTGATTTCATGCTCGCATCAAAAACCGCACGAACGGGCGTGGTTTTACTGTTAGGATTTAAAACAGGATGATGAGGCAAAAAATAAACTTTACCAGAGGTTAAGTCATAGTTTTGAATATCAAAAAGTTTTGCATGGCCCTGGTCAATGTATTGGTGTATAAATTCTTTATATTTAACAGCCAAGTTACTATCTTTAGCAAAACGCTTTTCTAAATTGTAAAATCTTTGCAATGCATAGGTAAAAGAATCGCCTAGTTGCAAATTGTTTAATTCTAACTTTAGAGGTAAACCAACAGTGAACCGCTTGTTATACAGTTGAACAGAATTTTTAAAATTTTCTTCAGCTAACTGGTGCTCACTACTACCTTCTATAAAAACGTTAGGTACTTTTTCATGTTCCCAAAATTTGGAAATATTATTGTTAATTTCTTCTAAGAATTTGTTTTCATGTTTTACATTAGAATTAGTATTAATAAAAGAGTTACCTGTAATGCTTATATTACATAAATTTGAAGATATAACCTTGCCGGAAATAGGCAGGCTCCCAGCGACAATGTAGCCAAGTGTAGTGCTAATTAAATATGGACCGGACGGTGTGACAGGCAAAGATTCACGCTGCAACACCTGGAAGAAAATGTCACAACCCAATAGCAACGATATTTCACCGGTTTTATTGAAATTTGTGTCTGCTAGGTTAACATAAGAAGGAATTTTAAGATTTGAAATATTAAAGGATTGCTGAGGAAGTTGGCAAGTTATATTTTTTACTACGCAGCATGAAACCTCAACAGAATAGTCATTCACTCTAGAGTATATAGTTATACTGGCATGCTTTGCTACCCTATTGGTGCTATTCATGATGCCGCCTATTTGTTTATCAAAGCTATGAAGGCTGCAACCAATTTTATTAGCTAATTGTTCTGTGATAAAGGAAGGCTGTGAACCGCTGTCAAGCAAAGCTCTAGCCTGAATAAATGAGCCATCGCTCCTCCTCAACCGGACCATGGCAGTAGGCAAAAGCACATCCTTATCCCGGAAGTGGTTAGCTGTAGCCACAATATTGTGGTCACCTCCATGCTCATTGGTAGCAGCTGTCGCATGCACCTTCTCACTCGGCTTGGCTAGCACCTTGTTGCATATAAGCGTGTTGTGCTTGCCTTGACAGACCGCACATTTAAGACGCAGCATGCACTTGCCACGATGATCATTCAGGCATACTTGACACAAATGTTTACCTTTTACAAAATTGTACCTATCTGTTTCAGTGGCCATTTTAAACTTTGCACACTCATACAACTTATGTGAATTCAGGCAGTACTTACATGTTGTGGTCTTGGTAGTTACCCCACTAACCGCCTTGGACTTTAACGGCTTCGGCACAGAAGAGGCATTGTTAGATAGTGGCTTCTCATTATCTGTGTTTTCTAATGCCAGCGCACGTTTCTCTATAAAAGTAAGAAATTCAGATAATGTTGGTACTTCTTTAGCATTGCGTTCCAAGTGGAAGCCTCTGTAGGTGTAACTATCAACCTTCTTAGCTAATACATTAATAAGTATGCTATCCCAATATTGAATGGGCTGCTTAAGGTTTTTAAGTGCAGCTAAATGTAAATTTACTTGGCTAATAAGTGAGCGCAAGTTTTGTGCTGTACACTTTGTAAGAACAGGCATGTCAAGTATACTGTTTACATGGAAATTAACTATCTTAGGGATGTTATTAAACCTATTCTCTAGTAGTTCTAGTGCCACAGCATAATTTTCATCTGTGAGCAACAGATTTTTAATTAAATCTAGGGCTTCTCCGCTCAACAATGAGCGAAGATAGTAAAGCTTCTCACAAGCTGATAACTTTCTGTCAGTATGAATAACTGACCTATATAAATTAATAAATGGATAATAATCCACTACATTTTTACCATCAAAACATGGAATCGTTATTTTTGGTAACTTGTTAAACTCACCGTTACTCTGCTTGGGTACCGCATCCAGTACAGATAGCGAATGCGTCTTTATTTGCGAATCTAATGTTGCTATACTAGCGTAGTACCTATCCTCATATTCCTCGTAATCTTCGGCATCGTCTGGACTTAGCAATAATACGGCCTTGTTATAATTCTCATAGCTCTCGAAAGCAGTCTGCAATCCTTTCCTCTTCGCTTGGAGCATTTCAACGGAACAGGTTTTTAGCTCAGGGCTTTCGCAAAATTGCCCGATTCTCGTGATCGCACCTTTCACGTAACCGCGATCAGAAATTAACTGCTTTAGCTTATTACCGTCTGACATCGCCATTGTAACAGCCGTAATTTGTGGAGAATATCACACAGACCGGTACCTTATAACGCACAAAACTGCAGCAGGTACCTACCTACTATAGCAAAAGTATTTCCGTTCAATTTAAACAAACGTGCAAATTTACACAACGTTTAACACGAAATATAATAAAATCTGTAAAGACGATACTCCTAGCAGAACTGAAGACAAAGTGGGTTCACAAAACTTAACATAAATTTTTACAATGAGCGAAAACAGGGCGCGGTCGCCTTAAAAGATTTCGAAAATTTCAAGTCAACCTTCAAATAATTTAAAACAAATTTGACGTGACAAATCAAATTGTCAAAATCCTTTGCTGTGATTGGCCGCCTAGATTGCTTGACGTAAGTTTGACGTTTGAAATGTACTTCCGCACGTTCCGTTTCGCAGAAATCTTGCCAAGTGTGAACCTTTTCAATAGTAGTTACCCTCAGATTGGAGCCAAAAATAGAAAAATTTTCTACGTTACCAAATTATGTTCTTGAATTGATGTTTTTTGATTGAATTGATGGTTTTCGTGTTCGTGAATACCTGGGTAGTTACAATATTCCTCTTGATGAAGTCCTTTAAGAACACGGACAACCCGCCGCGCGCAGGAAACTCCTTCCAAGAGTGCACTTCCAAGCAAAATATCACGTCACCTGATGTATGTAGTCCAAAGATTTGAAAACTTCTTCGTGCTGGCTCGACGAATTATCACGCTGGCCGTGCAACGAAGTTAGGTACCCGGTGACGAAAATTATACAGCACTGCCGCACTGACTTCCGCCAGTGTAAAATTTCTCAAATCTTCTTAAATATACCTTTATTCTCGAAGGACCATTTTTCTGTTAGCAACAGAAAGAAGTTTAGCGTAATTCACAATGCTTTATTTTATAATTAAAAATTACAACTGTGATACGACGACGTGTGGTAAGCAACCATTTTAGTATGTGAGTTGAGTGTCTATATACATTTTTCTTACTAACTAGAAGAATAAAATGAAACGTTTCGTTTTACACATAAAATTTTGTGTTTGGTATCAAACAATGTCAGCCACATTAGTTCAGGGCTTACAGCGTGATTGAAGAACAAACATCCATTCCAAATAATCTAAGGTTAGACATAACTCAGGCTTCTTGGTATGTTCCAGGCAGACAGGAGACGGTACAAGTGGATCCGTGAATGAAGGCACAAGTGTGTCCCAGGCCGCACTCGAGCACCTCTAACGAGACAGGCTCTCTCGCCGCGCCCCGGAGTGGCGCCGTGCGTACTGGCGGGGTGAGTTGTCTACAGGAGTGGCAGCGTCTGCCTACAGCCTACCCTCTACTAGGGCGCGGCTGGGAGGTACTACGGCACTGCGGGAGGGAAAGTTTAGAGGGTCTAGAGGCACATAAGTATACTGCAAACCTATAGGTAGTACAGTATGGCCCTGTCTACTACTAAAAGGCGTGATTAAATGTATGTATATTCAAACAAGTACTTCTGAATCATCATTTAAGCAATGCCGGTTAAAAATGCAACATCTTAACTTCTGAGCGCCATTTAAATGCAATTAAAATGGCGACCTCGAATATTTCTTGACCTTGGGCGGTCACATGGCGGTGGGAGTCCTCCCTGTGTTCCGAGGAGTGCCCAGTGCCCATTAGAGCACGCCCGCGCCAGCCACTCTCTACCTCCTCTGCTTACAGAGGGGCGCTCGAGAGTGGTGAAAGTGCGAGCGTAGTCTTCAGTTCTTTAGGAAGCTCCGGGGGCTGGCTCCCCAAAGAGTTCCGGCCCCGCGCGGCTCCCCCAGCCGGTCGACGTGAAAATTCCTTGAATATCCACTGGCCTATCCACAGGGCGAGGAGGATCACCGCGGGGCTTACTGTGTCTCCACACGGTCCCATCCCACACACCGTCCCAGCTGCACCCGCGGCTTGGTTGACGCCGTGTAAATGCATTCCCCGCGTCAATTAAATATTGTCTATAATTAATCACATAGCACCAGCTAATATTAACCTACTTTGGTCCTAATGACGCTGCACTCTTTTAAAATATGTATTACTAGCTGATGCCCGCAGCTTCGCCGGCGTAAAATTTATTCCTGTTCCAGCTTCCCGTGGGAACTTATTGCTGGGATAAAAAGTAGCCATATTATTATTCTAGAACTTAATTTTTCCCTGTACCAAATTTCTTTCCTTCCGGACTGTTGGTTCCACTGCTTCAGCCCGATCCGTTCAGCCGTTCGAGCGTGAAAGAGTAACAAACATCTCCACACACACACACACACTCACAAACTTCCGCATACATAAGATTAGTAAGAAGTAAGATTTATTATGTACCTTTACAGATGTTCAGAGTCACAAACTCCACCAACCAGTACCAGCAGTGCAGTGCGCTCCACCAGGCGCTAGACGAGTGCGGCGCGGTGTGTGAGTATAAGCTGTACTGTACACTGTGTGCTGTGGCGCTACTGCTGGGGACGAGAGCGATGTGTGCCGCAGTAGCGGGGAGGGGACCTGGGACTGACCGCGGCGACTTCACACGACACTGGTGTGTTGAGTGTTAGAGATATACTAGCACTTGTAGCAAGCGTCTTAGCCAAGAGAAACTATACACACAACAACACGGCGTTAATATCCTCTCAACTCTGATACTGATTGTTTGTTCGTGGTATTACAATAAAACGGCAGGACACTTCGATGATTTCTTATATATTTGTACAGCAATATCCTGTCGGTTACAATGCCGAGAAAACGATGCGGATAAGGAACTATACAGGTTGAACAGATAAGGCAGCGCCATCTAGCGAAACTGAGGTGAAACAGATGCATACTATGTTCGGTTACATAAAAAACGTCGAATAAATCTTTAAGTTCACCCCGCTTGCTGCTAGATGGCACTGTGTTAACGCTCATGTTGTTAAATATGAAATGTTAATAAATATCATTGTATTTATAAGGCATTGAGAAATCCACTCAAACATATGCACAAAATGTCATTATATTCTATCCAGCTGTTTAGATGAAGAATACAAAAAGCGCACAAAATAACATAAAGCAGATAAACTTCTGGATCGAGCTGACTATTTGGGTGGTGTTTCTCTAATGAGCTCGATTTAAATGACCGTTATTGTGAAAAAATTATTCCTTTTATTATAAGAAAGTTGAACAACAGTAGGTATTGTTTGTTGTTTCGCTTGTCATTTGTTACTAGTTGTAGTCCGCGACTTCGTTCGTGTAAAAAATGTGATGGGACGGATATTGTAATTGCTCTCTACCTAGCTCTTTATGCAAAGTAGCGTTGATATTGTATTATTTATTACTAGCTGTTCCCCGCGGCTTCGACCGCGTAGAAGTCGTTATTCCGTAAAATAATAACCCTCCTTTTGCGCAGTCGGTTAAAAAGTAGCCTATGTCCTTCCCAGGGCCTCGAACTATCCCTATACCAAATTTCATCTCAATCGCTCCAGGCCTTTAGGCGTGAAAGCGTAACAGACAGACAGACAGACAGACATACCGTTACTTTCTCATTTATAATATTAGATGAACCTACACCCATACAACCGAAACACCCGAAAGTTGTTTTTGCATTTATCCCGTCTATCAACTACCTTTTTGAGATCTATATTCATTGAATACGAATACTATCTCGATAACTTTACATGGCTGCATGCTTTAAAGGTATCCAATGTACAGTTTTTACTTCTTTTTTTTTTTTTTTTTTATACTACTTAGGTGGCAGACAAGCTTACGGCCCACCGGAAGGTTGGTAACCGTAGCCTATAGACGTTTGCAACACCAGAGGCGCTACACACGCGCTGCCGACCCGGGCGCAGGTTGTGACGACCCACAGTTGAAATTTTTCAAGCCGCCCATAAGGCCTTCAACTTGGCTTAACGACTGTCATTTTACTGACAACCGGGACCAACGGCTTAACGTGCCTTCCGAAGCACGGAAACGCTCGTAAATAAATGTCACAAAGTGGTCCACGTGGTGGTCACCCATCCATATCCGGCCATAGTAAATGTTGCTTACTGCAGTGATCGTTTACAGAACACGTGAGTCCGCGGGGCCACGAGCGCTTCATATCAGTTTTTACTTCGTTAGTACTATTTTATTTCCTGTTATAAATGAGAGTATTGAGGTCCATTTCAGTAACATGGTAATCAATATGACAGTAGAGCTTTAGGCACAATTATTCTATTTCGAACGTATACTGAACATAATACATCTAAACTTTACCCTCACTCAGAATTTCATCCGTCTGCCCTCATTTGTTGGCTAAGTGCCTGCCTCCCGTTACGAAACCTTCTATATGCTGGCGACGGTATGTGACGCTAACCCCTCTCCCGGTGAAGTTTGTCCCTGCAGAATCAGATAGAAGCAAGCGCATTGGTGTCCGTGCCAATCAGTACCCTCGTAGCGCGAAGCGCATCCAAGACCACGTCTTGGTGTGTGTGGTACGCTATGTCGTCGCAATATTGAAAGTAGACGGCAACGAGGTATAGGTCAGGGCCAATGTGACACACCAAACAATGTCGGATGCTAAGGTGCCTCAGAACGGTGATGGGCAGATCGAGTCTTGTGCTGAGCAGCACATTGGGTTCTCCCCATCATCTGTAATAAAATGCACACTGATAGGCTGGCGCGGAGCCGGGTACCGGATTATTACTCCTGCAGCAAGACCAGGTCCAAGGCCACCTCCGTTTTTGATGGGATAGCATTGTGTTCTGTGAAGAGCATACTGACATCCATCACTAGTTATCACTACTCCTCTCTTGAATCTATTGTTTCCTTGAGCTTCCTTGAATAAAATACTTCCCCTTCATTATGCGTCTCCGGTGTCTATTTCAGTGAAGTCTGCGTCCCGCAATGAAGTCTTCCATATGCTGGCGGCGTCTTGTTACCTCAGCTCCTCTCCCAGTATAGTTGGCCTCCCTGCAGAACCAAAGGGGGGAATGCGCATTGGTGTCCGCGCCGATTACCACCTTCTTTCCGCGCAGCGCATCCAGGACCACGTCGAGGTGTTGCAGGTGGAGCGCGATGTCTTCGGCGTATTGGAAATATGCGGTTACTAGATATAGGTCAGGGCTGATGTTACATACCAAACAGTGCCTGGTGCTGAGATGACTCAGCACGGTGATGGTAAGGTCTCTTCTCGTACAGAGCAGGCCGCACATCGGGTTCTCTCCGTTGGCTTGCCGTTTCGGCAGGATTGATAAAACAGTAAGTGTTTAGCAACTTTGTAATAGTGCTTTAGTAAATTTCACAACTTTTCAGCCAAACTCGTGCATTTTCAGCATTTGAGGTTATATAACCTCAAACGTGGCTAAGTGCACGCGGGCGGCGAGAGCGTGGAATAGATAGTGACAGTGACACTTGACAGCTGTCAGTAGGTGGCGTTGGCAACTGACGTTGTCAACTTGACAACGTTATCTTGACATTGTCACCCTGACAGTTGCTGGCCGCGACAGTGACGCTTATTTCTAATTATTTGGTGTGACTTTAGACAGCTGTCAGTTTTTAACTTGACAGCTGCCGACTGCGACATAGACGCTTGTGTATTTGAACTTAATTTATTTTGTTATCTGTGTACCATTGACATTGACTGTCGGTTGAATCTGTCATACCGACAGCTGTCGCCTGGCGACATTGACGGTGACAGGACGTTCAAAGTGACATTGGCAATTGGATAGTGTATGGCGCTAGTGTGCCAATAGGGCTAGTGTCCGCGCACTCGAGTGGCGCTAGTGTGCCATCAGGACTAGAGTCCGCGCCGTTAGTGCGTGACTCTGCCGGTGTCGCAAGCGGGTGCGAGTCCGCGCAACTGGACACCTTGCGCGCGCGTCGGCGGGCCCTCTCGCTGCGTGACGTACGCGCAGTCGTGCGTGCGTCGCGCGCGGCCGCCCAGGCGCCGCGCGCGTTACTCTGTCTGGTGAGTGCGCTCTTTTACCCGACTGAATATTTGACCTTTGTGTGAAAGTAGGTGTTGTGTGTGTATGACTTTTAAGATTGTTTGCTAATACACGAACTTTAAAGCAGTGCATTAGGGACTTAACTGTACCGCAGGGGCATAGCCGCTTGGTGAATATGGCCCAAAATGAGGAAGAAGACTTCCGACGGGCGTTGGAAGACCAAATGGCAGAGAAGGAGCTGGAGATGCGGGCTTTAGAGGAGCTCAGCGTGGAGGCCGGGTTTAGGGCTCGATCTTCTTTGATGCGAACCCCGCCGGGCCTATTTAGCACCCCTCGTCTCTCTGAACGGAATAGACGGCGATCTGAAGGCAGAGGAACTGACAGCTAAATTACACGAGCAAAATTTCAGTGACAGCATGACTATAGAAGAAGTGAGGGCCCACATCAAGCCAATGTTCAGCCGCAACCGATACAGTAACAGGAAGATGTGGGTCTGTGAATGCTCTCCGGCGACGCGGAAGATGCTTGTGGACAGGGGCAAGGTATACGTGGGCTGGGATGTGATTGACGTGTACGATTTTGTAGATGTCACCTGCTGCAGGAGGTGCCAGATGTTTGGGCACCCGGAGAAATACTGTCGGGCTAGCCACATGACATGCGGCAAGTGCGGTGTGGACGGGCACAAGGCAGGTGAGTGTCAGTCCGAGCACGAGTGCTGCGCAACCTGTAAAAAGTTGGGCAGAAAGGGCACAGCTATCCAACACAGGACCAATCAGCGGGACTGCCCAGCGCGCAAGCACGCCGAGGAGCGCAGCATCGCCAGCACCGACTATGGACAGTAGCAGTATGTATATCAGAGTGGGCCAGCTTAACCTACAGGGCTCGGTGGCCAACACGGCGGAGCTATCCATCGCTGCTGAAATGGGACTGGACCTGGTCTTGGTACAGGAGCCATACTCCGGTGCCAGGCTTGGGGCCGGTCCATCTGTCACCTTTATTGCGGAGGGAGAGAACCCAATGTGCGGCCTGCTCTGTACGAGATGAGACCTGACCATCACCGTGCTGAGTCATCTCAGCACCAGGCACTGTTTGGTATGTAACATCAGCCCTGACCTATATCTAGTAACCGCATATTTCCAATACGCCGAAGACATCGCGCTCCACCTGCAACACCTCGACGTGGTCCTGGATGCGCTGCGCGGAAAGAAGGTGGTAATCGGCGCGGACACCAATGCGCATTCCCCCCTTTGGTTCTGCAGGGAGGCCAACTATACTGGGAGAGGAGCTGAGGTAACAAGACGCCGCCAGCATATGGAAGACTTCATTGCGGGACGCAGACTTCACTGAAATAGACACCGGAGACGCATAATGAAGGGGAAGTATTTTATTCAAGGATGCTCAAGGAAACAATAGATTCAAGAGAGGAGTAGTGATAACTAGTGATGGATGTCAGTATGCTCTTCACAGAACACAATGCTATCCCATCAAAAACGGAGGTGGCCTTGGACCTGGTCTTGCTGCAGGAGTAATAATCCGGTACCCGGCTCCGCGCCAGCCTATCAGTGTGCATTTTATTACAGATGATGGGGAGAACCCAATGTGCTGCTCAGCACAAGACTCGATCTGCCCATCACCGTTCTGAGGCACCTTAGCATCCGACATTGTTTGGTGTGTCACATCGGCCCTGACCTATATATACCTCGGTGCCGCCTACTTTCAATATTGCGACGACATAGCGTACCACACACACAAGACGTGGTCTTGGATGCGCTTCGCGCTACGAGGGTGCTGATTGGCACGGACACCAATGCGCTTTCTTCTATCTGATTCTGCAGGGACAAACTTCGCCGGGAGAGGGGTTAGCGTCACATACCGTCGCCAGCATATAGAAGGTTTCGTAACGGGAGGCAGGCACTTAGCCAACAAATGAGGGCAGACGGATGAAATTCTGAGTGAGGGTAGAGTTTAGATGTATTATGTTCAGTATACGTTCGAAATAGAATAATTGTGCCTAAAGCTCTACTGTCATATTGATTACCATGTTACTGAAATGGACCTCAATACTCTCATTTATAACAGGAAATAAAATAGTACTAACGAAGTAAAAACCCCATGGGGCCTGGCGTACAGGGTTGCGAGCGGGCGGCTAAGGCCTCCGCCTAACGTCATTAACGGCACCAAATTTTTAGAGGGGTATGCGGGGGATGCGCGGGCCGCTATGAGTTATTGGTCAGCGCCCTATGCCCTGACGACGACGTATCCGTCGACTCTGCATACCACAGACAGGTCAGACTCATGGCGGCCTGCGCACCCTCCGGTCGGGATGCGGCTCCCCCATCCATGGATGCGATTGAGAGAGTAGTCCAGGGATTACCTAACACGGCACCGGGAAGGGATGGGATTACCGCCCGCATGGTCAAACATGTGTGGCTCGCAGCTGGCTCCGAGCTATCGCGACTTTTTGGACTTTGCGTGGAGGAGGGCACATTTCTCGATGCGTGGAAGGACGGGAGGCTGGTTGTCATTCCGAAAGGTAATGATCGGCCACCTACCGATCCTAAAGCGTATCGCCCCCTCACGCTTCTCTCGACGCTGGGCAAGGTTCTGGAGCGAGTGGTTCTACTCAGCGCACCTTACATCTTGCGCTCCGCGTCGTCGTGTCAGCATGGGTTCACCCGGGGTAGGTCGACGCTCACGGCTTTGCGGGCCATTCAGGCCACAGTGGCTGAGAGTAGCTCGAAGTATGTCCAGGGAATATTCCTGGACATATTGGGGGCGTTCGACAACGCATGGTGGCCAATGATCTTGCTGAAGGCGAAGAGCTGCGGTTGCCCACCAAACATCTATCGGATGCTGGTGAGCTATTTTACCAATCGCCAAGTTGGGTTCTCCGTCGGCAGCGAGATCATGTGGAAAGTCTCTACCATGGGATGCCCGCTGGGCTCGGTACTGGGACCTTCTCTGTGGAACCTCCTCATGGATGACCTGTTTCGGTTACCATACCCGCATGGAGTTCATCTCGTAGCGTATGCAGATGACGTAACAATCCTCGTCGAGTCGAACACGCGAGCCGGCATAGAGGCGTCTGCCTCATGCGCCTTGGGATTCATCTCTGACTGGGGTAAACGCAGCCGGCTAGGCTTCTCCCCCGGCAAGTCATTCTCAATGACTATGAAAGGGAAGCTGCCTGGCCGTCCCCCCGTGGTCCGGCTCGACGGGATTGCAGTCAAGGGAGCAACGTCTACCAAAGTGTTGGGTGTGGTGATCGACTCGGGCCAGTGCTTCAGGGAGCACGCCCTGTCTGTGGGAGAGCGTGCCACAGCTGCATTCGGGAAGATGTCGCGCGTCTCGGCCTCATCCTGGGGTATCCGGTACGGCGCTCTTAAAGTGCTGTATCGCGGTGCGTACGTCCCAGTGGTGACGTACGCGGCGGGATGTTGGTGGAGGCGCGTGGCTACCCACGTGGTGGGAGGTGCACTACGGCGTACTCAGCGTCGGGCCTTAGTGCTTCTCACGAAGGCCTATAGATCGGTCAGTACTGCGGCACTGCCGGTCTTGGCGGGAGTATTGCCGGCGGACCTCGAGGTGGAACGGGCTGGCAGAATCGACGACGTGAGACACCTCGGCAGGATTGAGCTCAGGGTCGAGAGTAGAAAAATTCCGGAGGAGACTGTTGGCAAATGGCAACAGAAATGGGAAGGTGAGGAAAAGGGTAGGGAACTCTTTAGTTTCTTCCCGGACGTGTCGGCTCGTCTCAAGGCCACTACATTCATCCTCTTCCCCGCAGTAGCATAGGCTATCCTCACATAACGTCATATCGCACAACCGTTTTCTGAAACTTCCATGGCCAGTCAAAATCTGAGAAGTTTCATAGTCCGGCTCGACCCAAGTTGCCTTGAGGCGAGCCGACACGTCCGGGATCCTGCCGAAACGGCTAGCCAACGCGTCCAATATCGCTACACGTGTACACCAAACACTTAGCACTCAAATTCACTGTTATTTATAGTAAATACACACAATTAGGCACAAATAACTATATATAACTGAAGCATATACCCACAACAATTCAGTCGTGAAATAAAAACTGAAAAATTTTCAGAATTTCCGCTGTAAAGATTTTTTATCGGCAGAGCACTTCGCGAACACGTCCGTACACCACGAGAGCGAACGACGAAGACGGACGGACGGAAGAACCTCTTGACGGACAGTCCCCTCCACCAACCTCATGGTCTTATCAGCCTCTTGGCTATGAAGACCGAATCATCAGGAGTTACGCGCCGTACTTGCGTGTGCTCTTTCCGGCGCGCACGTTGTAGACTCCCTCAATTGACTGTCCCGGCCCTCTCCCTTTCTGGTCGGCCTGGCAATCTTGGCGTTCAACTCCCATCTTGGGATACGTTCACGAAGAACAGGCGACTTCACCGTTGAGTTAATGTCCAAGGTCTAACTGGAACCGAATTTCATGCCATGCGTGCGCGAAAGTACGAAGGAGGCTAAAGTTTGCCTCCGAGGCGACGAGATCTAGATAATGAACTGGGCCCACCCACAGCCGCTCCAGGCCACCGATCATTCGGTCGCGAATGTCGTCGTATATAGGACACTCCCAGAGAACGTGATCCAGCGTCTCGTTCTCTGCACCGCAGTCACAGTCGCTGCTAGGCCCCAGCGCCATGTCGTGGAGCCTTTTTCGGAAGCACCCATGTCCCGTGAGGATCTGCGACACTTAGTAATCAGGCTCGACCCAAGTTGCCCTGAGGCGAGCCACCACGTCCGGGAAAAACCGATGTAGCTCCCTACCCTTGCCCTCACCTTCCCATCTCTTTTGCCACGCGGCAACAGTTTCATCGTAAATTTTGCATCTCTCGGTCCTGAAAGCCACCCTGTCGAGGTGACGAAAGTCGTCCAACCTGCCAGCACGAATCACTTCCAAGTCAGCCGGCAGAACCCCGGCAAGTACCGGGAGCGCTGCCGTGCTAACCGACCGATACGCCTTGGTCAGCAGTATTAATGGCGATCTCTGACCCCTCTGCAACGCACTTCGAACCATGTGTAAGGTCGCGCGCCTATACCAAAACCCCGCGGCGTACGTTACAATAGGTACGTATGTACCTAGGTATAGGGTCTTAAGGGCCGTATACCTCACACCCCAGGTTGGGGCAGAGACGCGCGACATTTTCCCGTATGCAGCTGCAGCTTTCCCACTCATGGTCTCCGCGTGCTCGCGAAAGCTAAAGTTTGAGTCAACTACCACCCTCAGACTTTGGTCGACGCTACGTTTTTGACTGAGGCACCGTTGAGTCTGACAGTCGGCGGTCGGCCGGTCATCTTCCCCCTCAGTGTCATAGAGTATGACTTGAGAGGGGAGAAGCCCAGCCGGTTCCGAACACCCCAGTCTACTATTAAATTTAGGCTAAGTGCAGCCACAGATTCCACGCCAGCTCTCGTGTCAGACCCAATGATGACCGTAACATCATCGGCGTAGGCGACCAGCTGTACCGTGTCCGGGAATGGCAGCAGAAACAAATCGTCCATGAGCAAGAGCCACAGTGAGGGACCTAAGACTGATCCCTGCGGGCACCCCATAGTTGCTGTCTTCCACGTGACCCTGCTTCCAACAAAGATCCCACACGTCTTTCGGTAAAATAATCCACCAACATCCGATAGATGTTGGGGGGACAACCACGGTTCTTTGCCTTTAGCAGGATCATTGGCCACCATGCGTTGTCAAAGGCCCCAGAGATATCCAGAAATACTGCCTGTACGTACTTGCTTTTACTGGCTTCGACTGACTCCCGAATGGAGTGCAGGGCCGTCAGGGTCGAGCGTCCGCGCGTGAATCCGTGCTGACAGGGTGAAAGGTCGCGCGAGATGGAAGGCGCGCATCTAAGCATCACCCTTTCCAAGATTTTTCCCAGGACAGAGAGGAGCGTGATCGGGCGATACGCTTTGGGATCAGACAATGGCTTATCATTGCCCTTCGGCAGAATGACAAGCCGCCCGTCCCTCCACGCATCCGGAAAGGTGCCCTCCTCAACGCACTTACCAAATACGCGGGCAAGCTCAGCGCCTGCAACGTGCCACACATGTTTGACGATGCGCGACGTGACTCCATCGATACCCGGTGCCGTAGCAGGAAGATCCTTGATTATTTGTCCCAGCTCGTCGCGGGAAAGAGGGGGGGCATCCTGGCCGGGCGGGGGAACCGCCGCTAAGTGGCGAACCTTACGGTGGTAGATACTATCGCTAGCCGCGTCGTCATCCGGACATAGAGCGTGAACGAGTGCTCGCATAGCGTCCCCCACGTTTCCCGCACGTTCCCCTGCGATAACAATATCATTGACCGTATTGTGCAATGGCGGTCGGAGCCTACCAGTGGCAGCACGATATGCGAGCCCCCATGGGTCCCTGTTACCCGTCTCACAAACCTCTCTGAAAAACTTCAGGCGCGCCGACTCCATCATGCCGATGTACCTACGGTGTTCGCGGTTGTATAAGGTTTTCAGAGCTTCGCATGAGACCCCATCCCCCCTACGCTTTGAATTTTGCCACGCACGTCGGGCCCTATTGTTAACTCTGCGCATGTTGTCGAGAGCTGGAGTCCACCACTCATAGCCCTTACCCCGTTTTGGTGCACCCGTCCGGCCAAGGCACTCCGACGCCACAGACACGATAAGACCCGTCAACGACCGCGCCACCGTGCTCGCTGATTGATGCAGGCGGAGGTGCCCTATACGTTCGCGAATACGCGACTGGAAGTGAACCCAGTCCACACCCTTCTCCCGAAATCTCAGAGACTCCCCCGACTCCTCCGGCGTAGGATGTTGACGTCTTGATCTTCTTGAACCACGCAGGGAGAAAACTATCAAACGATGATCACTGCTACTGGCGTCCGGGTACACCCGCCAATCTTCCACCGTCGCGCCGCCCTGAGAAAGCGTGACATCGATGTTTGACTGTCCATTGGCTGTGCTAAAGGTGAATGGCTGACCCTCGACGTTGTGGACCCGCAATCCTCTGGCGACGATGAAATCCTCGGCTTCCTCTTTCCTGCTTGCCACCTCGTTGCCCCGGCCGGTATAATGTCTCGGCAGCGAGTGCCACAGTGGAGAGTGCGCGTTGACGTCGGCACCCACAATTGTAACCGATCCACGCGATGAATCCAGTACTCGGACGAGATGTTCCAGGTGCGGCCCGATGTTCTGGGAGTGCTGAAAATACGCACTCACCACCGTGACGCCCGAGCCGAGATCGCAGACAACGCAGTGGGTGTTCGTCAAGGACGTCTTCAACAGGACGGGCAGGTCATTGCGCGCCAGGAAGATAGCTGCCATGCTGTCGCTTCCGCTTGGAAGAAGTAGCCGCGGATCATCCCCTCCCGTGTAGGGTTCCTGTACTAGGACAGCGTCAAGCTTGTATTCGCGGCATAAGGTGGCAAGCTCCGCGGTGGCCGCCGCACTGCCTTCGGTGTTCAACTGCCCCAGCGTGAGGTCCCCCGGGCAGCTAATCATAATTAATGCGTTTGAGCTCCCGTTCTTCCACGTACAAACGCGCCGGACACTCACGGGAGTTGGTAGCGTGGTTAGATGCACCCTTGCGTCCAAATCTCTTGCACGTTGCGCAGCACTTTGTCATCGATTGGCACTCGGTAGACTTGTGGCCTTCCTCACCACCGCAGTCGGAGCACACCATGCTCTTGGCTTTGCAATATTTAAACGGGTGTCCGTATTGATGGCACCTTCTGCAGCAAGTTACCTGGACGTAATCATTAACATGGATGACGTCCCATCCCGCGAACAGCCGTTCCTTCTCCAGTAGGCGTCTTCTCATGCCGGGGGTCACCTGACAGATCCAATTTCCGCGGTTTCCATTCCTCATGCGCCTGAAGAGTGGGCGCACCTCCTTGTTAAGCGTCTCCAGAGTGATGTCGGTCCCCTCGAAGTTCTGTTCTGCCACATCTTTGATAAAGTCTTCAAACTTGGAGTCACCATCGACTCCTACGAGAGATAACGTGGGGAACCGGTCCTTGGGCTCCGTCGCCCTAAGAGTGGGAGGGATTGCCTTTCTGAGCGTCTCTGCCGATGTCTCCGACCCTGTCTGCACGACTATGCCTCCATTGCCGCAAGCACGCACACCGTGAATTTGCACTCCTAGTTGTGCGGGGTTGATGGCGGTCTTGAGGGTTTCGCGGGTGTCCTGCGCCGTCCGTATCTTCTCCCGTTGATCCTCGGCGGGGTAGATGGCGATGGTTGGCCCCATACGTGGTGGAATGAGGCGAGGCTCCGCGTACTTGCCCAGTCTAAGGACCGAGTTATAACTCGAAGCTCCGCCCGATGGTGGCGGCCATGCGCCGTAGTCCCGCGTCGCTGCTCCAATGTTGCCACTCCCGGCGGATTTCAGCTCCAGAATGCAATTTTTGCTTTCAGCCTCTGCCAGTCGTACAGCCAAGTGCGCCACAATTGAAGCTATTCGCTCGGTGCACGCACCAATAGCCGCTATTTCGTCCTTATTAATTCTCGACGTTTTTGCCCGGATCGAGTCCATAATGCCCCTTGTCTGAGTGGCCACTTCTAGTTGGAGCATGCTCGCTGTTGCCGAGCGGAGGTTATCGTTGATTGCCTCATCACGTGGCACCTCGGTTGGCTGGGGCGTCACCACTAATGCTTCGCGGTCTTCTCCGGGCGTCATTGTTAGAATTCCCGCAACTGGAGGAGCTTACGCTGGCTCTGTATTTTCCTACGCACCGCCTCCTGAACCTCTTCTGGGGAGCTCAGGGGACGCTTCGTCGCTGGAAGGGAAGGCGGAAGCTGCTCACGGGGCGGAGGGGGCGAGGTGATGGGAGTGCTATACTGGCCCGGCGGTGTGCGCAAGAGAGAAGCTCGCGGTCTAAACCCAGCTTCAGCGCTCAGCTCCTCCAGTGCCCGCATCTCCGCCTCCTTTTCCTCCATCTGCTGGATGACGATTCTCCTGAACTCTTCTTCGTCCTCCTGGGACATCTAAGCAGCAGGGGTCTATTCAATAAGGTTGCAAGATACCTACCCCGTAAAGGGGGAGGGGGGCAGTCGGGGGTCACACAAAAGCTTGTGTAGTACGGGGGTACACCACGCAGAAACGCTCATACAAATTGCGGAAACCACAAAAATATACTGGTCCCCCACCAGTTGGGGGGGCCGGGGGTCACACAGTAGTTAGTCCTATAAGGGGCACAGCGCGAAAGAACACTTAGTCAAAAATTACAAAATCACAACTAGTTCTGGTCCCCCACCGGTTTTGGGGGGGGGGGGGGGTGTCGGGGGACACACAAAAGTTACTCTACTAGGGGAGCACAACACAAGGGAAAACGTAAGTCACAATCACTAAAAGTCACAAAAAAATACCGGTCCGATGGTATACAGAAGTAATTTTACCATATATAGAGCTATACACGAAGGCAGCCGCCGACGACGCGTAGCACAGCGCGTAGGCGCACAGGCGCGTAGCACTCAGGCGCGTAGCACCCAAGCGCGTAGGCGCGTAGTCGCGCAGCCGCGTAGCCGCGTAGCACCCGCTACGCAGGGCAAGCGGTGACCTGCACCCACCTGTCGTCGATGCGGCGAAGATGCAGTTCGACGAAAGGCCAACAGATGGCCACAGCGTCGCCCACCCTGATGCACGCACGGCGCCCCCGTCAATTCACGAAGATTTTAAAGCCTAAGACTGCGGCTCCCTCTGGCGCCAGTACCTAGCACCAAGTGACAGCCGCACTGACAGCTATGGCAACTGTCAACCAACCATCAATGTCATATAATGTATTAAGCGTCACTGTCGCGATTTGACACACACAATTCACTCAACCTGTCAACGTCACTGTCGCGGTCGGCAGCTGACAGATGTCATTATAATATGACACTAATAATTGACTAATGTACACCAAACCAAACGTCACTGTCGCAGCTATCAACTGTCAGGCTGACAGTGCCAAGGTGACGCTGTCAAGATGACAACGTCAAATGTCCAATGCCACCACCTGACAGCTGACAAGTGTCAATGTCACTTCACAACACCACGCTCTTGCCGCCCACGTTAACTTAACCACGTTTGAGTTTGTGTATAACCTCAAAGGCCGAAAGCGCACGTGTTTGGCTGAAAAGTTTTGAGAAACACTATGAAAGTCTATAAAAGTATGCTGAAGCACTATAATATTTGCTAATAACTCACGGTTAGCTCGTCTTTGCCTAAAAACGGCTCCACGATGCGTCCAATATCGCAATGCTGTTCACAGTCACTATCACCACTTATATCAGAAATATTTACAGTATTTCAGCTGAAATTTACACAACAACTGTATACAAATAAAGATTATCACTACTATGTATTACGCATTCGTGTAACAAAATACTGAATTTTTTCAGGTTTTACCAGAAAAAATAATTTATACACGCGGAGCGCAACGGCACGCGTCCTCACTGTCCGAGAGCGAACGGCGAAGTAGGACGTTCCTCTTGACGGACAGTCCCCTCCACCAACCTCATGGTCCCTCCAGCCATCTTGGCTATATGGACCGAATCATCAGGAGTTACGCGCCGTACTTGCGTGTGCTCTTTCCGGCGCGCACGTTGTAGACTCCCTCAATTGACTGTCCCGGCCCTCTCCCTTTCTGGGCGGCCTTGCCATCTTGGCGTCGGTGTCGCCTATGCGACAAACTTCACAACTACGCCTTCGTCGCCCGCCTAGATCCCGCCCTCAATCTCAAGTCTTCGTCGTATCTTGAACCAGCCGTGCGCGAAATCCCTCAACCGCCGAAAGTTACCCTCCGTCGACACGAGTTCGCAGTAGTATGCAGGCCCTTCTCCTTCCCAGATGATCCCATCAAGCATCCTGTCACGCTGGTCCTTGTAAAGGGGGCACCTCCACAAAATGTGGTCACGCCATTCGTCCTCTTCCCCGCAGTAGCATAAGCTTTCCTCGCACAACCTCATGTCACTCAAACGCTTACGGAAACTTCCATGGCCAGTCAAAATTTGAGAAGTTTCATAGTCCGGCTCGACCCAAGTGGCCTTGAGGCGAGCCGACACGTCCGGGAAAAAACTAAAGAGTTCCCTACCCTTTTCCTCACCTGCCCATTTCTGTTGCCACTTGGCGACAGTCTCCTCCGAGATTTTACTACTTTCGACCCTGAGCTCAATCCTGCCGAGGTTTCTAGCGTCGTCGATTCTGCCAGCACGTTCCACCTCGAGGTCTGCCGGCAATACCCCCGCTAAGATCGGCAGTGCGGCGGTACTTACCGATCTATAGGCCTTCGTAAGAAGCACTAGGGCCTGGCGTTGACTACGCAATAGTGCACCTCTCACCACGTGGGTTGCCACGCGTCTCCACCAACATCCCGCCGCGTACGTCACCACTGGGACGTACGCACCGCGATACAGGACTTTAAGGGCCCTATACCGGATACTCCAGGATGAGGCCGAGACACGCGACATCTTCCCGAACGCTGCTGCAGCACGCTCCCCCACAGACAGGGCGTGCTCCCTAAAGCACTGACCCGCATCGACTACCACACCAAGCACTTTGGTAGACGTCGCTCCCCTGACTGCAATCCCATCGAGCCGAACCACGGGGGGACGGCCGGGCAGCTTCCCCTTCATAGTCATTGAAAATGACTTGCCGGGGGAGAAGCCCAGCCGGTTCCGTTTTCCCCACTCCGAGATTAGACCCAAGGCGCATGAGGCAGACGCCTCTATGCCGGCTCGCGTGTTCGACTCGATAAGGATTGATACGTCATCCGCGTACGCTACGAGATGTACTCCGTGCGGATATGGCAGCCGAAACAGGTCGTCCATGAGGAGGTTCCACAGAGAGGGTCCCAGTACCGAGCCCTGCGGGCACCCCATGGTAGAGGTTTTCCACATCACCTCGCTGCCGACGAAGAGACCGACCCGGCGATTGTTAAAATAGCTCACCAACATCTGATAGATATTTGGTGGGCAGCCGCCGTTCTTCGCCTTCAGCAAGATCATGGGCCACCAAGCGTTGTCAAACGCCCCCGATATGTCCAGGAATATGCCCTGGACATATTTCGCGTCGCTATCAGCTACCACGGCCTGAATGGCCCTAAGTGCTGTGAGAGTCGACCTACCCCGGGTGAACCCGTGCTGACACGGCGACACTGAGCGCAAGATGTTGGGAGCGCTAAGCAGTATCACCCGTTCCAGAATCTTGCCCAACGTCGAAAGGAGCGTGACGGGGCGATACGCTTTGGGATCAGTAGGTGGCCGGTCATTTCCTTTCGGAATGACGACCAGTCTACCATCCTTCCACGTATCGGGGAAAGTGCCCTCTTCCACGCATAAACCAAAAAGTCGCGATAGCTCGGAGCCAGCTGCGAGCCACACATGTTTGACCATGCGGGCCGAAATCCCGTCTCTTCCCGGTGCCGTGTTGGGTAATCCCCGAACTATTCTCTCAATCGCTTCCATTGATGGGGGAGCCGCATCCCGACCCCGAGGGTGCGCAGGCCGCCATGAGTCTGATTTGCCTATGGTAGGCCGAGTCAGTGGCTGCATTGTCGTCAGGACAGAGTGCTCTGACTAGCGCCCCCATGGCGGCCGTCGCGTCCCCGGCGTACCCTTCCACAAATTTGGTACCCGTTATTACATTGGGCGGGGGTCTCAGCCTCCCGCTGGCAGCTCTGTAAGCCATGCCCCAAGGGTCCTGGTTGACAGAGTTTGCAATTTTACGAAAAAAGTCGGTTTGCGCTTTCCCCATCATAGCCTTATAGCTACTGCGGCACTCATGATAATAGCCATTCGCGTCTTCCTCCCATACCCCCATACCTCTCTTTCTCATCTTCTGCCACTCTTTCCTCGCTTTATTCGTTCTTTTACGCATTGAGTCCAGTGCTGGAGTCCACCATTCATATCCTGTAACACGATTCCTATTGCCGCCTCCGCCACAGCACTCTATCGCCGTTCGTACAATTATATTAGTAAAAGTCTTGCTTACCTCGTTCGCTCATTTTCTCCAATTTAACACTCCCACCCGCTCGTGGATAAGAGCCTGGAACCGTTGCCAGTCCACACCGCGTTCCCGAAATCTCAGGGGGACCTCCGACGGCTGAACAATCCCCGCACTCCCACGGGAGCAGACAATGCTGAAGGTAATGAGCCGGTGGTCACTTTCGCTGACGTTCTCGTGCACGCGCCAGTTGTCAACGCGTATCCCTGTGGTGTGCAGCGTAAGGTCGATGTTCGACTCACCATTAGGCGTCAGGAAAGTGGGCGGCTGCCCGCTTAGGTTGGCTAGTTGAAGTCTGCGTCCCGCAATGAAGTCTTCCATATGCTGGCGGCGTCTTGTTACCTCAGCTCCTCTCCCAGTGTAGTTGGCCTCCCTGCAGAACCAAAGGGGGGAATGCGCATTGGTGTCCGCACCGATTACCACCTTCTTTCCGCGCAGCGCATCCAGGACCACGTCAAGGTGTTGCAGGTGGAGAGCGATGTCTTCGGCGTACTGGAAGTATGCAGTTACTATGTATAGGTCAGGGCTGACGTTACATACCAAGCAGTGCCTGGTGCTGAGATGACTCAGCACGGTGATGGTAAGGTCTCTTCTCGTACAGAGCAGGCCGCACATCGGGTTCTCTCCTTCCGCAATAAAAGTGACAGATGGACTGGCCCCAAGCCTGGCACCGGAGTATGGCTCCTGTACCAAGACCAGGTCCAGACCCATCTCGGCAGCGATGGATGGTAGCTCCGCCGTGTTGGCCACCGAGCCCTGCAGGTTAAGCTGGCCCACTCTGATATTCATACGTCTACTGACCATAGTTGGTGCTGGCGATGCTACGCTCCTCGGCGTGCTTGCGCGCTGGGCAGTCCCGCTGATTGGTCCTGTGTTGGATAGCCGTGCCCTTTCTGCCCAACTTTTTGCAGGTTGCGCAGCACTCGTGCTCAGACTGACACTCACCTGACTTGTGCCCGTCCACACCGCACTTGCCGCATGTCATGTTGCTAGCCCGACAGTATTTCTCGGGGTGCCCAAACATCTGGCACCTCCTGCAGCAGGTGACATCTACAAAGTCGTAAACGTCAATAACATCCCAGCCCACGTATACCTTGCCCCTGTCCACAAGCATCTTCCGCGTCGCCGGAGAGCATTCACAGACCCACATCTTCCTGTTATTGTATCGGTTGCGGCTGAACATTGGCTTGATGTGGGCCCTCATTTCTTCGATGGTCATGCTGTCGCTAAAATTTTGCTCGTGTAATTTAATAGTTACTTCCTCGGCCTTCAGATCGCCGTATATACCGTTCAGTGAGACGAGTGGGCGACGCTCCCTGGGTTCTGCTACTCTAAGAGTGGCTGGTACTGCCTCCCTGAAGGTCTGCGCGTCCCTAGCGCAGGTGGTCTCCACCAGTAGACCCGCACCGCCTGTCCTCCGTACGCCGTGTACTCTAATGCCCAGGTTTGACGGGTTTACGGCACTTTGCAGCGCCTTCTTCGTATCCGAGGCCGTCTTCAAAATTTCTTTTTGGTCCTCCGCAGGGAAGACCGCCACCACTGGACCAACACGTCTAGGGATTGGCGAAGGCCCGACGTTTCTACCAACCCTGATGGCGTTGGCGTACCCTGCTGGCCCGAGTCCCATACCTCCTTCCGTTGACTGCAGCGGCAGAGTCAATGCTGGTCCTTCACTCGCCCGTTCCTGCTGCTGTGCGCAAGAGAGACGTGCTATTAGCTGCGCAACTACCGAGCTGACTGTACTCACGTGCAGACCGATCGCCACTATCTCGTCCTTGTTAAGTTTTGAAGACTTCGACCGGACGGCTTCCATGATTCCGATGGTAGAATCCGCTGCGACCTCGGCGAGGTTGGTGATAGTCGGTTGGGCTCTCTCCTGCTATTCCATAGGGGGGCTGCTGACCTGGATTACTGCTGCTGGTGGCGCCTGGGCGCTGCTAGTCCTTTCCGGTGCAGTCAAGATGCCAGCCACGGGGGGAGCAGCCTTGCGCATGCTTTGCACCTTTCGCCTTACTGCGTCTTGTACTTCCTCCGGTGAGCTAAGGGGCCGCTTACCTGGTCCTGATGCTATTGGCTGGTCTTGGTCCTGAATGCGGGGCGGCGAGGCGAGAGGGGTGCTAAATAGGCCCGGCGGGGTTCGCATCAAAGAAGATCGAGCCCTAAACCCGGCCTCCACGCTGAGCTCCTCTAAAGCCCGCATTTCCAGCTCCTTTTCTGCCATTTGGTCTTCCAACGCCCGTCGGAAGTCTTCTTCCTCATTTTGGGCCATATTCACCAGGGGCTATGCCCCTGCGGTACAGTTGAGTCCCTAATGCACTGCTTTAAAGTTCGTGTATTAGCTAACAATTCTTAAAAATTCCTACACACAACACCCACTTTCACACAAAGTTCAATAGTACAGAGAAACCCTACACTACCAGTTCCAGTTCCACGGGAAAAGTCACACTGAAGTTCAAGCAGTCACCCAGCGATAAGTTGAAAAAGACTTACCCCCGGCGACCACCGACGCACGCGCCACCCGCAAGGTGCGCAAACTGCAGGCGCGCAATGCACAAGGTGCGCAAACTGCACGCGCGCAGACACGCACCCGCGTGCAACACCAGCGCCACCAGTCAAGTCCGCGCACTATGTGCGCAAGCTTTGACCCTCGTGGCCCACCAGCGCCACTGGCCCAGTCTGCGCACAGGGGTGCGCAAATGTGGACCCGCGTGGCACACTAGCGCCACCCAACAAGCCCAATGTCACTGTCACTGTCACTCACTTTGATGTTTGCCACTAATATAGTCTCAGAACTTAAGCGTCAATGTCGCAGGCGGCAGCTGTCAGAGTGAAATATCAAACTGACAGCTGTCTACAGTTATTGGTACAGTAAAAATAATAAATTTAAAAAAACGTCACTGCCGCGGTACTTGACAGCTGACAAGCTGTCAAACTGACAGCTATACAACACAACACAGGTACGAGCACAAAAACACAAGCGTCACTGTCGCGGTAAGCAGCTGTCAGGCTGACAATGTCAAGATGACGCTGTCGAGATGACAACGTCAGTTGCCAACGCCACACCTGACAGCCGTCAAGTGTCAATGTCACTATTTATCCACGCTCTCGCCGCCCGCGTGCACTTAACCACGTTTGAGGTTAAATAACCTCAAAGGCCGAAAGTGCACGAATTTGGCTGAAGAGTCGTGAAAACTGAAGCACTATGATGCTGAAGCACTATAAAAAGTTGCTAAACACTTACTGTTTATATTAATCCTGCCGAAACGGCTAGCCAACGCGTCCAATATCGCTACACGTGTACACCAAACACTAAGCACTTTAATTCACTGTTTTTTTATAGTAAATACACAAAATTAGGCACAAATAACTATATATAAATGAAGCCTATACCCACAGCAACTCGGTCGTGAAATAATATCTGAAAAATTTTCAGAATTTCCGCTGTAAATATTTTTACCGGCAGAGCACCTCGCAAACACGTCCGTACACCACGAGAGCGAACGACGAAGACCTCTTGACGGACAGTCCCCTCCACCACCTCATGGTCCCTCCAGCCATCTTGGCTATATGGACCGAATCATCGGGAGTTACGCGCCGTACTTGCGTGTGCTCTTTCCGGCGCGCACGTTGTAGACTCCCACAAATTGACTGTCCCGGCCCTCTCCCTTTCTGGGCGGCCTTGCCGTCCTGGCGTAGATGTCGCCTTTGCGACAGACGTCACATTAACGCCTTCGTCGTCCGCTAGTGCCCGCCCTCGATCTCCAGCCTGTTCCTAATTTTGTGCCAGCCGTGCGCGAAGTCCCGAAGCCGCCGAAAGTTATCCTCTGAGGATACGAGTTCGCAGTAGTATGCAGGACCCTACTCTTCGCAGGTGAGCCCATTCAACATGCGGTCACGCAGTTCCTCATACAGGGGGCATCTCCACAAGATGTGGTCCCGGCATTCATCTTCTTCCCCGCAGTAGCATAGGCTATCCTCGCATAACTTCATGTCACTGAGTCTTTTCCTGAAACATCCATGGCCTGTCAAAACCTGAGAGATTTCGTAGTCCGGCTCGACCCAAGTAGCCTTGAGGCGAGCCGACACGTCCGGGAAGAAACAGAAAAGTTCCCTACCCTTTTCCTCACCTACCCATTTCAGTTGCCAGGAGGCAACCGTCTCCTCGAAAATTTTTCTACTCTCGACCCTGAGCTCCTTCCTGGCAAGGTGTCTTAGCTCGTCTATCCTGCCAGCACGTTCCACCTCCAAGTCCGCAGGTAGCACCCCCGCCAAGACGGGAAGCGCCGCGGTGCTGATCGATCGGTAGGCCTTAGTGAGAAGCACTAAGGCCGGGCGCTGTGTCCGTCGAAGTGTGCCCCCCACCACATAGGTGGCCACGCGTCTCCACCAACATCCCGCCGCATACGTCACTATCGGGACGTACGCACCTCGATACAGGACTTTAAGAGCCCTGTACCGAACCCCCCAGGATGAGGCGGAGACGCGTGACATTTTCCCGAATGCTGCTGCAGCCCGTTCCCCCACAGACATTGCATGCTCCCTAAAGCACTGACCTGAGTCAACCACCACACCGAGCACTTTGGTAGACGCCGTTCCCTTGACTGCAACCCCGCCGAGCCGAACCACTGGAGAGCGGCCAGGCAGCTTCCCCTTCATGGTCATTGTGAATGACTTGCCGGGGGAGAAGCCCAGCCGGTTCCTGGATCCCCAGTCTGCTATTAGTGCCATGGCGCATGAGGCAGTTGCCTCGATGCCGGCGCGTGAGTTCGACTCAACGAGAATTGTTACGTCATCTGCGTACGCTACGAGATGAACTCCGTGTGGGTATGGTAGCTGAAACAGGTCGTCCATGAGGAGGTTCCACAGAGAGGGTCCCAACACCGAGCCCTGCGGGCACCCCATGGTGGAGATTTTCCACATGACCCTGCTGCCGACGAAGAGACCGACACGCCGGCCAGTGAAGTAACTCACCAGCATCCTATAGATGTTTGGCGGGCACCCACTGTTCTTCGCCTTCAACAAGATCATGGGCCACCACGCGTTGTCGAACGCCCCCGAGATGTCCAGGAATACGGCCTGGACATATTTTGCTTCACTATCAGCCACCACGGTCTGAATAGCCCGAAGCGCAGTCAGCGTCGATCTACCCCTGGTGAATCCATGCTGGCAGGATGACGTAGCGCGCAAGATGTTAGGGGCGCAGCGTAACATCACCCTTTCGAGGACCTTGCCCAGTGTCGAGAGGAGCGTGACAGGGCGATACGCTTTAGGATCGGTTTGTGGCCGACCATTGCCTTTCGGAATGATGACCAGTCTGCCGTCCTTCCACGCATCCGGAAAGGTGCCCTCTTCAACGCAACGACCAAAAACACGCGATAGCTCGGAGCCAGCTGCGAGGCACACATGTTTTACCATGCGTGCCGTAATTCCGTCTCTTCCCGGAGAAGTGCTGGGCAGTTCCCGGACTATTCTCTCTATCACGTCCAGCGATGGGGGAGGCGCATCCCTTCCCGGGGGGGCGCAAGCTGCCATGAGTCTGACCTGCCTGTGGTAAGTAGTGTCCAGGTCAACGTTGTCGTCCGGGCATAAGGCATGGACCAAAGTCTTCATGGCTTCTTGCGCATCCCCGGCGTATCCCTCTAAGTACTTTATTCCCGTTATTACGTTAGGTGGCGGCCGGAGTCGCCCCGTTGCTGCTCTGTACGCCAGTCCCCAGGGGTCCTGGTTGCCAGAATTGGCGATTTCCCGGAAGAAGTCGGACTGCGCCTTCCCCATCATAGCCCTATATTTACTGCGGCATTCATGATAGTACTCTTTCACTCCGTCCTCCCAATCCCCCATACCTCTCTTTCTAGCTACTTGCCACTCTTTCCTTGCCTTGTTCGTCCTTTTACGCATGGAATCCAATGCTGGAGACCACCATTCATATCCCGAAGCACGCTTTCTTTTGCTGCCTGTTCCACAACATTCAATTGCCGTTCGCACGATGATGTCCGTGAAGACCTTGCTTACTACATTTGCTGATTTACGCCAGTTCACACTTCCCACCCGCTCGTGGATGAGTGCCTGGAACCGTTCCCAGTTCACACCGCGTTCCCGGAACCTCAAGGGCTCCTCCGACGGCTCCGTTACCCCGGCACGCTGGCCAGAGCCTGCAATCTCGTACGTAATCAGCCTATGGTCGCTACCGCTGGTTTCTTCGTGGACCGTCCAATGCTCAACGATCAATCCTGCGGTGGTCAGCGTGAGGTCGATATTCGACTCACCGTTGTCTGTGCTGAATGTTAGCGGCTGTCCTGCTTTATTGTTTAAGTGTAGTCTGCGGCCGGCGATGAAGTCCTCCATCTGCTGCCGACGGTATGCCTCGTTGCGTCCCCTTCCGATGTAGTTCCTTTCCGGGCAAAACCACGTCGGTGAATGAGCATTGGAGTCCACATCTATCAGAATCTTCTTCCCTCGGAGAGCATCCAAGACTGCGCCCAGGTGTTGCAGGTGTACTCCGATATCGTCCTTGTATTGGAAGTACGCAGTGATAATGTAGATGCCCAGGTCCAAGTGGCAAACCAGACAGTGGTTGTTGCTGAGGTGCTCCAGGATCGTTATGGGTAGGTCCAGATTATGTGTGTATAGGCAGCATTTCGGTGCGTCACCAACACTGATAAAATTGCCCTGTGGTCCACCCACCTGTGATCCCAGGTAGGGTTCCTGCACGAGGACTAGATCCAAGCCCATGTCCTTTCCTATAGAGGGCAACTCCGCGGTGTTACTTGCCGATCCCTGCAGATTAATCTGGCCTACCCTGATGTTAGATGAACGACCTCTAGCCATAGTTTGTGTTGGCAATGGCTCGTTCCTGTGCGTGCTTTCTTGCCGGGCAGTCCTTGTCGTTGGTTTTATGTGCGATAGCCTGGCCCTTTCTCCCCAGCTTCTTGCAGGTGGCACAGCAAGTCGTTGAGGCCTGGCACTCGTCCGCCTTGTGCCCGTCATCTCCGCATTTCCCGCATGTCATTCCACTGGCCCGACAGTACTTCTCCGGGTGACCATGCATCTGGCATCTCCGACAGCACGTAACGTCTACATAATCGTATACATCGATCACGTTCCATCCGATGTACACTTTTCCTCTATCTACCAGGTATTTTCTGACCTCAGGTGCGCACTCGCAGACCCACATTCTTTTGTTGTTGTACCGTGATCTGCTAAAGGCGGGGCGAATTTTTGTTTTAAGCTCGTCCAGGGTGTACTGCTCGCTGAAATTTTGCTCATGGAGGTCGTCCAACAGTTCTCCTTCTTTGATATCCCCATCTACCCCCATCAGCGAGACCAGTGGGCGTCTTTCCCTCGGTTCCGCCACTCGCAGCGTGGCTGGGACGGCAGACCTGAGCACCTGAGCATCCTTTGTGCTTGTTGTTTCCACTAAAAGTCCTGCCCCTCCAGTGCGGCGCACACCGTGTACCTGGATACCTAGCTCAGCGGGGTTGATAGCTTTACGGAGAACCTTCTTGGTGTCAGCGGCTGTCTTTAAGGTGTCCCGTTGGTCCTCCGCCGGGTATACGGCCACTACCGGTCCCAAGCGCCTGGGCATGGGGGATGGCGAAACGTTCCTGCCTGTTCTAATGGCGTTTGCGTAGTTTACCTGCCCATGTTCGAGTGGTTGCACTGGTGTAGCAGGCGCCGCTTGCGCTGTCTCCAAAGCCCGCCTCTCTGCAACGGCCAGTCGCGCTATCAGAGCCGTGATGATGGACCCGGCCGCTGATACATGAAGCCCTATGCCCGCAATTTCCTCTTTGTTGAGCTTGCTGGTTTTACTCTTCACCATCTCCATAATTCCTGTAGTTGCCACGTTGGCCTGGTCTGCGATCTCTAACAGGTTTGCCGTCGATAGGCCCGTTGGTTCCAGTGGGGTGGAAGTCACCGCGCTCCCTGTGGCGGCTGTTGCTGCAGTGGTGCTGGTCGAGGGGGCCGCGGTGAGGATACCCGCCATGGGTGGTGCCGTGGGTTTTCTTAGGCTTTGAACCCTGCGCCGTACTGCTTCCTGCACCTCTTCTGGCGAGCTCAGTGGTCTTTTCCCTGTTGCTGGTAATGGAGGAGGCAGCTGCTCCCTGGGTGGGGGCGACGACGTCAACGGGGTACTGAACAGGCCCGGCGGGGTACGCAGCAATGAGGCCCTTGGCCTAAAGCCCGCCTCTGCGCCTGGTCTGCTCTTCAAGCGCACCCAGCTCCTGCTCCTTCTCGGCCATTTGTTCGTCAAGTATCCTGCGAAACTCCTCACCATCGTCACTAGCCATAATGAGCTGGGGGGTTAGGCCCCCCTTGCCCAGATGTTTTCACACGCTAAGTACGCAAAATGAGTTCGTGAATTAAAGTATCTAGTTGAACAATGAGGTCACACACATACACCACACTAGCTGTTCAAAAGGGTACACAGTTTATTAAATAGTTCAAGTCCAAAGGGATAATACTGGAACAGACTCACCAGAGTTCCGGTCGTCGCCACACGGTGTCGCGCGCGACGCACGTATGTACGTCACACGGCGTGAAGGCCCGCCGGCGCGCGCGCGATGCGCGCAAGCGCGCAGGCCACTGGAGCGCAAACTCCAAGGTGCGCAAACACGCACCCGAGTGGCGCACCAGCGACACCAACACAGTTTGCGCACAGTGCGCAAACTCACACCCTGATAGCGCACTAGCGCCACACCCCAAGCAAACGTCACTATCGCTAGGCGGCAGCTGTCAAACTGACAGCTGTCTATAGTTCAATTGGTACAGAAAATAAAGATAACGAGCACACAAACAAACGTCACTATCGCGGTCGGCAGCTGTCAAGTTGACAGTGTCAATATGACAATGTCGTCTACCTGACAGCCGTCAAGTGTCACTGTCACCCGCCACGCTCCCTGCCGCACACCTTGGCACTCGACCAATTTGAGGTTATATAACCTCAAAGTTGGCAAAGCACCTGTGCTTGGCCGAAAAGTGTGGTTTCACTGAAACACTGAAACAATGTTAAAGTTAACTTACGGCGGTGATGTTCCCGGGTCTCCCGGCCTTTCAGCTCCGATTTTAGGGTTCCTGAACACCAACCACACTGAACGCCTGTTCACACGTGCACTCACGATTAAAATCACTGTTATTTCACAATAATTCCAACAATTGTTACAAAATTAAACACAAAACAAATACACCACACCTAGCACTATAGCTTGCAACAAGAAATAGCGCTTCAGGTCGCGAAAAGCTGAAAAATATTTTTCACAGCTGAGAGCACTCCGCGCACACGTCCGCACTCGACGAAAGAGAAACGAACCTCTTGACGGACACCCTCCTCCAAACCCAAGGTCTTCCCAGCCTCGCGGCTATTAAGACCTAATCAGGGGAGATGCGCGCCCTACTTGCGTGGGCCCTTTCAGGCGCGCACTTTGTAAACTCCCACAATACTGTCCCGGCCCTCTCCCCATTTAGGGGCGGCTACGAGCGATTAGCCGCGATTGCGGCAGACAACACACCTACGGCTTCGCCGCTCGCTCGAGTCGTATGTTGCTAATCCTGCACTCCTGGATCCATGAGGATCCTCGACGCATGCCAGCGGTACGCGAAGGTCCTGAGGCATCGGAAGTTCACCTCCGAGGAGACGAGATCAGGATAGTATACCGGTCCCTCCTCCGCCCGAACAATACCACGTAACATCGTTTCCCGGTCAGGTCCGTAGAGAACGCATGTCCAGAGAACATGGTCCACGGTTTCGTCCTCCTCCCCGCAGAAGCACAGCGGCGTATCCGACAGCGCCATACTGTGCAACTTCGCACGAAAGCACCCGTGCCCCGTCAAAATCTGCGAGACTTTATAATCAGGCTCGACCCAAGTTGCCTTGAGTCGAACCAACACTTCCGGGAAAAATCGATAGAGGTCCCTACCCTTCACCTCCTCATCCCATCTCTGTTGCCAGGAGGCAACAGTCTCCTCCGAAATGTTGATTCTCTCTGCCCTGAACTCAACCTTTGAGAGGTGCCTAACCCCGTCGATCTTACCCGCCCTGATCACCTCCAGATCCGCTGGAAGGACACCACCCAGTACAGGTAACGCGGCTGTACTCACTGATCTGTACGCTTTAGTTAAGAGGATCATTGCGGGTCTCTGTTTTCTGAGCAACGCGGATCTAACAATATACATCGGCACACGCCTCCACCAGCAACCCGCGGCGTATGTCACTATCGCTACGAAGGTTCCCCGGTACAGCACTTTTAGGGCACTGTACCGAATCCCCCACGACGCGGCAGTGACACGCGACATCTTTCCGAAGGCCGAAGCGGCCCGCTCTCCAATATCCACCGCATGATCCCTGAAACTGAGACTTGCATCCACTGTCACACCCAAGACGCGGGTCGAAGTTACGCTCTTGACTGATGACCCATCTAGCCTCACTGTAGGGGGCCGGCCAGGCAGTTTCCCCTTCAGGGTCATAGAACATGACTTTGAAGGCGAAATTCCAAGGCGATTTCGCGCTCCCCACTCCCCGATAAGGCCCAGCCCCTGGGTAGCCAGGGACTCGATGCCCGCACGGGTATCGGACTCGATGAGGACCGTTACGTCATTCGCGTAGGCGACCAAAGAGACTCCGTTCGGGTATGGCAGCTTAAACAAGTCGTCCATAAGCAAATTCCACAACGCCGGTCCGAGCACAGAACCCTGTGGACATCCCATAGAGGAGACCTTCCACAGCGTTCTGTCCGCGACGAAGAGGCCCACCCGGCGGCCAGTAAAATAAGAGCAAAGCATGCGGTAGATATTGGGAGGACATCGTCTACCCTTCCCCTTGAGCAGCAACATTGGCCACCACGCGTTGTCAAAAGCGCCTGAGATGTCGAGCATTATAGCTTGAACATATTTTGCCCTACTGCAATGTGCGATTTCCAGAATTGCGTTCAGCGCGGTGGAGGTTGACCTACCCCGAGTGAAACCGTGCTGGCACGGTGACGTGCTACCGAAGACTCCCGGTGCGCACCTAATCATAACCCGCTCCAAGATTTTACCCAGGACAGAGAGCAGCGTGATGGGGTGATACGCTTTAGAATCGGACAAAGGCCGGTCATTCCCCTTGGGGAGAACGACAAGCCGCCCGTCCTTCCACGCATCGGGAAAAATGCCCTCCTCAACACATTTGCCGAAAATACGCGTCAGCTCGGAGATAGCCTCGGGCCACGCATGTTTTACCATGCGGGCCGTAACTCCATCGATGCCCGGAGATGTGTTAGGAAGATCCTTGATTATTTCCCACAGATCATTCCTCTTGACGGACAGTCCCCTCCACCAACCTCATGGTCTTATCAGCCTCTTGGCTATGAAGACCGAATCATCAGGAGTTACGCGCCGTACTTGCGCGTGCTCTTTCCGGCGCGCACGTTGTAGACTCCCTCAATTGACTGTCCCGGCCCTCTCCCTTTCTGGGCGGCCTGGCCATCTTGGCGTTAAATTCCCTTCTTGGGATACTTTCACAAAGAACAGGCGACTTCGCCGTTACGTGTCTACTACACCTAGCTCCACCTGGTCGCGCTTTTCATGCCACGCGTGCGCAAATGCTCGCAAGAGCCTGAAGTTTACCTCCGAGGCAACAAGATCAGGATAATAGACTGGGCCCACCTGCAGCCGCTCCAGACCGTCGATCATCCTGTCGCGGATGTCGTCATACAGAGGACACCTCCAGAGGACGTGATCCAGCGTCTCATCCTCTGCGCCGCAAAAACAGTCACTAACAAGCCCCAGCGCCATGTCGAAGAGCCTCTTACGGAAGCACCCATGTCCATTGAGAATCTGTGACACTTTATAATCAGGCTCGACCCAGGTTGCCCCAAGGCGAGCCACCACGTCCGGGAAAAACCGATAAAGCTCCCTACCCTTGCCCTCACCTTCCCATCGCTGTTGCCACGCGGCAACAGTTTCGCTGAAAATTTTGCGTCTCTCGGTCCCGAAAGCCACCCTATCGAGATGTCGAATGTCGTCTACCCTGCCAGCACGGATCACTTCAAGGTCAGCAGGCAGAACCCCCGCCAGTACCGGCAGGGCCGCTGTGCTGACCGAACGGTAGGCTTTTGTAAGCAGTATTAATGGCGATCTCTGACCCTTCAGTAAAGCGCTTCGTACCACGTGCATGGTCGCACGTCTATACCAGAAGCCCGCGGCGTATGTAGTAATGGATACGTATGTTCCGAGGTAGAGGACCATAAGGGCCCCATACCTCACGCCCCAGGTTGCAGCAGAGACGCGCGACATCTTCCCGAATGCAGCTGCAGCATGCCCGCTCATGGTTTCCGCGTGTTCGCGGAAGCTAAGACTCGAGTCTACCACCACCCCCAGAACTTTGGTCGACGTTACACTTCGAACTGAGGTTCCATTGAGTCTGATAGTCGGAGGCCGACCGGCCATCTTCCCCCTCAACGTCATAGAGTATGACTTGAGAGGGGAGAAGCCCAGCCGGTTCCGAGCGCCCCAGTCTTCAATAAGTTTAAGGCTGATAGAAGCCGCCGACTCTATGCCCGCCCTCGTATCAGACCCAATGAGGACCGTAACATCGTCCGCGTACGCGACCAGTTCCACTGAGTCCGGGAATAGTAGCAGAAACAAGTCGTCCATGAGTAGGAGCCACAGTGAGGGTCCCAAAACTGAGCCCTGCGGGCACCCCATGGTTGACGTCTTCCATATGACCCTGTCGCCAACAAAGAACCCCACTCGTCTCCCAGTAAAATAGTCCATTAACATCCTGTAGATGTTAGGTGGGCAACCACGATTCTTTGCCTTTAGCAGGATCATAGGCCACCACGCGTTATCAAAAGCACCAGAGATATCCAGAAATACCGCCTGTACATATTTATATTTACTCTTCTCAACTGACTCCCGAATGGAGTTCAGGGCTGTCAAGGTCGAACGTCCGCGCGTAAACCCGTGCTGGCACGGCGACAGACCGCGCAAGATGGTAGGCGCACACCTCAGCATCACCCGTTCTAAGATTTTTCCCAGGACAGAGAGGAGCGTGATAGGACGATACGCTTTGGGATCGGTCAGTGGCTTCCCATTGCCCTTCGGCAGAATGACAAGCCGACCGTCCCTCCACGTGTCAGGAAATGTGCCCTCTTCAACGCATTTGCCGAAAACGCGAGCAAGCTCGGCGCCTGCGGCGCGCCACGCATGTTTGACGATGCGGGCGGTTATCCCATCGATACCCGGTGCCGTGGCAGGAAGGTCCTTGATTATATGTACCAGTTCTTCACAGGAAAGAGGAGGTGCATCGCGTCCAGGCGGGGGAGCCACCGCCAAAAGTCGAACCTGCCGGTGGTATTCAGTGTCGTCGTTGGGGCTGTCATCCGGACACAGTGCATGCACGAGTGCCCGCATGGCACCCCCCACGTCCCCTGCGCGTTCCCCTGCAAAAACCACGTCGTGTACTGTGTTGCGTAATGGCGGTCTGAGTCTACCGCTAGCGGCGCGGTATGCAAGCCCCCAAGGATCCCTATTACCGGCCTCACAGATATCTCTAAAGAATTGCATTCGCGCCTCCTCTATCCTAGCGGTGTAAGACCTATGTAATTTGCGATACCGGCTACCCAGGACGTCGCAGGCCACTCCATCCCCCCTGCGTTTGGACGATTGCCACTCCCGCCGAGCCTTATTATTCGCCCTACGCATCTCGTCGAGAGCAGGAGTCCACCACTCTTGTGTCCCACCGCGCTTCGATTCCCCCGCCCGACCTAGGCACTCCGACGCCACGGAAACGATGGTTTTTGTTAGCGACCGTGATACCGCGCTTGCTGGTTGATGCAGGCGGAGGTGCCCTAAACGATCGCGAATTTGCGACCGAAAACGAGCCCAGTCCACGCCCCTCTCCCGAAACCTAAGAGGCTCTCCAGACGCCTTTCGCAGAGTCTCCGCTGCTGACTCCGACCCTGTCTGCACCATAATGCCTCCGTTGCCACAAGCTCGCACTCCATGTATTTGCACACCCAATTGCGCCGGGTTTACAGCTGTCTTCAGAGTAACCCGAGTGTCCTGCGCTGTTTTAATAGTCTCACGTTGGTCGTCAGCGGGGAATATAGCTACAGTTGGGCCCATGCGTGGGGGTATTGGGCGTGGCTTGGCGTATTTCCCCAACTTCAATATCGTGCCATAGCTAGGAGTGGCGTGTGGTGCTAGGAGTGGCGTGTGGTCCTCTTGACGGACAGTCCCCTCCACCAACCTCATGGTCCCTCCAGCCATCTTGGCTATATGGACCGAATCACTAGGAGTTACGCGCCGTACTTGCGTGTGCTCTTTCCGGCGCGCACGTTGTAGACTCCCTCAATTGACTGTCCCGGCCCTCTCCCTTTCTGGGCGGCCTTGCCATCTTGGCGTTGGTGTCGCCTTTGCGACTAACAAAACCCGGTACGCCTTCATCGCTCGCCTAGGTCCTTCCCTCGATCTCCAGCCTACTCCTAATCCTGTGCCAACCGTGCGCGAAATCCCTCAACCGCCGAAAGTTATCCTCCGTCAATACCAGCTCGCGGTAATATGCAGGCCCCTCACCCTCCCAAGTGAGCCCATCAAGCATCCTATCTCGCTGTTCCTTATAAAGGGGGCACCTCCACAAAATGTGGTCACGACATTCATCCTCTTCCCCGCAGTAGCACATGCTGTCCTCACATAGCGTCATGTCACACAACCTTTTACGAAAACTTCCATGGCCAGTCAAAATCTGAGAGGTTTCATAGTCCGGCTCGACCCAAGTGGACTTGAGGCGAGCCGACACGTCCGGGAAAAAACTAAAGAGTTCCCTACCCTTTTCCTCACCTTCCCATTTCTGTTGCCATTTGCCAACAGTCTCCTCCGAAATTTTTCTGCTCTCGACCCTGAGCTCAATCCTGCCGAGGTGTCTCACGTCGTCGATTCTGCCAGCCCGTTCCACCTCGAGGTCCGCCGGCAATACTCCCGCCAAGACCGGCAGTGCCGCAGTACTGACCGATCTATAGGCCTTCGTGAGAAGCACTAGGGCCCGACGCTGAGTACGCCGTAGTGCGCCTCCCACCACGTGGGTAGCCACGCGCCTCCACCAACATCCCGCCGCATACGTCACCACTGGGACGTACGCACCGCGATACAGCACTTTAAGAGCGCCGTACCGGATACCCCAGGATGAGGCCGAGACGCGCGACATCTTCCCGAATGCTGCTGCGGCACGCTCTCCCTCAGACAGGGCGTGCTCCCTGAAGCACTGGCCCGAGTCGATAACCACACCCAACACTTTGGTAGACGTCGCTCCCTTGACTGCAATCCCGTCGAGCCGGACCACGGGGGGACGGCCAGGCAGCTTCCCCTTCATGGTCATTGAAAATGACTTGCCGGGGGAGAAGCCTAGCCGGTTGCGTTTACCCCAGTCCGAGATGAGTCCCAAGGCGCATGAGGCAGACGCCTCTATGCCGGCTCGCGTGTTCGACTCGACGAGGATTGTTACATCATCTGCATACGCTACGAGTTGAACTCCATGCGGGTATGGTAACCGAAACAGGTCATCCATGAGGAGGTTCCACAGAGAGGGTCCCAGTACCGAGCCCTGCGGGCACCCCATGGTAGAGACTTTCCACATGATCTCGCTGCCGACGGAGAACCCAACCTGGCGATTGGTAAAATAGCTCACCAACATCCGATAGATGTTTGGTGGGCAACCGCCGTTCTTCGCCTTCAGCAAGATCATGGGCCACCATGCGTTGTCGAACGCCCCCGATATGTCCAGGAATATACCCTGGACATACTTCGAGCCACTCTCAGCCACTGTGGCCTGAATGGCCCGCAAAGCCGTGAGCGTCGACCTACCCCGGGTGAACCCATGCTGACACGACGACGCGGAGCGCAAGATGTTAGGTGCGCTGAGTAGAATCACTCGCTCCAGAACCTTGCCCAGCGTCGAGAGAAGCGTGAGGGGGCGATACGCTTTAGGATCGGTAGGTGGCCGATCATTACCTTTCGGAATGACAACCAACCTCCCGTCCTTCCACGCATCGGGAAATGTGCCCTCCTCCACGCAAAGGCCAAAAAGTCGCGATAGCTCGGAGCCAGCTGCGAGCCACACATGTTTGACCATGCGGGCGGTAATCCCGTCCCTTCCCGGTGCCGTGTTAGGTAATGCCTGGACTACTCTCTCAATCGCATCCATTGATGGGGGAGCCGCATCCCGACCGGAGGGTGCGCAGGCCGCCATGAGTCTGACCTGCCTATGGTATGCAGAGTCGACGGATACGTCGTCGTCAGGGCATAGGGCGCTGACCAATGCACTCATAGCGGCCCGCGCATCCCCCGCATACCCCTCTACAAATTTGGTGCCGTTAATAACGTTAGGCGGGGGCCTTAGCCGCCCGCTCGCGACCCTGTACGCCAGGCCCCATGGGTCCTGGTTACCAGAGTTTGCCATTTTGCGAAAGAAGTCGGTCTGCGCTTTCCCCATCGTAGCCTTATATCTACTGCGGCACTCATGGTAGTAACCTTTCGCGTCATCCTCCCATTCCCCCATGCCTCTCCTTCTAATCGTCTGCCACGCTTTCCTAGCTTTATTCGTTCTCTTAAGCAGGACATCCAATGCTGGAGTCCACCATTCATATCCGGTTGCACGCTTCCTATTACCGCCTGTACCACAACATTCAGTCGCTGTCCGCACTATAAGATTAGTAAAATCCTTACTTACCTTGTTCGCAGGTTTCCGCCAGTTCAGCCCTCCCACCCGGTCATGGATCAGGGCCTGGAACCGTTCCCAGTTCACACCGCGATCCTGGAATCTAAGGGGGGCCTCCGACGGCTGAACCGAGCCAGCACTCTCGCGGGCACCAGTGAGGCAGAAGGTGATCAGCCGATGGTCGCTGCTGCTGACGTCCTCGTGTACAGTCCAGTTGCTGATGTGTACACCTGGAGTGTGGAGAGTTAGAACAATGTTGGACTCACCGTTGGTTGTGTAGAAAGTGGCTGGTTGCCCGGGTCTGTTGGCAATGTGGAGTCTTCGGCCTGCAACAAAGTCCTCCATCTGGTGGCGTCTATTCGTCACGTCAGCTCCCCTGCCCGTGTAGTTAGCTTCTCGGCAGTACCACGTTGGAGAGTGCGCATTTGTGTCTGCTCCAATTAGCACGTTCTTTCCGCGTAAGGCATCCAATACGGCACCCAGATGTTGCAGGTGCTGCGAGATGTTATCCGAATATTGGAAGTAGGCTGACACAATGTAAATATCTGGACTGACGTGGCACACCAGGCAGTGCCGGGTGCTGAGGTGACGAAGTACAGCAATGGGCAGATCCGGCTTGGTGCAGAGCAGGCCACACATGGGGTCCTCTCCCTCCGAGATGAAGGTGACTGAGGGGCTGGCACTGAGCCTGGCACCGGAGTATGGCTCCTGTACCAGGACCAGGTCCAGCCCCATCTCTGCGGCAATAGACGGCAGCTCCGATGTGTTGGAGACGGACCCCTGCAGGTTTAGTTGGCCCAGCTGTAGATTGTTGGTAGGGTTCCTAGCCATAATTAGTAATGGAGATGCTACGCTCCTCCGCATGTCTCCTCGCCGGGCAGTCGCGCTGGTTGGTGCGGTGAGCGATGGCCGAGCCCTTCTTCCCCATCTTCTTGCACGTAGCGCAGCAGGTCTGTGTGGACTGGCATTCGGCGGTCTTATGTCCGTCTTCCCCGCACCTGCCACAGGTCATACCGCTAGCCCGGCAGTACTTCTCTGGGTGCCCGAACATTTGGCACCTACGGCAGCACGTGACGTCAACGAAATCGTAGACGTCTATGACGACCCATCCCACGTAGACCTTGCCCTTGTCCAGCAGGTTCCGGCGCATGGTAGGCGTGCACTCGCATATCCACATGCGCTTGTTGCCAAACCTGGATCTGCTGAACATGGGCTTTACTTCGGCTTTAAGTTCCTCCAGGGTCTTGAGCTCGCCGAAGTTCTGCTCGTGGAGTTTTTGCATTACTTCTTCGACCGTGAATTCGGCGTGTATACCAGTGAGAGACACCAGCGGGCGACGTTCACGCGGTTCGGCTACTCGCAGCGTCGTTGGAACCGCCTCCCTCAGCGTCTGCGCGTCTCTGGCGTTGGTGGTTTCCACCAACAGTCCCGCTCCTTCTGTCCTGCGCACTCCGTGAACCTTAATCCCTAGATCCGCTGGATTCACTGACTTCTGTAGCACCCTTTTTGTGTCAGCAGCAGTCTTCAGGACCTCTCTCTGATCCTCCGCTGGGTAGACGGCGATTACTGGACCAAGGCGCTTGGGTATTGGAGACGGCTCCATGTTCCGGCCCGTCTAATGGCGGTGGCATATCCTGGCAGCGCAGATGTTGTGGCGATAGCAGATGCGATAGGCCCCGTCCACGTTGCTGGTGTTGCTGCGTTTTCGTAGAGTTCCAGCTTAGCCTCCAGAGCCGCGTTTCGTCCCTCCGCCTCAGCAAGCCTCAGCGCCAGGTGGGCCACAATCAAGGCGATCCGTTCCGTGCAGGCACCGATGGTGGTGATTTCCTCCTTATTTAGCTTGGATGTCTTCGATCGGACGGCATCCATAATCCCTTTTGTCTGGGCAGATACTATGAGCTGCAGTGAGCTTACAGTGGCTATATCGCTCGGCGGTGCGCCTGAGGCGCGGGCTGGTCCAGTGTTCGTAGTTGATACAGATGGGGCTTCGTCCATTAATTTTTCTTCTGGCACGTCAGGAGGAGGGCGCACCGCTGCGTCCGTCAGTATGCCAGCGATTGGCGGGGCCGCCGTCTTCCGTGCCGATTGAACTCGGCGCCGAACTGCTTCCTGGACCTCCTCTGGGGAGCTGAGAGGACGCTTGCCCATTGCAGATGCCGCCGTCTGTTCCTGATGTTGAGGAGGGGAGGTTAGCGGCGTGCTAAACAGTCCTGGGGGTGTTCTCAATAGAGAGGCCCGCGGACGAAAACCTGCCTCCGCACTAAGCTCCTCCAGAGCCCTCAGCTCAAGCTCCTTCTCCTGCATCTGGTCCTCGAGGAGTCTCCTGATCCCGTCCTCTTCCTCCCGACTCATGGTCGCGAGGGAACCGCACTACACTTAGTCAATAAAAAGAAAAACTATGGTGTGTCTCTTAATACCACTATATCGTTCGTGTGTTAACAAATAAAAACAAATAAAGTCCAGCAAAGTTAAGCACTAGGGATTTGCACCACACATAGTAATAGTCAATGTCTAAAGTTTTAAGATGGCTTACCAGTCCCTGGTTACTTCACCTCGTCATCGCGCACCAGCGCGCGGCACGGCGTTGCGCGCAGAGGCGCGCAGACCCGCAGACGCTCCGGCGCGCAGACTCGCACCCGCCTGCGACACTAGCGCCACTGGCCGAGTTTGCGCACCGAGGTGCGCAAACGTAGACCCTGGTGACACACTACCGCCACGCTCACCACAGGACAACTACCGTCACAGTTCACACCGTTCTGCGTCTCTATCGCAATCGATAGCTGTCAGTATGACGGGTCAAACTGACAAACCGTCTAATGTCAAAGTATATCACGAAACAAGATAAAATAAAAAGCAAACGTCACTGTCGCGGTACTTGACAGACGTCAAACTATATGTTGTCTAAGAACGACACTTATACGAGCACAAAACACACAAACGTCACTGTCGTATCTAGCAGCTGTCAGGCTGACAATGCCAAAATGACGCTGTCAAGGTGACAACGTCAGTTGCCAAACGCCAGCACCTGACAGCTGACAAGTGTCACTGTCACCACGCTCTCACCGCCCGCGTGCACTTAGCCACGTTTGAGGTTATATAACCTCAAATGCAGAAAATGCACGAGATCGGCTGAAAAGTCGTTAAACGACTGAAACAAAGTTGCTGAAGCACTATAAAAGTTGCTAAACACTCACTGTTTAAGTTTTCTGTGTCCAAATCCGCTCGCTGATGCGACTAATGTCGCAATACGGTCACACACCTTTTCACAAGTTGTTTTTCACAATAAATCCTGATTTATTCACAAAATATACACAATCACAACAAATAACAATAGTATATAGCCACGATTACACGGTCGTGTATCGAAGACTGAAAAATATTCAGTATATCCACTGAAAACGATTTTTCAATGGAGGAGAGCACTCGCGCACGTCCGCACTGTCCGAGAGCGAACGACGAAGTAGACCTCTTGACGGACAGTCCCCTCCACCAACCTCATGGTCCCTCCAGCCATCTTGGCTATATGGACCGAATCACTAGGAGTTACGCGCCGTACTTGCGTGTGCTCTTTCCGGCGCGCACGTTGTAGACTCCCTCAATTGACTGTCCCGGCCTTCTCCCTTTCTGGGCGGCCTTGCCATCTTGGCGTTGGTGTCGCCTTTGCGACTAAACAAAACACGGTACGCCTTCGTCGCTCGCCTAGGTTCAACCCTCGATCTCTAGCCTGCTCCTGATCCTGTGCCAACCATGCGCGAAGTCCCTCAACCGCCGATAGTTACCCCTCGTCAATACGAGCTCGCGGTAATATGCAGGCCCCTCACCCTCCCAGGTGATCCCATCAAGCATTCTATCTCTCTGTTCCTTGTAAAGGGGGCACCTTCACAAAATGTGGTCTCTACATTCATCCTCTTCCCCACAGTAGCATAGGCTATCCTCACATAACGTCATATCGCACAACCGTTTTCTAAAACTTCCATGGCCAGCCAAAATCTGAGAAGTTTCATAGTCCGGCTCGACCCAAGTTGCCTTGAGGCGAGCCGACACGTCCGGGAAGAAACTAAAGAGTTCCCTACCCTTTTCCTCACCTTCCCATCTCTGTTGCCATTTGCCAACAGTCTCCTCCGAAATTTTCCTACTCTCGACCCTGAGCTCAATCCTGCCGAGGTGTCTCACGTCGTCGATTCTGCCAGCACGTTCCACCTCGAGGTCCGCCGGCAATACTCCCGCCAAGACCGGCAGTGCCGCAGTACTGACCGATCTGTAGGCCTTCGTGAGAAGCACTAGGGCCTGACGCTGAGTACGCCGCAGTGCACCTCCCACCACGTGGATAGCCATGCGCCTCCACCAACATCCCGCCGCGTACGTCACCACTGGCACGTACGCACCGCGATACAGTACTTTAAGAGCACTGTACCGGATACCCCAGGATGAGGCCGAGACACGTGACATCTTCCCGAATGCAGCTGTGGCACGCTCTCCCACAGACAGGGCGTGCTCCCTGAAGCACTGGCCCGAGTCGATCACCACACCCAACACTTTGGTAGACGTTGCTCCCTTGACTGCAATCCCGTCGAGCCGGACCACGGGGGGACGGCCAGGCAGCTTCCCCTTCATAATCATTGAAAATGACTTGCCGGGGGAGAAGCCTAGCCGGTTGCGTTTACCCCAGTCCGAGATGAGTCCCAAGGCGCATGAGGCGGACGCCTCTATGCCGGCTCGCGTGTTCGACTCGACGAGGATTGTTACATCATCTGCATACGCTACGAGTTGAACTCCATGCGGGTATGGTAACCGAAACAGGTCATCCATGAGGAGGTTCCACAGAGAGGGTCCCAGTACCGAGCCCTGCGGGCATCCCATGGTAGAGGCTTTCCACATGATCTCGCTGCCGACGGAGAACCCAACCTGGCGATTGGTAAAATAGCTCACCAGCATCCTGTAGATGTTTGGTGGGCAACCGCCGTTCTTCGCCTTCAGCAAGATCATGGGCCACCATGCGTTGTCGAACGCCCCCGATATGTCCAGGAATATTCCCTGGACATACTTCGAGCCACTCTCAGCCACTATTGCCTGAATGGCCCGCAAAGCCGTGAGCGTCGACCTACCCCGGGTGAACCCATGCTGACACGACGACGCGGAGCGCAAGATGTTAGGTGCGCTGAGAAGAACCACTCGTTCCAGAACCTTGCCCAACGTCGAGAGAAGCGTGAGGGGGCGATACGCTTTAGGATCGGTAGGTGGCCGATCATTACCTTTCGGAATGACAACCAACCTCCCGTCCTTCCACGCATCGGGAAATGTGCCCTCCTCCACGCAAAGTCCAAAAAGTCGCGATAGCTCGGAGCCAGCTGCGAGCCACACATGTTTGACCATGCGGGCGGTAATCCCGTCCCTTCCCGGTGCCGTGTTAGGTAATCCCTGGACTATTCTCTCAATCGCATCCATAGATGGGGGAGCCGCATCCCGACCAGAGGGTGCGCAGGCCGCCATGAGTCTGACCTGCCTGTGGTATGCAGTGTCGACGGATACGTCGTCGTCAGGGCATAGGGCGCTGACCAATGCACTCATAGCGGCCCGCGCATCCCCTGCATACCCCTCTACAAATTTGGTGCCGTTAATGACATTAGGCGGAGGCCTTAGCCGCCCGCTCGCGACCCTGTACGCCAGGCCCCATGGGTCCTGGTTACCAGAATTTGCCAGTTTACGAAAGAAGTCGGTCTGCGCTTTCCCCATCGTAGCCTTATATCTACTGCGGCACTCATGGTAGTAACCTTTCGCAACATCCTCCCATTCCCCCATGCCTCTCCTTCTAATCGTCTGCCACACTTTCCTTGCTTTATTCGTTCTCTTACGCAGGACATCCAATGCTGGAGTCCACCATTCATATCCGGTTGCACGCTTCCTATTACCGCCTGTACCACAGCATTCAATCGCAGTCCGCACTATAAGATTAGTAAAGTCCTTACTTACCTTGTTCGCAGGTTTCCGCCAATTCAGTCCTCCCACCCGGTCGTGGATCAGGGCCTGGAACCGTTCCCAGTCCACACCGCGATCCCGAAATCTAAGAGGGGACTCCGACGGCTGAGCCGAGCCAGCATTCTCGCGGGCACGAGTGAGGCAGAAAGTTATCAGCCGGTGGTCGCTGCTGCTGACGTCTTCGTGTACTGCCCAGTTTTTAATGCGTACACCTGGAGTGTGGAGTGTCAAGTCAATGTTGGACTCACCGTTTACTGTGCAGAAGGTAGATGGTTGACCGGGTTTGTTGGCGATGTACAATCTTCTGCCAGCGACGAAGTCCTCCATCTGATGGCTTCGATTGGTCACTTCAGCTCCCCTGCCTATATAGTTACCTTCACGGCAGTACCACGCTGGCGAATGCGCATTAGTGTCCGCTCCGATCAGTATCTTCTTACCGCGTAGGGTGTCCAGTACAACACCCAGATGTTGAAGGTGATGCGCGATGCTGTCCGAGTACTGGAAATAGGCTGACACGATGTATATATCTGGACTGACGTGGCACACTAGACAGTGCCGGGTGCTGAGGTGACGAAGTACAGTAATGGGCAGATCCGGCCTAGTGCAGAGTAGGCCACACATAGGGTCTTCTCCCTCCGAAATAAGTGTGATTGAGGAGCTGGCACTGAGCCTGGCACCGGAGTATGGCTCCTGCACCAGGACCAGGTCTAGTCCCATCTCTTCGGCAATCGATGGTAGCTCCGATGTATTGGAGACGGACCCCTGTAGATTGAGCTGGCCCAGCCTCAAGGTGTTGTGACGCTCCCTATCCATAATTAGTTATGGAGATGCTGCGCTCTTCCGCGTGTCTTCTTGCTGGGCAGTCTGACTGGTTGGTGCGGTGAGCGATGGCTGTGCCCTTCCTCCCCAACTTCTTACAAGTAGCGCAGCATGTTTGCGTCGATTGGCATTCCGTATTTTTGTGCCCGTCTTCACCGCACTTTCCGCAGGTCATGCCGCTGGCCCGGCAGTACTTTTCAGGATGTCCAAACATTTGGCATCTTCTGCAGCATGTCACGTCCACAAAGTCATAGACGTCGATGACGTCCCAGCCTATATACACCTTGCCCTTGTCCAACAGGTATCTGCGCATGGTTGGCGTGCACTCGCATATCCATTTCCTCTTATTTCCGTATCTGGACCTACTAAACATGGGCTTCACCTCGGACTTGAGCTCCTCCAGGGTCTTGGTCTCATTAAAATTTTGCTCGTGCAATTTTGCAATGACTTCCTCAGCATTCAGCTCGCCGTGTATGCCCGTGAGTGACACTAATGGGCGTCGCTCCCTGGGTTCTGCTACCCTCAGTGTCGCCGGAACCGCTTCCCTGAACGTCTGTGCGTCCCTAGCACTGGTGGTCTCCACCAGTAGACCCGCACCGCCCGTCCTCCGCACGCCATGCACCCTAATGCCGAGGTTCGACGGGTTTACCGCACTCTGCAGCGCCTTCTTGGTATCCGAGGCCGTCTTGAGAATATCTTTTTGGTCCTCGGCGGGGAAAACCGCCACCACTGGACCGACACGTCTAGGGATTGGAGAAGACCCGACGTTTCTACCAACCCTGATGGCGTTGGCGTACCCCGCTGGCCCGAGTCCCGTTCCTCCCTCCGTTGGCTGCTGCGTCAAGATCAGTGCTGGTCCTTCGCTCGCCCGCTCCTGCCGTAGTTGCACGCTGCGCAGCTTCTCCTCGGCCTCAGAGAGGCGTGCTATTACCGTGCTTACGTGTAGGCCGATCGCCACAATCTCGTCCTTGTTCAGCTTGCTAGACTTCGACCGGACGGCCTCCATGATTCCAATGGTCGACTCAGCTGCGACCTCGGCGAGGTTAGTGAGAGTTGATTGGGTTCTCTCCAGCTGTTCCGTGGGGGGGTTGCTGACCTGGTTCTCCGCAGTTGGTAGCGCCTGAGCGCCGCCAGGCCCCTCAGACGAGGTCAAAATACCAGCCATGGGGGGAACCGCCTGCCTTCGCATGCTCTGCACCTTGCGCCTAACCGCGTCCTGCACCTCGTCCGGCGAGCTAAGGGGTCGCTTACCTGTTCCAGTTGGTGGCAGTTGTTCCCGGTCCTGGGCGCGGGGCGGCGAGGTAATTGGGGTGCTAAACAGGCCCGGCGGGGTCCTCATCAAGGAAGATCTAGGCCTGAATCCAGCTTCCGCGCTCAGCTCCTCCAAAGCCCGCATCTCAAGCTCCTTCTCGGCCATTTGCTGTTCCAGCGCCCGTCTAAAATCCTCATCCTCGTCCTGAGCCATGGTCACTATGGGGCAGGGCCCCTGCGGAAAAGTCTAGTCCCTAATGCACTAATTTATGGTTCGTGAATTGGCGATCAGTACTATAAAGTCACACACACAGCACAACACAACACAACAGTCAAACGCACTCACCAGGTGGAGTCAGCGGAGTCACTCGGCAACCGCCGACGCACGATGCCGCGCGCGACGCACGCACACCTGCGCGTACGCCACGCAGCGAAAGGGCCCGTCGACGCGTGCACAAGGTATGCGGCAGCGCGGACTCGCACCCGCCTGCGACACCAGCGCCACCGGCCAGATGCGCGCACTATTGGCGCGGACTCTAGCCCTGATGGCGCACTAGCGCCGCACTAGTGCGCGGACACTAACCCTGATGGCTCACTAGCGCCACACACTTTCCAACTGTCACTGTCACTTTAAGCGTCGGTATGTCAGACACAGCCGACAGCCAATGTCAATGTTACACAAATCACAAATAAATTATGTACAGACAAATAAGCGTCTATGTCGCGATCGGCAGCTGTCAAGTTAGAAACTGACAGCTGTCTAATGTCAGAGATAAATGTAATAATGGAACTATAACGTCACTGTCGCGGTACTTGACAGATGTCAAATTAACAACAAAAAGGTAAATCAGACACAACACTCAAGCGTCACTGTCGCGGCCAGCAGCTGTCAGGCTGACAATGTCAAAGTGACGCTGTCGGGATGACAACGTCAGTTGCCAATGCCACCCACTGACAGCTGTCAAGTGTCACTGTCACTGTCTTTCCCACGCTCTCGCCGCCCGCGTGCACTTAACCACGTTTGAGGTTAAATAACCTCAAAGGCCGAAAGTGCACGAATTTGGCTGAAGAGTCGTGAAAAACTGAAGCACTATGATGCTGAAGCACTATAAAAAGTTGCTAAACACTTACTATTTTCCAATCCTGCCGAAACGGCTTGCTAACGCGTCCAATGTCACAACACGTGCACTTCAAACACTTTGCACTTTAATCCACAATTATTCACAATAAATACTCAAAATAGGCACAAATAGAACCGTTTTTCCCCCAAAGGGTAAAAAACGGATATTTAGGTTTCAGCCGAAGCTTGAACCACCTTTGAGATTACACCTTCATATTTCGTTGCCAACCTACCCACATTTAGCTCTCAAAGCTCCCCCACACTTGACAGCGCTGGTATTTGCTGTCTCTTTCTAACGTGTGCGAGGCAGCGTGCGGCTGTTCGTTCTTCAGTACCTTAAAGCCGGCTAGGCATTAAGTGGTGGTTCAAGCTTCGGCTGAAACCTAAATATCCGTTTTTTACCCTTTGGGGGAAAAACGGTTCTATTTAGGTGTTCGAGCCTTCGCTTGAACCACCTTTGAGATATGTTTACCTTCTGCCGGCGCTGCTATTATGCGTACTGTGATTATAATATAGGTGTACCTTATAAAAAAGCATACAAACTCAAAAAACAAAATATTTATTCTAGCTTTTGATTTAAAAATAAACTAAATAGATTTTCTTATTTTGATTTAAATCTTAATTTATATTGGATTGAAGGAATCAACTAAAGTGTTACTGATGTCACCTGATTGCCCTGGTATTTCCCTGAAATAATGTTTCAAGAAGGTATTTCTGCTGCGCCAATTTCCTCTCTTTAATACCTCATCAATATTGAAGCGGTTACTTGTCCAGATGTCAGTGGCCACTGCGGCTCTAAAGCTACCTGCGGAGGCATCAATACCTGCTTCCTTAAAAAGAGATCTAATCCAGCCCGCTATGATGGCACGGGAAGCATTCTTGACAACTCCTCTCGTTGTAATAAATAAGTTATGAATTTCCTTGCTGCCCCGGCGGTGCGATGAGGCGTCAATCAATTTTCTTATCCAAAATACCAAGTCTAACCGATTTCCTTCACCTTCTCCGGATTTTAGGGACCATCCCGATTGTCTATAGGAAGATGTGTCTGTTTTAGACCCGAAGTTAGGCCAAAATATTATTTCGTCACCCTTATCTTCAAATGAATCTTGTTTGATGCTCAAAAGCGTGAGGTCATGTACTCTTCTACCAGTTGCCAGTAATAATAGAACACATGTGTGCCTGGATATGCCGAATAAGCTGTCCTCGTCGAAACTATAATCCTTAAGATGATTCAATAGATCTTCAATATTCCAGGACAAGAATTTCTTCTGTGGTGGGTTTCTTGCAAATATTCCCTTAAGAACCTGTTTTACCAGCGGGTGTAGGCTCAGCACTGTACTTTGAACAGGGTTTGCGAAAGTAGCCACAACTGATTTATGTAGGGCTATAGTTCTTGGTGCTAGCTTTTCATGAATGAAAAGGTGACACAAGCATTTAGCCAGTGATTGAGGACTTGGATTATCGACCGAAGTATCATGTGATAAAGCCCAATTCCTCCATCTACTCCAGACTGGTTTGTACGTTCTTAAAGTCGAAGCCCTCCACGAGCTCTTTAGTAAGTTGACTTCTAACTCCGACCAACCATCTAGCTGACTCATCCAGCCTGAACCTTCCATACGACTAAATTTAATTTGTCTACCTCTGGTGGTGGCCGGTTGGTTCGTAGATCGACCAGGTTCGCATGAAGATCCGGGATCTTCAGTGGAGATCTCAAGGCACGCCTGCGTATTTCCGGTTCCCAGAACGCTCGTGACCAGATGGGGGTTACAATCAGGTACTGACCTTCGGACGTTTTCAAATGGCGTAGCACTTGGGGAATTAATGCTGGTGGAGGAAAGATCCAACCCAACCTGAACCGCCACGTCCTGCTGAAGGCGTCCGTAAATTGACTCTGTTTGTCCGTGGAGTCCTCGCTGACATAAGCTGGCACCACTGCTGATATTCTCGAAGCAAACAGATCTATGTCCGGTTGACCTAGCTCTTGGAAGATCATTCCTAAAGCATTCTTGCTCAAGTGCCATTCCGGGAGAGCTCTTGCTCTGGACAGACCGTCCGCGATTCCGTTGTATTGACCGGGTATATAACGAGCTGTTATGTGGCAATGTAGCTTCTGACAGAGTTCCAGTATTTTCGTCGCCGTTTTTAGTAGCGTCAGGGATCGTGTACCGCCTTGTTTCATTATATATGCCACAGCCGTGCGATTGTCGGTTTGTAACGTTACCGATGTGCCTTGAATTTCGGAACCCAGTTGATTTAATACTTCGTAAACAGTCCAGAGTTCTTTCTGATTGCTGTGCCATTTTTGTTGGCTGAGAGACCATGATCCCCAAAGACGACGACCGTTTGCTATTGCTCCCCATCCACGATCGGCAGCATCGGTTGTTATAAAAGCTGTTGACTGCGCGTAATGAATTGGGGATTTCCGATGTGCGTTTTCTAGCCACCAGTTCAACTCGGCCAGAGCTGTTTCTGCGAGTGGGAATTTCCTGTAACAGTTGTTTTTTGGCAGGCGGTTTGCTAGCCTCTGGAGGAACCTGCAGTGTAGACGTCCTAGTGGCACTACGAATGATGCAAAGTTGAGTTTTCCAAGAATCACTTTTGCGTCGTACCAACTCCAGCGACCCTTGCGTATCAGGTCCCTCACGTGCTCTTTCAGCTGTTTTGTCTTTCTGGTGTCGATACTTTTCTCGTTTTTCTCCGTATTCCATATGATTCCCAGGTACTCTAGCTCTCTGGATGGTATTGCCGACGACTTTTGAACGTTTATCTGCCACCCTAATTCTTCTAAGTACCTCGTAGCGAATTTCATTTGTTCTGATAGGGTTCGATAATCCTGATGCATGAGTAGGAAATCGTCCAGATATACCACGACTTTCAAGCCTTTTTGCCGCAGTTCGTGTGCAATCCAATTTGTTATTTTTGCAAACGCCGCTGGTGCGCTGGCTAGTCCGAATGGTAAGCAGGTCATCTGATACCTTTGTTCTTCGTACACTAACGACAGGAAGCAACGATGACTGTGCGTGACTGGTATGTGAAAATATGCCTTCGAGATGTCTATCTTCATCATGTAATCGTTCCTTTCTAAATGTGAAGGAATTTTTTGGTGATTCACCAGTCGGAACTTGGGGACAGAGATGTAATGATTTAGTCCTTTCAGATTGAATATTGGCCTGTTTGTGCCGTCTCCTTTTTTCCGTAGGAAAAATGTTGACAGGAAGCCCGATTTCTGATTGGAATACTCTATTGCTGATGATTTTAGCATGTCTTTTATTTCTTTTGTCATTTCTGGGGATGATTTCGTTTGGAATGTCCGTTCTGTTTTCTTCGAAAATATTTTTAATGGGGGTCTCATACGAAAGGGGATTATGTATCCTTTTAATATATTTAAAATGCTGATAGGAGCATGACTCCAACGGTCTGTATAATCTTTGAGACACCCCGCTTTGAATGCGTCATTTTTTGTCTCCTCCCCCTTTTTTCTTAGACTGATAACCTTGCGATCGACTTGTGAAGTTTCCATTTTTTCCTTTGAAAGATGTATTCTTTTGGTGATTGTCGTTGTTGTACTTCTTTTTCTTCCAGGCGTTAATGTTCGAGGTGGCTTTTGTGGTATCTCTTTTTCCAGTTCCGTCGTGACTGGGTTTATCGGTATGCCAAGCCTGCTTCTTTCTTGTTGGAAAAAATTTATGGATACCTCCCTGTTCTTTGACGGTCTCCACCAATGCCTTGTCTGCAAATAGGTGGCTCTCGGAGGGAGGTATGTCATGCAATATTTGCTTCATCACTCGGTTTATGGGACGATATGATTCCCGCCTTTTCTGAATCACTTCTGCACGGCGTCCACATACATACTGTAATAAATTGTCGGACACCTTTTTGAAATTTGAGTTTGCATCCAAAAACTCCTTGCCAACGTGCAGTCTCATGTCCCTTGGCATTTTATCCAGTAGCTCTTGGAAGTATTGCCTTTGTAGAAGCAATCCATTTGTTACTGCCCCTAATGTCATGTCAAAGGTTTCTAAGATAGCCACTGATTTGTAATTGGGCGTTGCTCCTGCCAGTATATTATTCCTGCTTCAAAGAACAAAAAGCTGGGGCAGCTTGAAACATTTTTTGTGTGTCTGCGTATCTCACATTTCGCCATCCTTCTTGACCGAAACGTTGACAGCTAATCCCCTGCTTCAATAGCTCTGCGTCTGCCTTGGCTATTTTCGGTTCTTTCTCAATGGTGAATGGGGAGAAATCAAACGTAGGTTCTAATGCCGCTTCTAAATTCTCACTATTTCGAAGAGCTGCTAGTTTGCGTTGTGCTTCTACAACTTGATTTCTAAGTAACTGTTCCTCCGAGGTCGAGTCTATACTCCTTTTGGATGTTGAGCATGAGGCCATCTCTATTTCCACATCGTCCTGTGTACTGTCTGGTGCAGATTCAAAGGATGCATTCATATCTACTACTTTATTACTTCTTGATTCATCCCGGTCGAGTAGCTTTTTGATATTTTCATTCTGTTCCGTGGACACACTTAGCAATTTGCTGAACATTTCCACCTGTTTATTAAGGATGTCCGCTAACAGGAAATCATTCTCAGTAGCAGTACGTTTCGGAGACGAGCAGGCGCCCATGGAAGTACTGGTATTTGACCTTTTCCTATTTGTTGAGTAGATACTGCCTTGGAGCGAAACTTCTGAGCCCTGAGATTGAGGAGGTTCCCGCTGCTGAGACGACTCTCTGAGTTGGGAGGAGGCTCGGTGTCTGTTGACCAATTTGGGTTTTAATTCTCGAACAGCGTTTATAAAAACACTGTAATCCGGAGCGTGGATTTTTTCCATTATCGCATGTGGAGCGTAAAGCAAAGCTCGGCCTAAAGGCCATTCCAGTATTTTGGTCTTGATGCTTCTGAAACGCCTTTCAGATAGAGATTACGTAGATGGGTCGAACGCTCTCGCTATGTCGCTAAGGGGTAAAGCGAACCTCAGTTTGGCGTCGGTTTTTTGTGAGATATTCTCACCAAAAACTTCGTTAAAAGAGTAGTTGTGCACGTGCCAAGACCGCCAACTTGCAGGAAAGTTCTTGTCGATTGCCGAGACTATAGTTCGGAACGCTTCGGCGTCCTCTCCTTGACAAGGTAAGGACGCCAACTCCCCCATGGTTATTTGTTCATCCATATCTGCAAAAGCAATTTTTTTTTGGTAATGGAAAACCAAATAATGTGGTGCTCATAATATAAGGTCGAGTCACCATGCGTCGAGTAATAATACTGCGACGAATAGTTAATTTGACGTCAAGTATTTGATACGACGTCGAATACTTAGCTCGACGTCGAGCAATTGATGCGACTTCGAACAGTTAATTCGACGTCGTTTAACTGATACGACGACAAGCCTTTACGACGTCGATCGAGAATAGTTGATACGACGTCGAGTAATTCACTCGACATGCGTGGCGCCATAAAAACTGCCGATACGTTTCGTAACGGTAGCAGTAGGATAACTCCTAGTCGTCGCTGGGCTCAGAGGCGCCGAGCGGAATTTTCTGGCTGCCCGCGCATTCCAATAATATAATACAAAATAATGCGACTTACCGATCTATTTTCTTGATAGCACGGTAAGCACAAGTTGACAACACGAATATTGAAAGCGTACTGAAGAACGAACAGCCGCACGCTGCCTCGCACACGTTAGAAAGAGACAGCAAATACCAGCGCTGTCAAGTGTGGGGGAGCTTTGAGAGCTAAATGTGGGTAGGTTGGCAACGAAATATGAAGGTGTAATCTCAAAGGTGGTTCAAGCGAAGGCTCGAACACCTAAATAACTGTTTATATTCCATGCGTATACCTCACAACGACTCGGTCGTGAAATAAAAACTGAAAAATTTTCAGAATTTCCGCTGTAAAGATTTTTTAACGGCAGAGCACCTCGCGAACACGTCCGTACACCACGAGAGCGAACGACGAAGTGACCTCTTGACGGACAATCGGAAATGCGGTAATCCCTTCATGCGCGTCCCTAATTATATCGCAAGGCAGTATGCTCCCTTAAGAGAATCATAGTTATTCCCGCCGCCGCGCCGTTTTCAAACGTGAATACATTTGCGGGGTTAACTTACAAGCCCCAAAGCAGTGCCGCCGGTTGCCCACTTTTTATCAACGACCTGCTCCACCGAACGAGCTTCACCAATCTGTTCAAGCTTCACCAGTCTGCCATCGTATAGAGAGGATATCATACACGTTTATAGTGTGTGTGAAAATGGAGTAGAGAGGCGTAGTATGCAAACGTCCTGCAATAAGTATTCAGCAATTGATATATTTTCTGACGTCTAATGTTAAGTATTAAATTTCAATCTAAATGTTACAACCATTCACACTCTCAAACACCCACATCTATACATATAACAATACAATAATAGAATAAAACATGTAGGTACGTTGAATATGTTTAAACAGTTTCATTTAGTCTGCCTTAACCTTAGCTCTGATGACAATTTTAAAACCTATCTAAAACAAAGATGGCCGCCGCTATTAAATGAGTACCTACATATTTTTCAAAACTACTTCAATTTGGGGATCAAATAAAAGTGCTAAACTATTAGAATAGAGTACACTAAATTTTTAAAAACTCAGAAAGGATATTGAAGCATAAAAAGTATATAAGTAAATAATTCTGTTTAGGCTTCAAATATATTATTATTATTTGTGTCCGGTATAAGTAGGTAATGAGAAATGCCGATTTCCATCACATAACAGACGCAGTCGCGGGCAACAACAAACCAATAGTTATATTATAGTAAATACCACACCAATACTGGTTGAATTTATAGTCGTTCTGGAGCGGAAAGGTTTAGGCACAGTTTCGATAACAGAACCGATCGGCAGTGTCAATTTGAAAATCAACAAAAAAAAATTACGAAAATGTACGCCTGAACGCACGCATGACCGCACCGCAGTCAACGTGGACCCGTTGCCAAGTAACGTAGGTATAGGTAGGTAACGCGCTCGCTCGGCGGCGCCAGCTGCTGTCTGCGAGCGGCGCAGTAACTATTTAGTCCCAGTATATATATGTTTTTAGTGATCTGTGACCCGGCGGCGGACGGCGCACAGTACCGGCAGTACCGCCGCGCCCGCCGCCGCGACTCCCGCGCAGACAGAACGTTCGTCACGATTTTCAAAATTGAGTCGACGTCATTCAGTGCGAAATATTCAAACGAACAGTGCGTGAATACCTTTTTTTTAACGTGAGGAAAATCCTACATGGATGCTATGCCGGACACTTACCGACTAAAAACCACACGTTCTGTACCTAATGTCGTTGGGAGTCCCGGGTAAGCCCTCGTAAGGATGACCCCCAGGATTCCCAACGAATCTTGGCTACCACTGCGGCCTCATGTAGGGGGTTTGGATGCTAGCCCGCTTCTATGGGAGGTTGTTCACATCACGAGTTTCGTACTCTTGAAGTACGAAACTTGTGATGAATTAAGAATTGCGCAGTGTGATAGAGTGGACGCTTTTGAAATAGTGAAAAGTGAAGACAATAGCATAAAACGTGTCCGTTTATGTATCACAAGTTCAGGACTCCATTTTGAGCAGTGAGGTACAGGGATGCGTAAATAAACTGTAAATAGGTAGATTAGGTCTAGATATTTAAGTTGAATATTTTGTTCGCGTTTATTTTCATTACCTATTAGTACATAGACCTTATTAATTTATCGTTAAACAGCTAAAACAGCACAATAATAAAGTATTTCCGACGGTTCTAAGCCCGTGTTGAGTATGAAGAAGCACTTTTGACCTCCCAAAATGGTTCCATGATTGATTCCGAGTAACTATTTCGGGTCCAGAACGCCTAAAAATTACCACCTACTACCTTACCTACCCACATAAATGAGTATAAGCTGTGACAGCTATTATAAGATGGTGCTGTCATTATAACAATAACTCCTGACGTTTTATTATACGTATTATTGCTCTGAACGACCTATTACATATTTGTTTCAGGAGTTATTTGAATATTGGTAACTTCTATGTATACCTAAAGAAGGTAGTTATTATAGGTAGGTATATTATTGTGTTGTTTATTGTCTTTGTTTCTTATATATAATCCAGTAGTGGATAGTGTGGATACTATCATATAAGTAGGTATCTAAGCACTTATTATACGTAAGCCTTTTAAAAATATGTTTATAATAATGTTTTGTACTTTTACGTGATAATTTTAAAAAGTGTACTTACTTAATACTAATTACATTACTTTGAATGGTGAAAACTGTTTTATTTTGACTGCAATGAACTTAAAAGTTACATTACACAGTAAGTATGACCAAAGATAATATAATAGTATTACATACAGATCGGCAACTCCCTGCCAAGTCAGAGAGACTTCGAGTCAAAGTTGATGTGTCTATTGCCGTGACAGTACCTACTTGAGAGTGTCACTGCGTTGCATTACGTATTGCTTTGGTTTAATTTGTGCTTAGCCGAGGGTAGATTTGAAAAAAAAAGTACCTACATACATGATAATAATATTGTGTTCTGTTCCTTAATTATTTTGTTTCCATAGCTAGTGTACCTAGTATACTCACGCACACATTCAAGCTTGATTCAAGCTATTAGTGTCATAGTGTGGGTGAAAACGGACATTTTTGTATGAAGTTTCCGCCCTGTGGTATGACAGAACAGAACTGCTGTCACAATTTATAAGGCACAGCTCTCAGATTGCACTATGTATATCCATTAGCGAGCAAAACCGCTGTTACTTCAAACAACTCACGCGCTAATGGTTGGTCTGCAGTCTACTTAAAATTCTTCGGACTTAAAAACCAGCGAATTTGCATGCTTGAAATTCTAAGTTGTCTTGGCATAACACTATGCGCAGCGGCGGGTGAGGTGCGGGGGCCGGGACCAACTGTGAGGACGCAATCTGTGAACCAAGTATCTTGCTATTAGTTGCAAGCTGTGACCAACACTATTTACCAGAGGATGCTATACACAAAACAAGCAACTCACGTGGAACAGTCCCCCGCAGACGTCACAGCGGAGGTCACTCGCTGCTGTCTGCGGCTCGTCAGTGAACAGTTTACTGCAAAGTACAACAACATCGATTGTAATACTGTGATATCGCAGTGAAACTGCTTATAAGCTAGAAAAGCCGCTCTCTCGAATTAGATGATGCTCGCGGTTTCGGTACCCGGTCGTAAATAATATATAAATAAATATTTGTGGTGTTGGGGTCTCAGGTGGTAGGTTCGCTGATGTAATAATAGAAAGCAGGCACAAGTACAATGCTGTATGTCGAGCGGTGGACCGGTGCATAGGTACTGCTTGTCGGTTGTGCACTTGATGTGCCGATGGACTTGAATGTGGTGCCTCCGCTGCTCTCCGCCACAGCAAGGGCGCGGTGAGACGCGCGTAGGCAGAGCTGTGTTGGGAATAGGTTCGATTCTCAACAGTGGACATTCATACACAACATCTTCTAGCCCAAATTAAGCTAATATAAGTTTGTGCTGTGGGATCTAGACGACTCACGATTTTGTGGGGGAGGGGGGGGGGGGGGCAGACATACAATATGAGATATTTTATTTCTGAGACAATTCAATGACATATTGAAAAACTTCACTTGTACTGTTCCACAACATTTATATTATTGTAATACCTAACCGGTTTCGCGTTTCAGCATTCTCAAAGGCTACATTTCGATGATTCAAGGATACAATTCAATGAGATAAATCAACAATTTTATGAGGGGTGGGGTGGGGGGATGTTGGGCGGTGTCTACTACCGAGCGCCTAAAAGAAAAAAATGTGAACAGCTCCTTTTCAAGATATTTTAAGTCAGAGAAAATTTTCTTAATTTTATGGGATAAATTAATAGTCCGTTCAAAAAACAAGGTAGGACCCTTAAAGAGGTAGAGGATTCCCTCTTCTGTAGAGTCAGAATATAATGGGGAGACTGGTTCAGAGGCATTTCTGTATAGACAGCAACGTCTCCGGCGCTGCGGGTACAGCTGCCTCTACGCCATTTCGGAAATCGTACACATCGGATGAGACGAGCGGCTGAGGCTGGTTGCCAAGACAAAGTTGCGGAGGCGAGAATAGCTCTGTCCAAGCAGACATACCTAACTACAGATATTTCTTGAGTGTTTTATAAAAATGGGTATATATACCTTACTGTGCTAAGACGGTGTTTCATTCGTGGCAGGTAAGACGAGAGTGCAAGAGAAGATACCTACTAATACAGTGCAAGCGCACCTCAATCAACGAGGCGCCTACCAAAAACTTAAGACAATAGTCAACCGATTGTATTGCGTGAAGTAAAACCTTGTATATGCGTTGCCTAAGCCTAAACAAGCTCCCCTACGCGCCTCCACTCCAGCTCTAAACCTTTTTTTACTACGAGTATGTCCTACTCCTAAATTCCTAATGTCTTTTTAAAACCGGCCAAGGGCGTGTAGGACTCTCACACGTATGGTTCCGTACCAATATCACGTTTATTATTATTTTTCCGATTTTAGTATTTGTTGATATAGGTATAGCGGCTACAGAAACACATAATCTGTGAAAACTTCAGCTCTAGATATCACGGCCCTGTGTGGCGAACTGGCGACAAAATGTCCTCATCCCAATTCATCCCGTAGGTGTCGTAAGAGGCAACTAAGGAAACACTTTCGCAACACGATCCATCGCGTAGAGAAGGAAAACTAGAAATGAAACCCGGTAGTCAGTAAAATGAATAATCGTTAAGCCAAGCCTAATTTTTCAAGCCTTAAGCCTTTAAAAATGTCAACTCGGTCTTCACGACCAGCGCCTGTCCAATTCAACACGGCAATAAGCTCACCGCTCGCCACCTACTATGGGACATAAAACTGGTGAAAAGTGGGCGTATACGGGTATACCCCTTTGGGGATAAAGTCAAAACTAAATAGTCACTATGCTGATATCTATCTATACTTCTATACTAATTTTTCGTATTTTGATTTTTCGTATCCCCGCATGTTGAGACTTAGCGAACCGCGAAAAAATTATCAACCCTAATTCAACAGCAGATAAAGGAAAACTGACCCCCTGCATCTACCTACTCATATGCTAGTATTGATTATCTACCGCTCGCCACAGACAGGGAGTTCATCCTCACACTCTACGTCCGAAGTGGTCAAGCACGTTTAGATCCGATAGGGACTTTCTGCCGCGCACGCTTAGATTGTGCAATGATCTCCCCGCCTCGGTTTTTTCAAACGTCTTCAGTATGCGGTTCTTTAAAAGGTGTCTTAGAAGGTTTTTACAGGGTCGGCAGCGCGAGTGTGGCGCCACTGGTGTTGCGAACGTTGATAGGCTGCGGCGACCACCAGTATCTCTTGTGGGCCGTATGCTTGTCTGACCACCTTAGAGGTATATAAAAAAATGTGGGGACTGAATACTTACGCATGTTGCCTCCTCAATGCACATTCCCCTTGAAGCGAGCACCACACTCGTTACGAGCTAACGCATGCTCTGTCCCTGGAAGTTGGAAATATACAATCTTTGCAAATAGGTTCGATAACTTAAATGTTGAATACCCCATGTACTCCTAGCTAACAGTTTTAAAATATTCAACAGCACCCGAGTAGTTCCTGTTCCCGTGGGAATATGGGAATAAAATATAGCATAATGTCACCTGTGGACAGCGTGGCTTGCCAACAGTGAAAGAATCAGTTCAGTAGTTTCAGAGTCTGTTCAATGCTAACAAACAATCATATATTTCCTCCTTACAATATTAGCAGCATAGATGTTATACATTTCTTCACATGTTTAACTGATGTGGGTTCCCCAAAGCAATTTTTTATGTAATTTAATTATTATTTTTATGTAATTTAATATTGATAGTCACCTCATTGATACCTATTTACAGATAAGTCATATTGTTTCCTTTTCCTACTAAGTATACACAGGTTCATTTGGATAATGTTATGGTCAACCAATCTCCCCTGAAAAATGTTCCAACGTTGAGCTATCAACGCCAGCTGTGTTCATAGGCACCGACAGTGAAAAGGCCACACAAACATGTCTGGGATCCAAGCCCCATTGCCAAGTTGGTGCCACCTGATGAAGGAATGTGTACCATGTGGGAAGCAGCAGCTTGTGCATACAATCAATCAAATTCTCTGTAGGGGTAGGCAGATGCCAATATACTTTTGTCTCATTCAGTAGGTGTCCTTATTTGACCAAATTGTGGCTCCTCGCTCATCTTAGACCTCAAACCTGCCATCTCAGAACTAACCCTATACTTGTCAGCCACCTCAGAGGTATAACAAAAATAAACTAATAATTTGAAATCAGTACTGTATTATGATTTAAACAACTTGAGAAATTGCCTTGGCAAATTTATTACTTCTGTGGTTCCTTATATTTTCCCATTCTAAGCTTATCAACATATATATCTAACAGAGTATCGTCACATTTAAAAAGCTGGATAATCTCTAAAACAGCATCACGTTTGCACTTATTTCTTGTATTAGCAACCCTTCTAAACCTTGCAACTAACACATTATGCTTCTGCTGACTCAAACAAAAGTTGTAAAAGATCTGTTGTTCTAAACTAAAACTGCTATTTATTCCATTTCTAAAATACCTATAAAATAGTTGGTCCTTCAAGTAACACATTCCCTCGACTTTAATCCATTCTTCAATTGTTAATCCAAACAGCAGTCCAACTGACGGTCCCTTGATCACACATATAACCAGTCCTGATCTATCAGCAATCCTTAAAGTAGCAGTCGATGATTTTTTACCATCATAATTTGTGATTTTCACAGATTCAAGATAATATTCGGATATGATGCTCCAACATTCAGTTTGTAATTTAAATCTTCGAGCTTCAGTTATTTTTATAGGAGCTCTGTTATAATAATAATTGCGATCTATTACGTTATTCATAGTTTTGTTAGTGAGTGCCTTTATTTTTCCGACGTAACAACTGGTAAAAAGCACTTAACAAATAGTGCCTGTCATTTCCTTCAATTCCTGTGTATAGTACATATTAAGATTGTATTCAAATGAATTATAAACACCGGCTTTGTCCAATTTTAGCAATTTTATGGCCTCTGCGCTTCCAATTAATTCAACAAATTTGAGTTAAAACTTTAAAATACAATTATTCAACTTTGAAAACAGTCGAGGCGCGCGCCAGCGGATGTGATTGTGTGACCAGCCTTAAATTCCCTAAAATAAAAATCCTGCCTCGCTTAACCGGCCCCATACACGTACAATAATATTGATCAATGTAGCAATAAATTGACCGTATCAGGGTAATATTGAGGTTTGAACAGACTATCTATTCGGACCTTAGACCATATATCACGGGACTAGCCTTTGCGAACCACCGCATACAAAAATATTCTGCTAGTTTTCATAACGGGTGAAGGGGGAAACACAAAGACATATAAAATTTCATTACATGTAAAAATGTATTAATCGACAAACGCGTAATGGCTGTTGTGTGTTAATTTTTATTGTACAGTCAACTACAATGAAATGTACTAGTTTAATCATATAAAATGATGTACTGATGTACAGTGCTTTTATAAATCCAAAAGACAAAATGGTCTTGTGGCTTGGCAGAAAACAATGCTTAAGTAAGGCGCATCCTTCTAACTGGAATGCTCACGTGCACATCAAAAGCGTTCCGGAAAAGGAAAGCTAGAAAAGGGGATGCTATCTCTTTCTACTAATGTGTCCATGCAGACGCTTCAGCTAGTGAGACAATATTTTCTTATTAAGTTAAAAGACATAGGTACACAATAATAAAATAAATTATATCTAGGGAACTTACAGTTATGTATGTTTTAATTAGGTCTTGCAGAAGACAATTTAATAATTTGACGAATTGAATGACTTGTAATAATTGACGTGAAATTTTTAAAATTAATGAATAAGATACTAGATCAGTTATTACCTATGTGGAGCCATTCTTACACTACCGGCTCGGTATGATGGCCGTTAAGTAGATACGAAGAGAATTTGGCAGAGCTTGCTTGCTCTCTCTTTTTTTACAAGGCCTTTTAGTACCACCTAATATCTACTACTTTATCAACTCAACTACTAATGACTAGACCGTTTTACTCGGTCAATATCGTCACTTAGTTGATATGTCAAAAATTATAGCGTGCCGCACGTATAATTACGTATGACGGTTTAGGGGAGAGGGGCCGAACGTCTTATTTATCATTATCAAAAAGTCGGAAACCAATTCATAATTCATTTATTCATTGCTGAACACAGGTACAGAGTAAACTTATATCTAAGGTGTTAGATGATAACAATGTGCAAACCATGTTCCGCCGATTGAGGCATGCAATACAAGAATGGCAACCACTGCAATTGGGGAATACCGATGCACAATAAAATTATAATAAATTAAATTAAAAATTTCAAATGTCAAAAAATGTTAAATAAAATTTGTAGTGTACATTAATGTCATAAATATAAATGATACAGGAAATACAGATAAATTATAATACACAAACAAAAATAGAGTCACACTTATCCTAAATGTCATAGTTTTCGTTATTATTAATTAAGTATGTCAGCTGCATATATTATTTTTATCATTTAGGTACTCTTCAATTGTGTAGTAAGTCTTATTAACCAGATAATCAAACAAATCTCTTTTAAACACGTTTATACTTTCGGCATTTCTCAATTTCTTAGGTAGCTTATTGTATACTTTCGGAGCCATTGCGAAAATACTTTTATGGAAAAGAGCCGTATGGCACTTCACTAGATGTAGCGTGCCTTTTCGACGCCGACTACCTACTTCATCAAACATGGACAGGTTATTTCTTACAAAAACAGCCGTTTCGTATATGTAAAGACATGGCATAGTGAGAATTTTAGGATTTTTGAAATGGGGTTTGCAGCTTTCAGTGGATTTGTGACAATTGTGATCAGTGGACAGACCAAACTTATATTTTTGTTTAGATTCTTACGTATCAAATATTACGCAGCCAGGGTTGTAGGATGTCGGCCTATGCTTTTCATACACAAAGGAAAGAGGGGATGGAAACTACGTAAAACCAACTATCGTATCATACAATCAAATAGGAATATGGATATATTTTACCGAAGTATCTAACCCCTCTTTTGCTTTCGGTAAGAATATTGGTAAAGAGAAATTTCATTCTACCTACACAAAAATCTCACATCAATTCAATTTCCTGGTAATTTAATACTTGTTCATTAGCGCTGGAGGTCCTGGGTTCGATTCCTGGGTAGGTACAAATGTTTGTGTGATCCACAAATGTTTATTTTGGAGTTAGGGTGTTTTCTATGTAAAATATGTATGTATTTAGAATTATATAACTATGTATATCAGTCGACTAGATTCCATAGCACAAGCTTGTTTTAGCTTAATTTGGGCTACATCCACAAATATTTATTTTATATTTATTTTATTAAAAGTAAGTCCGATCTAGAACGTACCGTGTTGGCACCACAATGAATCTTCAGAGTTGCCATGCGTAATTTATGAGTTACTACCAATAGTTATTATTTTTCAAATAAATTTATTTTAAGTAACACCAATAATGTATGAAATATTGAAATAATAGAATTTTGAAGTTAAAACATTAATTATTATAATAAACATTAACGCGTATTGACCAGCACGTATGAAAACTGTTACCTCTGATCTGGTCTACTACTGGTCATAAAAACTACCGTCAGTTTCTTTTTATTACCACTTACAACACACTGCGTTGCAAGAAAGAGAAGAATCCCCTTAAGTCGTTGTCCTGCTCGGGAACGTTTTTTACCTCTGACATGAAGTAATGCAATATAAACCGAATGTAGTTGAAAATAAAGTTCAATTTTAATTTGTTTTTGTGATTTCGTAAGCATGGGCGCATCATCAATGGACGGAAATAAAAATTGAGTCAATAATATTGTACGTGATTGGGGCCGGTAAGGGCTAGCGACACGGTCAATAGTATTGAATGAAGTCTGATATTTATAAATGGAATTTGCCTTAGTGTTAGAGATGGGAATTTGCCCGGAAAAAACCCAAATGTGGGAAAAAGCCGGGAAAAACCCAGGGAAAAAACCCGATTGGAAATTTATTCGGGTTTTTTCATATTTAACACATGTAACATCTAGGTAATGTATAGTTACATGTATATATCGTTCCAGAGGCGTCTTTACCTATAGTGCAACGGGCGCCAGGTCTGAGGGGGCGCCGAGCGCCTTCTGTGCGACACCTCCAAAGATGACGCCGGCGCTTTCAAAGACCCTGCGCTTGTGTTATTATGACTCACACCGGGCGCGCGGGAGCCAAGCCAGGCTACTCCATTTCCTACTCTATTTAAATTTACACAATAACTTTTTTTTCAGTGTGAAATCAGCCTTAAACCAGATAAGTAAAGGTTAAATTGGCGTAATGTCGCATCGCTACCAAAGGCGCGTGCCGGCATCGGCACCTCTTTGTTTTGATTCGTTTGACAACACTCCGACAATCATTGCTAACTCGGCTGTGTTAGAATGCTGTAAAGTTCAAATTAAAATTCCCAGGGACGTGCGGTAGTCATTTTCATAGGCTTGTGTACGCGTGCCGCAATTTTTGTTTTGCCGCTACACCACAGCTTGACGTTCAAGCCATAATCCTCACTAACCTATAGCTATAACGCCGAAACTATAATACGACTATTTTTTTTACATGTACGACTATTTACGACTATTTCACGACTATTTTTTGGCGTTGTCAACATCCGTTTTCATTGAGATTTCAAATGTGAGGATTACAGCTTGAAGCACACGCTACACCGCAGTTTTGCGAAATAAGCCTTGATGCAATTAATTTAAGTATCATATTTGAATTAACATGTAAAATATGAAGTAAATTGGCTTTTCTATTGATGAAAAATATATAAAAGGTAAGATTTGTTTATTTGCTTGCACAATTATTGCGTCATGCCTTGAGCTCAGAGTTCATCAAAAATAGCTAGCGAAATTCATAAAAAAAAAATCGAGTTATAAGTACCTATACAATCTATACATATAATAAAATGATAGAAAAGTCAAAACTGTACATTGGAAATATTAAAAAGAAAATACTAGTGGGTGTTCAACATAAGATACCGAAGCCGAAAATATAGTTAGATTTTTTTTTGTCTGTTTGTCGGTTTGTCTGTTTGTCTGTTTGTCTGTTTGCTTTGCTTTGTCCGGAAGGATCTCGAAAAGCACTGAATGGATTTGGTTCAAATTTTGAACAAATATTAGCTAGGGATAGGGTCTTAAAATAGGCTATATATTATCACGCTACATATCCTAGGGGCTAAGCAGAGAGCAATCAAATTCGTATTATAAAATAATTTTAACGCGTACGAAGTCGCGGGCAACAGCTAGTAACAAAATATAGATATAGTGACATAGATAGTGATATCGAAGTTAAATACTCGTACCTGTATACGACCTATTATAGGAGTTTTCATTTGTTTTTCCTACTGCACGGGGCGCCAGGGTACTGGTTGCACACGGGCGCTACAAGGGCTAGAGACGCCTCTGTATCGTTTAGCATAATATGTTTAATTTATACAAATATTATATACAACTTATATTTACTATACACTTTTTACATAAGAAAAGAAACTATGAATACGTAAATTTCAAAGAAAAAAAAAATAAAAAGAAGAAACCGATTTAGGCATCGAAAAATTCTTCCACATCGCTGTCGACCAGAACCGTGCCCAAAACGCTGACGGCATTGCCACGTTGAATAGCAATACTCAGCCGCTGGCCAAAGTACACGCCAGCCTTCTGGTCACGGGAACTGTCGACCAAAAGCTTGCATATAGTTAGCTAGTAGCACGGTCCAAGAGTTTCAACCCCAAACGGCTCAAATAAATAAGACCCAGCAAGATTTATGTATTCGCGCCGTTTGAGGGCCTCACCAGATGCGGCAGCAGCTCCCGCGCAGCTAGCGGTGCCAGGACTTCTTAATCTTAGCTATACTCGACCAAGTTGTCTGAGTCCCAATGGGCAATGCGACCCAGGTCCCGGTCGAGATCAGCCACGAGTTGTCGTCTCTTTTACTCCACGTCGCGTGACCCATCCGATGGACGGCCAGAACAGCTCCAATGCAGAGTACTGTCATCCGCATAACAATGAATGTTTCCAAGGGACAGCATGTCATGGATATGCAGAAGAAAGAGAGTTGGGGACAATACCGATCCCTGTGGTACTACGGCATTTACCTGCAAAAATCAGGAAGCCTGACCATCACAGAGAACCCGTATACGTCGCCCGCTCAGGAAGCTGGATAACCATTAATGTCATACCTAGTCATTATATGGGTATACCGTCATAATACCAGAAATCATAATGCCTTTACTTAAAATGCCTGAGCCCAAAATACCCGAAATCGAAATATCAATATTCAAAAGGCAAATATTTATAATATAAATAATTTAAAATGCCTTACGATCTAATAACCGAAACCCAAAAAATAAATTTATCAAATACCTTATCCTAAAATGTTCAAACACAAAATACCTTTTTTTTAACATGATTTAAATCCTACATGGATGCTACTTATCTGTGAATGGTTAACACCCCGACTCAGAGTATCCCGACTCGGATAGGTTAGGTTAGAAGACTAAGGCGGGAGCGAAGCGAAGCGGAGCTCCCGCCTTAGCCTTCGTGGTTATTTTTTTTTTATTTTTCGTTAGCCCACTGTAGTACTTTTGTAACTCTGAATCAAAGTGTTTTAACATGAGGTAAATCCTACATGGATACTATGCCGGACTCCTACCGACTAAAAACCACACGTATCCTACATAACAGCCTACAGTTGGGAGCCCCGGGTAAGCCCTCAGAAGGATACCCAAGGACCAACAGACCTACGGCTACAACTGCGGCTTCACTTAGGTGGGGGGGAGGGGGGATGGTTGTGTAAATAAGTTAAAGTCAAATAACAAAACGTGTGAGTGGCAATAAATCTTTATTTCTTAAATCATTCATTTATTAACTATGCGCTATATAATGAACTGGTATAGCATAATATATACCTAATAATACCCAGTAGGTTATAGCGATAAACTGGGTAGGTTATGGTTTTTTTTTATATTCACATTGTATTCTATTTTCGGTATTTTAAATTAAGGATATTTGAAAATTTGTATTTTGAATTCTGATATAATAATTATTTGTATTTTAAGTTTAGACATTTTAAGGTAAGGTGAACTGAAATAAGGTATTTTGAATGTTAAGGTATTTTGAATTCGGGTATTTTGGTCTTAAGGCATTTTATGTAAAGGCATTTTGATTTCTGGTATTTTAATATATAACCCATTATATGGATATATGGAATAATGTTGCCGAAATGCACCCGTTAGTTTGGTGTAAGGACTCTGCAAATCCAAAATGCTGAGTAGGATTGCAGTGAGTACGTATTCGATACTTCAGCAGCCACTGAACGATCATTTAGCACGCATTCGCATATACATAGTCACAAACGAAATAGATTGACTACAGCCATGGCAGCAAAACAGCTTTCATATCGTATAATAGGAACCTGGGCAATCCTAGAAGCTTTGCAGCGGTGTCGTATTGATTTGCGATATATCGAGGTGATGAGGTGCTTGTACGTACCACTAAGAAAATCAATCCCATAGCCCTACTCAGAGGTGTGGGACAGGGAGATGGTATATCTCCTAAGCCCTTCACTGATGCGCTTGAGGATGTCTTCTAGGCGTTGGACTGGAATAAATGGGGCGTGAATATAACCGGTGAATGTATCTACACCTTCGGTTTGCTGACGACATCGTTTTAATACCGCTGGAACAGTTGAGCGGGATACTGCATAGTCTTAGTGAAGAGTCTCGACGTGTTGGCCTCTGTATGAACTTGGACAAAACCAAGGTCATGTCGTACCATATTGAGACCAGGTTGTCCATGAATACACCTACCTTGGGTAGGTAATCACATTTGAAAAACGAGTTACTTGGATAAGTAAATAGCCAGAAGGATTCGCTTGGGCAGGGCAGCATTCAGCAAACTTCGTCGGATTTTCAACTCGCCGATACCGCAATAATGAAGACTAAAGTCTTCCACGCGTTCTACCAATATGACCTACGCTGCCAAAACGTGGACACTCATAGTGGGGCTTGTCCACGCCCTTAAGGATGCGTATCGAGCGATGGAACAAGCTAAGAAAAAAAAACTTGAGAGGTGTCAAGGGACACCCGGATGGAACGAAGTTCCTTTCGATTAAAGTGAAGGAATTGTAATAAAATTTAATTTTAATTTTAAAATTTTATTGTAAGCAAAAACAAAAACAGAAACAAAAACAAAAAGAAAACAAATATAAAAAAAAGTGAGTGCGTGTAACCTTTACGCGCGACTGAAACTGAACAGAGCGAAACTCCTATTTGCTTTGGTGTTGCTCGTAGAGTTCATGTTCATCCCCTGGCTAGCACTAGCACTACCACTATCACTATCACTACCACCACCACTACCACTATCATTACCTACTACTATCACTACCACTATCACTACCACTATCACTATCACTACCACTACCACTACCACTATCATTATTTATTTATTTATTTAAAAACTTTATGCACAAGTTCGTACAAAGGTGGACTTAATGCCTTAGGCATTTTCTGCCAGTCAACCTTAGGGTGATGCAGAGATAAAGATGGAGGAAGGTGCTCTAGGTTAATGTTGACAGTTGACACATTTCAATGGTACTTAATCTAAACATAGTGTAAATTGCGTGATCACGTGCTCCCAGCCCAGCCCCACTACACTCATTCAGACAACTACATTATTACCTAAATAAATGCAGCAAGAACCGAACCAAATAAACACACAATCACAATAACGCCTAAATAGATAATATAAGTAATAACAAATACATATATATATATATACATACATATACATACACATACATACGAATACAATAAATATATACCATTTACATACATAATGATTTTAATGATACATACACATATATATACATATATTTGCATATAACATAGGTAATTATATACGTACTATACAATACATACATATTTAAATAGCATTTTGAAAGTCATTGAATAGATTATGTTTTCCTAATCCTTGTACAGATCGCGTACTTTTTGTATAAATGTAAACCGATTGGTGCATGTCCTGACTTCCAGCGGAAGCGCATTCCAGAGGAGAGTTGTTTGCACTAAGAAGGAAGAATGACTCATAGTTGAAGTGTGAGTAGGGCAGAGAAGAAGACGATTGTTCGAAGAGCGTAAATTTTTATCGTGATTAGAACAGAGTAATTTGAACTGAGATGTCAAGTAAGAAGGGGCATTAGGGTAGTTCATTAATGAAAACAGCATACTTAGTGCCCGCAAATTGCGACGCTGTCGTATAGGCAACCAACCCAATTCGGAACGATAAACCGACACATGATCGTACTTTCCAAGATTGTAAACGAATCGAATGCAATTGTTGAGAAGCCGATCGAGTTTATTGAGCAGATCTGCATTCAGGTCGAGATAGCACACATCACCATAGTCAATGATGGGAAATAAAAGAGTCCGAACAAGCATTGCCTTGGTTTTAGGTGGTAAGAAGTTCTTAAGACGATAAAAGGCACGTAGCGTACCGGTAATCTTTTGGCAAACGCTAGTGACCTGAGGTCTCGAATTGAATGTATCGTCGAGTTGTAGTCCTAAATTTTTCACATTAAGTGTAACTAACTTATATTCGTTGTTGGTGAATAGAAACTAAAACCACAATGTTATTTGCACTGTATGACTTATATTTCACGAAACAACATGAACTTAGACTTAGATTCACAGTATTAACAATATTACACAATAATATCGGACGCCGCTCGTCGCGAGAGATTTCGTTCGAAGCAAGCTCGCCGGCAGACATGTCACTACGCGAAGCGAGCCAATGGTAGGCCGGTGCAGCACGCATGCGCTCTGCGGCCAGCGCGGTCTGCGGGCATTGACCCGCTTGGCGCGAAATTTAAAATATTATTACGAGTTGCCTACATTCCACCCCCTTGTTCCTGAACAAACTCGTCAGTAGGCAACAAGATGACCTTAACAACTGGTCGTTTTAAATAACCTCTATTGGTTCTAATCGTTACAACTCTAATATGGCCGTCGCGGCCAGGGTGAACTTCACTGATTATGCCCCTGGGCCACGTATTTCGTGGCTGATTCTCCTCAAGAATCAACACCATGTCCCCGACTTTTATGGGAGTTGTGCCATGATACCACTTCTGCCGTTTCTGCAACGTGGGGATATATTCTTTGAGCCACCGACGCCAGAACATATCCGCAAGAGCTTGAGCTTTTACCCAAGCTTTCCTACATGTTAAATCAGACGCATCAAAATTACCTAAAGTAGAGGCTCCGGTAGCCGTGCCTATTAATAGATGGTTAGGAGTAAGAGCTACTGGGCCGTCGGGGTCAGTGCCAACAAAAGTCAACGGTCTGCTATTGATCGTCATTTCCACTTCAGCCATCAATGTCATAAGTAGCTCCTCTTTAGGAGCTCGTGATGCAAGGGTGACCTTGAGCGCCGTCTTCACGGACCTCACGAGTCATTCCCAGCACCCCCCCATATGTGGCGCGGCGGGCGGGTTAAACTGCCACGTAATACCCTTATTAACAGCGAACTCCCGTACCTTACCTGTGTGCAGCTTCTGGATGGCTGCTCTCATCTCCTTGTCGGCACCTACAAAATTGGTTCCCCTATCACTGAACATTATTTCAGGTTGCCCACGACGGGCCATAAAACGTCGAATCGCCATAATCGCAGAATCAGCTGAAAGAGATGACGCGATTTCTAAATGTACTGCCCTTGTAACTAGACAGGTAAAGAGTACACCCCATCTTTTTTCGTGTCGTCTTCCTATCGTGACCTCCATGGGCCCATAGTAGTCTATTCCACAATGTACAAAGGCTCTCCGTGTGTTAATGAGTCTCGCGGCTGGCAGGTCACCCATCTTGGGAGGCAACGGGCGTGCGTGACGAATACGACAAGACTGACATTTGGACACGACTGTTTTCACGGTACGGCGCAATTGAGTGATCCAGAATCGTTCACGAATACTATTTATTACCGTGTCGTTATTAGCATGGTGAGCACGGGCATGAAAATCATGTATTATCAGGCGCGCGGTATGACTACGACCATCTAGTATGATAGGGAACTTCTCGTTAAACATGAGATCAGGAGCAGCACTGAGACGCCCTCTGACGCGAAGCAGTCCATCACCTTCATATAGAAAGGGGTCTAAATTTCTAATTCTACTATCAGCTGGTAACACATTGGTATTTTTAAGCTTTGCGAGCTCTTTGGAGAAAGATTCCATCTGAGACTGTTTTAATAGGAGAAGCTCACCGTGACGCATATTCTCGGTTGTCAACTTTTCATCTTGAAGTTTTCTACACCTGCCTATGAAGACTAAAACACGACCTGAACATCTAACAGCATGCGCCCAACTACTAAACCTTTCAAGTTTAAATAAAGGTTCATATTCCTTAATAACGCTTACCTTCTCAAGCCGCTCTAAATCAGCATCAGCTGCTTCGTCAAATTCATTGGTTGGCCAGAAAGCCTTATCCTGATACAAGAACGAAGGACCGGTAAACCACAACTTGCAATTTGTAGGCCAACATAATTTAGTAGCCTCATCGGCGGGGTTTTGTGCTGAGGGGACCCAGCGCCAGTCGCTTGGGTCAGATTTACGGTCAATTTCTGCCAGCCTATGAGATACGAACTTCTGAAAGTCACGAGGATCCGAATATACCCACTTCAAAACTGTTTTCGAATCAGACCACAAGTACTTGCGCGTTATATTCAAGTCTTGTTCTGCAATAATAGTACTAGCTAACCTACAGGCCATCACGGCTGCTTGCAGTTCAAGACGAGGCACTGAAATAACCTTCAACGGAGCGACACGAGCTTTACCGATAACAAGTGAGACAGTCGGCTCACCCGATCCATTCCTGCCGACCAAGTACGCTACCGCGGCATAAGCTGCTTCGCTGGCATCTCCAAAGACGTGTAACTCGACATCAGGATTAAGCCGGTACCAACGCGGGATATTCAAGCTATCTAACTGTTTGATGTCTTTCAGCCACTTTACCCATTCATCATAATCTTCAGGCTTCAGCTGCTGGTCCCAACCGATACCAGATCGCCATATTTTTTGTAGCAAGATTTTAGATTTTATTATAAACGGACAGATTAAGCCAAGAGGATCGAAAATACTCATGATGAATCCCAAGAACTGTCGCTTGGTAGGAACTATTTTACCAGATACCACATCAGGAGAAACCTTTTTGAAAGACAAGTCAAACCTTAAATCATCGGATTCTGGGACCCATATCATACCTAGAGTTCGTTCAGCACTATACGGAGACTTGTCAAAATTTACTAAACCGGGCACGACGGATGGCAATTCCTTACGAAGCTCAGGTGAGTTAGTCACCCACCCTCTAATGGAGAAGCCACCAGCTGCATGAATAAATGACACTTCTTTAATTAGCTGGCGTGCAGTATCAACCGAGTCTACACTATCAAGATAGTCATCCATATAATGATTATTGTGGATAGCCTTGACGGCCTTGGGGTATGTATCTTGGAACTCATTAGCATTTTTATTTAAAATATAAATGGCCGAAGCAGGCGATGATTTAGCTCCAAAAATCATGGAATCCATTAAATATATGTTAGGGTCACGCTCCCTTTCTTGTCCTCTCCATAAGAAGAGTTGCGCACCCTGATCCTCTTTTCTAACTTTGATACGCAAGAACATATCCGTTATATCAGCTGTATAAGCTATTGACCCAGACCTAAACTTAAACAATATCCCTAGCAAGGAATTTAACAAGTCCGGCCCTGTTAACAAGTAATCATTCAAACAGGTACCCTTACAGGTCGCAGCTGCATCATAAACAAGCCTAAGCTTATTAGGTTTATTCAGGTTAGTAACCCCAAAATGTGGCAGGTACCACAAAGGGTTAGAGCGAGGTGGTGCATCTAACAACCTAGCATACTTTTCCGAAATTAATCTATTGATTTGACGTGAATACCCTTCACAGTAGGTAGGATTTTTATCCATCTTTCTTTCAATACCCTTTAATCGGTTAACGGCGTATTGATAATTATCAGGTAAATACACATCGTCACGTGACCAAAGTAGTCCTACCTCCCAACCACCGTCTACACGGCGACTAGTGCTGTCTAGGATCTTACAAGCGCGTTCGGTCTCATCATTTTTACGTGACACTTCTACGATACCGATAGACTCTAACAAGAATTGTTGCTTCACAAGTTCAGTCAAATTATCTAAATTATCATCATGGACTAGGTTAACTGATTCCTGGTCAGGTTTATCACTAATACCTACTGGACCGTGCACGACCCAACCTAACTTTGTAAGTGACGCTACAGGTTGGCCAGATTTACCTTGACGTATCTCCTGGTTTACTACTAACTGCCAATTATCTTGCCCTATCAATATCATGGGCTTGGCGCATGACATTTCGCATTGGTACAAATCACGGAGATGATTATTCATAGCCAAAACTTTGGCGGGTACACTCTGGGTCGGTAAATCTAAGTTGTCGATAGTACGTAAAGTGATATCATGACACAAACCATTAGGGCCGCGAATTAGCACTTTTACCCTACATGAATTCTTATCAGTCAGTAACAACATGACCACGCGTGCTAACAATCTTTAACGGAAGCAATGGTCCACTAAAATTACAAACACTAGAATCAATTAATGACACAGTGGCACCATCATCAAGTAAAGCATAACAATTATATTCAACATTATTGACAATAATAGTAACAGGTACAATTTTTAATAAAGTTTTTGTGAATCGCTCACCCATACATGTAACCGACTCGACGATATTTGTCGCCGACTGTACCTTACGCACGGGCGAGGCTACCGCGCCGCTCGCGGCAGCGCCGGCGCCCGCCGCGCCCGGAGCGCCCGCGCTAGCCGCGGCACTCGGGCTCTCAGAGGCACTCGACCTCTCGTAGTGGAGGATTATACATGATGTGGGGAATTACACTTAACACAACGTTTTGCATGACAACGATAGCGCGAATGGTTTTGCAATAAACACTTAAAACACAGTTTATTTTGTTTAACGTAGTCCCACTTTTCTTTCTCGCTTTTATTAACGAACTTATCGCACTCGGGTAACCGGTGACCCGCACTATCACATAACAAACACACTGCCTGCGAAGACGACTGCGTAGAATTCTCGCTGATCACGTGAACACGGTGAGTGTTCTCCCTCTGGTAACGCGACGAATCCCCGCGGCCACCGCGCGCCGGGTTAACGGCGCTCGCGGCGGCAGCTCCGGGGTAGGCAGTACTAGCGGCGTTAGTCCGGTTACGATGAGCGTGATCGGAGCTCATGTTACTCAGTGGTAAATAATAAGCCGATGCTCGTGACAAGTGACTCAGAAACTCGAGCACTATATTTATGTTAGGAGATATTCGTAAATCATCTTCGCTACTGCTCCTTTTTAAAACAAATTCACCGTATTGCATACGTTGTACGGGAGTTAACTTGCTTAGAATCTCTTGAGTCATTTGAGGGTTATTTATATAACCATGCGCTCTTATATTTTGCAAAATGTGAACACAATTTCTCACTACACAGGTCATGTTACGTAACTCGGTTCCACTCTCGGATACACGGGGTAGGTTACGTATTTTCCTTAGCACCGATTCTAGTAAAAGGTTCGGATGCCCAAACTCCTCTTCCAGCGCCTTGACTATATCGATTGGGTCAGTCCCGGTGCGTAAGAGGTCTTCTACGGCGCTCTTTGCGGTACCACGGAGTGATGACTGTAGCCGCCTGGTGTTCTCGAACCTATTGTACGTGGGCGCGGTCTCTTCATAGACGCGCCGGTACGACAACCAGTCTACTGGGTTACCATCAAACACGGGAAGGTCGTGGTGTGGAAGCGGTCGTTTAGACATGTTTGTAATAATAGCGTCGGCTAGGTGCATGATATCGGACGCTGCGACGCCGACGGTCGGAGCGGCGCCAGCGGGCGCGGCGGGCGACGCCGCCGCGGAGGCGCGCGGGGGCGTGGTTGCAGTCGCTGCCACCTCGTGTGGTTTTCTTTCGGTAGGACTTCGGATTACTATCCCACGATTTAAGTGGTGGGAGGGGGGCTGGAGGGGGAGGGGGGGTGTGTAGAACCCCCCCCTTGACGGAAAAGTTGCGGACGCCCCCCCTTTTTGAGTTATGATTTTTTTTATATTCTAACCTAACTTTCGCATTTTCTTGGTTTGAAATCGATTTCAAGGTCGAAATTGGAAGATGGAAAATGGAGGGGGAGGGGGGAATCCCCCTGACCCCTCCCCAAAGTTAGGAAATCAATAGTTACCTTAAATTTAGATTTTTATTTTTTGAGGTTATGTTCAATAAAATCGACGACTTATGTAATCGTTCTCCAAATAAGAACTCGTCGACAAGCCAAAAAAAAAAAACCACGAAAGCTAAGGCGGGAGCTCCGCTCCGCTTCGCTCCCGCCTTAGCCTTCTAACCTAACCTATCCGAGTCGGGGTGTTAACCATTAAGTACTAATTATGGTTGAATTAGGGATGCGCGTAATTCAAATGCCGACCTGGGGTTGAAAAAAAAACTACGCGTCTCCTATACAAGACACAAATTCACAAATAGGGTGTCATTTGAAAGGGTTGACCTTGACCAACCCATAGAATGCGTACGACGTTTTACGTTTAGTTTCACATATCGGCAACCGTCATTAAATTATTATAATATTTAATAGCATTCATTTATATAAATATACGTAATATAATAAAATATGCATAAAATTTAACTTAATAACTAAATATCATTATTAATTAAATTTTTAAATGAAGTAAAACATTGTTGTGCGTTAATGTTACGTAAAACAAAACGTATTGGACGAGCCGAATGTCAAAAACATTGGGAGTGTTTGTGTTCTGTGGTGAAAAGTTACAAATTATTGGTGTTTTTTTACGATTTTCATTATTTTTTTTCTCGTTAACCATTAATCTCCGCAAGTTAAAACTTCGCGTGGAGGCTTCTAATAATATTAGCTTTGTGTATAAAAAAAATGAACCTCAAACTCGATGGCAGCTAATCTAAAGTTAAGCCCATGTATTCTGTGGTGAAAAGTGACAAATTATTGGTGAATTTTAATGATTTTCATTATTTTTTTTCTCGTTAACCATTAATTTCCGCAAGTTAAAACTTCGTGTGGAGGCTTCTAATAATATTAGCTTTGTGTAAAAAAAATATGAACCCCAAACTCCACGTCAGACAATCTAAAGTTGAGCCATTATTGAAATAGATTTTACATTGAATGCTTGAAAACAACAAAAGAATACATAAAAATACATAAAATAACGATAGATTGTCATCATTACTGTATTTATTCTTAGTAATACATCCAAATGTACTACCCGTTCGCTCTAACTTTGCCGCTGGCGTAGAGGCGTATACACGAATTGTTAATTAGACGAAGTAAATTGACAGTAGCTAATGTCACTTCGTCATGGAAAATACGCAACATTGTATGAAGAAGTGACATTAGTTGCTGTCAATTTACTTCGTCTAATTAAAAATTCGACTTTAGTATGGAGCCGAGCTGCAAAGTTAGAACAAACGAGCATTATGGGCTTGGCGCCGCCATTACGCCGATGACGCGTAAAAATTTCAACTATTTTAGGTACAAAATCTTTATGAAATACACAATCTAGGAATAAAAACTGTTCAAACACTTACCCTGACATGATTTCGTATTGTTTTTACACAATTTAACTGATTTTACACTTTGTATTACAAAGTTTGTAATTCCACTTAACGTTCAAGTCGGTTCAACCGTCCGTGGTCACTTCGGCGCGCGGAATGGCGAGCGATGGACAGTGTGACCATATCAGAAATGGCGAATCTGCCACAGACTGGGCAAAAAATCTGCCAAAATCTGCCACACGTATAGCCAAAACTGCCAAAAATATACTAACGGAAAAATAAAACTTTTAATATAAACAACCTAAAGTTACTATACACTAATATACTACAATTTATAACATGTTTATTAGAGTAACATCAATTAAAAAGAAAAGGGCAATACGGAATAAGATTATGCATCATAAAACTCTTCCACATCGCTGTCAACCACAACCGTGCCCAAAATAATGGCGGCGTTGCCACGTTGTATGGTAATGGAGAGCCTCTGGCCGTAAACACCAGCATTTTGGTCCCGAGAACTGTCGACCAAAAGTTTACATATAGCTTTGTAAATGAGCTTTGCACTAGGGCCCCACGGTCCAAGAGTCTCGACCCCAAATGGCTCAAATAAATAAATCCGACAAGATTTGTGTATTTTCGCCGTTTCAGGGTCTCCGCAGACGCGGCAGCAGCTTCCGCGCAGCTAGCAGTGCCTGGAACATGGAAAGGCGCAAGGGTATCCACACATGTAGCATCCCACACAAGCGGTTTTCCCATCTTGCAAGGCACCAATGACATCCCGTCGGGATTCTTCCCATCGTCTCGAGCCAAGCCCTTGGGTTCAAGAATTACTGGCATACCAGCGAGAGAAAGGGCACGACGGATGATGTCATTTATGCTAGCATGTCGCGAAAACCGACCGGCATTTTTGTAGCAGGATAGACCGTGGTGACCTAGGCGGTCGACTGTTTCACCGCGGTGACAACGATGGGGAGCGATGCAGGATGTACCGAGGCGTAAGCAAGCAGCAATGCGAAAAGTACTGTTATCTAATCGTGTGCCAATATGACTTGAAGGCAAAGCATGAAGCCATTCACCCGACTCACTCTCCCCCACAGCCAGTAGGCGCGCTCGCTCTGCTGCACTCGATGAAGTTCGGAAAAAATAACTTTTTAATCAACAAATATTTGCAACAACCAGCTGACCCGCGCAACATCTTAAACGTCATATGGGTAAGGTCTATGAAAGGAAAAATAATGAAATAAAATCGAAAGTGGATTGGAAACAAAATCAATAAAGAAGATAAGAATATGAACTCTATTACAGTTCATAATCATAATAAATGATTCATTTGTTTAAAAACAGAATAAGCGGTAAATCCTTGTACATTTGGCCATGAAACAGAAGTTTCCAGTTTGATAAAATAATGTGTAAACTAAGTAATCTAATTTCATAAGAAACCTGATGTAATTTCTTTAACAGTGGGCGCACACTAGGCGTCTTGTCGCGGCGACATGTCGCGGCGACAAGCTGCGGGCGCCAAATTACATACATTTTGTTCTAAGCTCCGCACACTAGGCGACATGTCGCCGCGACTCCGCGACAAGCAAGTGACAAGACGCCGCGACATGTCGCCGCGACTGTCGCCTGGTGTGCGCCCACTGTAAAACAATGAATTCATTGAAAATTCAGATAAGGTAATGTGAATTTTCTTAAAATATTTTAAATCTGCCGAAATCTGCCATTTTAGTAAATCGTCAGCATGATCTGTCACAGACAAAATTTAGGACCAAAATCTGCCAAAATGGCAGAAATCTGCCACAATTGGTCACACTGGCGATGGAGGGAAGGGAACTTTTCAAACGAGAATCATGACGTGCAGTTATGATTTAGAGACATAACATGTACTATATATCTGTCCCGTTTCTTTCTAGGAACGCTCCATAAAAGTTTGAGCAGGATAGAGATAGTACAGTGCATGCTACAAGTGCTACAGTGCGCGCGAACGAAAAGTGTTCAAATATTGAACATCAACAGATGCGGGGTTTTGGAAAAACTCGCTTATTTTGAAATCAACACTTGAAGGGGATCACCGGTAATAAAGGCATGACGTGACCACTTTGTGACATTAACTTGCGAGCGTTTCCGTACTACGGAAGCCGTTGGTCCTGTTAGCCAGTAAAATGGCAGTCGTGAAGCCAAATTAAAAAGACCTGTAGTTAAGGGCGGCTTGAAAAATTCCAACACAGCCTGCGCCTGTCCATATCAACACGGCAATACACGGCTCAGACTCATTTAACTATCGAGTGGGACAAAATCTACAAGGAGAAATTGAGGGCATGTATAATATGCCTCTGCCTACCCTATCGGAGATAAAAGGCGTGATCGTGACTGCCTCGGTGGCGCATTCGGTAGTGCAACCGCCCACCGCGCTGAGGTCTGAACTCAGGACTCGGGTTCGAGTCCCGGGTCGGTTCAAACTCTAAATATTTGTGTGATCCAGAATAAATGTTTCTTCGGAGTTTGGGTGTTTTCTATGTACCTATAGTATGTATGTATATGCAATTCTATCAGTCGTCTAGAATCAAATCCCACAGCGCGAGCTTATACAACCTTCATTTGGGCTGGATGACGCTTTGTAAGAATGTCCACAAATGTTTATTGGTGGCAATGACTATTGGCGTCTGTGGTACAATAGTAGTTAGGTGTGCCCCCCCCCTCCCCCTCCCTGGCTCGTGGATACTTACTTCGAACATCATACATTGCCTTCTACTCAGATAATGTTCAGCTGTTCTATTCTAAGATTAAAAATCTTAAAATTAGGTCCAATTCAGATTTCTGTTGGTCCAAGGGTCTCTCTGCTCGTAAATTCAAATACAGTCGACTCTCGTTAATTCGAAACTCGAGGTACTCTTAAAATATTACGAATTATCGAGTGTTTGAAATATCAAATGGTTCGAAATTTGTGAGAGAAAATAAATAAACCTTCGAATTATTAAGTGGTAATCAATTATTAATTTTATTATCTGCTATTCTATAACAATTTCAAAAGTTTAGAGGTACATTAGTGTACAAACATGTATTCATTATGTAAATTAATTAATCTTGCAACGTCACTTTTCTTCTCACCTTCCTCTACTTTCTCGATTAACTTCTTCTTTTCAGCAATCGTCAAACATTTATACTTTCTAGGGCTCATAACTAACACAAACTTTTAATCTGTATACCAACGAAAGAGTAGGTAACAGTAACTGAATGATAACTAAACAGCCAATTCGTTAGAAGTGTGTGTCGAATAGTCAAACTATTAGTAATCACAACAAAAACAAAGGCTCATGTACGTTGCTACAAGTTTGAACTTGTCGCAAAATGTACTTACATACAATCTTTCCCCCTCCTTCTCTCTGCAACTTTGAATTATGGAGTGTTGGACGCCGATGAGTTCGAATTAACGCGTCGTTTTGTTATATAGCAATGATTTTTTCGTTCGAATTACCAAGTGTATAAAATTGTATTGATTTAGTTCGAAATATAAAGAGATTTTGTAGGGAACTCATGATAGCTTTGAATTATAGCGAGGTTCGAATTATCGCAGGTTTGAATTAACGAGAGTCGACTGTAGGTAATTTTGACTGCAGCATCATACATTTATTTTTGAAGATTTTATGTAGGTATACAGCTAAAAATCCTAAATCTATGGGTATTATGTACCTACTAGGGAATGCAATACCGGGATCCCGAAATACCGGGATCCCGCAGTATTTTTGCGGGACCAGTCCCGCGGGATTAGCGGGATTGTGCAAAGGTAGACGCCATGTGATGTTCTGTAAGCGGAAGCGCGCAAACTGATTCGGTTTGAGAAAGCTTTTTGTAAGTGTGTTGTAATATATAACCTAATGATGTTTTTAGTGATTTAATCACAGGGATTTGACTTATCTTGTACTATGAACAGTTAGAAAAGTATTCAATTATCTCGTAGGTACATTGCTGGCTATCTGACTTGTAAAGTTAGGAGATGTTTGGCAGACAAGAATTCTGACATGCTATGTTTTTTGCGCTTCTAATACATAATTTAATAATTTTCCAATAAATTTGCAGTAGGTATTTTATTTTTTAGATGTATATTCTTTTAATTAATCTCAATACGTAAGTGATATTAAATGATTTATTTTTCCTTGTAGCCCCGCGGACTCAGTGTTCTGTAAAAGATCACTGCAGTAAGTTACATTTACTATGGCCGGTTCTTATATGGGTGACCACTTTGTGACATTTATTTGGCAAGGTACGTTAAGCCGTTGGTCACGTTTGCCGGTAAAATGGCAGTTAAGCCAAGTAGAAGGCCCGGCTTGAAAAATTTAAACAGCGAGCAGTAGCAACCTGCACCTGTCCATGTCAAACGGCAATACGGCTCACCACATATTACGTAGTACGAAATCTTAAAAGAATAGAATAGAATAGAATAGAAAACACTTTATTGTACAAACACCATATGGAAAATTACAGAAATGAAACACAAAATTACTAACGTACAATGGGCGGTCTTATCGCTTAAAGCGATCTCTTCCAGACCACCATGATGGATTTCCTGTTACATACATACATACATATAATCACGCTTGTCTCCCATCGGGGTAAGCAGAGACTATGGCTTTCCACTTGCTACGATCCTGACATACAACTTTCGCTTCTTCTACTTTCATAACTGTTTTCATACACGCTCGCCGGTTAAGGGTACTCTTGACCTTGCCTTTTTCCAGAACGTCTCTGATTTGATCGGCATGCGTACGCCGAGGTTTACCCCTACCAGTTTGCCCATTCATTCTCGCCTCATAAATCTGCTTTGTCAGTCTATTCTCATCCATTCTCTCCACGTGTCCAAACCATCTAAGCATCCCTTTTTCGATCTTAGTCACTACATCTTCTGTTATACCACATTTTTCCCTTATCACGCTATTTCTTTTTTTGTCCATTAAAGTCACTCCAGCTATACTTCGCAGACTTCTCATTTCCACTGCATTAATTTTGCTTTCATGCTTCTTCTGCCATACCCAACTTTCACTACCATACATAAGTGTACGGATGAGCACTCCCCTATGTACAGCCAACCTGGCCTTCTCAGACACATTTTGACTGCTCATAAAGGTGTACATAGCCCCATTCACTTGATTTCCTGCCAAAACTCTTCGCTCAATATCCTGGTCACACTTTCCATCCCTTACAAATTTGGAACCCAAGTATACAAATTCTTTCACCTGTTCCACTCTTTGCCCTTCAATGAAGATTGAGCAATTCGTCATACTTTCTTCTCTTTCAAAAACCATAACTTTCGTCTTGTTTACATTAACTTTCATTCCTCTACTTTTTAGAGCCTCATTCATACTATTAACCATCAGCTGCAATTCCTCCGCTGATGATGCTAATATCACCTGATCATCAGCGTATAGGAGGCATTTGACGGTCAGTTCATTCATTTTTAAGCCATACATACTCTCTTGCAGTTCTTTCAGACAACTATCCATGTATAGATTAAACAGCCACGGAGACGCTACACAGCCCTGTCTCACACCCTTTTCAATGTGAAAGAAGTCCGTGCAGGCCCCGTTGATCCTGACACAAGCACTAGAACCCTCATAGAGAGACCTCAGTGCCCGTATCAAGTTGCTGTTCACTCCATACATGGACAATATTGACCACAGTTCATTCCTCACCACTCTGTCATAGGCCTTTTCCAAGTCCACGAATATGCAATAGACCTTTTGACTTTTAGCCAAAACTTTCTCAGCTACGCATCGTAAGGAAAAGACCTGATCCGTACATCCCCTTCCTTTCATAAATCCTGCTTGCACATCCCACATTTTTCCTTCAGTTTCATTCATCACTCTTTTTATCAACACTTTTGCATACAATTTGCCAACGATGCTGAGCAAGCTTATGCCGCGGTAGTTTTTGCACTCTTGCTGCGACCCTTTTCCTTTGTAAAGCGGCACAATGACAGCTTTACACCATTCTGCTGGTACTCTGCCACTTCGCCAACAAAAGTTAAAAAGGCGGTACAGCTGGCAAGCTACCACGCCACGTCCAGCTTTCAGCATTTCGACAGAAATCCGATCTATTCCAGCAGCCTTTCCTACTTTCATACAATTCAACGCTTCCACTATTTCTCCCATACTTAACTCGCTTTCATCGCCAAATTCATTCAGTTCTAAAACACGCGTATCGCCTTGTATATCTTCTTTTTCGAATAAACTCTCAAAATATTCCTTCCATCTCTTTAGCACACATTCTTCTCCTCTTACAAAACTTCCATCCTGGTTTCTGATGTGATTGAGCGGCGACATTGTTTCTGACTCCTCACTGTTCTTATGGACTTCCAAAAAAATTTAATATTCCGTTGGAAGTCTTCAGATAACCTTTTATCAAATTTTTCTCTATCATTCTCTTTCTTTCTCATCATCGTCTCTTTTGCAACACGTTTATACTTTTTATATTCATCCTTTGCCATTTTTACATCCTCATCCGTTGCCTTTTGCATTCTTTGATTGGCCTTTGTAGCCAACCAGTCCAACCATGCTTTCTTCTTGCCAGTCAACGCATTAAGAACTTCCGCACTCATTCCCTTTGCCATACATCCTTGTCGTCTTTTGCTAACCCCACACACTTCAATCGCAACTTCCACAAGTCCTTCCTTAAACGGCTTCCATAATTCTTCAATCTCACATATTTCATCTAGGTTTTCAAATTTTTCACTCAGTTTACTCACAAATGCCTCTTTTATGCCTAACTCTTGTAAATTCTCAACTTTTATTCGCTCTAGTACACTAACGGGTTCATGCACACGATGTCGCCACCGCTGAAACAGACCCCTTACCCGGCTAATTACCAAGAAGTGATCTGTGTCGATCCCGGTGCCACGGTACGCCCGAGTGTCTAGCACTTTCTTTCTCAGTCTTGCGTCTACTATCACAAAGTCAATCATGCTTCTCTGATCTCTCTCCTCTCTTGTATACTAGTGGATATCCTTGTGGTTGAATATGGTATTAGTTACCACAAGATTCCTTTCCAAACATACTTCTAGCAAGCTTTCTCCATTTACATTCACTCGTTCATCACCAAACTTTCCTAATACACTTTCGTATCCATCGCGCTTCACTCCCACCCAACCATTAAAATCACCTAACATCACTATTCTCTCGTTTCGTTTACATTTATCCAGAATATCACTCATACTCTCCCAAAATGCCTGCCTCTCGCTTTGGTCTTTTGAAGACCGGTGCCACCGCGCATCCTGCGGAGCATACACTCCCAAAACAAAGATGCGGGTAAGTCCAACCTTCAGTCTTAGCCAAAGGAGTCTTGGGCTCACACATTCATACTCTGTCACACACTCATTCATTCTCGCGGAAAGTAGTACACCGACCCCCTGGCATGCTGTGCTGGTTGTGGCTACACCTGACCAATAGGCCGTATAGGCTCCGTGTGTCGTGGTGTCACATCCTTTCCGCTTTGTCTCATTCACACACAAAATATCAAGATGCCTCTCTTGCATCATCTTACATACCTCCTCAATTTTATCTTTCATTCCTCCTCTCACATTTAATGTAGCAAAGTGGATTTCCTGTTAGGAATACTTAATATAATGTGGCAGTTTATGGCGTACTAGGCGTAGTGACAAATATTACTTAATAATACCTAGTCGGTAAAATAAACATACAGAAACACATAATCATATGTGGGCATATAATATGCCTCTGCCTACCCCTTCGGGGATTAAGGGGTGACTATTTTTCAGTTCTAGGTGGATGTATGATACAGAATTCTATTCTTTTCTCAATGACTTTCAGAAATATGCGGGATCCCGCAAATACCGGGATCCCTCAGTCCCGCAAATACCGGGATTACAATTGTGTTGAGGGATTGCATTCTCCAGTACCTACCTATGTCAAAGACTTTATATATAAACTGAGGTTAGTGCGAGGCCGCATTTGCGTTTTTCCGCGGCGGTTTCTAACCTCAAAATGTCATCAAACTGTCAAAATCAATGAAATCAAGTCAATGTTTTGACATTTTGAGGTTAGAAACCGCCGCGATAACCGCAAGTGCGGCCTCGCCCTTTGATAGAAGTTTATATAGAAGTCTTTGACATATGTATGTATAGGTACACAGTTTCGCTAAGTTAGATGATACACACAATGACAGCACTAAATACTATATATGAAGCTATTTATTTACAGTTTCATGATTGAGTCAGTCTGCGCCACCCAGGTTACAACGTAAACACTTGTCTATTGATGTCGCTGTGACAGTCTTGCAAGCTGAACTGCGATACGATTTTGAATTTTGTCAAATTTATAGACGGTGAGCCTATTGCCGTGTTGAAATTAACAGGCGCAGACTATAATTACGTGGACGCATATTCGAATCCCTTCCCGTAAAGTAGCATTATGGCCATGGAGGAAATTTCCTGATGGAAATGTATTCTTTTGGAACGAAGTTCCTTATCGCGCGTTGTGAAAGGGGGCTAGACGGAAAAAATTCTCACGAAAAGTTGTAACGACACTTTTGGTAGTGATAGTGGTAGTGATAGTGGTAGTGATAGTGATAGTGGTAGTGGTAGTGATAGTGGTAGTGGTAGTGATAGTAGTAGTGATAGTGGTAGTGATAGTGGTAGTGGTAGTGATAGTGGTAGTGATAGTGGTAGTGATAGTGGTAGTAATAGTAGTAATGATAGTGGTAGTGGTAGTGATAGTGATAGTGATAGTGATAGTGATAGTGATAGTAATAGTGGTAGTGCTAGTGCTAGCCAGGGGATGAACATGAACTCTACGAGCAACACCAAAGCAAATAGGAGTTTCGCTCTGTTCAGTTTCAGTCGCGCGTAAAGGTTACATGCACTCACTTTTTTTTATATTTGTTTTCTTTTTGTTTTTGTTTCTGTTTTTGTTTTTGCTTACAATAAAATTTTAAAACTAAAATAAAATTTTATTACAATTCCTTCACTTTAATCGAAAGGAACTTCGTTCCATCCGGGTGTCCCTTGACACCTCTCAAGTTTTTTCTTTGTTATATTTTGTGAGTTTTCTGCATACGATCACTGCAGTAAGCAACTTCTACTACTATTAAGCGAAACTTAATAAGACTTCCTATTGTTGAGATTGATGGACTCTACTTTTTGACGATTACATACATACATACATAATTATGGTCACGCCTTTATCCCCGAAGGGGTAGGCAGAGGCATATTATATGCCCACATTTCACCTTTTGTATAATTTGTCCCACGTAATAGGTTGTGAGCCGTATTGCCGTGTTTAAATGGACAGGCGCAGGTTGTGACTGCCTGCTGTTGAAATAAAGCCTTCAACTTAGCATAACGACTGCCATTTTACTGGCAGCCGGGCCGAACGGCTTAACGTGCCTTCCGAAGCACGGAAACGCTCAAATAAATGTCACAAAGTGATCACATGGATGGTCACCCATAGTTGCTTACTGCAGTGATCGTTTACAGAACACTGAGTCTGCGGGGCCACGAGCGCTTCAACGAAATTTTTGACGATTAAAAGCAAAAAAATAATTTCATAAATACCAGTGGGGCGTAGCGGTGGGACCACTTAATTTAAATATTAAGAAAACGGCTGACCTCTGGGGAATTTCTGTACATTTAGTTAATTCGTTAATTGAAATGGTTGCTCCTGAATTATCAATCATATTTAATAATTGTGTTGATAGTGGTGTGTTTCCTGACTTAATGAAGTTTAGTAAAATAACTCCTCTGTTTAAATCGGGTAGCACCTCGGATCCGTCCAATTTTCGTCCTATTTCTGTACTACCCACGTTTAGTAAAATCTTTGAAAAGGTAATGCTTAATCAAATGCAAAATCATTTTAATACAAATAAACTATTCCATACTAAACAATTCGGTTTCACGCGCGGTCGGTCTACCACGGATGCTGGAATCAAATTATTAGAGTATATATATGAGGCCTGGGAGGAGTCGTATGATGCTTATGGTGTATTCTGCGACCTATCTAAGGCCTTCGATTGCGTCCAGCATCAGACTTTAATTAAAAAACTTGATCATTATGGGATCCAGGGGACGGCCTTGGATTTAATTAGTTCTTACCTAAGAGATAGAGTACAGAAAGTAGTTATAAATGGTAAACAGTCACATGGTTCTGCTGTAACAATGGGGGTGCCTCAGGGTTCAATTCTGGGACCTTTTCTATTTTTAGTGTACATAAATGATCTCCCTCACCTTATAAGAGACGATCACGAGGTAGTTTTGTTTGCTGATGACACATCTTTTATATTTAAAGTTGAACGTGGACAACGCGATCTTGACGAAGTAAACAATGCCCTCTCTAGGGTAGTCCACTGGTTTAACGCAAATAATTTATTGTTAAATGAAACTAAAACAAAATGTATTAGATTCACCTTGCCAAATGTTAGGCTCGTTAACACCAGTATTAAGATTAGGGATGATCAAGTAGAATTGGTCGATGAAACTGTCTTTCTGGGCATAAAGTTAGACTCCAACTTGCAGTGGGGGCCTCATATCGAGAAAGTCTCGGGCAGACTGAGCTCTGCAGCCTATGCCGTTAAAAAGATCCGACAACTGACAGACATTAGAACAGCGCGTCTTGTCTACTTTAGCTATTTCCACAGTGTCATGACCTATGGCATACTATTATGGGGTAACGCTGCCGACATCGAATCTATCTTTGTGTTGCAGAAAAGGGCTGTCCGGGCTATCTATGGTATGGGGATTCGGGAGTCATTAAGAGAAAAGTTTAAGGATATCAACATACTTACTGTGTATTCACAGTACATATATGAAAACTTATTATATACTCATAAAAATAACAGTAAATTTATTAAAAATAGTGATATCCATAATCTAAACTTAAGAAATAAGAATAAATTGGCTGTACCTAGATTTAGGCTTAATAAAATAAGCAATTCTTTTGCGGGCAATTGTATTCGAATGTACAATACATTGCCGACATCAGCCATAACAGGTTTGTCAGTTAATAAATTTAAAAAACTAATAAAACTTAAATTGTGCCAGAAAGCTTATTATAGCATTAAAGACTTTCTAGAAGACAAGGCTGCCTGGCAGTGACACGAATTGCTCCTTTCTACATTAAAAAAAAACTGTATTAGATACTAAGATACTAGAAGAGAAGGGACCAGACTGAGTTTCTTGGGGTGTTCTTCTCAGTCTGTAGTATTTCCGAACCCCCGGTAGAGTCACAAAAATTTTGACAAACCTAAATAATTTTTTTAAAAATTTCAAAGGGAATAAATTTTATTTTATTTTATTTTATTTTTATTTTCGGGTAATAGGGGAAAGAAAGAAAGAAAGAAATTTATTCAAGCACAAGCACAACCAATATAAAATTACAAAATACAAATTTAAAACAAATTAATTATAAATATATTTCATGTGGCATGCACTCGAAAAGGCAGCCATCTCAGCTTAATGCAGCATACAAATATACAAATGTATGCCGCGCTGGTTTTCGGATGGCCCCTCTCCTCTAGGGGCTTTCATATGGCCAGTCGAGCGTTTCCGTTCTTAATAAAGCACGTTTAACGGCTTTTCAATAACATGACGACAATCGTTTTGCCAGGTTCAATGCTTGAAAATTTCAACAGTGGGTCGTTCGTCACAACTTGAGCCTGGCGTTGCGTTTGCAGTGCCATTGGTGTTGCAGACGTCGATATGCTACGGTAATAAACCATCCAGGTGGCTGTAAGCTTGTCTACCACCTAAGTAGGTATAAAAGAAGTAAATTTCGGTCTATATTTCAAGTACTTACACGTGTGATCGAGACTAGCCGCACCGCTGTTGAAATTTTAAGAAGTATTCTAGGCCAGGCTACGAATTGATTATACATCTTCCTACTAAAAATATTATAATTGTGAAAGTTTGTGAAGATGTTTGGATGTTTGTTACTCAATCACGCTCCAACGGCTGAACGGATTGGGCTGTAATTTGGTGCAGAGATAGCTTATAGTCTGGCTACTTTTCATCCCGGGAAAATGTTTCCACGGGAAGCAGGAACGGGTACCGAATTTCAAGCGGGCGAACCCGCGAGCTTCATCTAGTCATTAATAAACATACGTAGGTATAAGTGGAATTCAACAGACTTAAAAAATATAGTAAACAAAGAAATTGGATCTCGACTACTCCATAATTACTTACATTTAATTATCAATCCTGATCATAGTCGTTTCAAGGAACTCTAGTTAGATTTACGCGGACATTTCGACACTAATAAACCTTTAGATTATAGAATAATTTCATGAAAAATACTCGGATGGTAAAAATTTAAGACTGTCATTTTTGCTTGTCATTAAATTATTTTTTCTCAGACTTGTTTGTCTTTGCCATAGTGTTGTAAAACTGTTGTACTGGCCAATTGATTTTAAAAGGAGGTCATTGTTTTATCAATCTGTCAGTTCGAAAAAATGTACTTACTTTAATAATATAACTTATTGACCCAGAGAGCGAAGAGTGCTAGTCCACAGAGTATATTGAATATATGGAGATGCGAGTCTTTGCCCCTTTTCACAAGTACCGGTTGCCGGGTGCCGGGTAGGGTGGGTATATGGCCGTGTACTATAGCTTTCACACGTACCGGCGTGATTTGCCCGCCAACCGCTTGCATTCACCGCCGCCGCCGCGCCGGTTACCCGGCACCGGCTACCCGGCAACCGGTACGTGTGAAAAGGCACTTTGAGTTTGGGTCTTCGATTCCACAGTATAGACGATTTTGCTTTCGTCCGTATGTGTGTGTACATGTCAGTTTCGGTCTAGAAGACGCATTTGTTAACCAATTTTCTCCAAACTTGGCACACATGTTCTTTGATTTAAAATCATTGATCTACGAAAAGATAAAAATACAACTTTTGTCGAAAGTTTTTTTAATAGGGCGGAAAATAAGGGAGAAAAAGGTCCCCGTTATATATGATGGGATCATAAGGGATATAATTCCTCACAGGTTGTTTTTTCCTGGGCGCTCGCGAGGCCTACTCTTCGCAGAAGTACTTTTAAAAAAAATGGGACTAATAAGTATTTGTGCGACCCAGAAATCGTCAGAAGGATCCGGTTAGGCTTAGTACCGTGTGGAGGAGTAAATTTAAAGAGGCTAACGTTCATCAGCGAGCTGCCAAAAAGATAATCTAATGTTTCGAACGCCATAAACATTTAAATATTAATAAAAAGAAAAAAAATGATTCTTTAGGGTAGACTGGGTACGGTTGACGGTGGATGGTTAAAATATTCAGTCCTAAAGTAATATATTATTGTAAATAAATGATTATATGTACTATTAAATTTTCTAAAAGTTTCTTTTTTTTAAAGATCCTTTAATTAAATTAATATAAAAAAAATATTGCACATATTATATTGATATACCGAATTTCATGATTTAATGAATTTGGCGATTGATATACCGAAGTAAATGAATGTACGGTGAACTAGATATAACTCAATGATTATTTACATACATAGAATCAGTATAGTTACAACACTATGATCATAGACAACTTCTGTCAACACATGACATGTTTACATGATTGCTGAGCTGTCCAGAAAAAGACTATAGGTACTCATATTTTTAAATAAAAAGAAGGAAACTCCCTCAAACTATGACCTCCTATCCCAACCGCCGGCGCCGGTGCCGCGCAAAAGCCGCTGAATGACGGTGTGACACGTTCAGCGCAGGCACGATGGCAGCTCAAACCTTTCGTTCTTATAGAAAACTAGCGGATGATAAGCGTTTTCACCCACGTTAGCTCCCGTTTCCGTGGGAATATGGGAATATATATGGGAAATAAACATTCTTTTATTATCTTTAGGACAAATGTAACGAAAAATAGGTCCTTTGCGATGCGTAGGTACATACTTTGCGCCGATGCATCTAGGGCACCAGCTGTTGCCTGTTGTTCGAAATGTCAAAATGAAAGGATTCAGGAACTAAAATAAAACCAAACTATTCTTATAACAACAAAAAGACGATTTGTTGTTTATATCACAAGATTCTTTCTGCGTATCGTGGCGGAATGCTACTTCATTCATTGCAGATTGAAAGTATATTGAAACTTTCAAGAATCTTTGACCAAAAAAACACAACGAGCGATACTAACAACAATAAAATTATTTAGTACACTTTACAAAAGTGCCCGCAGAGGTCGATGGCCGACAGGGTGATAAGGGGATACCACACGATCTCAGGTCATGCAGTATGTCTGCTAGCCGGTACCCCCCTATGGGACTTGGAAGCGAGAGCCCTTGTGTCACTATTTAAATGGCGCAAGGAGGCGCTGGAGCTGGGACAAAGGCGTCTCGAGAAATCGAGGCTCGACGGTCCCAGCTCTACCAGGAAACCGTGGAGACTTGGAAGATGCGACTTCAGCAACCAAATGGGGGATTCACCACAATCGCGGCGGTCAGACCGGTCATGGATGAGGGGATGGAGAGGAGACACGGTGCTCTCTCCTACCGGTTGTCACAGATACTTCCAGTAATTATTCCCGTATCTCACTGGAGCTTCGGTAAGTATCTGTCGCAAATACAACGGTAAACCATGGCCGAGTGTCAGCACTGCGGGGAGCGCAGCGAGAACACACTGAACACAGCGCTTCACACACTGGTGGAGTACATAGCGTGGGCGCAACAGCGCCTGGTCCTCGATCGTGGTAGGCCTGGATGTGGACACTCTCTCGCTGGAGACCAGAGGTAAGTGGGATTGCGCCGTCTCTTTCTGCGAGCAGGTCTAGATGACAGCTTGAAGTGAGGGGTTTACACGCATGAACCCCTCCCCCTCAAGTGGAATAACTACCGCAAAAAAAACCCCAAAGCTGCGGGATAGCATTTCGGATCTTATCCCTCTGAGACACCCCAAGCATAGCTTTTTTTTGGAACGAAGTTCCTTATCGCGCGTTGTGAAAGGGGGCTAGAGTGCTAGACGGAAAAAATTCCCACGAAAAGTTGTAACGACACTTTTGGTAGTGATAGTGGTAGTGATAGTGGTAGTGATAGTGGTAGTGATAGTGGTAGTGATAGTGGTAGTGATAGTAGTAGTGGTAGTGATAGTGGTAGTGATAGTGGTAGTGATAGTAGTAGTTTTCTATCTCCTCTTTTATTTTCCATGTTTATTAATCTCACACTAAATGCTGGTGTTCCCCAAGGCGGTATTCTATCTCCTCTTTTATTTTCCATGTTTATTAATCTCCTGACCAAAGAGCTTCAGTGTGCGTATCACTTGTATGCAGACGACCTGCAGTTGTACAGCCAGGCAAGGGTGGATAATCTTTTGGAAGCCGTGACGAAAATAAATAATGATTTAAATGCCATGGGTCACTGGTGTGACCGTTTTGGACTTACAGTTAACCCTGAGAAGTGTCAAGGCATCATTATTGGAAGTAGTCCAATGATGAGCAGGCTGAAAGATGTAAATTTGCCATCAATAACTTATAACACTAAAACTATTCCAGTTACTCTTAATGTAGGCAACTCGTAATAATATTTTAAATTTCGCGCCAAGCGGGTCAATGCCCGCAGACCGCGCTGGCCGCAGCGCGCATGCGTGCTTTACCGGGCTACCATTGGCTCGCTTCGCGTAGTGACATGTCTGCCGGCGAGCTTGCTTCGAACGAAATCTCTCGCGACGAGCGGCGTCCGATATTATTGTGTAATATTGTTAATACTGTGAATCTAAGTCTAAGTTCATGTGTTTCGTGAAATATAAGTCATACAGTGCAAATAACATTGTGGTTTTAGTTTCTATTCACCAACAACGAATATAAGTTAGTTACAAGCTGGTCAATTCGAGCCGGATCAAAATGGACAACAAAATTGTTGGTGTCGTCACACGGAGCCAAGCTCATGCTGCCGCGGATCAACCTGGTTCGGATACGACGTGTATCACTACGATCCCGCGTAGTGAATTGTTAGCCACGTCCACCAGGTCGCGATCGAGTCGCGCCAGCCGCGAAGCCCTGCGCCTCCGTGCCGAGTACGAAGCCGAAATAGAACTGACAAAGTTACGTGAGGGGCTTATCAAGAAGAAAATAGGGCTTAACTTTAGATTAGCTGCCATCGAGTTTGAGGTTCATTTTTTTTATACACAAAGCTAATATTATTAGAAGCCTCCACGCGAAGTTTTAACTTGCGGAGATTAATGGTTAACGAGAAAAAAAATAATGAAAATCGTAAAAAAACACCAATAATTTGTAACTTTTCACCACAGAACACAAACACTCCCAATGTTTTTGACATTCGGCTCGTCCAATACGTTTTGTTTTACGTAACATTAACGCACAACAATGTTTTACTTCATTTAAAAATTTAATTAATAATGATATTTAGTTATTAAGTTAAATTTTATGCATATTTTATTATATTACGTATATTTATATAAATGAATGCTATTAAATATTATAATAATTTAATGACGGTTGCCGATATGTGAAACTAAACGTAAAACGTCGTACGCATTCTATGGGTTGGTCAAGGTCAACCCTTTCAAATGACACCCTATTTGTGAATTTGTGTCTTGTATAGGAGACGCGTAGTTTTTTTTTCAACCCCAGGTCGGCATTTGAATTACGCGCATCCCTAATTCAACCATAATTAGTACTTAATGGTTAACACCCCGACTCGGATAGGTTAGGTTAGAAGGCTAAGGCGGGAGCGAAGCGGAGCGGAGCTCCCGCCTTAGCTTTCGTGGTTTTTTTTTTTTGGCTTGTCGACGAGTTCTTATTTGGAGAACGATTACATAAGTCGTCGATTTTATTGAACATAACCTCAAAAAATAAAAATCTAAATTTAAGGTAACTATTGATTTCCTAACTTTGGGGAGGGGTCAGGGGGATTCCCCCCTCCCCCTCCATTTTCCATCTTCCAATTTCGACCTTGAAATCGATTTCAAACCAAGAAAATGCGAAAGTTAGGTTAGAATATAAAAAAAATCATAACTCAAAAAGGGGGGGCGTCCGCAACTTTTCCGTCAAGGGGGGGGTTCTACACACCCCCCCTCCCCCTCCAGCCCCCCTCCCACCACTTAAATCGTGGGATAGTAATCCGAAGTCCTACCAATACATGTATACACTCTCAAATTCTCAATGCTTTTGACATTCGGCTCGTCACTATACGTTTCGTTTTCCGTAAGGTCACTGTATACTGTAGTTGGACTCGGCCGGGTTTTAGAAATAAATGCCTACAGCCGCGCGGTACGTAAGCATGCGATAGGGCTGCCCACCTACAGCATTTTAATAATATGTGCCTACTTTGATTTTCTATTTAGTATTGCGATTGTAAATATGTGCATACATACATTCATATAGTCACGCCTTTATCCCTGAAGGTGTTGGCAGAGGCATAGTATACGCCCACATTTTACCTTATAGTTTTACGTACGCGTATATATAGTGAGCATAATGCAGTTCAATTTTTTCAATCCGCCCACAAGGCCTTCAATCTGTATTAAGGATTGTCGTTTTACTGACAACCGGCTTCAATTTCGAGTAAATATGTACCTTTTTTATTTAAACAAAAAAATACTTTGTGAGTAATAATATAATATCCCCGCAACGGCTGGCGGCGCGGGGCGGCGGCATGGCGGCGCAGCGCCCGTTATCTACTAACGATGGAGTGAGACGGGTATAGAAATTTGAAAACGAGTAAGCGGCGTAGACAATAATAATCGGCTCATAACATGTTTCGTCAGTGATAGAATCACGGAATTCTAGTCTTTATAATCATTGCGTTAAATTTTTGATTTACAAAATTAAAACTATTTTTCGATTTGAAAGTACTAGTCAGTCTCTAGTACACTAGTACTTTTCGTACATTGTCAAGTTGTGTTAAATTTTGGAAGTTCATATTTGTCTCTATGCGTGTAATAAAAATCAAAGATAACAAAAATGCTGTCAATCAAAGTCATACGGTTTGTTTCTTTGTGGATGACCGATGTTACAGTACACTTAGCATGTACTGTAACATCGGTCATCCACAAAGAAATGAATACTCTTGAAACATACCTAAATCATTGCTCTCAATTAAATAACTACGAACTGACAACGGAACTAAATGTACTACCTACACGTACTAGAGTTCTGAACTAGTTTTTTTTGGATATTGTACTATATTGGATCGCACCGTTCACTGACTGAGCAAGCACAAGTCTAGTTTTAAACACAAACATACCTACTTCATGTAACTACCCAGTTCACTCGTGTCAATCACTTTGTTTAACTTTAGTCAACAAGTAGTATAGTACCAATTAGTACTTAAGTAAAATCAATTTATAGTCTTACCTTTCGGAGTTTCCAGGTAATCCAAAAAACGTTATCTCTGGGTGCGTTATTGACGAATTCATGCAACCAAAACAAGCACAATAGACTCTAGTTGTCATATTAAATATTTTTAGTAAATAAAACACGCGCGGTTACTATCTAAAAAACGACACACCGTCTATTCGTCTACTCGGCACAATCGCCTGCTAGCGTGCTCAAAGGCCTGCCGAAAACGAGAATCGTAGGTATAGCTTGCGTTTCGTCCGTTTGTAGGGAGCTACAATACTGGTTAGTACTCTCTATACTGTGGTAAGGTTAAAGCACAACAATGTTTTACTTCATTTAATAATTAAATAAATAATTATATTTAGTAACAAAGTAAAATTTTATGCATATTTTATAATATTACGTATATTTTGCTGATATAAATGAATGCTATTACTTAAATGTATTCTGACAATAATTTACCGACTATTGCCGCTATGTAAAACTAAACGTCGCACACTGTAAGAAAATCGGAATCTAGCGGGATTTAATTCAAATTTTGAACATTGTTTTATCTATTATCTATTGATGTCTAATTATTCTATAGCGATCACTTAAAACGGTGGCATATATTTTTTTATTGTGGGTAGCTTAACATAAATATTAGAAATGTTTATATCGGCGTCAAAACTGAGTTACACTCGTAACGCATTTTACAGTGTTAGTTTGTGCGAATTAAGTTTACGATTACGAAGCAATTATGAAGTCAATGGTTTTATTTACTGTTTACATTTTAGTGTTTGTGTTTAATACGTAAGAACATATACATTTTATCCGATTTATAACAGGCATATTCGTTACCTGTGTGAACTTGGCACCCTACTTGCAAAAATCGAATTTTTTTTTGCGTGTTCTTGAAAAGCTTGGTTTGTAGTTGATTGTAGTAAAAAAAATTTTGTTTGTAGTTGAACCGAAATTTTTTTATGGATCAACCAAAAATAGCCAGCACCCGGATTTATAAAAATTCAATTCTAACGGTTGATTTGTATGAAGAATCGTTAGTAGTTGTTTGTAGTGAACGAATTTTCGTTTGTAGTTGAACCGAAAAAATGTTATGGATCAACCAAAAATAGCCAACCCCAGATTTATAAAAAATCATTTCTAACGGTTGATTTGTATAAAGAATCGTTAGTAGTTGTTTGTAGTGAACGAATTTTCGTTTGTAGTTGAACCGAAAAAATGTTATGGATCAACCAAAAATAGCCAGCCCCCGGATTTATAAAAATTCAATTCTAACGGTTGATATGTATGAAGAATCGTTAGTACCTAGTTGTTTGTAGTGAACGAATTTTCGTTTGTAGTTGAACCGAAAAAATGTTATGGATCAACCAAAAAAGCCAACCCCAGATTTATAAAAAATCATTTCTAACGGTTGATTTGTATAAAGAATCGTTAGTAGTTGTTTGTAGTGAACGAATTTTCGTTTGTAGTTGAACCGAAAATTTTTTATGGATCAACCAAAAATAGCCAGCCCCGGATTTATAAAAATTCAATTCTAACGGTTGATTTGTATGAAGAATCGTTAGTAGTTGTTTGTAGTTGGCAGCCCCACAACACTCCGGGAAGCGTGTGAGGACCCGAAGAGGATCCTGCGCTTCTGGTCGGAGCTGGGTTGGCTGGAGTGACAGCCAACACTCACGTACAATGGGTCCAGTGGCGGACCTAAGTGCGGAAAATGGGAGCCCAAGAAGACTGAAGTTGTTTGTAGTGAACGAATTTTCGTTTGTAGTTGAACCGAAAAAATGTTATGGTTCAACCAAAAATAGCCAACCCCAGATTTATTAAAAATCATTTCTAACGGTTGATTTGTATGAAGAATCGTTAGTAGTTGTTTGTAGTGAACGAATTTTCGTTTGTAGTTGAACCGAAAAAATGTTATGGATTAACCAAAAATGACCAACCCCAGATTTAAAACAAATCAATTCCAACGGTTGATTTGTATAAAGAATCGTTAGTAGTTGTTTGTAGTGAACGAATTTTCGTTTGTAGTTGAACCCAAAAAATGTTATGGATCAACCAAAAATAGCCAACCCCAGATTTATAAAAATTCAATTCTAACGGTTGATTTGTATGAAGAATCGTTAGTAGTTGTTTGTAGTGAACGAATTTTCGTTTGTAGTTGAACCGAAAAAATGTTATGGATCAACCAAAAATAGCCAACCCCATATTAAAAAAAATCAATTCCAACGGTTGATTTGTATAAAGAATCGTTAGTAGTTGTTTGTAGTGAACGAATTTTCGTTTGTAGTTGAACCGAAAAAATGTTATGGATCAACCAAAAATAGCCAACCCCAGATTTATAAAAATTCAATTCTTACGGTTGATTTGTATGAAGAATCGTTAGTAGTTGTTTGTAGTGAACGAATTTTTGTTTGTAGTTGAACCCAAAAAATGTTATGGATCAACCAAAAATAGCCAACCCCAGATTTATAAAAATTCAATTCTAACGGTTGATTTGTATGAAGAATCGTTAGTAGTTGTTTGTAGTGAACGAATTTTCGTTTGTAGTTGAACCGAAAAAATGTTATGGATCAACCAAAAATTGCCAACCCCAGATTAAAAAAAAATCAATTCCAACGGTTGATTTGTATGAAGAATCGTTAGTAGTTGTTTGTAGTGAACGAATTTTCGTTTGTAGTTGAACCGAAAAAATTTTATGGATCAACCAAAAATGACCAACCCCAGATTTAAAACAAATCAATTCCAACGGTTGATTTGTATAAAGAATCGTTAGTAGTTGTTTGTAGTGAACGAATTTTCGTTTGTAGTTGAACCCAAAAAATGTTATGGATCAACCAAAAATAGCCAACCCCAGATTTATAAAAAATCAATTCTAACGGTTGATTTGTATGAAGAATCGTTAGTAGTTGTTTGTAGTGAACGAATTTTCGTTTGTAGTTGAACCGAAAAAATGTTATGGATCAACCAAAAATAGCCAACCCCAGATTAAAAAAAAACAATTCCAACGGTTGATTTGTATAAAGAATCGTTAGTAGTTGTTTGTAGTGAACGAATTTTCGTTTGTAGTTGAACCGAAAAAATGTTATGGATCAACCAAAAATAGCCAACCCCAGATTTATAAAAATTCAATTCTTACGGTTGATTTGTAGGAAGAATCGTTAGTAGTTGTTTGTAGTGAACGAATTTTCGTTTGTAGTTGAACCGAAAAAATGTTATGGATCAACCAAAAATTGCCAACCCCAGATTTATAACAATTCAATTCTAACGGTTGATTTGTATGAAGAATCGTTAGTAGTTGTTTGTAGTGAACGAATTTTCGTTTGTAGTTGAACCGAAAAAATGTTATGGATCAACCAAAAATAGCCAACCCCGGATTTATAAAAATTCAATTCTAACGGTTGATTTGTATGAAGAATCGTTAGTAGTTGTTTGTAGTGAACGAATTTTCGTTTGTAGTTGAACCGAAAAAATGTTATGGATCAACCAAAAATAGCCAACCCCAGATTTATAAAAAATCATTTCTAACGGTTGATTTGTATAAAGAATCGTTAGTAGTTGTTTGTAGTGAACGAATTTTCGTTTGTAGTTGAACCGAAAAAATGTTATGGATCAACCAAAAATAGCCAGCCCCCGGATTTATAAAAATTCAATTCTAACGGTTGATTTGTATGAAGAATCGTTAGTAGTTGTTTGTAGTGAACGAATTTTCGTTTGTAGTTGAACCGAAAAAATGTTATGGATCAACCAAAAAAGCCAACCCCAGATTTATAAAAAATCATTTCTAACGGTTGATTTGTATAAAGAATCGTTAGTAGTTGTTTGTAGTGAGCGAATTTTCGTTTGTAGTTGAACCGAAATTTTTTTATGGATCAACCAAAAATAGCCAGCCCCGGATTTATAAAAATTCAATTCTAACGGTTGATTTGTATGAAGAATCGTTAGTAGTTGTTTGTAGTTGGCAGCCCCACAACACTCCGGGAAGCGTGTGAGGACCCGAAGAGGATCCTGCGCTTCTGGTCGGAGCTGGGTTGGCTGGAGTGACAGCCAACACTCACGTACAATGGGTCCAGTGGCGGACCTAAGTGCGGAAAATGGGAGCCCAAGAAGACTGAAGTTGTTTGTAGTGAATGAATTTTCGTTTGTAGTTGAACCGAAAAAATGTTATGGTTCAACCAAAAATACCCAACCCCAGATTTATAAAAAATCATTTCTAACGGTTGATTTGTATGAAGAATCGTTAGTAGTTGTTTGTAGTGAACGAATTTTCGTTTGTAGTTGAACCGAAAAAATGTTATGGATTAACCAAAAATGACCAACCCCAGATTTAAAACAAATCAATTCCAACGGTTGATTTGTATAAAGAGTCGTTAGTAGTTGTTTGTAGTGAACGAATTTTCGTTTGTAGTTGAACCCAAAAAATGTTATGGATCAACCAAAATAGCCAACCCCAGATTTATAAAAATTCAATTCTAACAGTTGATTTGTATGAAGAATCGTTAGTAGTTGTTTGGAGTTGAACCGAAAAAATGTTATGGATCAACCAAAAATAGCCAACCCCAGATTTATAAAAATTCAATTCTTACGGTTGATTTGTATGAAGAATCGTTAGTAGTTGTTTGTAGTGAACGAATTTTCGTTTGTAGTTGAACCGAAAAAATGTTATGGATCAACCAAAAATTGCCAACCCCAGATTTATAAAAATTCAATTCTAACGGTTGATTTGTATGAAGAATCGTTAGTAGTTGTTTGTAGTGAACGAATTTGCGTTTGTAGTTGAACCGAAAAAATGTTATGGATCAACCAAAATAGCCAACCGCAGATTTATAAAAAATCATTTCTAACGGTTGATTTGTATGAAGAATCGTTAGTAGTTGTTTGTAGTGAACGAATTTTCGTTTGTAGTTAAACCGAAAAAATGTTATGGATCAACCAAAAATAGCCAACCCCAGATTTAAAAAAAATCAATTCCAACGGTTGATTTGTAAAAAGAATCGTTAGTAGTTGTTCGTAGTGAACGAATTTTCGTTTGTAGTTGAACCGAAAAAATGTTATGGATCAACCAAAAATAGCCAACCCCAGATTTATAAAAATTCAATTCTAACGGTTGATTTGTATGAAGAATCGTTAGTAGTTGTTTGTAGTTGGCAGCCCCACAACACTCCGGGAAGCGTGTGAGGACCCGAAGAGGATCCTGCGCTTCTGGTCGGAGCTGGGTTGGCTGGAGTGACAGCCAACACTCACGTACAATGGGTCCAGTGGCGGACCTAAGTGCGGAAAATGGGAGCCCAAGAAGACTGAAGTTGTTTGTAGTGAATGAATTTTCGTTTGTAGTTGAACCGAAAAAATGTTATGGTTCAACCAAAAATACCCAACCCCAGATTTATAAAAAATCATTTCTAACGGTTGATTTGTATGAAGAATCGTTAGTAGTTGTTTGTAGTGAACGAATTTTCGTTTGTAGTTGAACCGAAAAAATGTTATGGATTAACCAAAAATGACCAACCCCAGATTTAAAACAAATCAATTCCAACGGTTGATTTGTATAAAGAGTCGTTAGTAGTTGTTTGTAGTGAACGAATTTTCGTTTGTAGTTGAACCCAAAAAATGTTATGGATCAACCAAAATAGCCAACCCCAGATTTATAAAAATTCAATTCTAACAGTTGATTTGTATGAAGAATCGTTAGTAGTTGTTTGGAGTTGAACCGAAAAAATGTTATGGATCAACCAAAAATAGCCAACCCCAGATTTATAAAAATTCAATTCTTACGGTTGATTTGTATGAAGAATCGTTAGTAGTTGTTTGTAGTGAACGAATTTTCGTTTGTAGTTGAACCGAAAAAATGTTATGGATCAACCAAAAATTGCCAACCCCAGATTTATAAAAATTCAATTCTAACGGTTGATTTGTATGAAGAATCGTTAGTAGTTGTTTGTAGTGAACGAATTTGCGTTTGTAGTTGAACCGAAAAAATGTTATGGATCAACCAAAATAGCCAACCGCAGATTTATAAAAAATCATTTCTAACGGTTGATTTGTATGAAGAATCGTTAGTAGTTGTTTGTAGTGAACGAATTTTCGTTTGTAGTTAAACCGAAAAAATGTTATGGATCAACCAAAAATAGCCAACCCCAGATTTAAAAAAAATCAATTCCAACGGTTGATTTGTAAAAAGAATCGTTAGTAGTTGTTCGTAGTGAACGAATTTTCGTTTGTAGTTGAACCGAAAAAATGTTATGGATCAACCAAAAATAGCCAACCCCAGATTTATAAAAATTCAATTCTAACAGTTGATTTGTATGAAGAATCGTTAGTAGTTGTTTGTAGTGAACGAATTTTCGTTTGTAGTTGAACCGAAAAAATGTTATGGATCAACCAAAAATAGCCAACCCCAGATTTAAAAAAAATCAATTCCAACGGTTGATTTGTATAAAGAATCGTTAGTAGTTGTTTGTAGTGAACGAATTTTTGTTTGTAGTTGAACCGAAATTTTTTTAAGGATCAACCAAAAATAGCCAGCCCCCGGATTTATAAAAATTCAATTCTAACGGTCGATTTGTATGAAGAATCGTTAGTAGTTGTTTGTAGTGAACGAATTTTCGTTTGTAGTTGAACCGAAAAAATGTTATGGATCAACCAAAAATAGCCAACCCCAGATTAAAAAAAAATCAATTCCAACGGTTGATTTGTATAAAGAATCGTTAGTAGTTGTTTGTAGTGAACGAATTTTCGTTTGTAGTTGAACCGAAAAAATGTTATGGATCAACCAAAAATAGCCAACCCCAGATTTAAAAAAAATCAATTCCAGCGGTTGATTTGTATAAAGAATCGTTAGTAGTTGTTTGGAGTTGAACCGAAAAAATGTTATGGATCAACCAAAAATAGCCAACCCCAGATTTATAAAAAATCATTTCTAACGGTTGATTAGTATGAAGAATCGTTAGTAGTTGTTTGTAGTGAACGAATTTTCGTTTGTAGTTAAACCGAAAAAATGTTATGGATCAACCAAAAATAGCCAACCCCAGATTTAAAAAAAATAAATTCCAACGGTTGATTTGTATAAAGAATCGTTAGTAGTTGTTTGTAGTGAACGAATTTTCGTTTGTAGTTGAACCGAAAAAATGTTATGGATCAACCTAAAATAGCCAACCCCAGATTTAAAAAAAATCTATTCCATCGGTTAATTTGTATAAAGAATCGTTAGTAGTTGTTTGTAGTGAACGAATTTTCGTTTGTAGTTGAACCGAAAAAATGTTATGGATCAACCACAAATAGCCAACCCCAGATTTATAAAAAATCATTTCTAACGGTTGATTTGTATGAAGAATCGTTAGTATTTGTTTTTAGTGAACGAATTTTCAATTGTAGTTGAACCGAAAATTCGTTTATACTTATTTATTTATAAAAAATATTTATGATTTCGGTTTTTTTTTACTATAGTTACTTACAATATAGCATGTGCGTGTGTGAGTGTGTGTAGGGGTGGGGGAGTGTTGAAGGATACGCACGTGTATGTGTGTGATTAAATGGATAAAGAAATCGATAGATAGATGGAAAAAGAAAAGCGATAGCAAAGTAAAACAGTAAAGAAAAATTGACGAAAAAATTAATAAAGTAAAATGTGTTGGTCCTGAATTTCATTTAGAGTAACATCTAGCAAGATGGGTGGGATGGGTGGCCGTAGTACAGTGGTTAGCGCTCCCGACGCTGATTCTAATGATCGCGGGCTCAGTCCTACTTGGTGTATCTGAACTCTCCCCATGAAAAAATATGAACGAAATTCTTCTACCACTAACCTCTACAGATCTTCCTCACTCGATTCTGCCCTTTGTAGTAATTGTTTATCCTTTTGAACGAGAACGATTCATTGAACATGATGCGAAAACAAGTTCCTCTTGTTTTTACCACCTAGATTTAACTTTTTTTTAACGACTATAAAAATTTCTCCCGCTCCTATCGGAATTTTCTCAATTAATTCTTCCGATATTCAAGTTGTTTTAGAACTATCGAATCTTATTTTACAACATACCTCAATTAGTCGATTTTCGCGTTTTTAGTAGTCGTCAAGTAGCTACATCAGAAGTTACTCTTTCAAAATCGAGTGTTACTCTACTTGATCGATTCCAATCAGATTTCGTTGTTCTACAATCGGAAATTCCTCCACTACAAACCTCAACGAGCTTCTTTAAGCCATTTTTGACGTTTGTAGAAGCAGTGTAGTCTTTACAACCGCAGTATTTCAGTCGACATCACTCCAAAACGAGTTTTTTAAAAATAAATAAATAATAAACATTCACGGACATTTCACACAACGCTATCTGATCCCAAATTAGGCTAGGAATAACCTGCTTGTGTTATGGGTATCAGACCACGGATATTAATACTTAAATACTTTTAAATACATACATATAATACATTAAAACACCCAGACTCTTGAGACAAACATTTATGGGTCACACAAATAAAAATAATAAATAATAAAAAAATAATAATAAAAAACAAATAAAAAAAAAATAGCCATGCTCTCCAGCGGGAGTAAGTGGGACTGCGCCGCCTCTTTCTGCGAGCAGGTCATGCTCGTGAAAGAGGCGGCGGGGCGGGTACGGGAGAGAACTCTTCCCCCCGAGTTCCGCAGTCGGCGGCCTGGACGCCGCCGACGTGTCTTCGCCGAGGACTATCGGCCTCCATGACCGGGGCCTGAGGACGGTGAGAGAGTCGCTCACCGTCCTTACAGAAGCAGGCCCATGACGGCAGCGTGACGAGAGGAACTCACGCACGACCCCCCTTAGAAGCGGGATCACACCCGAAATCCACCCCCAAAGACGCGGATTAGCACCCGAACCACCCCCTGGGCGAGGCTGCAGAGGCGGCTGTAGGTCTGTTGGGAGTCCTGGAACATCCTTCCGAGGGCTTACCCGGGGCTCACAACCATAGGCTGTTGGGCGCTGCGTGAGGTTTTTTAGTCGGTAGGAGTCCGACATAACATCCATGAGGATTTTCCCTCACGTAAAAAAAAAAAAAAATGGGTCACACAAATAATTGTCTCCGGTGGGAATCGAACCCACGACTTCCAGCGCCGCAGGCGGTACCACTACCGACTGCGAAACAGAGGCAGTCGTCAGTTTTACTAAACTGGATCGATCTCAATCAATTTTCGTTCTACTACAATCGAAAATTCTTCCACTACTAACCTCTACAAGCATCTTTTAGTCATTTTTCACGTTTGTAGTGGTCGTCAAAATCTTCGCAACTGGAGTAATGCAGTCTGGATCGCTAAAAAACGAGTTTTACCTTTACCCAACTTGATCGATCTCAATCAATTTTCGTTCTACAACAATCGAAAATTCTTCCACTACTAAACTCTACGAGCATCTTTCAAGTATTTTTTGACGTTTGTAGTAATCGTCCAATCTTCGCAACCGGAGTAATTCAGTTCAGATTCCGAGAAAACGAGTTTTACTCAACTTTTTCCATTTCCATTTCATCTTCTCAACCGAAGTTGTTCAGTCGAGATCTTTCTAAAACGATTTTTACTCAACTTCATCGATTCTAATGAATTTCTCTTCTAACAGTCTCAAAAGTTCTTCCACTACAAACCTCAAATCAGGCAAAAGGTTTAATAACTAGAAACTATAGTAAAAAAAAAATCGAAATTATAACTTCATATATTTTTTAAATAAATAACTACAAACGAAAATTCGTTCTCTACAAACAACTACTAACGATTTTTCATACAAATCAATCGTTAGAAATTATTTTTTATAAATCTGGGGTTGGCTATTTTTGGTTGATCCATAACATTTTTTCGGTTCAAAATTCGTTCACTACAAACAACTACTAACGATTCTTCATACAAATCAACCGTTAGAATTGAATTTTTATAAATCTGGGGTTGGCAATTTTTGGTTGATCCATAACATTTTTTCGGTTCAACTACAAACGAAAATTCGTTCACTACAAACAACTACTAACGATTTTTTATACAAATCAACCGTTGGAATTGATTTTTTTTTAAATCTGGGGTTGGCTATTTTTGGTTGATCCATAACATTTTTTCGGTTCAACTACAAACGAAAATTCGTTCACTACAAACAACTACTAACGATTCTTCATACAAATCAACCGTTAGAATTGAATTTTTATAAATCTGGGGTTGGCAATTTTTGGTTGATTCATAACATTTTTTCGGTTCAACTACAAACGAAAATTCGTTCACTACAAACAACTACTAACGATTCTTTATACAAATCAACCGTTGGAATTGATTTTTTTTTTAAATCTGGGGTTGGCTATTTTTGGTTGATCCATAACATTTTTTCGGTTCAACTACAAACGAAAATTCGTTCACTACAAACAACTACTAACGATTCTTCATACAAATCATCCGTTAGAAATGATTTTTTATAAATCTGGGGTTGGCTATTTTTGGTTGATCCATAAAAATTTTTCGGTTCAAAATTCGTTCACTACAAACAACTACTAACGATTCTTCATACAAATCAACCGTTAGAATTGAATTTTTATAAATCTGGGGTTGGCAATTTTTGGTTGATCCATAACATTTTTTCGGTTCAACTACAAACGAAAATTCGTTCACTACAAACAACTACTAACGATTTTTTATACAAATCAACCGTTGGAATTGATTTTTTTTTAAATCTGGGGTTGGCTATTTTTGGTTGATCCATAACATTTTTTCGGTTCAACTACAAACGAAAATTCGTTCATTACAAACAACTACTAACGATTCTTCATACAAATCAACCGTTAGAATTGAATTTTTATAAATCCGGGGGCTGGCTATTTTTGGTTGATTCATAAAAAAATTTCGGTTCAACTACAAACAAAAATTCGTTAACTACAAACAACTACTAACGATTCTTTATACAAATCAACCGTTAGAAATGTTTTTTTATAAATCTGGGGTTGGCTATTTTTGGTTGATCCATAACAATTTTTCGGTTCAACTACAAACGAAAATTCGTTCACGACAAACAACTACTAACGATTCTTTATACAAATCAACCGTTGGAATTGATTTTTTTTAAATTTTGGGTTGGCTATTTTTGGTTGATCCATAACATTTTTTCGGTTTAACTACAAACGAAAATTCGTTCACTACAAACAACTACTAACGATTCTTCATACAAATCAACCGTTAGAATTGAATTTTTATAAATCTGGGGTTGGCAATTTTTGGTTGATCCATAACATTTTTTCGGTTCAACTACAAACGAAAATTCGTTCACTACAAACAACTACTAACGATTCTTTATACAAATCAACCGTTGGAATTGATTTTTTTTTAAATCTGGGGTTGGCTATTTTTGGTTGATCCATAACATTTTTTCGGTTCAACTACAAACGAAAATTCGTTCACTACAAACAACTACTAACGATTCTTCATACAAATCAACCGTTAGAAATGATTTTTTATAAATCTGGGGTTGGCTATTTTTGGTTGATCCATGACATTTTTTCGGTTCAACTACAAACGAAAATTCGTTCACTACAAACAACTACTAACGATTATTTATACAAATCAACCGTTGGAATTGATTTTTTTAAATTCTGGGGTTGGCTATTTTTGGTTGATTCATAACATTTTTTCGGTTCAACTACAAACGAAAATTCGTTCACTACAAACAACTACTAACGATTCTTCATACAAATCAACCGTTAGAAATGATTTTTTATAAATCTGGGGTTGGCTATTTTTGGTTGATCCATAACATTTTTTCGGTTCAACTACAAACGAAAATTCGTTCACTACAAACAACTACTAACGATTCTTCATACAAATCAACCGTTAGAATTAAATTTTTATAAATCTGGGGTTGGCAATTTTTGGTTGATCCATAACATTTTTTCGGTTCAACTACAAACGAAAATTCGTTCACTACAAACAACTACTAACGATTCTTTATACAAATCAACCGTTGGAATTGATTTTTTTTTTAAATCTGGGGTTGGCTATTTTTGGTTGATCCATAACATTTTTTCGGTTCAACTACAAACGAAAATTCGTTCTCTACAAACAACTACTAACGATTCTTCATACAAATCAACCGTTAGAAATGATTTTTTATAAATCTGGGGTTGGTTATTTTTGGTTGATCCATAACATTTTTTCGGTTCAACTACAAACGAAAATTCGTTCACTACAAACAACTACTAACGATTCTTTATACAAATCAACCGTTGGAATTGATTTTTTTTTTAAATCTGGGGTTGGCTATTTTTGGTTGATCCATAACATTTTTTCGGTTCAACTACAAACGAAAATTCGTTCTCTACAAACAACTACTAACGATTCTTCATACAAATCAACCGTTAGAAATGATTTTTTATAAATCTGGGGTTGGCTATTTTTGGTTGATCCGTAACTTTTTTTCGGTTCAACTACAAACGAAAATTCGTTCACTACAAACAACTACTAACGATTCTTCATACAAATCAACCGTTAGAATTGAATTTCTATAAATCCGGGGGCTGGCTATTTTTGCTAGATCCATAAAAAAATTTCTGTTCAACTACAAACGAAAATTCGTTCACTACAAACAACTACTAACGATTCTTTATACAAATCAACCGTTAGAAATGATTTTTTATAAATCTGGGGTTGGCTATTTTTGGTTGACCCATAACATTTTTTCGGTTCAACTACAAACGAAAATTCGTTCACTACAAACAACTACTAACGATTCTTCATACAAATCAACCGTTAGAATTGAATTTTTATAAATCCGGGTGCTGGCTATTTTTGGTTGATCCATAAAAAAAATTCGGTTCAATTACAAACAAAAATTTTTTTACTACAATCAACTACAAACCAAGCTTTTCAAGAACAGGCAAAAAAAAAATCGATTTTTGCAAGTAGGGTGCCAAGTTCACACAGGTATATTCGTTAACATCAACCATTTCTATGAGAACACAAAATTGACTTTGAATTTTTATAGTTTTAAATTCATTGGATTCGAAACCCCATTTTATAGCATTTTATAGTAAAGTATATACCATCATAGTAAAGCTGATAGTTTCAACTTATTGACGCAACCCACAGTCTGTGCGCTTTTTCGCGACGCCCATACATTTTTTTTTAATTTTCAGTATGACAATCGAGATAACGAAAATTAAATTTTTCGGAATTAGGTCTTTTAATAGAGGAAGTGATCGTTTTGACCAAGTTTTTTCATTTTTAACGGATAGTTATCATCATTCATCGTGTGACTTTTTCTGATGTTTCTAAAAATAAAATCAAGGCTTTGTTGAAAGCAAAATGTCAACAAATTGATGTAAAATGGAGTAAATGTGTTTTAAAAAAATATATAAATTAGTTAAGTACATATATTACATTGCCTTATAGTGTTTTACAAGAAATTCCATTATCTAGCTCAGTTACTCCAGGAAGACCTGCAAAACATTTTCGACATTTTTGTGATAGAGCTCAAAAACGATAAATTTATTCAAAGACCTGCCTTTGGTCTTTCTCCATTACATTCGTGGATAGGATTCATGGAGTGTATACTGCACATGGCATATAGACTCTACATAAAAGTCTGGCAAGTTAGAGGTGATCAAAATATTTTTTTTTAAGACCAAGAAGGAGCAGATCCTAAAATGAAATGGGTTTATTGTTGAATATGTCTAAACAGCATTTTGGAATTACCAATGATGGCAACACAGCCAGACGTTTTTTTCGACATTCTTCTATAACAGCTGAGATAACTGGCGTAAATTCAGAACTGATTCTTCGATTTCATATAATTTTAGAAACACTAGACTAGAAACACCAGGGACCTCTATCTTAAGGTATATTATTGGTACAATATGTATTATATCAGTGTACATATAATTCTTTTTCATGCTAAAGATATGATATCATCATGTATATTGTACATAGTACCAATTGGCCAACTATTGGAAGAAGCCCAAAAGGCACGAAATAAAGACAATCGATACTATAGGGAGTACTCTTCACCAGATAAACTTTGCGGATGGATACAAATATAGACCTTTTAAATAGGTAGACTATGAATATCATCTGACCCCTATTTAGCAGCATTAAGGAGCATACCACAAATAAAAAGAATTAACTGGAGCCAGAATTTTTGTCGGTGCTTTCCTGCCCACACCACGAGTAATACCTATGCCTATTTTATGCTATATTTTTTCACTATTTTAAACAATAAATTAAACGAAAATGATTTTATAGAACACTTCGTGTAACTAATTTCAATGAAATTAATGGGTTTAGTTTCATTAGGAATTAAATCCCGCTAGATTGCGACTTTCTTAAATTCTTACATTGTGCGTCGACGCGCTGTCACTGTTACTTTCTGACAGTTTTTTTTTTTGTAATATATATTTTACGGCCTTTGGCTTCAGCCTTTTAGCCAAACTATTGTTGATTATCTCTATGCACATAATATGGTTAGGTTAGGTTGGAACTGTGACCATTGACGCGCGAAGGCGAGCGAGCGAAGCGAGCGTGCCGCGGTGGCGGCCGCCGAGCGCTTTATAATATTATTTTAACAATTTCGACCTTTATATCGATGTCAATGCGAAAGTTAGGTTAGGATATTAAAAAATCCTAACTCAAAAAGGGGGGCTTCCGCAACTTTTCCTTCAGGGTGGGGGTTCTACAACCCCCCCTCCCCCCTTTCCACCCCCTCCCACCCCTTAAATCGTGGGACGACAATCCGAAGTCCTACCGAAAAGAGAAAGCAAATTGTGTACTCATATGTCAGTATTTTGAATCGCTGAGCCCGCTGGGATCCTATGGCGGCTCTATGTTATTTATAATATCCAATAATCTGTAGTGATCTTACGATTAAATAAAATAGAAAATTTTATATTTTCAACAATATTGTCGTGTTTGGTGTGTGAATAGGATATTACAAAACGCAATTATACGAAGAAAGACTCGTTTAACAGGTCATTTGTGACTTCGTTCATTCCATTTTTGACGTACATATTTTGCCAAATTGGATGTAAAATTTCACTGAAAGTCCAACTCATAACGTAGATTATGCATTTTCCTTCATACATAACACAATATTTAATGTGTAAATGCATTTTTGGAGGATATATAAGGCAGAAATAGAAAGGGCTGTTTACAGTAAAATAGTCATGGGTAGGTATCGATAAGGATGTCGATAGTTCATTATAGTGGCATTGCTACAAACAAACTTATCTGGATTTAATTTACTATAAATATGATTGATTTTTACTCGAACTGTGTTATTTAACCTTTTTTTAGGGTTTTGTGCCTATTTTAATATAATATTTCCAAAATTTGTGATCCATTTTGAGTTGAATTTTTATAATTTTACTTCACTTAAGGTACTCCACGCCACACCGGGATGTTTGCTGTGCAAGGCGCAGATTAGCCTCTGCGTCGAATACTGTTCTCACCTTTGGGATGACTGTGCGAGGTACTTACTGGACGCGCTTGGCGCTATGCAGAGACATGTTATCCGATTTCAATTATAGGTTGTCCTAAGATGACGGTAAGCCTCGAGCCGTTAGCGCAGCAAAGAACCATAGCGTCCTTGGCTGCCTTCTACTGAATGTATCACGGCGAATGTTCTGAAGAGCTCTTCAAACTGATCCCACCATCTCCTTTCCGATTCCGAACAACACGTCGGGCAGAGGTGCCACTCATATATAGCGGAGAGAATCTTCGCCAGAACTGAGCGTTTCAAAAGATCGTTCCTCTGTCGAACTACAAAATCCTGGAACGACCTGCCCGCACATGTGTTTCCCTCATTTTACAATCCCGGGTTCTACAAGCGGAGCGTGAAGAGGCACATCATAGGGCCGCCAACTTGAGGACTACTGTCAGAAGTCTTGTGTGCTGTAAGCATGGCCCCCATTTGCTAGATGCGCCACGGCTTTCCATTAGTTTCCATCAGTGGCGACGTCAATTTGGCGAGGTTAATATATTTAAAAAAATCTACGAGTAATATCTTTTATAGTTACTAGGGTTCAATAATAAATGAGTTTCTAGGTTTAGTATTACGATAAGAGTTGGATTTTCAGTAAAATTTCAAATTCAATTGGCAAAATATATATGTACGGCAACAATGCAATGTACGATGCCATAAATTACATGTTAAAAGTATTTTCACATTCACACACTGAATCAAAATTCGTAAAATCACTACAGAATTTCTAATATTACGAGTTACCCCATATAATCCCATTTTTACTTTTTAATAGTCGATTACATTCAAATTAACAATTTATTCCCCAAAACAAGAAGTTGGAGATGAAACTTCTAAGCACTTTGTGTGCTTTGTTCCATTCCATCCATTTATACAGATACTTTTATCGATAACATAGGTGTGACCATTCAACAACACTATTTAACCCACACATAGATCTTTCATTTTTGGTCTCGTCTTCAGTTTGACACTGTTCATCTTGTAAAGGATGTTTTTTTTAGAGGTATAGAACTTTGAAATGGAATAAAACGAAGGTGATTGTTTTTATTGATATGAAAATGACTTTATTCGAAAGGAAATCTTCTGGCATTATAATTAAAATATGATTTCTGGCAAATAACCGCCACGGCTGGCTCGGACGTAGTCTAATCTAGAGGTCCAATTTTCGATGACTTTCCCAACATTTTTGGCCGTATATCGACAATAACGCGCCGAATGTTGTCCTCCAAGTGGTCAATCGTTTCGGGCTTATCGGCGTAGACGAGCGACTTCACATATCTCCACAGAAAATAGTCAAGTGGCGTAAAATCGCACGACCCTGGAGGCCAATCCACTTGTCCAAAACGCGAAACTATGCGGTAACCAAACGTTTCCTTCAATAAATCAATTGTGGCACGAGCTATGTGACATGTTGTGCCGTCTTGTTGAAACCACTACTACAGCACATCATGGTTGTTCAATTGATGAACAAAAAAGTCAGTAATCATCGCTCTATAGCAGTCACAATTGACTGTAACGTTCTGGTCAGCATCGTTTCTAAAGAAGTAAGGACCAATTATTTCACCAGCCTATAAAGCACACCACACAGTCAGTTTTTCTGGATGTAACGGTGTCTCAACATACACTTGAGGATCATCTTCACCCCAAATATGGCAGTTTTGTTTATTGACGTATCCATTCAACCAAAAGTGAGCGGCACCGCTAAACAAAATTCGCTTATGAAAATCACGATACGCAAAACAGTTATGCCAACTTAAAGTTCTATACCTCTAAAAAAAACATCCGTTACATTCTAAAGCGCCAATTACACCTGCCTAAATTTAGAATCCGATATTTAGAGTGTCCTGAATTCAGAACAGTGTAATCGCATTTAGGAAGAGTAGCTTCCTAATTAGGGAACGATTTAGGGAAAGGATGGTTTCCGACGTCCTAACTGGCTAAATCGGATGAGTGTAATCACATTTCCTAATTCAGGACGCTCAGTCGCCGCTCACCTGCCGTCAAGAGCGCACGTTTTGTCTTTTACTCCCAAGCAAAATGACGACCGAAAAGGAGACAATCCAAAATATTTTGGAATTATAATATAAGGATATGCCTTATCTATGGAACAAAAGTGATCCAAATAATAATATAAACAAAAGTATAAGAAACGAAGGGTTCAATGTCTTACTAGGAATTTATAAAAACAATGTTATTAGATTGTCTCGGTAGGTAGCGCTTTCGGCAGTAATGCCGCCTGCCGCGCTGAGGTCCCGGGTTCGATTCCCGGGTCCCGGTATGCTTTTTTTCCACTGTCTCGGTGGTAGGTAGTGTAACCGCCTGCCGCGCTTGAAGTCCTGGGTTTGATTCCCGGGTTGGTCCATTTGTGTGATTCACAAATGTTTGTTTCGAAGTTTGGGTGTTTTTTATGTATAATATGTGTGCTTATTTAGAAATATCTAAGTATGTTTATGAGTCCTCTAGATCCCATAGCACAAGCTTATATTAGCTTAATTTGGGCTAAATTTAACCGACTACGCAAAAAGTAGCCTATGTCCTTCCCAAGGAATCAAACTATCTCTAAACGAAATTCATCTAAATCGCTTCAGCGTTTTAGGGGTGAAAGCGTCAGACAGACAGACAGAGTTACTTTCGCAATTATTAGTAGGGATAAAAAATTATATTGGGGGCATTTTTTCACACTTCACTCGACACGTCCTTCGCTTGTCGCTCGTCCTCCAAAACTGATTTAGAATCCTAATTAGTGAACGTGTAATCGCGAGCTTCGGCGACTGAATTTCTTTACCTAAATCGTATCCGATATTTAGGGTTCTAAATTTAGGCAGATGTAATACCCCTTTAAATCTATGGTCCAAGCAGACATAAATCGGCCACAGTCGGTGAAACTGGTGACAGTAAACCACCATTTTGTTCCGAGTTTAGTGCAGTTTTTGATTAGCTATGGACATGATTTTTGAAGTGAAACTTCTTTATCGGCGTTGGAAAAAAATTTGCGTCACGTCACGTCACGTCACGTCACGATTTTTGGTTACGCGCCATCTTTGTTCTGTTCCCCACCACGGTGAATTCGAATTAAGAGTACTTTATCCAGGGATAGCATGTCATTTAAGGGTTTTGGACTTTGGACTTTGGGACTTTGGGACTTTGGGACTTTGGGACTTTGGGACTTTGGGACTTTGGGACTTTGGGACTTTGGGACTTTGGGACTTTGGGACTTTGGGACTTTGGGACTTTGGGACTTTGGGACTTTGGGACTTTGGGACTTTGGGACTTTGGGACTTTGGGACTTTGGGACTTTGGGACTTTGGGACTTTGGGACTTTGGGACTTTGGGACTTTGGGACTTTGGGACTTTGGGACTTTGGGACTTTGGGACTTTGGGACTTTGGGACTTTGGGACTTTTGAACTTTTGGACTTTTGGACTTTTGGACTTTTGGACTTTTGGACTTTTGGATGGGACCTTGGTACTTTGGTACTTTGGGACTTTGGGACTTTGGGACTTTGGGACTTTTGGACTTTGGGACTTTGGGACCTTGGGACCTTGGGACCTTGGGACTTTTGGACCTTGGGACTTTTGGACTTTTGTACTTTTGGACTTTTGGAATTTTGGACTTTTGGACTTTTGGACTTTTGGACTTTTGGACTTTTGGACTTTTGGACTTTTGGACTTTTGGACTTTTGGACTTTTGGACTTTTGGACTTTTGGACTTTTGGACTTTTGGACTTTGGGACTTTGGGACCTTGGGACCTTGGGACCTTGGGACCTTGGGACTTTTGGACCTTGGGACTTTTGGACTTTTGTACTTTTGGACTTTTGGACTTTTGGACTTTTGGACTTTTGGACTTTTGGACTTTTGGACTTTTGGACTTTTGGACGTTTGGACTTTTGGACTTTTGGACTTTTGGACTTTTGGACTTTTGGACTTTTGGACTTTTGGACTTTTGGACTTTTGGACTTTTGGACTTTTGGACTTTTGGACTTTTGGACTTTTGGACTTTTGGACTTTTGGACTTTTGGACGTTTGGACGTTTGGACTTTTGGACTTTTGGACTTTGGGACTTTGGGACTTTGGGACTTTGGGACTTTGGGACTTTGGGACTTTGGGACTTTGGGACTTTGGGACTTTTGAACTTTTGGACTTTTGGACTTTTGGACTTTTGGACTTTTGGATGGGACCTTGGTACTTTGGTACTTTGGGACTTTGGGACTTTGGGACTTTGGGACTTTGGGACCTTGGGACCTTGGGACCTTGGGACCTTGGGACTTTTGGACTTTTGGACCTTGGGACTTTTGGACTTTTGGACTTTTGGACTTTTGGACTTTTGGACTTTTGGACTTTTGGACTTTTGGACTTTTGGACTTTTGGACTTTTTGACTTTTGGACTTTTGGACTTTTGAACTTTTGAACTTTTGGACTTTTGGACTTTTGGACTTTTGGACTTTGGGACTTTGGGACTTTTGGACTTTTGGACTTTTGGACTTTTGGACTTTTGGACTTTTAAACTTTTGGACTTTTGGACTTTTGGACTTTTGGACTTTTGGACTTTTGGACTTTTGGACTTTTGGACTTTTGGACTTTTGGACTTTGGGACTTTTGGACTTTTTGACTTAATTTAAGGTGAGGTGAAAATTATGTTTATGAAGAAGTTTCACTTCTTACGTGTGTACACTAAGTACACGCAATTTTTTTTTTTTTTAATACAGTTGCTCAAAAAGTGGCGTATTACAGGGACGTTTAGCGTTCGGGATGTGGGCTATTACACACTCGTGCCTTTTCTTTACCTTTCCCGCACTAGTGCGCGTTTCCTTTCCCAACTGTCAAAATAATGTGTGATTCATGCAAATATTTCAAAAAAAGATACTAACTTGTTTCAATATCAGATTAAAAGTAATTTTAATTAAAATTTCAACATAAATTAATATAAGTATCGGCCAAATTAAATTTATAAATATAAAAAAAGTTGGCTGTATGAAGTGCACTGCCATAGTCTCTGCTTAGGTAGGTATATTTTCTTTTACGGTTGCCGCCATTTTGGACAATTCAGGTTTATTGTGTTTTTATTATTTTATTAAATTGCTTAATTTTTTCGCAACTGTATTAAAAATAGTTGTTCAATACAACGTGTGGGATTGTTACTTCAACTCGTTCCGACTGTCCACCCTCGCCTTCGGCTCGGGTCAACATCTGTCGGAACTCGTCGTAATAACATAAATCCCACACTTGTATCGAAAACTACTATTTAGTGACGGTTATTTTTTTTTTTGGAACGAAGTTCCTTATCGCGCGTTGTGAAAGGGGGCTAGACGGAAAAAATTCTTACGAAAAATGGTCACGACACTTTTTTAACCGACTTCAAAAAAGGAGGTTACTCAATTCGGCCGTTTATATGTTTATGGAGGGTAGAGGTACCTCTACCCTCCTTTAATATGGGGGTAATATGGGTGGGGGGGATTTAATATGGGGGGAGGGAGGGAGAGGGGGGGGGGGAAGGGGGTGGAAAGGGGTTGGGGGTTTGTTTTTGTTTTTGTTTTTGTTTTTGTTTTTGTTTTTGTTTTTGTTTTTGTTTTTGTTTTTGTTTTTGTTTTTGTTTTTGTTTTTGTTTTTGTTTTTGTTTTTGTACAATAAAATTTTAAAATTACAATAAATTTAAAATTTTATTACAATTCCTGCACTAATTCATTGAAAGGAACTTCGTTCCATTCGGGTGTCCCTTGACACCTCTCAAGTTTTTTTTTCTTTTTAACACTAGCTGTGACTCCCGGCTTGTCCCGTGACATACATTTTTCGTAAAATTGCAACTTTTGATTTTTAAATTATTTTAGGATCTTACAGAAATTATTTTTTTTTCATTTACCACTAGCTGTGACTCCCGGCTTCTCCCGTGACATAATTTTTTCGTAAAATTGCAACTTTTGATTTTTATATTATTTTAGGATCTTACAGAATTTTTTTTTTTTTTCATTTACCACTAGCTGTGACCCCGGCTTCGGCTTAACTTTAGATTAGCTGCCATCGAGTTTGAGGTTCATATTTTTTATACACAAAGCTAATATTATTAGAAGCCTCCACGCGAAGTTTTAACTTGCGGAGATTAATGGTTAACGAGAAAAAAAATAATGAAAATCGTAAAAAAACACCAATAATTTGTCACTTTTCACCACAGAACACAAACACTCCCAATGTTTTTGACATTCGGCTCGTCCAATACGTTTTGTTTTACGTAACATTAACGCACAACAATGTTTTACTTCATTTAAAAATTTAATTAATAATGATATTTAGTTATTAAGTTAAATTTTATGCATATTTTATTATATTACGTATATTTATATAAATGAATGCTATTAAATATTATAATAATTTAATGACGGTTGCCGATATGTGAAACTAAACGTAAAACGTCGTACGCATTCTATGGGTTGGTCAAGGTCAACCCTTTCAAATGACACCCTATTTGTGAATTTGTGTCTTGTATAGGAGACGCGTAGTTTTTTTTTCAACCCCAGGTCGGCATTTGAATTACGCGCATCCCTAATTCAACCATAATTAGTACTTAATGGTTAACACCCCGACTCGGATAGGTTAGGTTAGAAGGCTAAGGCGGGAGCGAAGCGGAGCGGAGCTCCCGCCTTAGCTTTCGTGGTTTTTTTTTTTGGCTTGTCGACGAGTTCTTATTTGGAGAACGATTACTTATGTCGTCGATTTTATTGAACATAACCTCAAAAAATAAAAATCTAAATTTAAGGTAACTATTGATTTCCTAACTTTGGGGAGGGGTCAGGGGGATTCCCCCCTCCCCCTCCATTTTCCATCTTCCAATTTCGACCTTGAAATCGATTTCAAACCAAGAAAATGCGAAAGTTAGGTTAGAATATAAAAAAAATCATAACTCAAAAAGGGGGGGCGTCCGCAACTTTTCCGTCAAGGGGGGGGTTCTACACACCCCCCTCCCCCCTCCAGCCCCCCTCCCACCACTTAAATCGTGGGATAGTAATCCGAAGTCCTACCCCGGCTTCTCCCGTGACATACATTTTTCGTAAAATTGCAACTTTTGATTTTTAAATTATTTTAGGATCTTACAGAAATTATTTTTTTTTTTCATTTACCACTAGCTGTGACTCCCGGCTTATCCCGTGACATACATTTTTCGTAAAATTGCAACTTTTGATTTTTAAATTATTTTAGGATCTTACAGAAATTTTTTTTTTTTCATTTACCACTAACTGTGACTCCCGGCTTCTCCCGTGACATACATTCTCCGTTAAATTGCAAATTCTGAAAATAACTAAATATTTATTAAATATTTAGTTATTTTTAAATTCAGAACAAGCCGTGGCCTCTGATTTCACCTGTGACACACTTCAAAAAATGTCAATTTAAATATTTTTTTAATTTCCTTCACGTTTTTCTCTGTATTTATCTTAGAAGACGCCCTAATGCTCGCCGCCCGGGTCGCGGCAGGGGAGCCCGCACGCGAGGTGGCCGAGTGCAACCGTTGCCGGTGGTGGCGCCGTTGCCGGTGGTGGGGGAAGAGGTGGTGGAGGGAGAGGTGGTGGAGTCCGTGAGAGGTCACGGGGCCCGCGGCAGATCAAAGCCGTCGGATGCTGACCGGTAATGCTTTTGCTTTCTTTTTAGGGTTCCGTACGGCTATTCATTTGTTTTTTTAATACCTAATAGCCTAGAGTTTCAATTTTGATACCAATCTTTTAAACCAAATGTTCACATTACTATTAGTTTTTTTATAGGTTGGCTGTACGTATTTTACTGTTGTATAATATTCTTACCAACGAAATTTAAAAAAAAATACATGTCATTATTGTTTTATTTTATCTACCTACGACATATTACCTACTTGCGCGGCAAAGTGAACAAAAAGTGAACAAGTAAACACATTTTACTAGAAGTTTTGTTGAATACAAATTTGATGTATTTTCTTTTTCTGTAGAATATAAATACTTTTGAGGTAAGTTAATATATTATTTTTGCTAAGATATAATTATTTTTTGCGAGTACATGTTTTACTTGAAGAAACTAGTGCTATTTTTGTGAGTATCAATTTTGATACTTCAGGCATTCAGTAAATTAGGCAGTAAATTAGGCTATTAAGGGTTAAATTTTTATTAATTATAATCATTTTGGTTTAGTGATGCACTCTTGATGGACATTCACCACCTCCCATCGGACCGGGGGCTGGAGGTCCCTCTACATGCTAAGAGGAGGCGCGTCTTGCAAACGTTAGTAGCTCTGCTGGAGCATGTTCTTTGTTTACACTCTGGTAATAATATTTGCTAGGATGTTGTGACTTATGTTTTTGAAATGTCTGTCTAGATCGGATTGCGCAGTGGCGGGACCGTTCCAGCGTCTACCTCCTTCCCAGACGGCACCATACGCCCCAGCGCCACAACAAACGTTAGTAGCTCTGCTGGAGCGTCTTCTTTGTTTATACTCTGGTAATAATATTTGCTAGGATGTTGTGACTTATGTTTTTGAAATGTCTATCTAGATCGGATTTCGCAGAGGCGGGAGCCTCTGGGGCCTCACAATCTCCGTCGCCTCCTGCGCTACCACCAACGTCGCCGGGGTCGTCATATTCTGTGCCTTCGCCGGCAGTGTAAGTATTTTACGTACCTATCTTTAACTGCAAAGATTGCGAAATTCAGTATTCTTTCCCGTATCGTATTAGAAAATATTCCAGGGATAAAAAACCTACCTTGATATCTATGATGATAGATGGATATAAGTAAACACTGCTTTTATTTCAGGTACGTGGATGTGTACAGCACCCAGCAGCAGCACCGACCTCCTCGTCATCGCGGTCGCAACCTATCAGACTTCGACATTGACTTCCTGGTCAATTATGGTACGTATCTTTTGATTTTATGTGTAGCCTAGTAGGGCAATGGTAAACTGACTGGTTCCATCAGATTTAAAAGCAATCTATCATTTATTTAGATCCTGTTGCACAACTTTTGTTTAGCCTCATTTGGGCTAGATAGCGTTGCGTGAGAATGTACCACTATATTTGTTACAGGAAGCGAGCCTGAGAGTGAGGCTAGACAGCGTTGCGTGAGAATGTACCAGCATATTTGTTACAGGAAGCGAGCCGGAGTCTTGCGACAGCGATGACGACGACGAAGAGGGCATCACGGTAGAGAGGACGTCGCGCCATGTGGAGAGTTTTGCAGAAACGCCACTGGACTGCGACGATCCGATACCTGCCGAGCCCTCCGAGGCTGCTGAGGTTAGTGCTGCTTCTGCCGGCGAAGGACCTGACGCCAACGTCCCCGAGGAGGAGACGGAGAAGCCCTGGGAGCTATTTCATTTTGACTGGAGAAAATTCCCAGAAACCCCAATTGTACCATCATTGAGGCGGGAAATTTTCTCCGAAATTAATGTCGGACCGACAACTCCTTCTTCCAACCCGTATGACATTTTCATTGGCATATGGGATCAGGAAATAATGGAGCACATTGCCTCGGAGACCAACAGGTGTGCTCAGCAGATGGCATCCCAGCTCATCCAGAGCGGCAGGCTCCATCCCAAGAGTCGCATCACTAGGTGGAGGGCAACGGGCGTGAGTGAACTGTATGTTTTGATGGCGATTATCCTAGCGATGGGAGTGGTGGTGAAGTCGCGCCTGGAAGAGTACTGGAATGCCACTGCTGACATATTCTGTACGCCAGGTTTTAGCGCACACATGTCCATCGACAGATTTTTAATGCTTTGTAGGTGTCTTCACTTTAACAACAACGAGGACATGTGTGCGGAAAACCTGACGGAATCCGAGACCAGATTGTTTAAAATACAGCCAATATTGTCACACTTGAACAAAAAAGCAGTTTTCTCTCTCAGCGAATTGGTATTGCTGCAAAGGGATTGCCCCAGTTCCAATATTTTTTCCTAACATTTTTTAGAATTTAAATTTACTTGTTGCTTTGCAAAATTTTCAATCTGCATAGTAAAAATGGACTGCTCGTTCCATATTTAATAATATGAAAATTATGTTTCACGGTAATTGTAAATAAAACACGTTTGTTAAACAAAACTCTGTGTAAAAAAAATGTAAGGACCATACTTACGAATGAAATAAGAATCCAAGCCACCTGAAGCACAGTTTTCTCAGAATCATGGCATGAACTTAACCTTTTTTTGGTGCTCGGCGGTCGGGTCGCCGAAATGAGTTGTATTTTCAGAAGCTTGTAAATTGAAAAAAATTGAGTTGTATTTTCTCTGTTGAATAATGTGAAATAGGGTGTATTCTATGAAATTAAATAAAAACATTTTGAAATTTTGCAATGGTTTTTTTATTTTAACGACTTTTTTAGATAAAACTGGAGAAAAATCACAAACCCATATTTCTAATAGAAATTAGCAATACATTACAAGAGAAAACTGGTCTTATCTATCATTTTATTATTAGCTTGTTTCATAACGATTCCAGTGAGGTAAGTATTTTATATGGCTGCCATAGAAAAGTTATGAGAAATCGCCATTTTAAGAACATCAGCCGACGCCGCGCGCGCCGCCCGCCACAGGTTCCACAGACGCGGGGTTCCGCGCGCTGCCGCCTACACAGCCGAAGGGTAGAACACTGAGCCCGCGGGCTCACGAGCGCTTCCACCACAGTAACAATAAAAAGTGTCATTGATCCTTGCATGGAATACTAAAATAATGCGTTTTTAGATAGGTAGGTATACCTAACTAAACGACGAAATGTGTTAAACACATGTCATGATATAAGTACCTAATCTATGTACTTATTTATATGAAGGTATCCGAATGCGACGAATGACACATTAACATTTGGTAGGTAGGTAAATTAGATATGTTTTTAGAGTTCCCTGTTACCTATTCTTCTTGGGTACGGAACCGTAAAGAAGAAAGGAATGAACTGTCCCCAGAACTTCGAAGGCATATTCGTTGGGCGGCCTAGCAAGGTAAGTAGGCTTGTTGGTTTGTGATCTATTTTCAATGAAACCGCAGGTATATCCCGTTCACTCTAAGTTTGCCGCTGGCGTAGAGGCTGGTGTAGAGGCGTAGTATGGGAGGCCACCGGCAAACTTAGAGCGAACGGGTAGTAATTAATGACACAATCTTCACTTATTAAATAATAGAATTATATTAAACACAACACGGTAATAGGCTCACCACCTATGACGTGGGACATAAAACTGTTAAGTGAAATGTGGGCGTATTCTATATATGCCTCTGCCTACCCCTTCGGGGATACAGGCGTGACTATATGTATTTAGGTGGGCAATTACGAAGAATCAGAATGTAATGTAACACGTAAGTGACGGAAAATTCAATTAAACATCGTTGTAGCGCCATAGATTTAGAATTTTTCGCTATTCTAAATCTATGGTTGTAGCATTGAGTCTGTCAGCGCCACCTAGGTTACAACATAAACACTTGTCTATAGATGTCGCTGTGAAAAAGTCTTGCAATCTCATTTGCGATACGATTTTGAATTTTGCAAGTTATAGACAGTGAGCCTATTGCCGTGTTGAATTTAACAGGCGCAGACTATAATTACGTGGACGCATATTCGAATCCCTTCCCATAAAGTAGCATTAAGGCCTAGGAGAAAATTTACTGATGGAAATGTATTCTTTGGTATGTTTTGTGAGTGTTCTGCATATGATCACTGCAGTCAGCAACTTTCACTATGGAGCGTTAGGTAAGTACCTACCTACCTACATACGGTGCCGGTGACGGTGTGACACGTTCAGCGCAGGCACGATGGCAGCTCAAACCTTTCGTTCTTATAGAAAACTAGCGGACGATAAGCGTTTTCACCCACGTAGCTCCCGTTCCGTAGCTCAATGGTGAAAGAATTTTTGAAATTAACACAGTAATTTTACACAAGTTTATTCATTACAAAACATACACACACACACACACACACACGCACACAAAAATACAAAATTTTCCTATATGTAATTTTTATTATTGACGCGGTGAACGTTTTTTTGCGCCGTTATCCCAGCTGCGCCCGCGGCTGGGACGTGTGTGGGACTCCCGGCCCGGTCCGGAAAGGGACCGTCCTAACCACTAAACCCCGCGGTGTTTCTCGTCCTGACCCTATAACCGGGTCGCGGGATATCATGAAGATTATTCACGTCGACCCGGCTAGGGGCGCCCCGTTAACTCGGGGCTCTCCTCAGGGGAGCCAGATGGGCAGCTGCCTAGAGCTCTTTATTGAGCTAAAAACCACGCCCGCCCCAGCACCGCTTTCGGGCGCCCCTTTGTAAGCAGAAGGGGTAGAAAACGGCTGGCGCGGGCGTGCTCTATGGGCACCCCCCGGAATACAGGGATGGTGCCCACCGCCATGTGACCGTTGGTGGGCGGGGTCCCCCGACCTTACCTACGCCCACGGTCAAGATACAATCGGGGGCGCGCAGTGGACTCCTTACCGCGACGCCCAACTGACGAGTGACGAGGCGAAAGCATTGCTGTGGCCGTGAGTAGCACACGGCCGGCAGCAACACGCACCGTCGAGAAACCCACGGGTGGGCAGCTCCCGCCTCGGCCGGAATTAGCCAAAGTAGAACCACTCCCGAACGAAGAAGGGGAGTGATTACTACTCCGTTAGTTGCCCAGGATACACCACGAGCAGGATCCAAACCATTGGGAGGTGACGGAGTGGTGGACGCTGTTTTCTAAATTTGGCGCCATAAACCTGTTCCGTGATTGAAACCATAAAAGGATTTTTCGCGTGACTGACCGATCGCGACCGCGCTCCAATCCAAACACGGTATTGAAAAGTATTGCGCCTACACACACAGTGCAAGAAAATAATATTGATCAATTAAATTTAAGCTCGCTCAAACTTTTGTTCAATGCTCAATTACATGTACCTACACCACAGTATAAAGAGTACTAACACACGCTCAATAATATTGAACAATCAAAATTTTGACTCAACAACATTGCATCAATATTTATTTCCGTCCGAAATGTCTTTTCAAACCTAAATATTACCCCTACACGGTGAATTTATTGAACAATCATCTACTATATTAATCAATATTATTGTACGCGTATGGGGCCTCTTAGATTTGTCAGTTCAGGTTTGTCTAATGGGCTCCGGACTTGACCAAGCAACATGAGTCATTATCATGTGTGTTAATTTCATACACATCAGTGCACATACACGTGCAGAGAATCACGCCCACTGAAGTTATTATAGAAGCTACTATCATTAGCATTTTATCAGGCTTGAGTAAAGTTACTTGACCATCTCCTGAGCCAATAATGGGCTTGCGACACGGTCCAACTGCACTTGTCATGCCTCGTCAATATCATGTGTACATACACGTCGATGCACACACACATGAAAAGAAATCACGCACACAGATGCAACTTCCATTCATAAATATCAGACTTGACTCAATACTATTGTCCGTGTCGCTAGCCCTTAAGCGAGGCATGATTTTTATTTTATGGAATTTAAGGCTGGTCACAACACTAGCGCATCCGCTGGCGCGCGCCATATCGACTGTTTTCAAAGTTGCTAATTAAAACTATTTTAAAACTAAGTTTTAACTGAAATTGTTGAATTACTAGGAAGCGCAGAGGCCATAAAATTGCTAAAATTGGAGAAAGCCGGTGTTTATTCTGAATACAATCTTATTATGTACTATACACAGGAATTGAAGGAAATGACAATCACTATTTTTGTTAAATAAAGTGCTTTTTACCAGTTGTTACGACAGAAAAAATAATTAAAGTAAAGGCAGTCACTAACAAAACTATGAATAACGCAATAGATCGCAATTATTATTATAACAGAGCTCCTATAAAAATAACTGAAGCTCGAAGATTTAAATTACAAACTGAATGTTGGAGCATCATATCCGATTATTATCTTGAATCTGTGAAAATCACAAATTATGATGGTAAAAAATCATCGACTGCTACTTTAAGGATTGCTGATAGATCAGGACTGGTTATATGTGTGATCAAGGGACCGTCAGTTGGACTGCTGTTCGGATTAACAATTGAAGAATGGATTAAAGTCGAGGGAATGTGTTACTTGAAGGACCAACTATTTTATAGGTATTTTAAAAATGGAATAAATAGCAGTTTTAGTTTAGAACAACAGATCTTTTACAACTTTTGTTTGAGTCAGCAGAAGCATAATGTGTTAGTTGCAAGGTTTAGAAGGGTTGCTAATACAAGAAATAAGTGCAAACGCGATGCTGTTTTAGAGATTATCCAGCTTTTTAAATGTGACGATACTCTATTAGATATATATGTCGATAAGCTGAGAATGAGAAAAAATAAGGAACCGCAGAAGTAGGTAAAAAATTTGCCAAGGCAATTTCTCCAGTTGCATAAATCATATTACAGTACTGATTTGAAATTATTAGTTTCTTTTTGTTACCTATACCTCTGAGGTGGCTGACAAGTATAGGGTTAGTTCTGAGATGGCAGGTATGAGGCTAAGAGGAGCGGGGAGCCACAATTTACACCGGTTTGTTTCATCATAGCCAAGGTCACCTCCTGAATGAGACAAAAGTATGTTGGCATCTACCTACCCCTACAGAGAATTTGATTGATTGTATGCACAAGCTGCTGCTTCCCACATGGTACACATTCTTTCATCAGGTGGCATCAACTTGGCAATGGGGCTTGGATCCCAGACATGTTTGTGTGGCCCTTTCACTGTTGGTGCCTCTGAACACAGTTGGCGTTGATAGCTCAACTGTTGGAACATTTTTCAGGAGATATGTATGTTAGGGGAGATTGGTTTGACCATAATATTATCCAAATGAACCTGTGTATATTTAGTAGGAAAAGGAAACAATATGACTTATCTGTAAATAGGTATCAATGAGGTGACTATCAATATAATAATTTAAATATTTGGGAATTAAATTGCATAAAAATTTGCTTTGGGGAACCCACACCAGTGAAACATGTGAAGAAATGTATAACATCTATGCTGCTAATATTATATGGAGGAAATACATATATGATTGTTTGTTAACATTGAACAGACTCTGAAACTACTGAACTGATTCTTTCACTGTTGGCAAGCCACACTGTCCACAGGTGACATTATGCCATATTTTATTCCCACGAGAACAGGAACTACTCGGGTGCTGTTGAATATTTTAAAACTGTTAGCTAGGAGTACATGGGGTGTTCAACATTTAAGGTATCCAACCCATCTGCAAAGACTGTATATTTCCAACTTCCAGGGACAGAGCATGCGTTAGCTCGTAACGAGTGTGGTGCTTGCTTCAAGGGGGATGTGCATTGAGGAGGCAACATGCGTAAGTATTCAGTACCTACTTTTTTATATACCTCTAAGGTGGCAGACAAGCATACGGCCCACCAGGAATACTGGTGGTCGCCGCAGCCTATGAACGTTCGCAACACCAGTGGCGCCACACTCGCGCTGCCGACCCTGTAAAAACCTTCTAAGACACCTTTTAAAAAACCGCATATTGTAGGCGTTTGAAACATTCCGAGGCGGTGAGATCATTGCACAATCTAAGCCCCTATCGGATCTCACCGTGCGTCTTGAGCACTCCGGACGTAGAGTGTGAGAATGACCTCCCTGTCTGTGGCGAGCGGTAGATAATCAATACCAGCATATGAGTAGTTTCCTTTATCTGCTGTTGAATTGGGTTGATAATTTTTTCGCGGTTCGCTAAGTCTCAACAAAAAAAAATTGAGATTCCATAATAATTGAAAATATTCAGACACTAGCGGACGTAACGCGGTTTCACCCGCGTAGTTCCCGTTCCCGTGGGAATACGGAAATAAAATATAGCCTATGTTCACCGCAAAGAGTGTAGCTTCCCAACAGTTAGGTCCAGTAGTTCCGGAGCCTATTTGTTACAAACAAACAAAAAAACAAATCTTTCCTCTTTATATAGTACTAGCGGACGTCACGCGGTTTAACCCACGTAGTTCCCGTTCCCGTGGGAATACGGAAATAGAATAATAGCCTATGTTCACCGCAAAGAGTGTAGCTTCCCAACAGTTAAAGAATATTTCAAATCGGTCAAGTAGTTCCGGAGCCTATTCGTTACAAACAAACAAAAAAACAAATCTTTCCTCATTATCTATCTATCTATACTTATAATAAAACTGTAGAGGGTCGGGAGTCTGTACATGGAAGATATTTTGAAAATTTGAAGTGTAGGGCGTTCTCTAATCAAAAAAAATAATAGAAAATGTAATTTAAAATTTTCATGTCTGTCTGTCTGTCTGTATCCCGAATAAGTATCACGCCGAAACTACTGAACCGAATTGAATGATACTTGGTACATTCCGAGCTTATAGTCCGAGGAAGGTTCTAGGATACTTTTGATCCCGATATTTTGCGTGGTTCCTGCGGGAGAGGGGATGAAAGATAAAATGGTTTTTAGTTGTAATTTCTCAACGCGTGGTTTGATTTCAAATATTGTTTTAATGTTGGAAAGGGAGGTGTTAAAGGATCATTTCACACAAGTTTCGATATTGAGGGTTATGTAGTTCAGAAATTAGGAGCATCTCAACTTTCGGTAAACCTAGAATTCAAGGGTTCCTTTGAATGAGAGGGTAAAACTAAACGGGCGTGTTGGCTTAATCATAAAAGAGCTTAATTATTAAGGCTGTTGTAAAATAATTCAGTCCTGAATTGTCAAATTAAGCAACGAGAACTGAATTGAGCAAACAGAGCCGTTACACACGGTGCTTGACGAGTCTGATGAAGAATTATCTCTCCTTTCGTGCACATTATGTGACGTAAACGAAGTTGCGAGGGTCAGCTAGTCTATATCTATATATATAAAAATCAATGCCACTTTTCGTTGTAATTTTATAACTCAAGAACGGGCTCACCTATCCAAACCAAATTTTTAGGTTTTGTTCGGACTATTTAGTAGATGGTTCATGTGAAGTTTGAACAAAATCGGTCGAGCGGTTCTTCATTTATCACGCATACGAAGTTGCGCGGGTCAGCTAGTGTATATATAAAAATAAATGCCACTTTTCGTTGTAATTTTATAACTCAAGAACGGGCTCACCTATCCAAACCAAATGTTTAAGCTTTGGTCGCACTATTTAGTAGATGGTTTATGTGAAGTTTGCACAAAATCGGTCGATCGGTTCTTCATTTATCACGCAAACGAAGTTGCGCGGGTCAGCTAGTATAGAATAGATATCAGCATAGTGACTATTTAGTTTAGACTTTATCCCCAAAGGGGTATACCCGTATACGCCCACTTTTCACCTTATAGTTTTATGTCCCACGTAATGGGTGGTGAGCGGTGAGCCTATTGCCGTGTTGAATTGGACAGGCGCAGGTCGTGAAGACCTGGAGTTGAAAATTTTCAAGCCGCCCTTAAAGGCTTGAAAAATTTGACTTGGCTTAACGATTGTTCATTTTACTGGCTACCGGGTTTCATTTCGAGTTTTCCTCCTCTACGCGATGGATCGTGTTGCGAAAGTGTTTTCTTAGTCGCCTCATACGACACCTCCTGGATGAATTGGGATGAGGACATTTTGTCGCCAGTTCGCCACACAGGGTCGTGATAGCTAGAGCTGAAGTTTTCACAGATTATGTGTTTCTGTAGCCGCTATACCGATACTAACAAATACTAAAATCGGAAAAATAATAATAAACGTAATTTTGGTACGGAACCATACGTGTGAGAGTCCTACACGCCCTTGGCCGGTTTTAAAAGACATTAGGAGTAGGACATAGGTACTCGTAGTAGGTGAGTCTAATCAATTTTATTAGTTAAAAAGGTTTAGAGCTGGAGTGGAGGCGCGTAGGGGAGCTTGTTTAGGCTTTAGACAATGCCTATACAAGGTTTTACTTCACGCAATACAATCGATTAACTATTGCCTTAAGTTATTGGTAGGCGCCTCGTTGATTGAGGTGCGCTTGAACTGTATTAGTACTCATCTACTATTGCGCTCTCGTCTTGCCTGCCACGAATGTAACACCGATAGCACTTGAACACATTCAAGAAATATCTGTAGTTAGTTATGTCTGCTTGGACAGAGCTATTCTCGCCTCCGCAACTTTGTCTTGGCAACCAGCCTCAGCCGCTCGTCTCATCTGATGTCTACGATTTCCGAAATGGCGTAGAGGCAGCTGTACCCGCAGCGCCGGAGACGTTGCAGAGTCAAAATTGATACAGAAATGCCTCTGAACCAGTCTCCCCTTTATTTTGTGACTCTACAGAAAAGGGAATTCTCTTCCTCTTTAAGGGTCCTAATGATTTATCTCATTGAATTGTATCCTTGAATCATCGAAATGTAGCCTTTGAGAATGCTGAAAGGCGAAACCGGTTAGGTATTACAATAATATAAATGTTGTGGAGCAGTACAAGCAGTGCCGGATTAGCCATATAGCAAGAGTAGCAAATGCTACGGGCCCCGCGAATTTAGGGGCCCCGCGCTCCAACGCCTGTCTGACCGTATTAAAAAAATACCTAATTTAGATAGGAGCGTAAAATATCTTGCATGGCTTAAATGCGAAGCGCTTAGGCTATGCTTCACTTCCACTTGACAATCTAAAACTCGATTTCGTCACGTTAATTCGTAAAAATAAGGAGGTATTTTACGAACTTTATAACATTAATGTTCTAATGTTTAATTATAATCGACATATTTAAACTAGCATCTTTAACCCGTTTCTACGCTTCAAGCGGTCAGATTTTTATATTTTTATATAGGTATACATTTACTTTGCGAGTTTACGTAGCTAAGATTGTATTTTTTAATCGATTTTAATATAATATCGATTAAAAGTATTTAACAAAAAAAACCGACTTCAAACAAAAACTAAAAATTGAAAAATAAAATTAACTTAGCACAAAGTAATAGGTAGTAAATTTGATTTATCAAATATTATTGACTGTAATAATGAGATCGGCGCCAAGTAAAACCATAGGTAGGTATTATTAATCTATATATATAAAAATCAATGCCACTTTTCGTTGTAATTTTATAACTCAAGAACGGGCTCACCTATTCAAACCATATGTTTAGGCCTTGTTCGCACTATTTAGTAGATGGTTTATGTGAAGTTTGCACAAAATCGGTCGAGCGGTTCTCCATTTATCATGCAAACGAAGTTGCGCGGGTCAGCTAGTCTCTCATAGAAATATTGGCACCGACTTCAGTATTCAGTCAATAATATCTGATAAATCTAAATCTACCACCTATTACTTTATGCTAAGTTAATTTTATAGTTCAATTTTTAGTTTTTGTTTGAAGTCGGTTTTTTTTGTTAATTTTTTTTTCATTATTTCTGTATGTTCTCCCCAATACAAATTAATCAAGCCCAAACACAAGGTAACTGCTGTAAATCGTTAAGGAATTCCCTCAATTCGAGGGATTTCTTCGATTTCTCCAGGTGGGATCCATCAAATTCTGACTTCCTGTACATGGGACCACATCAAATAAAAAAGAATCATTAAAATCGGTTAACTCTTTCAAGCGATTTGCGGGTAACATACATAAAAAAAAATACAGACGAATTGAGAACTTCCTCCTTTTTTGGAAGACGGTTAAAAACAGGCGAACTATTTAAATTTTACTAACTCAGTCACGATCCAATCTACTGTGTTTGGTTGATTTTTTATAAAATATAGATTCATTTTAAGAATTATTCAAATTATAAACAAAAAGTTATTCAATTAATAATTACACATTTTATGTGATCGTCGACATTTAATTTACTTGAATACCTATCTTTACTATAAAATAAGTGCTTTATGTAAATTTGGATATTTTGGATTTGAACTTTTTTCAATTACTATAGATAGAATTACCACCGTTGAAACGTTGGTATCAAAATCTACAACAATAATTTTAAATTGTACCACATTTATAAAATTGAGCGCTGGCCACACCACAAGTAATATATATATTCACGGACATCTCACACAACGCTATCTGATCCCAAAGTAAGCTAGGAATAACCTGCTTGTGTTATGGGTATCAGACCACGGATATTAATACTTATATACTTTTAAATACATACATATATACATATTATACATAGAAACACCCAGACTCTTGAGACAAACATTTATGGGTCACACAAATATTTGCCTCCGGTGGGAATCGAACCAACGACCTCCAGCGCCGCAGGCGGTATCACTACCGTCTACGCCACAGAGGCAGTCAGTTTGTTAGTTTCGAGTTTGCCCTCTCTTTTCAGTAATGTGTTGTACTATTGCGTCAAATTGGGCTAGTAATTCTAACAAGCCTAAATAATTTGTCCCGGGACATCCTTCCGAGGGCTTACCCGGGGCTACCAACCACAGGCTGTTGGGCGTTACGTGAGGTTTTTAGTCGGTAAGAGTCCGGCATAACATCCTTTAAGGATTTTCCCTCATGTAAAAAAAAAGCCTAAATAATTTCCATTGTGAGGTGAACCAACAATTTTGTCACTACCTCGAAACGCAAGACTTCGTTCTGCTTAAAACTTAATTACTGCAATGATTCGTTTTAAGAGTAGCCTCTAATACTTTTGCTCAGTCTCTATTTGGATCACAAGTTGAGAATCAACACGCGTTGTCGCGTATTCTTGTTTTTGAGGTTTAACAGTGAAATTATGGCTTGTCTATGCGGAGTGCTTTCTTCATTGTGCGCATTCTTCCAGTCATCTATATATAGGTATAAATTGTGGTGACGAACTATCTGATTTCCTAACTTTGCAAACAAAACATGAAAGCCGTCCTTTGGTTTCCGAATAACACAAACAGTCTCTGACGTGAGTTTTATTCGTTAGTTTATGTTTATAGGTGAAAAATTACTTATGGCAGAATCGTGGCTTATTTTCGTTTTCGTAAATTTTCTTTGAAGCCAAAAAATCACTATTCATTTGTTGCAGTTCGCTGCTTCCTATTTCAATACAATAATCAATAATTTAGAGCAGTCTGTATTAAAAGTGTAATCTCTAAATTTGCCCATATTAAATCTAGAAAGTTTATTTGTAGGTACCTAACAGTTTTGTTTCATTTAATACCCTACATTAAGATTATTTTTGAAAAGCAATTAGTATGCTAACTGATCATTAATTTTAAATATGGAAAAAGAATTGGTTTCGAGCAGGATTCGAACCTGCGTCTTCGGGGAACAGTGCCGAAGCGCTAACGATGGCGGAGTGGTTAACGCGTCGGCACGGTTCGCCGAAGACGCAGGTTCGAATCCTTCTCGAAACCAATTCTTTTTCCATATTTAAAATTTATAATACCCTACACTTGAGAACCTAAAGCAAACCAAGGGCCCCTTGACAGAATTTGCTACAGGCCCCGCGCTGGCTTAATCCGGCACTGAGTACAAGTGAAGTTTTTCAACATGTCATTGAATTGTCTCGTGAGTCGTCTAGATCCCATTGCACAAGCTTATATTAGCTTAATTTGGGCTAGAAGATGTTGTGTATGAATGTCCACTGTTGAGAATCGAACCTATTCCCAACATAGCTCTGACTACGCGCGTCTCTCCGCGCCCTTGCTGCGGCGGAGAGGAGCGGAGGCACCACATTCAAGTACATCGGCACATCAAGTGCACAACCGACAAGCAGTACCTATGCACCGGTCCACCGCTCGACATACAGCGTGCTTGTGCCTGCTTTCTATTATTACATCAGCGAACCTACCACCTGAGACCCCAACACCGCAAATATCGCGCGTTGTGAAAGGGGGCTAGACGGAAAAAATTCTTACGAAAAGTTGTCACGACACTTTTTGCTATATTATGGAGGGTAGAGGTACCTCTACCCTCCATATACTATAGTAAGCTATTGTAAGCTGTGCGGCGTGCGCATGTTTCTCTGTCTGTCTGTCTGTCTCTCTCTCTCTCTCTCTCTCTCTCTCTCTCTCTCTCTCTCTCTAATAATAATTTTTGTTTTTGTTTTTGTTAAAGTACAATAAAATTTTAAAATTAAAATAAAATCTTATTACAATTCCTGCACTAATTAATTAAAAGGAACTTCGTTCCATTCGGGTGTCCCTTGACACCTCTCAAGTTTTTATTTATTATTTATCCCGGAAATATGTTCCCACGGGAAGCCGGAACCACAGAACACTTTTATCCTACGGAAAGAAGTACAACTCCATACAAAAAAAATGCCAACACGGAGCACGCTAGCGCCTCCATTTAATGCCCAGGAACTAATACATTTGGCGCGAGTTTTAAACGTGCTATTACAGAATCCTTATGAAGCTTTCGAATGATCAGAAGAATGATCTTACTCAAAATCATAAAAATTGTCCATTTTTATGATTTTGAGTAAGACCTAATATTATAAATGCGAAAGTCTGTGAGTGTGGATGTTTTTTACTCTTTCACGCTCAAATGACTGAACGGATCTGGCTGAAATTTGGTACAGAGATACATTAGTCGGCGCGGGCGAAGCTGCGGGCATCAGCCAGTATGTTTATAAAAGAAAATACATATTTCAAGGTCAATAAAAACATATATCTCAATATCAGTAAAGTTTAATGAATACTTAATGCGAAAGTAACTCTGTCTGTTATGCTTTACATCCTAAACAACTGAACGGATTTTGATGAAATTAAACATTTTGCAGTATATTTATTTTCCGCTTCAGCGCCTTTTTTGATGCTTCTTCTGTGTACTGCCTATTCTGCAAAACACAATACCTTTTTAAGCATATATTTATGGTGGACATAATTATGAAAATTTTATTTTCATTATAATGTTCAGCCAGTTAGTTTTCTTGAGGTATTCTTTAGTTGACTTTGTAATAGTAGGGCAAATGATCCAGATATGTTCTTGTTCATTAAATTTTGAACATTTTCATTTGCTAGTAATTTAGGTAAAATTTGATGATTCTTACTTCTTTTCCTTAATCTCATAATCTCTCTCAAGTTTTTTCTACACCTTAAATATAGTTTCCGTGTTCTTGGGGTTAATTCTGCAGATCTCTTTAAATCCAGTTCCCTTAAAATTCCTCTGCCAGTCTGTGGTACCTGGAAATGATAAAATGCATTTATTAAAACCTGCAGGAATTTGAGTATGGCTTGAATCCCTGAATTTAGATTCTGATACAATATCCCTGTTTTAATAATATCACTAATACTACTAATTCTAGCAATGACGCCGTTTAACCAAACTGGTGATCAGTCCTGTATGGGGCCATTTCACCAAATTCCCATTCAACGACTGCCATAGATATTTCTATAACAACTGGACCGATGGCCTAGCATGCTCTTTGATTTGGGAAATTCATTGAGCAATCCAAGATGTTTCACAACCCTTGTAACATGTTGACACTTATTTAGATTTGTTCGTTTAGGTTTTTTATGAGTAAAAATATAGGTTTCCAATAAAAATGTGTGCAGGTAAAAAGTTATAAAGGGGAAATGAAAAGTGGTTATTCTGCAGGCTATGTCGGTAACCTTAGATCTTTGTCATATAACTTCATTTCAAATATCAATCTTCTAAGAAAATCCAAACAAAGCTCGCTCCATAACCCGCTTGGAGTATGAATTATATATAGAGTTCTATTCTCTATTTAAAACTTCTATGCCTAAAACTTTATTAAACATACCTTGCATTCAGCAGATAGAGGTGTAACGCACGGTTCATTTTGAGTAATCTGTACATTTCCTGGCAAAAATGAATCCACTTGGAGTTTCACCTCTGAGTCATTGGATATGACAGTTTCACTTGAAGTTGAACATTCTAACCTAAAATTTAAATTGCGTTCCAGAAAGACGATCACAGGATTATAGACATACACGTTGTCTTTGTCTGGCGTATAGCGCTTTTTCATCTAGCAAAATTCGCCCAGGTGTTCGCATTTGATGCTAAGAGAGTTGACTCCCCCTGGCCGGAACAGGTACCGAAACCGCGAGCATCATCTAATTCGAGAGAGCGGCTTTTCTAGCTTATAAGCAGTTTCACTGCGATCTAGTAAGTAATACAATCGATGTTGTTGTACTTTGCAGTAAACTGTTCACTGCCGAGCCGCAGACAGCAGCGAGTGACCTCCGCTGTGACGTCTGCGGGGGACTGTTCCACGTGAGTTGCTTGTTTTGTGTATAGCATCCTCTGGTAAATAGTGTTGGTCACATCTTGCAACTAATAGCAAGATACTTGGTTCACAGATTGCGTCCTCACAGTTGGTCCCGGCCCCCGTACCTCACCCGCCGCTGCGCATAGTGTTATGCCAAGACAAGGTTACTTAGAATTTCAAGCATGCACAAACCGGCGAGCAAATTCGCCGGTTCTGAAGTCCGAAGAATTTTAAGTAACTGCAGACCAACCATTAGCGCGTGAGTTGTTTGAAGTAACAGCGGTTTTGCTCGCTAATGGATATTCATAGTGCAATCTGAGAGCTGTGCCTTATAAATTGTGACAGCAGTTCTGTTCTGTCATACCACAGGGCGGAAACTCCATACAGAAATGTTCGTTTAGTTAGGAGGTAGGGAGTGCCGATCGATATGTAATACTTTTATATTATCTTTGGTCATACTTACTGTGTAATGTAACTTTTACCTTCATTGCAGTCAAAATAAAACAGTTTTCACCATTAATAGTAATGTAATTAGTATTAAGCATATTAAGTACACTTTTTAAAAATTAGCACGTAAAAGTAAACATATTTTTATCACGTAAAAGTAAACAATATTTTTAAAAGGCTTACGTATAATAAGTACTTAGGTACCTACTTATATGATAGTATTCACACTATCCACTACTGGATTATATGTTAGAAACAAAGACAATAATCAACACAATAATATACCTACTTATAATAACTACCTTCTTTAGATATACCTATATAAAAGTTACCAATATTCAAATAACTCCTGAAACAAATATGTAATAGGTCGTTCAGAGCAATAATACCTATAATAAAACGTCAGGAGTTATTGTTATAATGACAGCGCCATCTTATAATAGCTGTCACAGCTTATACTCATTTATGTGGGTAGGTAAGGTGGTGGTAGATTTTTAGTCGTTCTGGACCCGAAATAGTGACTCGGAATCAATCATGATGATGTCAAAAGTGCTTCTTCATACTCAACACGGGCTTAGAACCGTCGGAAATACTTTATTTTTGTGCTATTTTAGCTGTTTAACGATAAAATAATAAGGTCTATGTACTAAATAGGTAATGAAAATAAACGCGAACAAAATATTCAACTTAAATATCTAGACCTACCTATTTACAGTTTATTTACGCATCCCTGTACCTCACTGCTCAAAATGGAGTCCAGAACTTGTGATACATAAACGGGCACGTTTTATGCTATAACTTCCGTTATATGGTATAGCTTGCGCTTCGTCCGTTTGTAGGGAGCTACAATACTGGTTAAACAACATATATTTATACTGTGACTGCGGTGCGTTCAATGCGTGTGTTTGGTCGAATTTTCCCGGCGCGGCGGCGTACATTTTAGTATTTTTTTTTGTTGATTTTTAAATTGACAGTGCCGATCGGTTCTGTATCTGTTATCGAAACTGTGCCTAAACCTTTCCGCTCCAGAACGACTATAAATTCAACCAGTATTGGTGTGGTATTTACTATAATATAACTATTGGTTTGTTGTTGCCCGCGACTGCGTCTGTGTAAATTTGTGATGTGATGGAAATCGGCATTGCTCATTACCTATTTATACCGGACACAAATAATAATATATTTGAAGCCTAAAAAGAATTATTTACTTATATACTATTTATGCTTCAATATCCTTTCTGAGTTTTTAAAAATTACCTAGTGTACCTACTCTATTCTAATAGTTTAGCACTTTTATTTGATCCCCAAATTGGAGAAGTTGTGAAAAATATGTAGGTAATCATTTAATAGCGGCGGCCATCTTTGTTTTAGAATGGTTTTAAAATTGTCATCAGAGCTAAGGTTAAGGCAAACTAAATGAAACTGTTTAAACATATTCAACGTACCTACATGTTTTATTCTAATATTGTATTGTTATATGTAGGTATAGATGTGGGTGTTTGAGAGTGTGAATGACTGTAACATTTAGATTGAAATTTAATACTTAACATTAGACGTCAGAAAATATATCAATCGCTGAATACTTATTGCAGGACGTTTGCATACTACGCCTCTCTACTCCATTTTCGCACACACTATAAACGTGTATGATATCCTCTCTATACGATGGCAGACTGGTGAAGCTTGAACAGATTGGTGAAGCTCGTTCGGTGGAGCAGGTCGTTGATAAAAAGTGGGCAACTGGCGGCACTGCTTTGGGGCTCGTAAGTTAACCCCGCAAATGTATTCACGTTTAAAAAGTGCGCGGCGGCGGCGGCGGGAATAACTATGATTCTCTTAAGGGAGCATACTGCCTTGGGATATAATTAGGGACGCGCATGAAGGGATTAACGCATTTCCTATTGTCCTTTAAGACTTCGCCGTTCGCTCTCGGACAGTGAGGACGCGTGCCGTTGCGCTCCGCGTGTATAAATTATTTTCTCCGGTAAAACCTGGAAAAATTCAGTATTTTGCTACACGAATGCGTAATAGCAGTGACAATCTTTATTTGTATATAGTTTTTGTGTAAATATCAGCTGAAATACTGTAAATATTAGTGATATAAGTGGTGATAGTGACAGTGAACAGCATTGCGATATTGGACGCGTTGTGGAGCCGTTTTCGGCGTGGATAGCAAACTGTAAGTTACTGGCAACTGTTTTTTAGTGCTTCAGTACACTTTTATAGTGTTTCAGCGCAGTTCTTACAGTGATTTCATAACTTTTTAAGCAAAACTCGTGTATTTTCTACAATTGGGGGTAGATACTCCTCAATTGTATCTAAGTCACGTGGGCGACGATAGCGTGGTGTGAAACTGTGAGTGACATAGACACTTGACGGCTGTCAGTGGGTGGCGTTGGCAACTGACGTTGTCAACTTGACAACGTTATCTTGACGTTGTCACCCCTGACAGTTGCTGGCCGCGACAGTGACGCTTGTTAGGTTATTTGGTGTGAATTTAGACAGCTGTCAGTTTTTAACTGACAGCTGCCGACCGCGACATTGATGGTTGGTTGACGGTTGCCATAGCTGTCAGTGCGGCAGTCACTTGACTTCGTGAATTGACGCTAGGGGGCGCCGTGCGTGCATCAGGGTGGGCGACGCTGTGGCCATCTGTTGGCCTTTCGTCGAACTGCAACTTCGCCGCATCGACGACAGGTGGGCGCAGGTCACCGCTTGCCCTGCGTAGCGGGTGCTACGCGGCTACGCGACTGCGCGCCTACGCGCCTACGCGCCTACGCGCTTGGGTGCTACGCGCCTGAGTGCTACGCGCCTGTGCGTCTACGCGCCGTGCTACGCGTCGTCGGCGGCTGCCTTCGTGTATCGCTCTATATATGGTAAAATCTCATCTGTATACCATCGGACCGGTACTTTTTGTGACTTTTTGTGACTGTGACTTAGTGTTCCCTTTTGTTGTGCTCCCCTAGTAGAGTAACTTTTGTGTGTCCCCCGACCCCCCCCTCCCCCCCCAAACCGGTGGGGGACCAGAACTAGATGTGATTTTTGTAATTCTGACTGAGTGTTCTTTCGTGCTGTGCCCCTTATAGGACTAACTACTGTGTGACCCCCGACCCCCCCCCCCCACCCCCCCACCCCTGGTGGGGGACCAGTATATTTTTGTGGTTTCCGCAACTTGTACGAGCGTTTCTGCGTGTTGTACCCCCGTACTACACAAGCTTTTGTGTGACCCCCCACTGCCCCCCCTCCCCCTTTACGGGGTAGGTAATATATTTTAAGACTTTTTTGTCTTTTCCCTATCTACCGGTCGGGACCATGAGTGAGCCCGAAGCGGAAGAGTTTCGGAGGCTCCTGGAGACGCAGATGGAGGAGAAGGAAATGGAGATGCGGGCGCTCGAGGAGCTCAGCGTGGAGGCAGGTTTTCGGCCGCGGGCTTCTTTACTACGCACCCCACCTGGACTTTTCAGCACTCCAGTTGCAACCACTCCAGCCCCATCGGAGCAGCCGCCTTCAACTTTGGCCGGGAAACGCGCATTAAGCTCGCCGGAGGAACTGCAGGAGGCGGTCAGGAGAAAGGTGCAATCGGCCAGGAAGACAACGGCGCCGCCTGTGGCGGGCATCATGACCAGCGTGACTGCGTCGACACAACGCGACGGGCCTGAGGAACGCGAGAAATTGGACACCGGAGCTGTTATAACACCGGGGGCCATTCCGGCCTCCACCACGAGCGCTGTCACGACTGAACCCGCAACGGCTGCATCCTTGCAGCTGGCGGTCGCCGCACAAACAAAAGGAATAATGGACGCAATTCGGGCCAAAACTTCAAAGCTGAATAAGGATGAAATCACCGCAATTGGCTCGTGTACGGAGCGGATAGCCTCGGTTGTGGCCCACCTCGCCCTGAGACTGGCGGAGGCCGAAGCAAAAAATAGTATCCTCGAGGTGAAACTCACCTCAGGCGTCGCAAAACCATCGAGTGTGGAAACGGAACCGGAACTGGCTAGTTCATCGCCCTTTTCGTCGTTTGCCGGAATATTAAAACTTGGAGGTCAAGAACCCGTTAGAAAGCGGATACCGGTCAAGCCGGGACCATCGGTGGCGGTGTTCCCTGCGGACGACCAAAGGGAAAGCATCAAGACGGCCCAGGACACCAGGGAACACCTGAAAATGGCGGTGAAACCCGCGCAAATGGGCATCCAGGTGCATGGCATGAGGACATGCGGGAATAGTGGAGTTGTCATCCAGACTTCGTCACTGGCGGCCGCCGAGGCACTGAAGAAAGCGCTGCCCCCAACCCTTCGAATGACGGAGCACCACGATCGGAGACCACTAATTTCGCTGGTAGGTGCCGACGTATCGCAAAGGTTCGAGGACATGCTGACGGACCTATGGGAGCTAAATTTTAAGGACCACCCAATATGGACTATGGAAAAGCTGACCGCGGATCTTAAGGTACTTTACAAGCGGAACCGCCACAACAACAGATGTATGTGGGTGTGCCAGGCCGCCCCGGACCTACGCAAGATCTTGATAGAGAGGGGCAGGGTCTATGTGGGATGGGAGGTGGTTGAGGTCAATGACTACCTGGGCGTAACCTGTTGCCGGAGATGCCAGCAGTTCGGGCACCCCGAAAAATATTGCAAGGCAAAGTCCATGACGTGCGGCCTCTGCGGGGAAGACGGCCATAAAAACCAAGAATGTCAGTCGGAGTCACGCTGCTGCGCTACTTGCAAAAAGTTTAATAGGAAAGGCTCGACGACCCACGCCACCAACGCCCGGGACTGCCCTGCACGGAAATATGCGGAGGAGCGGGAAATAAACAGCGTGAACTATGGATAACGCGCCACAACACATCAAACTGGGCCAGCTCAACCTGGAGGGATCAAGGAATGCTACACTGGAGCTGCCCAACATCGCCAGAGCCCACAACCTGGACTTGATCCTCTGCCAGGAACCCTACTCTTCTGCGGACCTCGAAAACATGATACTCCCAGCTGGAACGGACAGCATGGTTGGAATTTACGTCGCCCGCCTTGACCTCCCCTGCATGGTGCTGGGTCAATTTTCTGGGACCCACTGTATCGCGGTCAACATCGACGCCATCCCGCCTGCTGGGCTCACAGTTGTCAGCTCCTACTTCCAGTTCTCGCATCCTGTGAACCCTTACCTGGAACAACTTGGTTCCATTATAGATAGAACGCGCATCGACAATGGCAACCGGAAGATCCTTGTAGGAGCTGACGTCAATACTCACTCGCCACTGTGGCACTCCCTGCCGCGCCATTACACCGGGCGTGGAAATGAAGTTACACGTCGTCGGCAAGAGGTCGAAGATTTCATCCACAGCCGAAACTTGAAGGTGCATAACACACCTGGGCAGCCACCAACCTTCTGCACCGAAAATGGAGAGTCGTGGATTGATGTCACTATGTCGACTGGAGGAATCGGTTTAGAGGATTGGCGCGTTCACCCAGACGCCAGCATCAGCGACCACCGCCTCATCACCTATAAGCTGCGCACCAATAGATGTCCACTGTACTACAATGAGCCGTCGGGGGAGCCAAAAAGGTTTCGGGAGCGTGGTGTAAGCTGGGAACTCTTCCGAGCGGAAATTCGTGATAGCATCGGACAACTTGATTGGACTAGGGGAGCAAACCATCTCGGACTCTCCCTTAGCAACCTAATTGGTCAGGCTGCAGAGAGGGCCCTCGGTACTTTGTCCGCGAGTAAACGGGCGAGAGGACACGAATGGTGGTCCCCGGCCCTTGATGACGCACGCCGCGCGCACAATAAAGCACGTAGAGAATTCCAAGCCGCGAAAAGGAGGAATCTTCCGGAGGCCTCACGAAACTTGTTTAGGGTCGCGTTAGGAGACTGTAGGCGCAAGTACAAACGGATGATGGAGCGGGCGCAGCTCGACTTTTTCCGCGCGCTCGCTGACTCCGGGAACCAGGACCCCTGGGGCCTGGCGTACCGGACGGCGAACGGGAGGCGGAGACCTCCACCGAACGTAATCAATGCCGTGAAATATATGAACGCACACTCGGGGGATGTGGAAGCCGCCATGAGCACCCTGGTACACACTCTGTGTCCAGATGACGATCCACAGACTGACGACCATTACCAAAGACAAGTTCGTCTCATGGCGGCTTGCACACCCTCCGGACGGGATGCGCTGGCTCCATTACGGGGGGATTTGTGTGACATAGTCAAGAGATTACCTAACACAGCTCCGGGTATCGATGGAATCACCGCCCGCATGGTCAAACATGCGTGGCGCGTAGCTGGCTCCGAGCTGACGCGAGTTTTTGGCATATGCGTTGAGGAGGGCACATTTCCCGATGCGTGGAAGGACGGACGACTTGTCATTCTCCCCAAGGGGAACGGCAAGCCATTGTCCGATCCTAAAGCGTATCGCCCCATCACGCTCCTCTCCGTCCTGGGCAAGATACTGGAACGAATTATACTAAAATGTGCTCCTAACATCCTGAGCAATACATCGCCCTGCCAGCACGGGTTCACTCCGGGTCGCTCAACCCTGACGGCACTTCGATCCATCTTGGAGAGAGTGCACGATGGTGAGAGCAAATACGCGCAAGGGGTATTTTTAGATATATCGGGCGCCTTCGACAATGCGTGGTGGCCGATGATCTTGCTGAAGGCTAAGACCGCAGGATGTCCGCCAAACATCCATGGACTATTATGCTCCTATTTTACGGGTAGACGGGTGGGTTTGTTTGTCGGGGGCAGGTCCCTGTGGAAGCCCACAACTATGGGGTGCCCCCAGGGGTCTGTCCTCGGACCAGCTCTTTGGAACCTGCTGATGGATGACTTGTTTCGACTGCCATACCCAGACGGAGTTCACTTAGTCGCATACGCCGATGATGTTACGGTTCTCATCGAGTCAAACACGCGTGCGGGTGTTGAAGCGTCGGCATCCGAAACGATGGAACTGGTCGCGTCGTGGGGAAGGCGTAACAGACTGGGCTTCTCTCCCACCAAGTCATTTTCAATGACATTGAGGGGAAAGATGCCTGGTCGCCCCCCCCACCATAAGACTCGATGGGACCTCAGTCAGGAGCGTACAGTCGACAAGCGTCCTGGGTGTGGTGGTCGACTCAAGTCTCAGCTTCAGGGACCACGCGCAATCCATCGGCGAGCGGGCTTCCGCAGCCTTCGGCAAGATGTCACGCGTCTCCACCGCCTCCTGGGGCATTAAGTACCATGCTCTTAAATTAATTTACAATGGCACATACGCGGCCATTCTTACCTACGCGGCGGGGTGTTGGTGGAGGCGCGTGTCCAAACACGTCGTCCGCTCCGCATTGTTGAGGACGCAGCGATCAGCCTTGGTCCTTCTGACCAAGGCATACAGGTCAGTGAGTACTGCTGCCCTTCCGGTCCTGGCTGGGGTATTGCCAGCAGACCTTGAGGTGGCCCGGGCTGGCAGGGTGGACGACATTCGTCATTTGCCACGCGACGAGTTCATGACGGAGAGACGCAAAATTTCGGAGGAGACTGTTGCCTCCTGGCAGCAGAATTGGGATGCGGAGGTGAAGGGCAGGGACCTCTATCGATTTTTCCCGGAAGTGTTGGCTCGGCTCAAGGCAACTTGGATCGAGCCTGACTATAAGGTCACGCAAATATTATCGGGGCACGGATGCTTTCGGGCAAAACTGCATGGCATGGCGCTGGCGGCTACTCCTCTCTGCCATTGCGGCGGAGAGGACGAGACGGTGGACCATGTCCTGTGGCGATGCCCGCTCTACGGTGCTGACCGCAGTTTGATGCTTGACGGGATTGTCCGCGACGAGGAGGGACCGGCTTATTATTGCGACCTCGTCTCCTCGGAGGCTAACTTCCGGCGGCTCAGGGTTTTCGCGCACCGGTGGCACGCATCGAGGGTTCTTCGTGAGGATGATCACCGAGGGTAGGTACAACGCAGGACTCGAGCGAGCGGCGAAGCCGTAGCTGTGTTGTTTGCCGCAATCGCGGCTCTTCGCTTGTAGCCGCCCCTGAATGGGGAGAAGGCCGGGACAGTATTGTGGGAGTCTACAAAGTGCGCGCCTGAAAGAGCCCACGCAAGTAAGGCGCGCATCTCCCCTGATTAGGTCTTAATAGCCGCGAGGCTGGGAAGACCTTGGGTTTGGAGGAGGGTGTCCTTTAAGACAATAGGAAATGCGTTAATCCCTTCATGCGCGTCCTTTCTTTGTACAGTATTTTCATAACTTTCTCAGTCAAACTCGTGCACTTTCTACAATTGGGGGTAGATATTCCTCAATTGTATCTAAGTCACGTGGGCGACGATAGCGTGGTGTGAATTTGTGAGTGACATTGACACTTGACGGCTGTCAGTGGGTGGCGTTGGCAACTGACGTTGTCAACTTGACAACGTTATCTTGACGTTGTCACCCCTGACAGTTGCTGGCCGCGACAGTGACGCTTGTTAAATTATTTGGTGTGACTTTAGACAGCTGTCAGTTTTTAATTGACAGCTGCCGACCGCGACAGTGACGTTGACAGGTTGAGTGAATTGTGTGTGTCTAATCGCGACAGTGACGTTTAATACATTATCTGACATTGATGGTTGGTTGACGGTTGCCATAGCTGTCAGTGCGGCTGTCACTTGACTTCGTGAATTGACGCTAGGGGGCGCCGTGCGTGCATCAGGGTGGGCGACGCTGTGGCCATCTGTTGGCCTTTCGTCGAACTGCAACTTCGCCGCATCGACGACAGGTGGGTGCAGGTCACCGCTTGCCCTGCGTAGCGGGTGCTACGCGGCTACGCGACTGCGCGCCTACGCGCCTACGCGCCTACGCGCTTGGGTGCTACGCGCCTGAGTGCTACGCGCCTGTGCGTCTACGCGCCGTGCTACGCGTCGTCGGCGGCCGCCTTCGTGTATCGCTCTATATATGGTAAAATCACATCTGTATACCATCGGACCGGTACTTTTTGTGACTTTTAGTAACTGTGACTTAGTGTTCCCTTGTGTTGTGCTCCCCTAGTAGAATAACTTTTTGTGTGTCCCCCGACCCCCCCCCCCCCCCCAAACCGGTGAGGGACCAGAACTAGTTGTGTTTTTGTAATTCTGACTAAGTGTTCTTTCGTGCTGTGCCCCTTATAGGACTAATTACTGTGTGACCCCCGACCCCCCCCCCACCCCCCCCCCCCCACCCCCTGGTGGGAGACCAGTATATTTTTGTGGTCTCCGCAATTTGCATGGGCGTTCCTGCGTGTTGTACCCCCGTACTACACAAGCTTTTGTTTGACCCCGTTTTAATTCGCAACTTTAGACAATAGTTCCGTAGTTAGCTAGTTAAACATTTTGGGGTAGGGGGCTTCACCCCCTATCCATCATGGCGGACGACGAGTCCGACGACTTCCGCCGAATTCTGGACGAGCAAATGGAGCAGAAGGAACAGGAGCTGCGCGCGCTCGAGGAATTGAGTGCAGAAGCGGGCTTCAGACCGAGGGCCTCCTTGCTGCGCACCCCTCCGGGGCTGTTCAGCACTCCGATGACGATGGCGACATCGCCGCCACCGAGGGAACAGCTGCCTCCCCCGCTGGCATCCTCTGGAAAACGGCCATTGTGTTCGCCAGAAGAGGTGCAGGAAGCGGTCAGACGAAAAGTACAAACCCTTCGCAAGACAGCGGCACCACCAGTGGCGGGCATTTTGACCGCGGGCCTCTCAGCAGGATTAGCAACACCTACGGTAGCGAAGTCAATGGAAACTCCAACACCAACGGTAACCTCGGGCCTGTCAACTGCGGACCTGTTGATCATCGCGGACCAGGCCAATGCTGCAACAACTGGCATCATGGAGATGGTCCGCAGCAAGACCAGCAAGCTCAATAAGGAGGAGATCGCGGGGATTGGGCAGCACGTCGCATCAGCCGGGTCCATCATCACGGCCCTCATCGCGCGGCTGGCGGTAGCGGAGACCAGAGCTGTGGAGCGCCAAGCGGAGGTAGCAGTGGGGCTGTCTGAGCAGGAACAACTGGTGAGCTACTCGAGGGCTATACGGACGGGCAGGTATCATGATCCGTCGCCCATTCCGAGACGCGTCGGTCCAGTAGTGGCGGTATACCCTGCAGAGGACCAGAAGGGAGTCCTGAAGACGGCGTCCGACACGAAAAAGGTCCTGCATAATTCCATCAACCCTGCCAACCTGGGAATCAAGGTCCACGGGGTGAGACGAACTGGCGGCGCGGGATTGCTAGTGGAGACTACCAGCGCAAACGATGCCCAGACCTTGCGGGCGGCGGTGCCGGCGACTCTGCGCGTGGCGGAACCCAGAGAGAAGAGGCCGCTGGTGTCCATGTCAAGCGTGAACGGGGACCTGAAGGCGGAGGAGTTCATGGCTGAGTTATACGAGCAGAACCTAAAGGAACACGGCACGCTTGAGGAGGTGCAGGCAAAGGTAAAGCCTATGTTCAGCAGGAACAGATATAACAATAGGCGTATGTGGATCTGCGAGTGCACGCCGGCAATGCGGAAGACTCTAATAGATCGGGGCAAAGTCTACATTGGGTGGGACGTAGTCGACGTCTACGACTTCGTAGACGTCACCTGTTGCCGGAAATGTCAGATGCACGGGCACCCGGAGAAGTATTGCAGGGCTGCATCGATGACCTGCGGCAAATGCGGTGTGGACGGACACAAAGCTGAGGAGTGCCAGGCTACGGAAACCTGCTGCGCCACGTGCAGAAAACTCGGTAGGAAAGGATCGGCAATAGCGCACAAAACGAACCACAGGGACTGTCCAGCGAGGAGGCACGCAGAGCAACGGGCTATCTCCAGCACCAACTATGGATAGACGACACACCAGCGCATTAAGGGTAGGTCAACTGAATCTGCAGGGATCGGCAGCCAACACGGCGGAACTTCACTCCATCGCTGCGGACGCAGGCCTGGATCTCGTACTGGTACAGGAGCCATACCTCGGGGATCAACTAGGTGGACCCCCAGAGAACCTCCTCCGTGTTGGCAACGATCCCAAGTGCGGCCTTTTTGCAGCTAGGCTGGACCTGCCTCTTACGATCCTGCGACACCTGAGCAACAACCACTGCCTGGTGTGTCACGTATATCCTGATATCCACGTTGTTTGTGCCTACTTCCAGTACGCCGACGATATCGCCGTGCACCTGCAACACCTTGGTGCGGTCTTGGATGCTCTGCGTGGGAAGAAGGTGTTAGTGGGCGTAGACAGCAACGCCCATTCGCCCATGTGGTACTGTCCAGAGAGGAATTATGTGGGAAGAGGAGCAAATGTCACCTACAAGCGCCAACAAATGGAGGACTTCATCGCCGGACGAAGACTCTACATTGAGAATAGGCCAGGGCAACCCGCTACATTCCTCACCGAGAACGGGGAGTCTAACATAGACCTCACTTTGACGGCGGGGGGACTGCGCACAGGTGACTGGACAGTACACGAGGACTCCAGCAACAGCGACCATCGGCTGATCACATTCTCAATTGCTGTATCCCGCCAACACGCCGGGGCATCGGAGTCGTCGGAGGCTCCTCTGAGGTTTCGGGAACGCGGTGTGAACTGGGAACGGTTCCAGACCCTAATCCACGAGCGGGTGGGCAGTGTGAACTGGAGTAAATCTGCAAATGTGGTAAGCAAGGTGTTCACAAACATTATTGTGCGAACGGCGATTGAATGTTGTGGTACAGGCGGAACAAGGAGGCGTGCATCAGGCTATGAATGGTGGTCTCCAGCACTGGAGGCCATGCGTAAAAGGACTAATAAAGCTAGGAAAGTGTGGCAAGTGAATAGAAAGAGAGGTATGGGGGAATGGGAGGAAAGTGCGAAAGATTACTATCATGAGTGCCGTAGTAAATATAAGGCTATGATGGGGAAGGCGCAATCCGACTTTTTCCGGGAACTGGCTGACACGGGTAACCAAGACCCCTGGGGTCTTGCGTACAGAGCGGCGAGCGGGCGTCTGAGGCCGCCGCCCAATGTTATTAACGGTATAAAGTATATTGAGGGTTACGCTGGGGACGCGCGCACCGCCATGAGGACCCTCGTTCACGCGCTGTGTCCGGACGATGACGTCGCTACGGACACCGTCTATCACAGACGAGTTAGACTCATGGCGGCCTGCGCTCCCTCGGGTCGGGATGCGGCTCCCCCATCGTTGGAAGTGTTAGAGAAAATAGTCCGGGAATTACCCAGCACAGCTCCGGGAAGAGATGGGATTTCGGCACGCATGGTAAAACATGTGTGCCGCGCAGCTGGCTCCGAGCTATCGCGTTTATTTGGTCTTTGCGTGGAAGAGGGCACCTTTCCAAATGCGTGGAAGGACGGGAGACTGGTCGTCATTCCGAAAGGAAATGATCGACCACCGACTGATCCTAAAGCGTATCGCCCCGTCACGCTCCTCTCGACGTTGGGCAAGATCCTGGAACGGGTGATGCTACGCTGCGCTCCTAACATCTTGCGCACCGCGTCATCCTGCCAGCATGGGTTCACCAGGGGTAGGTCTACGCTGACTGCACTTCGGGCTATTCAGACGGTGGTGTCTGAAAGCGAATCGAAGTACGTCCAGGCTGTGTTCCTGGACATATCGGGGGCGTTTGATAACGCGTGGTGGCCCATGATCTTGTTGAAGGCGAAGAACGGAGGATGCCCACCAAACATCTATCGGATGTTGGTGAGCTACTTCACCGACCGAAGGGTCGGCTTCTTCGTCGGCAGCGAGGTCATGTGGAAAACCTCCACCATGGGGTGTCCGCAGGGCTCGGTGTTGGGACCCTCTCTGTGGAACCTCCTCATGGATGACCTGTTTCTGCTGCCATACCCGCATGGAGTCCAACTCGTAGCGTACGCAGATGACGTAACAGTCCTTGTTGAGTCGAACACCCGCGCCGGCATAGAGGCCTCGGCCTCATGCGCCATGGAACTTATTTCGGATTGGGGGACCAGAAACAGGCTAGGCTTCTCCCCCGGCAAGTCATTTACAATGACATTGAAGGGGAAGCTGCCTGGCCGTCCCCCGGTGATTCGGCTCAGCGGGGCTGCAGTCAAGGGAACGTCGTCTACAAAAGTGCTCGGTGTGGTAGTGGACTCAGGTCAGAGCTTCAGGGAGCATGCCCTGTCTGTGGGGGAACGGGCCGCAGCAGCGTACGGAAAGATGTCGCGTGTCTCGGCCTCATCCTGGGGGGTTCGGTACAGGGCTCTTAAAGTCCTGTATCGAGGTGCGTACGTCCCAGTTGTGACGTACGCGGCTGGATGCTGGTGGAGACGCGTGGCCATCAACATGGTGGGGGGCGTACTGCGACGTACACAGCGGTCGGCCTTGGTGCTTCTCACCAAGGCCTACCGATTAGTCAGCACCGCGGCACTACCCGTTTTGGCGGGGGTGCTACCTGCGGATTTGGAGGTGGAACGTGCTGGCAGGATAGACGAGCTGAGACACCTCGACAGGAAGGAGCTCAGGGTCGAGAGTAAGAAAATTTTCGAGGAGACTGTTGCCTCATGGCAACAGAAATGGGAAGGCGAGGAAAAGGGTAGGGACCTGTTCTGTTTCTTCCCGGAAGTGTCGGCTCGCCTCAGGGCAACCTGGATCGAGCCGGACTACGAAATTTCTCAGATCTGACTGGCCACGGATGCTTTAGGAAGAGACTGTATGATATGAAGCTGTGTGAGGATAGCCTTTGTTACTGCGGAGAGGAAGATGAAAGTCGTGACCACGCTCTGTGGAGGTGCCCCCTTTATGCGGAATTGCGTGAAAAGATGCTGAATGGGCTCAACTGTGAAGGAGAAGGGCCTGCATACTACCGCGAACTTGTCTCCACGGAGGATAACTTTCGGCGGCTCCGGGACTTCGCGCGTGGCTGGCACAAAATCAGGAGCAGGCTGGAGAACTTGGGCTAGCGCTAGCGGACGACGAAGGCGTAATTTGTAACGTCTGTCGCAAAGGCGACACTCACGCCAGGACGGCAAGGCCGCCCAGAATGGGAGAGGGCCGGGACAGTCAATTGAGGGAGTCTACAACGTGCGCGCCGGAAAGAGCACACGCAAGTACGGCGCGTAACTCCTGATGATTCGGTCCATATAGCCAAGATGGCTGGAGGGACCATGAGGTTGGTGGAGGGGACTGTCCTTTAAGACAGGACTTTAGGAGGGTCCTGCATACTACTGCGAACTCGTATCCTCAGAGGATAACTTTCGGCGGCTTCGGGACTTCGCGCACGGCTGGCACAAAATTAGGAACAGGCTGGAGATCGAGGGCGGGCACTAGCGGACGACGAAGGCGTTAATGTGACGTCTGTCGCAAAGGCGACATCTACGCCAGGACGGCAAGGCCGCCCAGAAAGGGAGAGGGCCGGGACAGTCAATTTGTGGGAGTCTACAACGTGCGCGCCGGAAAGAGCACACGCAAGTACGGCGCGTAACTCCCGATGATTCGGTCCATATAGCCAAGATGGCTGGAGGGACCATGAGGTGGTGGAGGGGACTGTCCTTTAAGACAATAGGAAATGCGTTAATCCCTTCATTTCCCGGACGTGTCGGCTCGCCTCAAGGCCACTTGGGTCGAGCCGGACTATGAAACCTCTCAGATTTTGACTGGCCATGGAAGTTTTCGTAAAAGGTTGTGTGACATGACGCTATGTGAGGACAGCATGTGCTACTGCGGGGAAGAGGATGAATGTCGTGACCACATTTTGTGGAGGTGCCCCCTTTATAAGGAACAGCGAGATAGGATGCTTGATGGGCTCACTTGGGAGGGTGAGGGGCCTGCATATTACCGCGAGCTGGTATTGACGGAGGATAACTTTCGGCGGTTGAGGGATTTCGCGCAAGGTTGGCACAGGATTAGGAGAAGGCTGGAGATCGAGGGAAGGACCTAGGCGAGCGATGAAGGCATTAGTGTTTCGTTAGTCGCAAAGGCGACACCAACGCCAAGATGGCATGGCCGCCCAGAAAGGGAGAGGGCCGGGACAGTCAATTTGTGGGAGTCTACAACGTGCGCGCCGGAAAGAGCACACGCAAGTACGGCGCGTAACTCCCGATGATTCGGTCCATATAGCCAAGATGGCTGGAGGGACCATGAGGTGGTGGAGGGGACTGTCCTTTAAGACAGACTACTTCGCCGTTCGCTCTCGGACGGTGTGGACGTGTGTCGTTGCGCTCCGTGTTCATAAAATATTTTTTCGGGTTAAACCTGAATAAAATTTAGTTCTTGTTACACGAATGTGTTGCAGTGGTGTACAGCTCCAATTGTAAATAGTTTTTGTGTAAAACCGTGCTGAAATACTGTAAATAACTGTGTTTATAAGTGGTGTCAGTGCACGCAAAGGCATAGCGATATTGGACGCGCCGTGGAGCCGTATTTCGGTTAGAACACCTAAACCGTAAGTAACCGGCAACTTTTATAGTGCTTCAGTGTAGTTATTCAGTTTATTTTACAACTTTTTCAGCCGAACTTGTGCACTTTCCGCAGTTGAGGCAGTGCCGGATTAGCCATATAGCAAGAGTAGCAAATGCTACGGGCCCCGCGAATTTAGGGGCCCCGCGCTCCAACGCCTGTCTGACCGTATTAAAAAAATACCTAATTTAGATAGGAGCGTAAAATATCTTGCATGGCTTAAATGCGAAGCGCTTAGGCTATGCTTCACTTCCACTTGACAATCTAAAACTCGATTTCGTCACGTTAATTCGTAAAAATAAGGAGGTATTTTACGAACTTTATAACATTAATGTTCTAATGTTTAATTATAATCGACATATTTAAACTAGCATCTTTAACCCGTTTCTACGCTTCAAGCGGTCAGATTTTTATATTTTTATATAGGTATACATTTACTTTGCGAGTTTACGTAGCTAAGATTGTATTTTTTAATCGATTTTAATATAATATCGATTAAAAGTATTTAACAAAAAAAACCGACTTCAAACAAAAACTAAAAATTGAAAAATAAAATTAACTTAGCACAAAGTAATAGGTAGTAAATTTGATTTATCAAATATTATTGACTGTAATAATGAGATCGGCGCCAAGTAAAACCATAGGTAGGTATTATTAATCTATATATATAAAAATCAATGCCACTTTTCGTTGTAATTTTATAACTCAAGAACGGGCTCACCTATTCAAACCATATGTTTAGGCCTTGTTCGCACTATTTAGTAGATGGTTTATGTGAAGTTTGCACAAAATCGGTCGAGCGGTTCTCCATTTATCATGCAAACGAAGTTGCGCGGGTCAGCTAGTCTCTCATAGAAATATTGGCACCGACTTCAGTATTCAGTCAATAATATCTGATAAATCTAAATCTACCACCTATTACTTTATGCTAAGTTAATTTTATAGTTCAATTTTTAGTTTTTGTTTGAAGTCGGTTTTTTTTGTTAATTTTTTTTTCATTATTTCTGTATGTTCTCCCCAATACAAATTAATCAAGCCCAAACACAAGGTAACTGCTGTAAATCGTTAAGGAATTCCCTCAATTCGAGGGATTTCTTCGATTTCTCCAGGTGGGATCCATCAAATTCTGACTTCCTGTACATGGGACCACATCAAATAAAAAAGAATCATTAAAATCGGTTAACTCTTTCAAGCGATTTGCGGGTAACATACATAAAAAAAAATACAGACGAATTGAGAACTTCCTCCTTTTTTGGAAGACGGTTAAAAACAGGCGAACTATTTAAATTTTACTAACTCAGTCACGATCCAATCTACTGTGTTTGGTTGATTTTTTATAAAATATAGATTCATTTTAAGAATTATTCAAATTATAAACAAAAAGTTATTCAATTAATAATTACACATTTTATGTGATCGTCGACATTTAATTTACTTGAATACCTATCTTTACTATAAAATAAGTGCTTTATGTAAATTTGGATATTTTGGATTTGAACTTTTTTCAATTACTATAGATAGAATTACCACCGTTGAAACGTTGGTATCAAAATCTACAACAATAATTTTAAATTGTACCACATTTATAAAATTGAGCGCTGGCCACACCACAAGTAATATATATATTCACGGACATCTCACACAACGCTATCTGATCCCAAAGTAAGCTAGGAATAACCTGCTTGTGTTATGGGTATCAGACCACGGATATTAATACTTATATACTTTTAAATACATACATATATACATATTATACATAGAAACACCCAGACTCTTGAGACAAACATTTATGGGTCACACAAATATTTGCCTCCGGTGGGAATCGAACCAACGACCTCCAGCGCCGCAGGCGGTATCACTACCGTCTACGCCACAGAGGCAGTCAGTTTGTTAGTTTCGAGTTTGCCCTCTCTTTTCAGTAATGTGTTGTACTATTGCGTCAAATTGGGCTAGTAATTCTAACAAGCCTAAATAATTTGTCCCGGGACATCCTTCCGAGGGCTTACCCGGGGCTACCAACCACAGGCTGTTGGGCGTTACGTGAGGTTTTTAGTCGGTAAGAGTCCGGCATAACATCCTTTAAGGATTTTCCCTCATGTAAAAAAAAAGCCTAAATAATTTCCATTGTGAGGTGAACCAACAATTTTGTCACTACCTCGAAACGCAAGACTTCGTTCTGCTTAAAACTTAATTACTGCAATGATTCGTTTTAAGAGTAGCCTCTAATACTTTTGCTCAGTCTCTATTTGGATCACAAGTTGAGAATCAACACGCGTTGTCGCGTATTCTTGTTTTTGAGGTTTAACAGTGAAATTATGGCTTGTCTATGCGGAGTGCTTTCTTCATTGTGCGCATTCTTCCAGTCATCTATATATAGGTATAAATTGTGGTGACGAACTATCTGATTTCCTAACTTTGCAAACAAAACATGAAAGCCGTCCTTTGGTTTCCGAATAACACAAACAGTCTCTGACGTGAGTTTTATTCGTTAGTTTATGTTTATAGGTGAAAAATTACTTATGGCAGAATCGTGGCTTATTTTCGTTTTCGTAAATTTTCTTTGAAGCCAAAAAATCACTATTCATTTGTTGCAGTTCGCTGCTTCCTATTTCAATACAATAATCAATAATTTAGAGCAGTCTGTATTAAAAGTGTAATCTCTAAATTTGCCCATATTAAATCTAGAAAGTTTATTTGTAGGTACCTAACAGTTTTGTTTCATTTAATACCCTACATTAAGATTATTTTTGAAAAGCAATTAGTATGCTAACTGATCATTAATTTTAAATATGGAAAAAGAATTGGTTTCGAGCAGGATTCGAACCTGCGTCTTCGGGGAACAGTGCCGAAGCGCTAACGATGGCGGAGTGGTTAACGCGTCGGCACGGTTCGCCGAAGACGCAGGTTCGAATCCTTCTCGAAACCAATTCTTTTTCCATATTTAAAATTTATAATACCCTACACTTGAGAACCTAAAGCAAACCAAGGGCCCCTTGACAGAATTTGCTACAGGCCCCGCGCTGGCTTAATCCGGCACTGAGTTGAGGGTACATATCCTCAATTGGGGTTAAGTGCACGTGGTGTAATTATAGTGGTCAATACCACTATAATTACACCACGTGCACTTAACCCCAATTGAGGATAGGTGATAGGACACGAGGCGGCTGTCAGGCATTGACATTGTCAAACTGACAGCTGTCGAATTCGCGACAGTGACGTTGACGGGCCGAGTGAAGTGTGTGTGCCAATTCGCGACAGAGACGCTTAATCCATTGACATTGACTTTGATGGTTGATTGACAGCTGTCATAGCTGTCAGTGCAAGGTACAGGCTTTAGTTTCGTGTATTGACGCTGGGGGGCGACGTGTGTGCATCAGGGTAGGCGGAGCTGTGGCCATCTGTTGGCCTTTCGCCAAACTTCATCTTCGCCGCATCGACGACAGGTGGGCGCGGGTCACCGCTTGCCCTGCGTAGCGGGTGCTACGCGCCTACGCGCCTGGGTGCTACGCGCCTGTGCGCCTACGCGCCGTGCTCCTGCGACGACGTGCGCGCGCTACGCACGTGCCGTACGACATTCGTACGATATCGTGCGACGGCGCTCGTCGGCCGCCTTCGTGTATCGCTCCATATGTATGGGTAAACTGCATGCGTATACCATCGGAACGGTACTTTTTGTGATTTTTTGTAATTTTGACTTAGTGTTTCCTTGTGTTGTGCCCGTCTTATAGACCAACTTTTTGTGTGATGGGGGACCCCATCCGCCCCCCCCCCCCCTCCCAACTGGCGGGGGACCGGTACTTTTTTGTGATTTTTGTGACGTTGACTAAGTGTTTATTTGTGTCGTGCCCCTCTGGTACACCTAGTTTTGAGTGACCCCCGACCCCCCCCCCCCACTTGTGGGGGGCTGGTACTTTTTGACTATTTTTCGTGCGCATTATTATTAATTATAAGGCTTGAGCTTCTGTCAACAACCAGTTTTACCGTCGGGATCATGAGCCAGTCCGAAGAGGCAGAGTTTCGGAGGCTTTTGGAGACGCAAATGGAGGAGAAGGAGATGGAGATGCGGGTACTTCAGGAGCTCAGCGTGGAGGCAGGATTTCGGCCACGTGCTTCTCTTTTACACACCCCACCCCGACTTTTTAGCATGCCTATCATCGCAACATCTCCCCCCCCACCTGAGCAATCGTCGTCGGCCGCGGTCGCGAAGCGTCCCTTAAGCTCGCCGGAGGAACTCCAGGAAGCGGTGAGGAGGCGGGTGCAGTCAGCCAGGAAGCCTGCGGTTCCACCTGTGGCGGGCATCATGACCAGCGTGGCTGCGCCAGTAAACCGAGACGGGCCTGAGGAGCGTGAAAGAATGGAGGTCGGAGATGCTGTAACCCCGGGGGCCTTCCTGGCCCCCACCCCGGGCGCCGCTACAACTGAGCCTGCAACGGCTGCATCCTTGCAGCTGGTGGTCGCAGCCCAAACTAAGGGCATCATGGACGCAGTACGGGCAAAAACGTCTAAGTTGAATAAGGATGAAATTACCGCCATCGGCTCGTGCACGGAGCGCATTGCTTCGGTTGTGGACCACCTAGCCCTGAGACTGGCGGAGGCCGAAGCTAAGAACGCTATCCTGGAGGTAAAACTCGCCGTGGGTCCCGCAGCCGTAGCACTCGATACACAAGTTGGTGTGCAGCCTCCAGCAGTATTGGACACGAAACTATACTCCGGAATTCTCAAGCTGAGTGGTCAGGACGCAGAGAGGAAGGTCCAGCTGTTGCGGTGTATCTTGCCGACGACCAGAGGGAGCACATTAAGACGGCCCAGGACACAAAAGAAGCGCTGAAACAGGCCATAAAGCCCGCGCAGATTGGCGTGAAAATACAGGGCATGAGAACGTGTGGAAACAGCGGTGTCATCATCCACACCGCCTCGTCGGCTGCGGCAGAAGCCTCGAAGAAGGCGCTGCCATCGACTCTGCGCGTGGCCGATCATCAGGACCGAAAGCCTATGATCTCTCTGGTCGGAGCTGAGGGAGGACAGAGGTTTGAGGAATTGCTCCCAGACCTTTGGGAGCAAAACTTCCAAGAAGACAAGGAGTGGCCTTTGGAGAAGTTTACCGCGGAGATTCGGGCCATGTACAGGAGAAGCCGGCACAACAACAGGTGTATGTGGGTATGCCAGGTAACGCCTGAATTACGAAAAAAACTGGTCGGGAAAGGACATGTATACATAGGGTGGGAAGTAGTTGAGGTAAATGACCATATTGGGGTTACCTGCTGCCGTAGGTGCCAACAGTATGGCCATCCCGAAAAATGTTGCCGGGCGAAGGCCATGACATGTGGCCTGTGTGGCGAGGACGGGCATAAGAATGAGGAATGCCAGTCCACGAGGAGGTGCTGTGCCACGTGCCGTAAATTCGGACGTAAGGGAGCCGCCGATCAATCCACGAACGCGCGTGAATGCCCAGCCCGAAGATACGCCGAGGAGCGTGAACTCCAAAGGACCAATTATGGATAGCTCTAGTAACATTAAAATTGGTCAGTTGAACCTGCAGGGAAGCAAGGCCGCAACATTGGAACTACCATCCATCGCCAGAAGATTGAACCTAGATCTAATATTGTGTCAAGAACCTTATACTGACGACACCATGGAAAGCCTTGTTCTCCCTGCGGGTTCAAAGAGTGAGTCGGGAGTATTTATTGCCAGCCGGACTCTCACATGCGCGGTGCTTGATAAATATAACAACACCCACTGCATTGTTATCAATGTAGACACCGCCCGGCCTGGAGGGGTCAATATTGTGAGCGCCTACTTCCAATACTCACAACCCGTTGGCCCACACCTGCAACATCTAGGAGAAACCCTGAACGACCTGCGTGGCAGGCGTGGTGATGCGCAGATATTAATAGGAGCGGACGTAAATGCCCATTCTCCCCTGTGGCACTCAGAGCCACGCCACTACACTGGACGAGGGCATGAAGTCACCCAACGCCGAACGTAGGTGGAAGAATTCGTCTACGCCGCAAACCTGAGGATTCATAATATGCCAGGTCACTTACCAACCTTCTGCACCGAAAACGGCGAATCTTTTATCGACGTAACCATGTCTGCCGGGGGGATCAACCTAGAAGATTGGTGCGTACACGGGGACGCGAGCATTAGCGACCACCGCTTAATCACGTACACTTTGCGGATGGCGAGGACGTCGAGACCTGCGGAGCTGTCGGGAGAGCCAAGGAGGTTTCGGGAGCGTGGTGTAAACTGGGAACTCTTCCGAACGGAGATCAGTGATACCATCGGGCAATTGGACTGGACTAGGGGAGCAAACCACCTGGGACTCTCCCTTAGCAACCTGATCGGTCGAGCTGGAGAGAGGGCACTGGGAGTAGCAACAAATGCAGGACGGGTCCGGGGCCACGAATGGTGGTCGCCGGCTCTGGATCAGGCGCGACGCGAGCATAACAGGGCGCGGAGAAAATTTCAAACCGCCAAAGGGAGGGGACGGGCGGAAACAACATTAGAAATACTAAAGTGGGCTTTGGGCGATAGTAGGCGCGCGTACAGACGCATGATGGAGCAGGCGCAACTCGAGTTCTTTCGCGCGATGTCCGACTCCGGTAACCAGGACCCCTGGGGCCTTGCTTACCGAGCGGCAAACGGTAGGCGCAGACCACCGCCGAATATAGTAAACGCCGTCAAGTACATGGGCGAGCACACGGGGGATGCGGAGGCCGCCATGAGGACCCTGGTGCATACTTTGTGCCCAGACGATAACGTAAATATGGACGATAATTACCATCGAAGCGTCCGACTCATGGCGGCCTGCGTACCCTCCGGGGAGGATGCGCCTGCTCCATCATGGCAGGATGTGCGAGACATAGTCAAGGATCTACCTAACACTGCTCCGGGAATCGATGGGATAACCGCCCGCATGGTCAAACATGCGTGGCGCGTAGCTGGCTCCGAGCTGTCGCGTGTTTTTGGTATATGCGTTGAGGAGGGCACGTTTCCCGATGCGTGGAAGGACGGTAGACTTGTCATTCTCCCAAAAGGGAATGACAAACCTCTATCCGATCCTAAAGCGTATCGCCCCATCACGCTCCTCTCCGTTCTGGGCAAAATCCTGGAGCGTGTCTTGCTAAAATGTGCTCCTAGCTTAAGACAAAACCAGTCGTCCTGCCAGCACGGGTTTACCCCTGGTCGTTCTACGTCGTCGGCGCTGCGCTCCCTCTTGGAGAAAGTCAGCGGCAGCGAACTCAAATACGTTCAGGCGGTCTTTTTGGACATTTCGGGCGCCTTCGACAATGCGTGGTGGCCAATGATCTTGCTGAAGGCAAAGAGTGGCGGGTGTCCACCTAACATCTACCGTCTCCTTCTCTCCTATTTCACCGGGCGACGCGTGGGATTGTTTGTCGGGGACAGGTCCCTGTGGAAAACCTCAACAATGGGGTGCCCACAGGGATCGGTCCTCGGTCCTGCGCTATGGAACCTGCTAATTGACGACCTGCTTCGTCTGCCACTCCCGGACGGCGTTCATTTCATTGCTTACGCGGATGATGTAACGGTCCTCATCGAGTCTAATTCACGGGCTGGAATAGAGGCCTCAGCCTCGCAAACGATGACGCAAATCACTGCGTGGGGGAAGCGGAACAGGCTGGGCTTCTCTCCCTCCAAATCATTTTCTATGACCTTGAAGGGAAAGATGCCCGGTCGCCCCCCCCACTATAAGACTCGATGGAATCTCAGTCAAGGGCGTGCAATCAACGAAAGTTCTGGGGGTGGTAGTCGACGCGGGCCTAGGATTTAAAGATCACGCACAGTATATGGGGGAGAAGGCTACGGCTGCCTTTGGCAAGATGTCACGTGTCTCCACCGCGTCGTGGGGTATTCGGTACCACGCTTTAAAGCTACTGTACCGAGGTACGTACTCCGCGATCGTTACGTACGCTGCGGGGTGTTGGTGGAGGCGCGTGACTAAATACGTTGTCCGCACCGCATTGTTGAGGACGCAGCGAACGGCCTTGGTCCTTCTGACCAAGGCCTACAGATCAGTAAGCACAGCCGCGCTGCCTGTGCTGGCGGGGGTGCTTCCGGCCGACCTGGAGGTTTCACGTGCTGGCAGGATAGAAGATATTCGGCACTTGCCCAGGGATGAGTTCAAAGCGGAGAGCAGACAAATTTCGGAGGAGACTGTTGCCAATTGGCAACAGAGTTGGGAAGCGGAGGACAAGGGCAGGGACCTCTATCGGTTTTTCCCGGACGTGTCGGTCCGGCTCAGGGCAACCTGGGTCGAACCTGACTATAAAGTCTCGCAGATCCTGACGGGGCACGGGTGCTTCAGAGCAAAGTTACACGGCATGACTCTGGCGGCTACTCCTCTTTGCTTCTGTGGTGAAGAGGAGGAGACGGCAGATCCTTCCTTCTTTCCTTTCCTCCTTTGGCGGTGCCCTCTCTACAGTGCTGACCGGGACATCATGCTCAACGCTGTGATTCGTGACGAGGAGGGACCGGTTTACTACTGCGACCTCGTCTCCTCGGAGGTCAACTTTCGACAGCTGAGGACCTTCGCGCAACGGTGGCACGCGTCAAGAATTACCCTGGATCGTCATCACCTGCAGGATTAGCAACACGCGACTCGAGCGAGCGGCGAAGCCGTAGGTGTGTTGTCTGCCGCAAGCGCGGCCTATCGCTTGTAGCCGCCCCTGAATGGGGAGAGGGCCGGGACAGTATTGTGGGAGTTTACAAAGTGCGCGCCTGAAAGAGCCCACGCAAGTAAGGCGCGCATCTCCCCTGATTAGGTCTTAATAGCCAATAGGCTGGGAAGACCTTGGGCTTGGAGGAGGGTGTCCTTTAAGACAATCCCAGACGCAAGGGATAATGGACGCAATCCGAGCTAAGACGAGTCGCATCAACAAAGATGAGATCGCCGCCATAGGTGCGTGCACGGAGCGCATCGCCTCGATTGTGGCGCACCTCGCGCTGCGGCTGGCAGAGGCTGAGGCAAAGACTGCGCTCCTTGAAGCAAAAACTGCCGAAAACAATGGAGAAGTACTTGCCGAGCAACATGGCAGCACCGGTCCCATACCACACGCCACTCCTAGCTATGGCACGATATTGAAGTTGGGGAAATACGCCGAGCCACGCCCAATACCCCCACGCATGGGCCCAACTGTAGCTATATTCCCCGCTGACGACCAACGTGAGACTATTAAAACAGCGCAGGACACTCGGGTTACTCTGAAGACAGCTGTAAACCCGGCGCAATTGGGTGTGCAAATACATGGAGTGCGAGCTTGTGGCAACGGAGGCATTATGGTGCAGACAGGGTCGGAGTCAGCAGCGGAGACTCTGCGAAAGGCGATCCCACCCACGCTCAAGACAGCAGAGCCTAAGGATAGGTTTCCCACGATCACGCTGGTGGGTGTGGATGCTGATCAAAAGTTTGAAGACTTCATGAAGGACGTTGCGGAGCAGAATTTCGAGGGCACCGACGTAACGATTGAGACGCTAAACAAGGAAGTGAGACCCCTGTACAGACGCATGCGTAGTGGCAATAGGGCAAACTGGGTGTGTCAGGCCACCCCGGGGATGAGGAGACGTCTCATTGAGAAGGAGCGACTATTTGCTGGGTGGGACGTCATCCACGTAAACGATCTCGTGCAAGTTACCTGCAGCAGACGATGCCACCAGTACGGGCACCCAGTCAAATACTGCCGAGCTAAAAATATGTCGTGCTTCGAGTGTGGCGAAGAGGGGCACAAGTCTTCTGAGTGCCAGTCTACTGTGAAGTGCTGCGCGACGTGCAAACGCTTTGGTCGCAAGGGAGCTTCAGGTCCCGCAACTAATTCCCGCGAGTGCCCAGCACGCTTGTACGCCGAAGAACGGGAGCTAAGGCGTACCAATTATGAATAGAAGAAGATCAGACCTAAAACTTGGGCAGCTGAACACCCGGGGCTCTGAAAACGCCGTAGCAGAGCTCGCTGCCCTGTGCCGCGAGTTTGGACTGGACGCAATCCTAGTACAGGAGCCTTACACGGGGGGAGAGGAAGACCCGCACCTGATCCTGCCGCGTGGAGGTGAGAGTATGGCGGGAATCTATCTTGCGCGTCGGGACATCCCAGTGTGGCACTCGCTTCGGAGGCACTACACCGGTCGCGGACATGACGTCGCTAATAGGAAGCAGGAGGCAGAGGACTTTATCGTCGCTAGGGGCCTACGCATTCACAACACCGAGGGACAGCCGTTCACGTTTAGTACCATCAACGGGGAGTCAAACATTGACGTAACTCTTTCCCAAGGAAACGTGAAGATCGAGGATTGGCGGGTACACGAAGACGCAAGCTCCAGCGACCATCGCCTTATCACTTTCACGCTGAGGAACTCCAGAATCCAACAGACGCTGGAAGAGTCTGGAGAGCCTCTTAGGTTTCGAGAGAGGGGCGTGGACTGGGCCCGTTTTCGGTCGCGAATTCGCGATCGTTTAGGGCACCTCCGCCTGCATCAACCAGCAAGCGCGGTATCACGGTCGCTAACAAAAACCATCGTTTCCGTGGCGTCGGAGTGCCTAGGTCGGGCGGGGGAATCGAAGCGCGGTGGGACACATGAGTGGTGGACTCCTGCTCTCGACGAGATGCGTAGGGCGAATAATAAGGCTCGGCGGGAGTGGCAATCGTCCAAACGCAGGGGGGATGGAGTGGCCTGCGACGTCCTGGGTAGCCGGTATCGCAAATTACATAGGTTTTCCACCGCTAGGATAGAGGAGGCGCGAATGCAATTCTTTAGAGATATCTGTGAGGCCGGTAATAGGGATCCTTGGGGGCTTGCATACCGCGCCGCTAGCGGTAGACTCAGACCGCCATTACGCAACACAGTACACGACGTGGTTTTTGCAGGGGAACGCGCAGGGGACGTGGGGGGTGCCATGCGGGCACTCGTGCATGCACTGTGTCCGGATGACAGCCCCAACGACGACACCGAATACCACCGGCAGGTTCGACTTTTGGCGGTGGCTCCCCCGCCTGGACGCGATGCACCTCCTCTTTCCTGTGAAGAACTGGGACATATAATCAAGGACCTTCCTGCCACGGCACCGGGTATCGATGGGATAACCGCCCGCATCGGCAAACATGCGTGGCGCGCCGCAGGCGCCGAGCTTGCTTGCGTTTTCGGCAAATGCGTTGAAGATGGCACATTTCCTGACACGTGGAGGGACGGTCGGCTTGTCATTCTGCCGAAGGGCAATGGGAAGCCACTGACCGATCCCAAAGCGTATCGTCCTATCACGCTCCTCTCGGCCTGGGAAAAATCTTGGAACGGGTGATGCTGAGGTGTGCGCCTACCATCTTGCGCGGTCTGTTGCCGTGCCAGCACGGGTTTACGCGCGGACGTTCGACCTTGACAGCCCTGAACTCCATTCGGGAGTCAGTTGAGAAGAGTAAATATAAATATGTACAGGCGGTATTTCTGGATATCTCTGGCGCTTTTGATAACGCGTGGTGGCCTATGATCCTGCTAAAGGCAAAGAATCGTGGTTGCCCACCTAACATCTACAGGATGTTAATGGACTATTTTACTGGGAGACGAGTGGGGTTCTTTGTTGGCGACAGGGTCATATGGAAGACGTCAACCATGGGGTGCCCGCAGGGCTCAGTTTTGGGACCCTCACTGTGGCTCCTACTCATGGACGACTTGTTTCTGCTACCATTCCCGGACTCAGTGGAACTGGTCGCGTACGCGGACGATGTTACGGTCCTCATTGGGTCTGATACGAGGGCGGGCATAGAGTCGGCGGCTTCTATCAGCCTTAAACTTATTGAAGACTGGGGTGCTCGGAACCGGCTGGGCTTCTCCCCTCTCAAGTCATACTCTATGACGTTGAGGGGGAAGATGGCCGGTCGGCCTCCGACTATCAGACTCAATGGAACCTCAGTTCGAAGTGTAACGTCGACCAAAGTTCTGGGGGTGGTGGTAGACTCGAGTCTTAGCTTCCGCGAACACGCGGAAACCATGAGCGGGCATGCTGCAGCTGCATTCGGGAAGATGTCGCGCGTCTCTGCTGCAACCTGGGGCGTGAGGTATGGGGCCCTTAAGGTCCTCTACCTCGGAACATACGTATCCATTACTACATACGCCGCGGGCTTCTGGTATAGATGTGCGACCATGCACGTGGTACGAAGCACTTTACTGAAGGGTCAGAGATCGCCATTAATACTGCTTACAAAAGCCTAGCGTTCGGTCAGCACAGCGGCCCTGCCGGTACTGGCGGGGGTTCTGCCTGCTGACCTTGAAGTGATCCGTGCTGGCAGGGTAGACGACATTCGACATCTCGACAGGGTGGCTTTTAGGACCGAGAGACGCAAAATTTTCAGCGAAACTGTTGCCGCGTGGCAACAGCGATGGGAATGTGAGGGCAAGGGTAGGGAGCTTTATCGGTTTTTCCCGGACGTGGTGGCTCGCCTTGGGGCAACCTGGGTCGAGCCTGATTATAAAGTGTCACAGATTCTCACTGGACATGGGTGCTTCCGTAAGAGGCTCTTCGACATGGCGCTGGGGCTTGTTAGCGGCTGTTTTTGCGGCGCAGAGGATGAGACGCTGGATCACGTCCTCTGGAGGTGTCCTCTGTATGACGACATCCGCGACAGGATGATCGACGGTCTGGAGCGGCTGCAGGTGGGCCCAGTCTATTATCCTGATCTTGTTGCCTCGGAGGTAAACTTCAGGCTCTTGCGAGCATTTGCGCACGCGTGGCACGAAAAGCGCAACCAGGTGGAGCTAGGTGTAGTAGACACGTAACGGCGAAGTCGCCTGTTCTTTGTGAAAGTATCCCAAGAAGGGAATTTTAACGCCAAGATGGCCAGGCCGCCCAGAATGGGAGAGGGCCGGGACAGTCAATTGAAGGAGTCTACAACGTGCGCGCCGGAAAGAGCACACGCAAGTACGGATGAACGTCATGATGGCGGGATCCCGCCAGATTTTGTGAATATCATGCAATAGGGATTTAATAAACTTTCTCTACTATTTCATACTTTCATAGTAAAATTCTACACCCATAAAATTACTAAATATCCTACAAAAAAAGTGGTCCCGCTATTTTGACGTCATAATGGTGGGACCACTATTAAATTAAAGAAAAAACATGAAGTGATCTTAAAACTAATCAAACAAGGACTGCCCAGCAAGGATGCACGCACAGGAACGAGCCATTGCCAACACGAACTATGGCTAGAGGTCGCACAACCAACATAAGGGTAGGCCAGATTAATTTGCAGGGATCGGCAAGTAACATCGCGGAGTTGCCCTCTATAGGAAAGGACATGGGCTTGGACCTAGTCCTCGTGCAGGAACCCTACCTGGGATCACAGCTGGGTGGACCACAGGGCAACTTCATCAGTGTTGGTGACGCACCGAAATGCTGCCTATACACACACAATCTGGACCTACCCATAACGATCCTGGAGCACCTCAGCAATAACCACTGTCTGGTTTGCCACTTAGACCTGGACATCTACGTTATTACTGCTTACTTCCAATACAAGGACGATATCGGAGTACACCTGCAACACCTGGGCGCAGTCTTGGATGCTCTCCGAGGGAAGAAGATTCTGATAGGTGTGGACTCCAATGCTCATTCCCCGACGTGGTTTTGCCCGGAAAGGAATTACATCGGAAGGGGACGCAGCGAGGCATACCGTCGGCAGCAGATGGAGGACTTCATCGCAGGCCGCAGATTACACCTAAACAATAAAGCAGGACAGCCGCTAACATTCAGCACAGACAACGGTGAGTCGAATATCGACCTCACGCTGACCAGCGCAGGACTGATCGTTGAGCATTGGACGGTCCACGAAGAAACCAGCGGCAGTGACCATAGGCTGATTACCTACGAGATTGCAGGCTCTGGCCAGCGTGCCGGGGTGGCGGAGCCGTCGGAGGAGCCCCTGAGGTTTCGGGAACGCGGTGTGAACTGGGAACGGTTCCAGGCACTCATCCACGAGCGGGTGGGAAGTATATTGTTTGTTGTGGAACAGGCAGCAAAAGAAAGCGTGCGTCGGGATATGAATGGTGGTCTCCAGCATTGGATACCATGCGTAAAAGGACGAACAAAGCAAGGAAAGAATGGCAGGTAGCTAGAAAGAGAGGTATGGGGGATTGGGAGGACGGAGTGAAAGAGTACTATCATGAATGCCGCGGTAAATATAGGGCTATGATGGGGAAGGCGCAGTCCGACTTCTTTCGGGAAATCGCCAATTCTGGCAACCAGGACCCCTGGGGACTGGCATACAGAACAGCAACGGGGCGACTCCGGCCGCCACCTAACGTAATTGCGGGGATAAAATACTTAGAGGGATACGCCGGGGATGCGCAAGAGGCCATGAAGACTTTGGTTCATGCCTTATGCCCGGACGACAACGCTGACCTGGACACTGCATATCACAGGCAGGTCAGGCTCATGGCGGCTTGCGCCCCCCCGGGAAGGGATGCGCCTCCCCCATCGCTGGATGTGATAGAGAGAATAGTCCGGGAACTGCCCAGCACTTCTCCGGGAAGAGATGGAATTACGGCACGCATGGTAAAACATGTGTGCCTCGCAGTTGGCTCCGAGCTATCGCGTGTTTTTGGTCGTTGCGTTGAAGAGGGCACCTTTCCGGATGCGTGGAAGGACGGCAGACTGGTCATCATTCCGAAAGGCAATGGTCGGCCACAAACCGATCCTAAAGCGTATCGCCCTGTCACGCTCCTCTCGAGTCTCGACACTGGGCAAGGTCCTAGAAAGGGTGATGTTACGCTGCGCCCCTAACATCTTGCGCGCTACGTCATCCTGCCAGCACGGATTCACCAGGGGTAGATCGACGCTGACTGCGCTTCGGGCTATTCAGACCGTGGTGTCCGATAGTGAAGCAAAATATGTCCAGGCCGTATTCCTGGACATCTCGGGGGCGTTCGACAACGCGTGGTGGCCCATGATCTTGTTGAAGGCGAAGAACAGTGGGTGCCCGCCAAACATCTATAGGATGCTGGTGAGTTATTTCACTGGCCGTATTTTAATTTGGCTGGAGTATTGTTCGGGCGGAGGAGGGACCGGTAAACTATCCTGATCTCGTCTCCTCGGAGGCGAACTTCCAATGCCTCAGGACCTTCGCGTACCGCTGGCATGCGTCGAGGATCCTCATGGATCTAGGAGTGCAGGATTAGCAACATACGACTCGAGCAAGCGGCGAAGCCGTAGGTGTGTTGTCTGCCGCAATCGCGGCTAATCGCTTGTAGCCGCCCCTGAATGGGGAGAGGGCCGGGACAGTATTGTGAGAGTTTACAAAGTGCGCGCCTGAAAGAGCCCACGCAAGTAGGGCGCGCATCTCCCCTGATTAGGTCTTAATAGCCGCGAGGCTGGGAAGACCTTGGGTTTGGAGGAGGGTGTCCATCAAGACTAATGTTCCCTAATGTTCTCAATTGCATAAAGTACCTCGAATGTCAATCGGGGGACGTGGGAGCCGCCATGACACAGTTGGTCGCCGCGTTGTGTCTGGACGAGGAACGACAATTTAAACATAGATTCGCCATACCACCGTACGGTGAGAGTGGTGGCGGCTTGCACGCCCACCGGTTCGGACGCGCCTGCTCTATCATCGGAGGATCTGTGGGGCATAGTCAAGGACCTTTCTAACACGTCTCCGGGAATCGATGGAGTCACCGCCCGCATGATCAAACATGCGTGGCCCGTAGCTAGCTCCGAGCTGACGCGAATTTTCGGAAAATGCGTTGATGAGGGCACCTTTCCAGATGCGTGGAAGGACGGCATACTTATCGTTCTCCCTAAAGGGAACGGTAGGCCCCTGTCCGATCCTAAAGCGTATCGCCCCATCACGCTCCTCTCTGTCCTGGGCAAAATTCTGGAGCGCGTGATGCTGAAGTGTGCGCCGGGTACTTTCCAGTGGTCTTCCGTTAGTCAGCATGGTTTCACTAGGGGTAGGTCAACCTCCACCGCACTTGGGGCAATACTGGCGACCGTTCTGAACAGTCGGGCCAAATATGTCCAGGCTATTTTCCTGGACATATCGGGAGCATTCGATAACGCATGGTGGCCGATGATATTGTTGAAGGCGAAGTCTAAGTCGAAGTCGAAGAATCGCCTCGGCTTCTCCCCCTCAAAGTCATACTCTATGACCTTGTGGGGCAAGCTGCCGGGCCGACCCCCCACGATAAGGCTCGAGGGTATATCAGTCAAAAGCGTGACTTCGACCAGTGTCCTGGGTGTCGTGATTGATACAGGACTGTGCTTCCGGGAGCATGCGGTGAGTATTGGTGAGAGAGCTGCTTCGGCCTTTGGCAAGATGTCGCGGGTCTCGGCCGCGTCGTGGGGGATACGTTATAGTGCCCTTAAGGTGCTATATCGGGGAACGTACGTCGCGGTAGTCACCTACGCGGCGGGGTGTTGGTGGAGGCGGGTTTCCACCCACGGGGTTCGCTCGGCTCTGCTGAGGAAACAGCGACCGGCACTGGTCCTTCTGACCAAAGCTTACCGCTCGGTGAGCACCGCAGCCTTAGCTGTATTGGCCGGGGTTTTGCCCGCCGACCTTGAGGTGTCGAGAGCGGGTAGATGGACAGCATCAGGCATCTATCCACGACGGAGTTCAGGACAGGGAAGGGCAAAATTTCGGAGGAGGCTGTTGCCTCCTGGCAACAGAGATCGGATGAGGAGGCGAAGGGTAGAGACCTCTATCGGTTCTTTCCGGATGTGTTGGCTCGGCTCAAGGCAACTTGGGTCGAGCCTGACTACAAGGTCTCACAGATTCTGACGGGGCATGGGTGTTTTAGGGCTAGGCTACATGGGATGACACTCGTGGAGACCCCGCTGTGTTACTGTGGGGGGGAAGAAGAGGAAACTTTGCATCATGTCCTCTGGAGTTGCAGTCTCTATAGCTCTGACCGGGAAACAATGCTCAGTGGTATCGTTCGGGCGGAGGAGGGACCGGTTTACTACTGTGACCTCGTCTCCTCGGAGGTAAACTTCCGACTTCTTAGAGCCTTCGCTTACAGCTGGCACGCGCGAAGAACTAGGCTGGAAAATGGAGCATGAACCGAAGACGGGTACGAAGACTCAGCAGCGGCACGCGTCGAAGACATTCAAGACCCAACGTATACAGCAGGATTAGCAACGCACGACTCGAGCGAGCGGCGAAGCCGTAGGTGTGTTGTCTGCCGCAATCGCGGCTCATTGCTTGCAGCCGCCCCTGAATGGGGAGAGGGCCGGGACAGTATTGTGGGAGTTTACAAAGTGCGCGCCTCAAAGAGCACACGCAAGTAGGGCGCGCATCTCCCCTGATTAGGTCTTAATAGCTGCGAGGCTGGGAAGACCTTGGGTTTGGAGGAGGGTGTCCATCAAGACTTCGTCGTTCGCTCTCGTAGTGTACGGACGTGGGCGCGAAGTGCTCCGCTTTATAAAGTCCTTTCAGCGGATATCTGAAAAATTCTTCAGTTTTTATTACACGACCGTGTAACCGAGGCTATAAGCTTCAATTATATGCAGTTATTTGTGTACATTTCAGTGTATTTACAGTAAAATTGTGTGGATTTCAGTGCCAAGTGTTGGTGTGCACGTGTGGCGAAATTGGACGCGTTGGCTAGCTGCTTCGGCAGGATAATACAATCTGTAAGTGCTTAGCAACTTTTAATAGTGCTTAAGTGACATTTTCACGACTTTTCAGCCTAACTCGTGCACTTCCGGCCTTTGAGGTTATATTACCTCAAACGTGGTTAAGTGCACGTGGGCGGCGAGAGCGTGGATATATAGTGACATTGACACTTGACGGCTGTCAGGTGTGGCGTTGGCAACTGACGTTGTCATCTCGACAGCGTCATCTTGACATTGTCAGCCTGACAGCTGCTTACCGCGACAGTGACGCTTGTGTTTTTGTGCTCGTACCTGTGTAGTGTTGTATAGCTGTCAGTTGTTACGGCTTGTCAGCTGTCAAGTACCGCGGCAGTAACGTTTTAAATTTATTATTTTTACTGTACCAATAACTGCAGACAGCTGTCAGTTTGCTAATTCACTCTGACAACTGCCGCCTGCGACATTGACGCTTAAGTTCTGAGACTATATTAGTGGCAAACGTCAAAGTGAGTGACAGTGACAGTGACATTGGACTTGTTGGGTGGCGCTAGTGTGCCACGCGGGTCTACGTTTGCGCACTCCCTAGCGCAGACTGGGCCAGTGGCGCTGGTGTGCCACGAGGGTCAAAGTTTGCGCACATAGTGCGCGGACTTGACCGGTGGCGCTGGTGTTGCACGCGGGTGCGTGTCTGCGCGCGTGCAGTTTGCGCACCTTGTGCATTGCGCGCCTGCAGTTTGCGCGCCTTCGCGGGTGGCGCGTGCGTCGGTGGTCGCCGGGGGTAAGTCTTTTCCAACTTATCGCTGGGTGACTGTTTGGATTTTGTGTGAGTTTTCCCGTGGAACTGGTAGTGTTAGGTTTTTCTGTATTGTGTAAATACCTTAGGGTACGGGGCTTCACCCCCTATCCATCATGGCGGACGACGAGTCCGACGACTTCCGCCGGATCCTGGACGAGCAGATGGCGGAGAAAGAACAGGAGCTGCGCGCGCTCGAGGAATTGAGTGCAGAAGCGGGCTTCAGACCGAGGGCCTCCTTGCTGCGCACTCCTCCGGGGCTGTTCAGCACTCCGATGACGACATCGCCGCCACCGAGGGAACAGCTGCCTCCCCCGCTCTGGAAAACGGCCACTGTGTTCGCCAGAAAAGGTGCAAGAAGCGGTCAGAAGAAAGGTACAAACCCTTCGCAAAACAGCGGCACCACCAGTGGCGGGCATTTTGACCGCGGGCCCCTCAGTAGGAACAGCAACACCTGCGGTAGCGAAGTTAGTGGATATGCCAACATCAACGGCAACCTCGGGCCTGTCAACTGCGGACCTGTTGAGCATCGCGGACCAGGCCAACGCTGCAACGACGGGCATTACGGAGATGGTCCGCAGCCAGACCAGCAAACTCAACAAGGAAGAGATCGCGGGGATTGGGCAGCACGTCGCATCAGCCGGGTCCATTATCACGGCCCTCATCGCGCGGCTGGCGGTGGCGGAGACCAGAGCTGTGGAGCGCCAAGCGGGGGTCCCAGTGGGGCTGCCTGAGCAGGACCAACCGGTGAGCTATTCCAGGGCTATACGGACGGGCAGGAATCAGGATCCGTCGCCAATTCCGAGACGCGTCGGTCCAGTAGTGGCGGTATACCCTGCGGAGGACCAGAGGGAAGTACTAAAGACGGCGTCCGACACAAAAAAGGTTCTGCAAAAGGCCATCAACCCCGACAACCTGGGAATCAAGGTCCACGGGGTGAGAAGAACTGGCGGCGCGGGATTGCTGGTGGAGAGGACTAGCGCTAGCGATGCCCAGACCTTGCGGGCGGCGGTGCCGGCGACTCTGCGCGCGGCGGAACCTAGAGAGAAGAGGCCGCTGGTGTCTATGTCAAGCGTGGATGGGGACCTAAAGGCGGAGGAGTTTATGGCTCACCTATACAAGCAAAACCTGAAGGAGCACGGCACGCTTGAGGAGATGCAGGCAAAGGTGAAGCCCATGTTCAGCAGGAATAGATACAATAATAGGCGCATGTGGATTTGCGAGTGCACGCCGGCAATGCGGAAGACGCTCATCGATCGGGGCAAAGTTTATATTGGGTGGGACGTAGTCGACGTCTACGACTTCGTAGACGTTACCTGTTGCCGGAAATGTCAAATGCACGGGCACCCGGAGAAGTACTGCAGGGCAGCATCGATGACCTGCGGCAAATGCGGGGTGGACGGACATAAAGCCGATGAGTGCCAGGCTGCGGAAACCTGCTGCGCCACGTGCAGAAAACTGGGAAGGAAAGGACCAGCAATCGTGCACAAGACAAACCACCGGGACTGTCCAGCGAGGAGGCACGCGGAGGAACGGGCCATCTCCAGCACGAACTATGAATAGACGACACACCAGCGCATTAAGGGTAGGTCAACTGAACCTGCAGGGATCGGCAGCCAACACGGCGGAACTTCACTCCATCGCTGCGGACGCTGGCCTGGATCTCGTGTTGGTCCAGGAGCCATACCTCGGGGATCAACTAGGTGGACCCCCAGAGAACCTCCTCCATGTTGGCAACGATCCCAAGTGCGGCCTTTTTACAGCTAGGCTGGACCTGCCTCTTACGATCCTGCAACACCTGAGCAACAACCATTGCCTGGTGTGTCATGTACATCCTGACATCCATATTATCTGTGCCTATTTCCAGTACGCCGAAGATATCGCCGTGCACCTGCAACACCTTGGTGCGATTCTGGACGCTCTGCGTGGGAAGAAGGTGCTAGTGGGCGTAGACTGCAACGCCCATTCGCCCATGTGGTACTGTCCAGAGAATAACTATGTGGTAAGAGGATCGAATGTCACCTACAAGCGCCAACAAATGGAGGACTTCACCGCCGGACGAAGACTTAATATTCAGAATATGCCAGGGCAACCCGCTACATTCCTCACCGAGAACGGGGAGTCTAACATCGACCTAACTTTGACGGCGGGGGGACTGTGCACTGGTGACTGGACAGTACACGAAGACTCTAGCAACAGCGACCATCGGCTGATCACATTTTCGATTGCTGTATCCCGCCAACACGCCGGGGCATCGGAGTCGTCGGAGGCTCCTCTGAGGTTTCGGGAACGCGGTGTGATCTGGGAACGGTTCCAGACCCTAATCCACGAGCGGGTGGGCAGTGTGAACTGGAGTAAATCTGCAAATGTGGTAAGTAAGGTGTTCACAAACATTATTGTGCGAAAGGCGATTGAATGTTGTGGTACAGGCGGTACAAGGAGGCGTGCATCAGGCTATGAATGGTGGTCTCCAGCATTGGAGGCCATGCGTAAAAGGACTAATAAAGCTAGGAAAGTGTGGCAAGTGAATAGGAAGAGAGGTATGGGGGAATGGGAGGAAAGTGCGAAAGATTATTACCATGAGTGCCGTAGTAAATATAAGGCTATGATGGGGAAGGCGCAATCCGACTTTTTCCGGGAACTGGCTGACGCGGGTAACCAAGACCCCTGGGGTCTTGCGTACAGAGCGGCGGCGAGCGGGCGTCTGAGGCCACCGCCCAATGTTATTAACGGTCTTAAATTTATTGAGGGTTACGCTGGGGACGCGCGCACCGCTATGAGGACCCTCGTTCACGCGCTGTGTCCGGACGATGACGTCGCTACGGACACCGTCTATCACAGACGAGTTAGAATCATGGCGGCCTGCGCTCCCTCGGGTCGGGATGCGGCTCCCCCATCGTTGGAAGTGTTAGAGAAAATAGTCCGGGAATTACCCAGCACAGCTCTGGGAAGAGATGCGATTTCGGCACGCATGGTAAAACATGTGTGCCGCGCAGCTGGCTCCGAGCTATCGCGTTTATTTGGTCTTTGCGTGGAAAAGGGCACCTTTCCAGATGCGTGGAAGGACGGGAGACTGGTCATCATTCCGAAAGGAAATGATCGACCACCGACTGATCCTAAAGCGTATCGCCCCGTCACGCTCCTCTCGACGTTGGGCAAGATCCTGGAACGGGTGATGCTACGCTGCGCTTTTAACATCTTGCGCACGGCGTCATCCTGCCAGCATGGGTTAACCAGGGGTAGGTCTACGCTGACTGCACTTCGGGCTATTCAGACGGTGGTGTCTGAAAGCGAATCGAAGTACGTCCAGGCTGTGTTCCTGGACATATCGGGGGCGTTCGATAACGCGTGGTGGCCCATGATCTTGCTGAAGGCGAAGAACGGAGGATGCCCACCAAACATCTATCGGATGTTGGTGAGCTACTTCACCGACCGAAGGGTCGGCTTCTTTGTCGGCAGCGAGGTCATGTGGAAAACCTCCACCATGGGGTGTCCGCCGGGCTCGGTGTTGGGACCCTCTCTGTGGAACCTCCTCATGGATGACCTGTTTCTGCTGCCATACCCGCATGGAGTCCAACTCGTAGCGTACGCAGATGACGTAACAGTCCTTGTTGAGTCGAACACTCGCGCCGGCATAGAGGCCTCGGCCTCATGCGCCATGGAACTAATTTCGGATTGGGTGACCAGAAACAGGCTAGGCTTCTCCCCCGGCAAGTCATTTACAATGACATTGAAGGGGAAGCTGCCTGGCCGTCCCCCGGTGATTCGGCTCAGCAGGGCTGCAGTCAAGGGAAAATCGTCTACAAAAGTGCTCGGTGTGGTAGTGGACTCAGGTCAAAGCTTAAGGGAGCATGCCCTGTCTGTGGGGGAACGGGCCGCAGCAGCGTACGGAAAGATGTCGCGTGTCTCGGCCTAATCCTGGGGGGTTCGGTACAGGGCTCTTAAAGTCCTGTATCGAGGTGCGTACGTCCCAGTTGTGACGTACGCGGCTGGATGCTGGTGGAGACGCGTGGTAATCAACATGGTGGGGGGCGTACTGCGTCGTACACAGCGCTCGCTTGGTGCTTCTCACCAAGGCCTACCGATCAGTCAGTACCGCGGCACTACCCGTCTTGGCGGGGGTGCTACCTGCGGATTTGGAGGTGGAACGTGCTGGCAGGATAGACGAGCTGAGACACCTCGACAGGAAGGAGCTCAGGGTCGAGAGTAAGAAAATTTTCGAGGAGACTGTTGCCTCATGGCAACAGAAATGGGAAGGCGAGGAAAAGGGTAGGGACCTGTTCTGTTTCTTCCCGGAAGTGTCGGCTCGCCTCAGGGCAACCTGGATCGAGCCGGACTACGAAATTTCTCAGATTCTGACTGGCCACGGATGCTGTAGGAAAATACTGTATGATATGAAGCAGTGTGAGGATAGCATTTGTTACTGCGGAGAAGAAGATGAAAGTCGTGACCACGCTCTGCGGAGGTGCCCCCTTTATACGGAATTGCGTGAAAAGATGCTGAATGGGCTTACCTATGAAGGAGAAGGGCCTGCATACTACCGCGAACTTGTCTCCACGGAGGATAACTTACGGCGGCTCCGGGACTTCGCGCGTGGCTGGCACAAAATCAGGAGCAGGCTGGAGAACTTGGGCTAGCGCTAGCGGACGACGAAGGCGTAACTTGTAACGTCTGTCGCGAAGGCGACACTCACGCCAGGACGGCAAGGCCGCCCAGAATGGGAGAGGGCCGGGACAGTCAATTGAGGGAGTCTACAACGTGCGCGCCGAAAAGAGCACACGCAAGTACGGCGCGTAACTCCTGATGATTCGGTCCATATAGCCAAGATGGCTGGAGGGACCATGAGGTTGGTGGAGGGGACTGTCCATTAAGACGTTCGTCGTTCGCTGTCGTTGTGTACGGACGTGTGCGCGAAGTGCTCCGCTTTAAAAATTATTTTTAGCGGAAATCCTGTAGATTTTTCAGTTTTTACTTCGCGACTGAGTTATTGTGGGTATATGCTTCAGTTATATGTATTTATTTGTGTTTATTTTTGAATTTACTGTAAATAACAGTGGATTTAAGTGCAAAGTGTTTGGTGTGGACGCATTGCGATATTGAACGCATTGGCTTGCCGTTTCGGCAGGATTCATAAAACAGTAAGTGTTTAGCAACTTTGTAATAGTGCTTCAGTAAATTTCACGACTTTTCAGCCAAACTCGTGCATTTTCAGCATTTGAGGTTATATAACCTCAAACGTGGCTAAGTGCACACGGGCGGCGAGAGCGTGGAATAGATAGTGACAGTGACACTTGACTAGAGATGAAAATGACCAAAGTGACTGAATTTGACTGACTGTCATTTACGGTCAAATTGGTCAAAAACGGTCATGTTGCTGTCAAAAAGGGTCATAAACAGTCACTTTGATCTTGAGTGCTTTTTAATATTTATTTTGAACTAGCTGACCCTCGAAACTTCGTTTACGCCACATAATGTGCACGAAAGGAGAGGTACCTAATTTTTCATCAGACTTGTCAAGCACCGTGTGAAACAGCCCTGTTTGCTTAATCGTAAAAGAGCTTAAAGATGAAGAGAAGATAATCTAAAACCATTCAGTCCACGCCTTCGGCGCGAACTATTAGAATTATTTTACAACTAGCTGAGCCCGCAACTTCGTTTACGTCACATAAGGTGTATGAAGGGAAAGGTATTTCTTCATCAGAGTCATCAAGCAGCGTCTGAAACTGCCCTGTTTGCTTAATCATAAAAGAGCTTAATGATTAAGTCTATTTTAAAACAATTCATTGTTTTAAAATAGTCTTAATCATTAAGCTCTTTTATGATTAAGCCAACACGCCAGTTTAGGTTCACTCACATTCAAAGAAACCCCTACAATTAAAATTTTCAAAATATCTGATTCTTAAAAGTGTTATAACTCTTTTATTTCTAAACCGATTTACATAAAACAAACGCTAAATGTTAACTGGAGCAAACCTCAACACAATAAAAAAAACCACATTGCAATCGGTTGAGCAGTTACTGAGATTAGCGTGCACAACCGTACAGACAAACAGATATACAGACATACAGACATACAGACATACAGACATACAGACATACAGACATACAGACAAACAGACAAAAATTCTAAAAATCATTGTTTTGGGTTCTATTGCGTTCATAAAGCCCCCCTATAATATTTTTTCTTATTTATCTTCCATGTACAGACAGCGACCTGTTACGATTTTATTATATGTATTGATAGCCTTAATCATTAAGCTCTTTTATGATTAAACCAACACGCCCGTTTAGACCTACCCTCTCATTCAAAGGAACCCTTGAATTCTAGGTTCGGCGAAAGTTGAGATGCCTCTAATTTCTGAACTACAAACCCCTCAATCTTGAAACTTGGGTCGAAAAATCCTTAAAGTACCTACTCCCTTTTCAATACTAAAAAAATATTTGAAATCGCATCACGTGTTGAGAAATTACAACTAAAAAACCATTTTATCTTTAATCCCCTCTCGCGCAGGAACCGCGCAATACAAGGTTCTAGGATACTTTTGATCCCGAATCAAAAGTATCCTAGAACCTTTCTCGGAATATAAGCTCAAAATGTACTAAGTATCATTCAAATCGGTTCAGTAGTTTCGGCGTGATACTTATTCGGGATGCAGACAGACAGACAGACATGAAACGTTTAAATTACATTTTTGGCTTCAGTATCGATTAGAGAACGCCCTCCAATTAAAATTTTCAAAACATCTTCCATGTACACAGACTCCCGACCCTCTACAGTTTTATTATATGTATAGACTAGCTGACCCTCGCAACTTCGTTTACGTCACAAAAGGTTTGCTAATGGAGCTAATGCTTCTTTATCAGACTCATCAAGCAGCGTGTGAAACGGCCCTGTTTGCTTAATCATAAAAGAGCTTAAAGATTAAGTCTATTTTAAAACAATTCAATCCCCGCCTTCGGCGTGGACTGAATTGTTTTACAATAGCCTCAATCATTAAGCTCTTTTATGATTAAGCCAACACGCCCGTTAAGATTTACCCTCACATTCAACGAAACCCTTGAATTCTATGTTTTGCGAAAGTTGAGATGACTCTAATTCCTGAACTACAAAACCCTCAATATTGAAACTTGCGTGAAACAATCCTTGAAGTACTCTCTTGATAACACTGAAAAATATTTTGGAATTGGACCACGCATTGGAAACTTACAACGAAAAAAAAACCTTTTCTCTTTCATCCCCTCTCCCAAAGGAACCGCGCAAAATATCGAGATCAAAAGTATCCTAGAACCTTCCTCGGATTATAGGCTCTGATTGTACCAAGTTTCATTCAAATCGATTCAGTAGTTTCGGCGTGATACTTATTCGGGATACAGACAGACAGACAGACATGAAAAGTTTAAATTACATTTTCGGCTTCAGTATCGATTAGAGAATGCCTTACAATTAAAATTTTCAAAATATCTTCAATGTACAGACTCTTGACCCTCAACAGTTTTATATGTATAGATTATACTGAAATGGTGCCCCCTTTCGGGAAAAATGGCATAATTAGTCACTTTAATAGTTAGAATTAATAGTAAGTATAAGTCAAATTGATTGAATTTGACAATAAATGACCGGTCAAATACGGTTTTTGACAATCGTGACTGGTCAGATTCAGTCATTTTACATCTCTACACTTGACAGCTGTCAGAAGGTGACGTTGGCAACTGACGTTGTCAACTTGACAACGTTATCTTGACACTGTCACCCTGACAGTTGCTGCCCGCGACAGTGACGCTTGTTTCTAATTATTTGGTGTGACTTTAGACAGCTGTCAGTTTTTAACTTGACAGCTGCCGACCGCGACATAGACGCTTGGGTATTTGAACTTAATTTATCTTGTTATCTGTGTACCATTGACATTGACTGTCGGTTGAATCTATTATACCGACAGCTGTCGCCTGGCGACATTGACGGTGACAGGACGTTGAAGTGACATTGACAATTGGATAGTGTGTGGCGCTAGTGTGCCAATAGGGCTAGTGTCCGCGCACTCGAGTGGCGCTAGTGTGCCATCAGGACTAAAGTCCGCGCCGTAGGTGCGTGACTCTGCCGGTGGCGCTGGTGTCGCAAGCGGGTGTGAGTCCGCGCAACTGGACGCCTTGCGCGCGCGTCGGCGGGCCCTCTCGCTGCGTGACGTACGCGCAGTCATGCGTGCGTCGCGCGCGGCCGCCCAGGCGCCGTGCGCGTGACTCTGACTGGTGAGTGCGCTCTTTTACCCGACTGAATATTTAACCTCTGTGTGAAAGTAGGTGTTGTGTGTGTATGACTTTTAAGATTATTTACTAATACACGAACTTTAAAGCAGTGCATTAGGAACTTAACTGTACTGCAGGGGCATAGCCCCTTGGTGAATATGGCCCAAAATGAGGAAGAAGACTTCCGACGGTCGTTGGAAGACCAAATGGCAGAGAAGGAGCTGGAGATGTGGGCTTTAGAGGAGCTCAGCGTGGAGGCCGGGTTTAGGGCTCGATCTTCTTTGATGCGAACCCCGCCGGGCCTATTTAGCACCCCTCTCGCCTCGCCGCCCCGCGCCCAGGACCAGGACCAGCCAATACCATCAGGACCAGGTAAGCGACCTCTTAGCTCATCGGAAGAAGTACAAGACGCAGTAAGGCGAAAGGTGCAAAGCATGCGCAAGGCTGCTCCCCCCATGGCTGGCATTTTGACTGCATCGGAAAGGACTAGCAGCGCTCAGGCGCCACCAGCAGCAGTAATCCAGGTCAGCAGCCCCCCTATGGAACAGCAGGAGAGAGCCCAACCGACCATCACCAACCTCGCCGAGGTCGCAGCGGATTCGACCATCGGAATTATGGAAGCCGTCCGGTCGAAGTCTTCAAAACTGAACAAGGACGAGATAGTGGCGATCGGTCTGCACGTGAGTACAGTCAGCTCGGTAGTTGCGCAGCTAATAGCACGTCTCTCTGAGGCTGAGGAGAAGTTGCGCAGCGCGCAACTGCAGCAGGAACGGGCGAGTGAAGGACCAGCACTGACTCTGCCGCTGCAGTCAACGGAAGGAGGTACGGGACTCGGGCCAGCGGGATACGCCAACGCCATTAAGGTTGGTAGAAACGTCGGACCTGCTCCAATTCCTAGACGTGTTGGTCCAGTGGTGGCGGTCTTCCCTGTGGAGGACCAAAAAGAAATTTTGAAGACGGCCTCGGATACAAAGAAGGCGCTGCTAAGTGCCGTAAACCCGTTGAACCTGGGCATTAGGGTACATGGCGTACGGAGGACAGGCGGTGCGGGTCTACTGGTGGAGACCACCAGCGCTAGGGACGCTCAGACCTTCAGGGAAGCAGTACCAGCCACTCTTAGAGTAGCAGAACCCTGGGAGCGTCGCCCACTCGTCTCTCTGAACGGTATAGTCGGCGATCTGAAGGCAGAGGAATTGACAGCTAAATTACACGAGCAAAACTTCAGTGACAGCATGACTATAGAAGAAGTGAGGGCCCACATCAAGCCAATGTTCAGCCGCAACCGATACAGTAACAGGAAGATGTGGGTCTGTGAATGCTCTCCGGCGACACGGAAGATGCTTGTGGACAGGGGCAAGGTATACGTGGGCTGGGATGTGATTGACGTGTACGATTTTGTAGATGTCACCTGCTGCAGGAGGTGCCAGATGTTTGGGCACCCGGAAAAATACTATCGGGCTAGCCACATGACATGCGGCAAGTGCGGTGTGGACGGGCACAAGGCAGGTGAGCGTCAGTCCGAGCACGAGTGCTGCGCAACCTGTAAAAAGTTGGGCAGAAAGGGCACAGCTATCCAACACAGGACCAATCAGCGGGACTGCCCAGCGCGCAAGCACGCCGAGGAGCGCAGCATCGCCAGCACCAACTATGGTCAGTAGCCGTATGTATATCAGAGTGGGCCAGCTTAACCTATCGCTGCTGAGATGGGACTGGACCTGGTCTTGGTACAGGAGCCATACTCCGGTGCCAGGCTTAGGGCCAGTCCATCTGTCACCTTTATTGCGGAAGGAGAGAACCCGATGTGCGGCCTGCTCTGTACGAGAAGAGACCTTACCATCACCGTGCTGAGTCATCTCAGCACCAGGCACTGTTTGGTATGTAACGTCAGCCCTGACCTATATCTAGTAACTGCATATTTTCAATACGCCGAAGACATCGCGCTCCACCTGCAACATCTCGATGTGGTCCTGGATGCGCTGCGCGGAAAGAAGGTGGTAATCGGCGCGGACACCAATGCGCATTCCCCCCTTTGGTTCTGCAGGGAGGCCAACTATACTGGGAGAGGAGCTGAGGTAACAAGACGCCGCCAGCATATGGAAGACTTCATTGCGGGACGCAGACTTAAACTAGCCAACCTAAGCGGGCAGCCGCCCACTTTCCTGACGCCTAATGATGAGTCGAACATCGACCTTACGCTGTACACCACAGGGATACGCGTTGACAACTGGCGCGTGCAAGAGAACGTCAACGAAAGTGACCACCGGCTCATCACCTTCAGCATTGTCTGCTCCCGTGGGAGTGCGGGGATTGTTCAGCCGTCGGAGGTCCCCCTGAGATTTCAGGAACGCGGTGTGGACTGGCAACGGTTCCAGGCTCTTATCCACGAGCGCGTGGGAGTGTTCAATTGGAGAAAATCAGCGAACGCGGTAAGCAAGACTAATATAATTGTACGAACGGCGATAGAGTGCTTTGGCGCAGGCGGCAATAGGAAGCGTGCAACAGGATATGAATGGTGGACTCCAGCACTGGACTCAATGCGTAAAAGAACGAATAAAGCTAGGAAAGAGTGGCAGAAGATGAGAAAGAGAGGTATGGGGGTATGGGAGGAAGACGCGAATGGCTATTATCATGAGTGCCGCAGTAGCATAAGGCTATGATGGGGAAAGCGCAAACCGACTTTTTTCGTAAACTTGCAAACTGGCAACCAGGACCCTTGGGGCATGGCTTACAGAGCTGCCAGCGGGAGGCTGAGACCCCCGCCCAATGTAATAACGGGTACCAAATTTGTGGAAGGGTACACCGGGGACGCGACGGCCGCCATGGGGGCGCTAGTCAGAGCAGTCTGTCCTGACGACAACGCAGCCACTGACTCGGCCTACCATAGGCAAATCAGACTCATGGCGGCCTGCGCACCCTCGGGTCGGGATGCGGCTCCCCCATCAATGGAAGCGATTGAGAGAATAGTTCGGGGATTACCCAACACGGCACCGGGAAGAGAAGGGATTTCGGCCCGCATGGTCAAACATTTGTGGCTCGCAGCTGGCACCGGGCTATCGCGACTTTTTGGCTTATGCGTGGAAGAGGGCACTTTCCCCGATACGTGGAAGGATGGTAGACTGGTCGTCATTCCGAAAGGAAATGACCGGCCACCTACTGATCCCAAAGCGTATCGCCCCGTCACGCTCCTTTCGACGTTGGGCAAGGTTCTGGAACGGGTGATACTGCTTAGCGCTCCCAACATCTTGCGCTCAGCGTCGCCGTGTCAGCACGGGTTCACCCGGGGTAGGTCGACTCTCACAGCACTTAGGGCCATTCAGGCCGTGGTAGCTGATAGCGACGCGAAATATGTCCAGGGTATATTCCTGGACATATCGGGGGCGTTTGACAACGCTTGGTGGCCCATGATCTTGCTGAAGGCGAAGAACGGCGGCTGCCCACCAAATATCTATCAGATGTTGGTGAGCTATTTTAACAATCGCCGGGTCGGTCTCTTCGTCGGCAGCGAGGTGATGTGGAAAACCTCTACCATGGGGTGCCCGCAGGGCTCGGTACTGTGGAACCTCCTCATGGACGACCTGTTTCGGCTACCATATCCGCACGGAGTACATCTCGTAGCGTACGCGGATGACGTATCAATCCTTATCGAGTCGAACACGCGAGCCGGCATAGAGGCGTCCGCCTCATGCGCCTTGGGTCTAATCTCGGAGTGGGGAAAACGGAACCGGCTGGGCTTCTCCCCCGGCAAGTCATTTTCAATGACTATGAAGGGGAAGCTGCCCGGCCGCCCCCCCGTGGTTCGGCTCGATGGGATTGCAGTCAGGGGAGCGACGTCTACCAAAGTGCTTGGTGTGGTAATCGACGCGGGTCAGTGCTTTAGGGAGCACGCCCTGTCTGTGGGGGAGCGTGCTGCAGCAGCGTTCGGGAAGATGTCGCGTGTCTCGGCCTCATCCTGGGGTATCCGGTACAGGGCCCTTAAAGTCCTGTATCGCGGTGCGTACGTCCCAGTGGTGACGTACGCGGCGGGATGTTGGTGGAGACGCGTGGCAACCCACGTGGTGAGAGGCGCACTATTGCGTAGTCAGCGTCAGGCCCTAGTGCTTCTCACGAAGGCCTATAGATCGGTAAGTACAGCCGCACTGCCGATCTTAGCGGGGGTATTGCCGGCAGACCTCGAGGTGGAACGTGCTGGCAGAATCGACGACGCTAGAAACTCAGCAGGATTGAGCTCAGGGTCGAAAGTAGTAAAATCTCGGAGGAGACTGTCGCCAAGTGGCAACAGAAATGGGCAGGTGAGGAAAAGGGTAGGGAACTCTTTAGTGTTTTCCCGGACGTGTCGGCTCGCCTCAAGGCCACTTGGGTCGAGCCGGACTATGAAACTTCTCAAATTTTGACTGGCCATGGAAGTTTCCGGAAGCGTTTGAGTGACATGAGGTTGTGCGAGGAAAGCTTATGCTACTGCGGGGAAGAGGACGAATGTCGTGACCACATTTTGTGGAGGTGCCCCCTTTTACAAGGACCAGCGAGACAGGATGCTTGATGTGATCACCTGGGAAGGAGAAAGGCCTGCATACTACTGCGAACTCCTGTCGACGGAGGGTAACTTTCGGCGGTTGAGGGATTTCGCGCAAGGCTGGTTCAAGATACGACGAAGACTTGAGATTGAAGGCGGAATCTAGGCGGGCGACGAAGGCGTAGTTGTGACGTTTGTCGCATAGGCGACACCGACGCCAAGATGGCAAGGCCGCCCAGAAAGGGAGAGGGCCGGGACAGTCAATTGAGGGAGTCTACAACGTGCGCGCCGGAAAGAGCACACGCAAGTACAGCGCGTAACTCCTGATGATTCGGTCCATATAGCCGATGGCTGGAGGGACCATGAGGTTGGTGGAGGGGACTGTCCATCAAGACGCCGTTCGTTGTCGGACAGTGAGGACGTGTGCCGCCGCGCTCCGTGTATTAAAATTGTTTTTTCGGGGTAAACCTGAAAAACTATCAGTTTTTGTTACGCGATCGTGTTGGTGCAGCTATATTCTATCATATTATTATGTTTTTTGTGAATATTTTGTGCACTGTGCAACTGCAGTGAAACTGTGTGGTGGAAGTTTGTGCGGCCGTGTCGCGACATTCGTTGTACCGGTGAACTGTTTGTGGACAATATAAACAAACTGTAAGTCTTGAGCAACTTTTTATAGTGTTTCAGTAACTTTTCACGGTTCTTCAGCCAAACTCGTGCATTTTCAGCCTTTGAGGTTATTTAACCTCAAACGTGGTTAAGTGCACGCGGGCGGCGAGAACGTGGTGCGATAGTGACAGTGACACTTGACAGCTGTCAGGGAGTGGCGTTGGCAGTTGACGTTGTTATCCTGACAGCGTCAATTTGACATTGTCAACCTGACGGCTGCTAGCCGCGACAGTGACGGTTTGTTTTGTGTGCTCGTTATTTTCTCTTTTCTGTAACAATTAACTTTAGACGGCTGTCGTTGTGACCTGTCACTCTGACAGCTGTCGCCTGTGACATTGACGCTTATACGACAGTGACGTTTTGTGTTGTGTTGTGAACCTTGACATTAGACGGCTGTCAGTTTGGCGCGTCGATCTGACAGCTGCCGCCTGGCGACAGTGCCGTTTATTATTGCTTGGTAGCGCCAGTGTGCCATCAGGGTATAGATTCGCGCGCACCGTGCGCGGATAGTGTTGGTGTCGCTAGTGTGCCACCAGGGTGCAAGTTTGCGCGCACTGCGCGCAATTTGCGTTGGTGTCGCTAGCGTGCCACCAGGGTGCAAGTTGGCGCGCGCTGTGCGCGGACTGCTTTGGTGTCGCTGGTGTGCCACTTGGGTGCTTGTTTGCGCGCCTTGGAATTTGCGCTCCTGCGGGTTTAGCAAGCCTTGCGCGCCTGTGAGCCTTGCGGCGCGCAAGTCGACGGGGCCTTCTCGCTGCGTGACGTACGTATGTGCGTTGCACGCGGCATCGCGCGTCGGTGACCACCTGGGTGAGTTTGTTTTATATTACCGCTAGTGACTGACTCATAATAAATACTGTGGCGTAATACCAATGCCACTTTTCGTTGTAATTTTATAACTCAAGAACGGGCTCTCTTATCCAAACCAATTTTTTAGGCTTTGTTCGGACTATTATGCAGATGGTTTATGTGAAGTTAGCACAAAATCGGTCGAGCGGTTCTTACATTTATCACGCAAACGAAGTTGCGCGGGTCAGCTAGTACTTTATACTTTGTAATACTTTTTGGTGCGATTGTGAGACTCCGTGTGACTGTGTGAGTGATTAATACACGAACCCCTTTAGGATTATTTGCAGACTTATTGCATAGACCCCTGCTGCTGAGATGTCCCAGGTTGGACGACGATTGTCACCTCGACAGGGTGGCTTTCAGGACCGAGAGATGCAAAATTCACGATGAAACTGTTGCCGCGTTGCAACAGAGATGGGAAAGTGAGGGCAAGGGTAGGGAGCTACATCGGTTTTTCCTGGACGTGGTGGCTCGCCTCAGGGCAACCTGGGTCGAGCCTGATTACAAAGTGTCGCAGATCCTCACGGGACATGGGTGTTTCCGAAAAAGGCTCCAAACATGGCGCTGAGGCCTGGCAGCGACTGTGACTGCGGTGCAGAGAACGAAAAGCTGGATCACGTTCTCTGGGAGTGTCCCATATACGACGACATTCGCGACCGAATGATCGATGGCCTGGAGCGGCTGTGGGTGGGCCCTGTTCATTATCTAGATCTCGTCGCCTCGGAGGCAAACTTTAGACTCCTTCGTACTTTTGCGCACGCATAGCACGAAATTCGGTTTCAGCTAGACCTTTGAAAATAACTTAACGGCGAAGTCGCCTGTTCTTCGTGAACATATCCCAAGATGGGAATTGAACGCCAAGATGGCCAGGCCGCCCAGAAAGGGAGAGGGCCGGGACAGTCAATTGAGGGAGTCTACAACGTGCGCGCCGGAAAGAGCACACGCAAGTACGGCGCGTAACTCCTGATGATTCGGTCTTCATAGCCAAGAGGCTGATAAGACCATGAGGTTGGTGGAGGGGACTGTCCATCAAGACGCTGGTGCGCGATGGTGAGGTGAAGTGACCAGGGACTGGTAAGCTATTTTTAAACTTTAGACAGTGACTATTATTATGTGTGGTGCATATTTTTAGTGTTTAATTTTGCTGTACTTTTATTTTATTTTTATTAATACACGAACAATATAGTGGCATTAAGAGACATACCATAGTTTTTATTAAGTAAGTGTAGCGCGGTTCCCTCGCGACCATGAGTCGGGAGGAAGAGGACGGGATCAGGAGACTCCTCGAGGACCAGATGCAGGAGAAGGAGCTTGAGCTGAGGGCTCTGGAGGAGCTTAGTGCGGAGGCGGGTATTCGTCCGCGGGCCACTCTATTAAGAACACCTCCAGGACTGTTTAGTACGCCGCTGACCTTCCCTCCTCAACATCAGGAACAGACGGCAGCAACAGCAATGGGCAAGCGTCCTCTCAGCTCCCCTGAGGAGGTCCAGGAAGCGGTTCGGCGCCGAGATCAATCGGCATGGAAGACGGCGGCCCCGCCAATCGCTGGCATACCGACGGACGCAGCGGCGCGCCCTCCTCCTGACGTGTCGGAAGAAAAAGAAATGGACGAAGCCCCATCTATATCATCGATGAACACTGGACCAGCCCGCGCCTCAGGCGCACCGCCGAGCGACATAGCCACTGCAAGCTCACTGCAGCTTGTAGTATCTGCCCAGACGAAAGGGATTATGGATGCCGTCCGATCGAAGACATCCAAGCTCAACAAGGAGGAGATCACCACCATCGGTGCCTGCACGGAGCGGATCGCCTCGGTTGTGGCCGACCTGGCGTTGAGGCTTGCTGAGGCGGAGGGACGAAACGCGGCTCTGGAGGCTAAGCTGGAACTATATGAAAACGCAGCAGCACCAGCAACGTGGACGGGGCCTATCGCACCTTCTATCGTCGCCACATCTGTGATGCCAGGATACGCTAACGCGATTAAAACGGGCCGGAACATGGAACCGTCTCCAATACCTAGACGCGTAGGTCCAGTAATCGCGGTCTACCCAGCTGAGGATCAAAGGGAGATACTCAAGACGGCCGCGGACACCAAAAAGGCGCTTCAAAAAGCAGTGAATCCAGCGGACCTTGGCATTAAAGTGCACGGAGTGCGTAGAACTGGAGGAGCAGGACTGCTCGTAGAAACCACCAGTGTAAGGGACGCGCGGACATTGAGGGAGGCGGTTCCAACAACCCTGCGAGTGGCTGAACCGCGTGAGCGTTGTCCCCTTGTATCACTCACGGGCATAGACGGTGAGCTGAAGATGGAAAAGGTTATGCTGAAAATACACGAGCTGAACTTCAGCGAGCTCAAAACCTTCGAGGAGGTCAAGGCGGAGATCAAGCCCATGTTCAGCAGGTCCAGGTTTGGCAACAAACGTATGTGGATCTGCGAGTGCACGCCAACTATGCGCAGGAACCTGCTGGACAAGGGCAAAGTCTACGTGGGGTGGAACGTCATAGACGTCTACAATTTCGTAGACGTGACGTGTTGCAGGAAATGCCAAATGTTCGGGCACCCCGAAAAGTACTGCCGGGCTAGCGGTATGACCTGTGGCAAGTGCGGCGAAGATGGGCACAAGACCACCGAATGCCAGTCCACACAAACCTGTTGCGCTACCTGCAAAAAGCTGGGGAAGAAGGGCTCAGCCATCGCTCACCGCACCAACCAGCGCGACTGCCTTGCAAGGAGACACGCGGAGGAACGCAGCATCTCCATTACAAATTATGGATAGAAGTTTTAACAACAATTTACAGCTGGGCCAACTAAATCTGCAGGGGTCCGTCTCCAACACATCGGAGTTACCGTCGATTGCCGCAGAGATGGGGCTGGACCTGGTCTTGGTACAGGAGCCATACTCCGGTGCCAGGTTTAGCGCCAGCCCCTCAGTCACTTTCATCTCGGAGGGAGAGGACCCCATGTGTGGCCTACTCTGCGTCAGGGTGGATCTGCCCATCACAGTACTGCGGCACCTGAGTACCCGGCACTGCCTGGTGTGTCACATCAGTCCGGATGTTTACGTCGTGACAGCTTATTTTCAATACTCAGATAATATCTCGCAGCACCTACAACATGACAGAGCACACGCAAGTACGGCGCGTAACTCCCGATGATTCAGTCCATATAGCCAAGATGGCTTGAGGGACCATGAGGTGGTGGAGGGGACTGTTCATCAAGATGCTACTTCGCCGTTCGCTCTCGAACAGTGCCGACGTGTGCCAGTGCGCCCCTGAGCTGTTTAATTCTTATTAAATACTAGCTGACCCGCGCAACTTCGTTTGCGTGATAAATCAAGAACCGCTCGACCGATTTTGTGCAAACTTCACATAAACCATCTACTAAATAGTCCGAACAAAGCCTAAACATTTGGTTTGGATAGGTGAGCCCGATCTCGAGTTATAAAATTACAACGAAAAGTGGCATTGATTTATATATATATAGATTTCAGTGAAAAATCGTCGCGAAATTCAGTTGTTTATTACACGACTGCTATATACATTTGTGTTATGTGGTGATTTTTGAAAAAATATTGTTATTATAAGTGAAAATCAACTTTAAATAAGTGATTTTGTGCTGTGCGCGTGGTGGACGCAATTGCTGAAAGGACAGTGAATCTTGCAATATTCTTAGGCTAAGGACCAGTGAAACATATTTGTAAGTTATTTTGATACTTTTTATGAAGTGAAATAGTGCTTCAGTATCTATTTCAGCTAACTTTGTTATGCACGTGGTGCATAACCTCACTTAGAGATTAGAAGCACGCGGTTAGCGCATTGCGCTGTTGACGGCGCAGGACACGAGGCGGCTGTCAGGCATTGACATTGTCAAACTGACAGCTGTCGAATTCGCGACAGTGACGTTGACAGGCCTAGTGAAGTGTGTGTGCCAATTCGCGACAGTGACGCTTAATCCATTGACTTTGATGGTTGGTTGACAGCTGTCATAACTTGAGAATGCTGTCAAACACCTTTGCTATTATGGTGGCCAGAGAAATCGGTCTATAGTTGTTTATATCTGACAAATCTCCTGTCTTATTTACCTATACCTATATTATTTACCGCAATGCTATCCAATCAAAAACAAACTTGTAAAAAATCCAAGTCGCGAAACTCAGTTCTTCTATCCGGAATCCTGCCCTGCCAATAGACAGACCACCAGATAACATCACTGAAATTGACACCGGAGACGCATATGAAGGGGAAGTTATTTTTACAAGTAAGCTCAAGAGAGGAGTAGTAATTACTACTATTACTAGTGATGGATGTCAGTATGCTCTTCACAGAACACAATGCTATCCCATCCAAAACAAAGTTGTAAAACATCCAAGTCGCGAAACTCAGTTCTTCTACCGGGTCGTGATAACCAGAACCTTGCCCTGCCAAAGGTCAGACACCAGACAACATCACCGAAATTGACACCAGAGATGCATATGAAAGGGAAGTTAGTTTTACAAGGAAACCCAAGGAAACAATAGATTCAAGAGAGGAGTAGTGATAGATGTCAGTGTGCTCTTCATAGAAGACAATGCTATTAAAAAACATCGTAGTAATATAAAGTTATGCCAGCTAAATCTCCAGGGGTCGGCAGCAAACACGGCGGAGCTACCGTCAGTCACGGCGCAGATGGCCTTGGACCTGGTCTTGGTACAGGAGTAATAATCCGGTACCCGGCTCCGCGCCAGCCTATCAGTGTGCATTTTATTACAGATGGTGAGAACCCAATGTGCTGCTCGGCACAAGACTCGATCTGCCCATCACCGTGCTGAGGCACCTTAGCATCCGACACTGTCTGGTGTGTCACATGAGCCCTGACCTATACCTCGTTGCTGCCTACTTTCAATATTGCGACGACATAGCGTACCACACACACCAAGACGTGGTCTTGGATGCGCTTCGCGCTACGTGGGTGCTGATTGGCACGGACACCAATGCGCATTCCCCTATGTGATTCTGCAGGGACAAACTTCACCGGGAGAGGGGCTAGCGTCACATACCGTCGCCAGCATATAGAAGGTTTCGTAGCGGGAGGCAGGCACTTAGCCAACAAATGAGGGCAGACTGAAGAAATTCTGAGTGAGGTTTAAGTTTAGGTGTATTATGTTCAGTATACGTTCGAAATAGACTAATTGTGCCTAAAGGTCTGTCACATTGATTACCATGTTACTGACATGGACCTCAATACTCTCATTTATAACAGGAAATAAAATAGTACGAACGAAGTAAAAAATGCACATTGGATACTTTTAAAGCATGCAGCCATGTAAGGTTATCGAGATAGTATTCAATGGATGGTCATTAAAAATTTAAAAAACCCCCGACTCACAAAAAAAGAACAATAAAAACACCTGTAAAAAGTAAAAAAATAACTATTATATTATGACCTATCTACCCTTTTTTTTTTTTTTTTTTTTAACGTGAGGGAAAATCCTCGTAGGATGCTATGCCGGACTCTTACCGACTAAAAAACCTCACGTAACGCCCAACAGCCTATGGTTGAGAGCCCCGGGTAAGCCCTCAGGAAGGATGTCCCGTGACTCCCAACAGACCAACGGCCGCCAATGCGGCCTCGCCCAGGGGGTGGTTCGGGTGCAATCCCGCGTCTATGGGGGTTTCGGGTGTGACCCCGCTTCTAAGGGGGGGGCGTGCGTGAGTGCTCACGTCACGCTGCCGTCATGGGCCTGCTTCTGTAAGGACGGTGAGCGGCCCTCTCACCGTCCTCAGACCCCCGGTCATGGAGGCCGATAGTCCTCGGCGAAGACACGTCGGCGGCGCCCAGGGCGCCGACTGCGGAACTCGGGTGGGAGAGTTCTCTCCCGCACCCGGCCCGCCGCCTCTTTCGCGAGCATGACCTGCTCGCAGAAAGAGGCGGCGCAGTCCCACTTACTCCCGCTGGAGAGCATGGCTCGCACCATGGCCTCAAGCGGGAGAGTGTCCACGCCCAGACCCACTACGAGGTGACCTATCTACCCTAAGTATTGAACCTTTATTATTATTATAGGTAGCTATATTATTTACGTATTCATATTTTTAACTAACAGTTGGTCTCGTCGGGGGGACCGCTCTATACCTAAATAGAGACAGACGCACGATTAGGTTATGATTAGGTGAGCGGTCCTTGGCGAGAGGTTAGTTTTTAAACAATTCAGTCCACGCCTTCGGCGCGGACTGAATTGTTTAAAAATAGTCTTAATCATTAAGCTCTTTTATGATTAAGCAAACAGGGCAGTTTCAGACGCTGTTTGATGACTCTGATGAATACCTTTCCTTTCATACACCATACGTGACGTAAACGAAGTTGCGGGCTCAGCTAGTATGTAATAATTATGTTTCTCTGTAATTTTTAACAATAAATGTAGGTATATAAACTATTTTTATCCCCACTTTCACCCTTCATATCTTTGAAATGGCTTAACCGATTTTTATAAAACATAGCTAAGAAAACTCTCCTCTAACCCATCTTTCAAACAAAAGAAACAGAATCAAAGTCGGTTCATCCGTTTGGGAGCTACGATGCCACAGACAGACTTACACACACCCACACACACGTCAAACTTATAACACCCCGTCCGGGTTTCCGTCGGGGGTTAAAAAAGGTAGTTGATAGACGGTATAAATGCATAAACAGCATAAACAACTTTCGGGTGTTTCGGTTTGTTGGGTGTAGGTACATCCCTACTAATATTATAAATGAGAAAGTAACGGTATATCTGTCTGTCTGTTACGCTTTCACGCCTAAACGCCTGGAGCGATTGAGATGAAAATTTCATCTCAATCGCTCCAGGCGTTTAATTTGGTATAGAGATAGTTCGAGGCCCTGGGAAGGACGTAGGCTACTTTTTAACCGACTGCGCAAAGGGAGGGTTATGATTTTACGCAATAACGACTTTTACGCGGTCGAAGCCGCGGGGAACAGCAAGTAATAAATAATACACAACGCTACTTTGCATAAAGAGCTAGGTAGAGAGCAATTACAATTTCCGTCCCATCACATTTTTTACACGAACGAAGTCGCGGACTACAACTAGTACCTAACAAATGACCAGCGAAACAAACAATACTGTTGTTCAACATTCTTATGAGATAAATAAAAGGAATATTTTTTTCACAATAACGGTCATTTAAATCGAGCTCATCAGAGAAACACCACCCAATAGTCAGCTCGATCCAGAAGTTTATCTGCTTTATGTTATTTTGTGCGCTTTTTGTATTCTTCATCTAAACAGCTGGATCGAATATAATGACATTTTGTGCATATGTTTGAGTGGATTTCTCAATGCCTTATAAATACAATGATATTTACATATTAACATTTCATATTTAACAACATTAGCGTTAACACAGTGCCATCTAGCAGCAAGCGGGGTGAACTTAAAGATTTATTCGACGTTTTTTATTTAACCGAACATAGTATGCATCTGTTTCACCTCAGTTTCGCTAGATGGCGCTGCCTTATCTGTACAACCTGTATAGTTCCTTATCCGCATCGTTTTCTCGACATTGTAACCGACAGGTTATTGCTGTACAAATATATAAGAGATCATCGAAGTGTTCTGCCGTTTTATTGTAATACCACGAACAAACAATCAGTATCACAGTTGAGAGGATATGAACGCCGTGTTGTTGTGTGTATAGGGTAAACCACCCAATTATTGGCACTTTTAGAATGAATTATTGGCACTTTAGTTAAGAGTATATTTCGAAAAATAAGGGAAACCTAGTTTATTTCAGTTCGGTCACAGTATAAAAATATGTTTAACCAGTATTGTAGCTCCCTACAAACGGACGAAGCGCAAGCTATACCTACGATTCTCGTTTTCGGCATGCCTTTCAGCAAGCAAGCAGCGTCCGCAGTCGCGATTGTGCCGAGTAGACGAATGGAAGGTGTGTCGTTTTTTAAATAGTAACCGTGCGTGTTTTATTTACTAAAAATATTTAATATGACAACTAGTGTCTATTGTGCTTGTTTTGGTTGCATGAATTCGTCAAAAACGCACCCAGATATAACGTTTTTTAGATTACCTGGAAACTCCGAAAGGTAAGACTATAAATTGATTTTGGTACTATACCACTAGTTGACTAAAGTTAAACAAAGTGATTGACACGAGTGAACTAGGTTGTTACATGAAGTAGGTATGTTTGTGTTTAAAACTAGACTTGTGCTTGCTCAGTCAGTGAACGGTGCGATCCAATTTAGTACAATATCCAAAAAAAAAACTAGTTCAGAACTCTAGTACGTGTAGGTAGTACATTTAGTTCCGTTGTCAGTTCGTAGTTATTTAATTGAGAGCAATGATTTAGGTATGTTTCAAGAGTATTCATTTCTTTGTGGATGACCGATGTTACAGTACACTTAGCACCGTATGACTGCCTCTGTGGCGCGGTCGGTATTGATACCGCCTGCGGCGCTGGAGGTCGTGGGTTCGATTCCCACCCGAGACAAATATTTGTGTGACCCATAAATGTTTGTCTCAAGAGTCTGGTTGTTTCCATGTATAATATGTATGTATTTAAAAAGTATATTAGTATTAATATCCGCGGTCTGATACCCATAACACAAGCAGGTTATTCCTAGCTTACTTTGGGATCAGATAGCGTTGTGTGAAAATGCCCGTGATTATTTATATATTTATAAAAAAAATTACAGCATTTTTGTTACCTTTGATTTTTATTACACGCATAGAGACAAATATGAACTTCCAAAGTTTAACACAACTTGACAATGTACGAAAAGTACTAGTGTACTACAGACTGACTAGTACTTTCAAATCGAAAAATAGTTTTAATTTTGTAAATCAAAAATTTAACGCAATGAATATAAAGACTAGAATTCCGTGATTCTATCACTGACGAAACATGTGGCGAGCCGATTATTATTGTCTACGCCGTTTTCAAATTTCTACACCCGTCTCACTCAATCGTTAGTAGATAACGGGCGCTGCGCCGCCAGCCGCCACCCCGCGACGCCAGCCGTTGCGTGGATATTATATTATTACTGACAAAGTATTTTTTTGTTTAAATAAAAAAGGTACATATTTACTCGAAATGAAAGCCGGTTGTCAGTAAAACAACAATCCTTAATACAAATTGAAGGCCTTGTGGGCGGATTGAAAAAATCAACTGCATTAGGCTCACTATCTATTACGCGTACGTAAAACTATAAGGTAAAATGTGGGCGTATACTACGCCTCTGCCTACACCTTCAGGGATAAAGGCGTGACTATATGAATGTATTTATGTACATATTTACAATCGCAATACTAAATAGAAAGTCAAAGTAGGCACATATTATTAAAATGCTGTAGGTGGGCAGCCCTATCGCATGCTTACCTACCGCGCGGCTGTAGGCATTTATTTCTAAAATCCGGCCGAGTCAAACTACAGTATACAGTGGTTCGGTGTTGCCCATTATGTAGTTGTAGGTATGCATTAAAAAGTAAAATAGCATTCTTTTTCTGTTAGAAATGGGCAAAATTACCTAAAGTGCCAATAATTGGAGGAGTGCCAACGATTGGGTGGTTTACCCTAGTTAGTTTCTCTTGGCTAAGACGCTTGCAACTCTAACACTCAACACACCAGTGTCGTGTGACGTGGCCGCGGTCAGTCCCAGGTCCCTCCCCGCTACTCACAGGCACACATTGCTCTCGTCCCCAGCAGTAGCGCCACAGCACACAGTGTACAGTACAGCTTATACTCACACACCGCGCCGCACTCGTCTAGCGCCTGGTGGAGCGCACTGCACTGCTGGTACTGGTAGTGTTTGTGGCTCTGAACATCTGTAAAGGTACATAATAAATCTTACTTCTTACTAATCTTATGTATGCGGAAGTTTGTGAGTGTGTATGTGGAGATGTTTGTTACTCTTTCACGCTCGAACGGCTGAACGGATCAGGCTGAAGCAGAGGAACCAACAGTCCGGAGAGGAAGAAATTTGATACAGGGAAAAATTAAGGTCTGGAATAATATTATTATACATATAGGCTACTTTTTATCCCAGCAATAAGTTTTCACGGGAAGCTGGAACAGGAATAAATTTTACGCCGGCGAAGCGGCGGGCATTAGCTAGTAATATAATTATGATTCTGTAACATACCTCCGACAGACGTTTCTCTGCCGGATGAGCCGCCGGCAGAACGTTTTGATTATGAGTTGTTCACCGACAGAACCTTTCAACTACGAACGTTTCGCCCCCGGAGCTTCCTAAAGAACTGAAGACTACGCTCGCACTTTCTCCACTCTCGAGCGCCCCTCTGTAAGCAGAGGAGGTAGAGAGTGGCTGGCGCGGGCGAGCTCTAATGGGCACTGGGCACCCCTCGGAACACAGGGAGGACTCCCACCGCCATGTGACCGCCCAAGGTCAAGAAATATTCGAGGTCGCCATTTTAATTTCATTTAAATGACGCTCAGAAGTCAAGATGTTGCATTTTTAACCGGCATTGCTTAAATGATGATTCAGAAGTACTTATTTGAATATACATACATTTAATCACGCCTTTTATTCCGGAAAAGTAGAAAGAGCCATACTGTACTACCTATAGGTTTGCAGTATACTTATGTGCCCCTAGACCCCCTAAACTTCCCCTCCCGCAGTGCCGTAGTACCTCCCAGCCGCGCCCTAGTAGAGGGTAGGCTGTAGGCAGACGCTGCCACTCCTGTAGACAACTCACCTCCTCAGTACGCACGGCGCCACTCCGGGGCGCGGCGAGAGAGCCTGTCTCGTGAGAGGTGCTCGAGTGCGGCCTGGGACACACTTGTGCCTTCACTCACGGACCCACTTGTACCGTCTCCTGTCTGCCTGGAACATACCAAGAAGCCTGGGTTATATTTAACCTTAGATTATTTGGAATGGATGTTTGTTCTTCAATCACGCTGTAAGCCCTGAACTAATGTGGCTGACATTTTAAAGCATACACAATACAGATGCTGACATCATGAACTGACACGTGGGTTACAACCAGGGACAACTTGCTGTGGGCATTGGGTACCAAAGAAGCAAAACTTGAATGAAATGGAAAAGGCATAAATATGTAGGTACTTAGGTACAAATGGTGACTTTATCAATGAAAGATTCAAAGTGAAGAACTGTCTGACTCAGCCGGGTAAGAAGTAAATAACACAGGGAACTTACTCGCAGCTTAACCGGGGACTGACTCGTAGGAGATCTCTCTGTGGCACTCTCTCTCAGGAGACACCGCATAGTCCTCTGTAACGCATCGTAACATTGTTGAGATGGATATCTTGTGGAGCGATTACTCTGGTCAGGACACGTTCCACCTTTTCAGTTTCAAACAATTGGTCATGGAGACATGCTATAGAATCAGAAAAAAGGGGGAATTAAGGGTGGCTCCCATACAAGAAACGTGATTTTGTTACCGATTTTTGGTACGGAACCCTCTGTGTTTTTTTTAATTAATTCAGTAACTCGTGTGAGTTGTTGTAGGATCCTATATCGGAATTGAAAGCTCGGATTCTAACCTCAACAAAGATAAAACTGACAATCTTCACGCGGTGCGCTGCGCACGCGCTGGTTGGACGACGCACGCTAGTGTGGTGTGGAGTGACTTACCTCTCGTGATACTGGCTTTAGGACACGTTATTATCTCATCAACTATTAATTTAACAAACATTTCTGCAAAATTACAATATTTTGATTTCTTAATGTAAGTTGTAGGTACATAAGTAGGTACTCACCGCGTGATTTTCGTTTCATTGAGAAACGGCAACGGCACTCAATGAGGTAAATGCTATCCAAACACTTTGTCGTTTACAATTGAGAAATATCTACCTAATATATGATTTCAACTGGATTCTATAGCGACCAATTGCAATAAACGTGACTATTATAACCACATCTTCGCACCAGGCCACAAAGATAATGTAGCTCCTAGTCCTACCCACAACCACAGATTACTACTAGTTACTACGTACACAACATTGACAACAATAAGTAGGTATACTTACCTTAAAAAACCGGCCAAGTGCGAGTCGCACTCGCGCACACAGGGTTCCGTACCAAAAACGGAAAAGAATTACGTTTCTTGTATTAAAGCCCTCCTTTATTATTACTTTTCTGATTTAGTATGGTAGTTTATGTAGTTATGGCACATAAAGCCGCAAGCTCTTGCTATCACGGTTCTTGAGATACGGCCTCGTGACGATCGGACAGATAGACAGACGGCGAAGTCTCATGAATACCTGTAGTCCGTTCATAGTTAATTTACCTCTAGCGCTGATATTGGCTTCCATGATTTTCATGTTACAATCACAGACTTACAATAAGTACTTATTTAGTAGGTATAATAAGTATAATAATAAGTATAATAAGTATATAATATATATATAATAAATAATAAGTACTTACAATAAGTAGATACTTATTGTAAGTCTGTGGTTACAATACTAAGATTTTGTTTATGCCATGTACTCTAACCTTAAAGTCGAAACTTATTTTCTTTATTGCTGCCGTTTTTCGGGCGCGGAAATTATTTGAGATGTGGACGAAGTAACTTCGCCCTCCTTGGTGATGGTAATGAACCACGTGTTTAGTATAACTTTACTAAAGACGTGGTTCTTTTACTATATTGACAATATTAGATATTTAGATACATTAAAAAATAATTGTTAGTGCTAACGTTTACATCATAAAATCTCCCCTATTACGCGGCAAAATGTCATACTCATAATTAGGCTGGCACCTTAGATCATCTAACCACAGGATGCGCCTTACTTAAGCATTGTTTTCTGCCATTGCACATGACCATTTGGTCTTTTGGCTTTATGAAAAGCCTGTACATCAGGTCATCATTTTATATGATTAAACTAGTACATTACATTGTAGTTGACTGTACAATAACAATTACTACCCGTTCGCTCTAAGTTTGCCGCTGGCGTAGAGGCGTATAACCGTATAATTAATTAGACGAAGTAAATTGACAGTAGCTAATGTCACTTCGTCATAGAAAATATGCAACATTGTATGAAGAAGTGACATTAGTTGCTGTCAATTTACTTCTTCTAATTAAAAATTCGACTTTAGTATGGAGCCGAGCGGCAAAGTTAGAGCGAACGAGCAGTAACACACAACAGCCATTACGCGTTTGTCGATTAATACATTTTTAAATGCAATGAAATTTTATATGTCTTTGTGTTTCCCCCTTCACTTGTATGAAAACTGGCAGAATATTTTTGTATGCGGTGGTTCGCAAAGGCTAGTCCCGTGTTATATGGTCTAAGGCTGGCACTCATAGGGGGACTTTACTGCAATACCAACATACAGAAAACGATCTGTCAGAGGTAAATTAACCGTGAACTGACTGTAAGGTCCCTTATCCTATGCGGTGTGATGTGGCCCAACTTGGGCTAATGGCGGCTTGTCATACATGGTGTATGGCCCAGGCTGGGCCACGGCAGCGACGTCAGCGTCTCGCGTTCATTCATACGCTGTATCTTCAAAACTATGCCTATCTTGCTCTAACTTGCATAAATTGTTCATAAGAAAGAGCAGGACAGATTTGTAGTACATAATGCACGACTAGCTTCAATCTGTGGCGCCAATTGCGACTTTAAAAACGAACAATTTTTTGCCGCCATTCCGTAGTTAGTCAGCGTTGAATCGAGTGCTCGTTATCTGTGTGATTAGTTACGTAATTTGTGTGTTTCGAGTGTTAATCATGACTGGGTGAGTAAATGAACAGTTTTTATTTGTTAGATTGTGTATTTGATAGATTTCGGTATTTCAAAAAATGTCATTTCAATTTCACGCGCCAAAGCGGGGCCGTTGCTAGTACTTTTCTACCAGATAGAATTAATTATTTGAACTAGAATTAATTATTTAAAAATTAACTTATTATTAGCTTGAAATTATTAGCTTGTTTCTTAACGATTCCAGTGATATAACCTTTGTATGTTGCTGCCATACAAAAGTTATGAGGTATGGTCGTTTTAAAAACACCCGCCGCGAGTTCCCGCGATGTTCCCCACCGTTGCGGTTTCACGCGCGGTCAGGCCGTAACAGACGATGGGATTTTTACCCATTGAATACGGAGCCCTAAAAAATAAAACCACACTACCCTCATTTTTATTAACTTTTTATAATCGTTCATTCTGCATGGGGCAGGCTAAGGTTAGAGACTATGCTGCCTTGTCTATACTATAATATTATAAAGAGGAATGATATGATTGTTTGTTTGTTTGCACGAATAGGCTCCGCAACTACTGAAACGATTTAAAAAGAAATTCACTGTTGGGAAGCTACACTATCTTCGGTGAACATAGGCTATCTTTTATTCCAATATTCCCACGGGATCGGGAACTATGTGGGTGAAACCACGTGGCGTCCGCTAGTCATTGATCACTTCTTTTGATGTGAAACATCTACAGCTGTGAGGCGACTGGTTTCCCGTTTCTCGTGAGCCGAGGGTGGCCGAGGCATAGGCAGCGCGTAAGACGGGCTTGCGTCACATGCAAAAAACCTGTTCAAACATACTGTGTAGTTTGCAACAAAACTGTTTGTACGGACCCCTGTTTTCTAACCACACATTTATAGTTTTACCAAATGCCGTCGTGTTTTGTTGCTTTTCTCGCTTCTCATGGGAAATTTTCCCGAGATAAAAAGTAGCGTGTTATTGCAGAATATAATATATCTTGCAAAAATTGTAGGTGCCACTATCATAGTACAAAAGAAGTTAATTTTATTTAAGAGACTAGCTGACCCGCGCAACTTCGTTTGCGTCACATAGAGAGAATGATCCACCCGTTCCCGTCGCATTTACTCTGAGTGACCAAAAAAGAGTAAATAGTATCCTATGTCCGTCTCCTGGTTCTAAGCTACCTCCCCACTAGTCCCCACTAATTTTCAGCCAAATCGGTACAGCCGTTCTTGAGTTATAAATAGTGTAACTAACACGACTTTCTTTTATATAATTATGTTAGTATTGCACTATTCGGTAAGCGAGAATTCCAGAAATAATGATCTTCATCCTATCGTCCTAGGTAAGTGGAAGAGTGAAGATCAATGTTTCTAGAATTCTCGTTTGCCATACCGTACCGGGACAACATACCTCAAACAGATGTGGCGTGGCCTTTCGGCCAGGATCAGGAATAGCAGTAAGCTTGTATGAAAACCCTTATGAAATTGAAAGAAGTGAAACTCCCGATCATAGCAAGGCACGTACAAAGATTTTGTATCTGTAACAGTTGTCCAAATTGTTGTCTCCACCTAGGCGACGTTACTTTTTGTACCATTTTGTTCATTGACAATATCGGTGGAGCTTAAATAGAAATTCGTTTATTTTTATTTATACACTAGCTGGTGCCCGCAGCTTCGCCCGCGTAAAATTTGTTCGCGTTCCCGTATTTTATCCTCTTGGGGTTAGAATTTATCAAAATCCTTTCTTAGCGGATGCCTACGTCGTAACATCTACCTGCATGCCAAATTTCAGCCCGATCCATCCAAGGCTTGCCAACTTCAAAATGAGAATTTGCGGGAAATGTTGATTTCAAATGCGGGACAAGGATTTAAAAAGCGGGATCTTACGAATTTTGTTCAGAATACTAAAAAACGTGAACTTTAACGTGAAAGGCCGCGAGCATCATTTCGTTTAAATATAATTTCCGTACGCTTTTTGCTATGTTGTAAGTTTTACACGACAACGCATTTTCCTTCTCCAAACGCATGATACTGTAACTGTACTGAACTTTTTTTAAATGCTGTCAAAAAACCAAGATAGCATTTGGATAGCATTCGGTCTTTTTTTACTCTTATTTTTTGACGATGTCAAAAAATTTCTACAAAGCGATTGGAAAGTTTTCTCCAAGAAACGAAAAATAACTTTTTAAGGCAGGAAACCCGTTTAGAATTTTCTCGACAGGAGGATGTAATGAGAGCGATCTTGTTACTTGTTATCACATGTCTCACTATTGTATTTGTAGGTACTGTAGATTAGCATCAGCGAAAATATCTTTAAGTGCTTGAACTCTTTGTGCATGACACGACAGGTGACCACTTTTAAAACCAAAGTTTCCACATCAAATTGACATTTTGCACCAGCATGCGTAACAGCATCATGCAACATGTGTGCTGAGCATCCATGTCGCCATGTTGGTTCCGTAAATGTGTAAAAACTGAATTTTTTGTCTCTCGCGAAATTAACATTAGCATTATTAGCGGAATACGCAAATGCGCTTCGCAAATCAAAAGAGGCCTAGTTTAGAAAATTACGAAAAAGAGGTGCAAATAAAAGCATTTTTTGTCTGGATAAGAAGATCGAAAATTATAGTTAAAAAAATATTTTTAATCTAGGTACAAGATGTGTGTCAAAATATGCATTTGTTGTATAGTATACTAGCGACCCGCCCCGGCTTCGCCCGGGTGCAATGCTGATACTAAATACACTAAGTACAGAAAAACTGTGAACTTTAAAGCATCGTGGATCCCAAACCCGCAGGGATACGCCGAAAATTTTTATGTTGTCGTATTAAAGACCATAGTTGCTTATCAAAATATAAGGTGAGACCTTTATACTTTGATACTGAACTGAGAAATTGAACCAAATAAATTTTCCCCCGTACATTTTTTATTTTCATTATTTTTTTAGGCATGAATGAGACATTTTATGGAAAAGTTGTAGTACAAATGTTAATTAGCACTATATTTTCTATCCAAAACAAATTTGACATCTTAGATCGTATGTCCACCTATTTTAAAATCCGGACCAGTTTGCGACCGGCCGGTACGGCCGCAAACGCTACGTCCCGCAATTTTGTATTTGTAATATCTTAGAAAATATTCATTTAAATCATATGCTGTTATGAGCCATATAGATCTATATTAAATAAACAATGTATTTAAGGTATTTAATTGGATAAGGATTAATGATGTATTGGTTAAATCCGCTTCAAAAATAAGCCATTATTTGTCGTAAAAAGTACCTAAATGACTTAAAAATATTATTGTGGGATATCCATAAGGTTACGTCCGCACAGGCAGGCGGCTTGCTTGGTGCCTAGCGCCTAGCGAGTCACCTAGCGAGTCGCTTAGTACAACGGACATACTTGAATGTTCGCGACCGGCCGCACTGCGCGCTTGGCGCCTAGCGAGTAGCTTAGCGTGTATCCAAGTAAACAAACATGTTGGTTTTTTGTCGCCAGGCGCGAGGCATTTTGAAGAAAAAAATATACGAAATATTAATCGCATCCATACATACAAATAAATTCAATTGGAGTGTCTGTTTGTAATATTAAAATAACCGCTTTCTACTGCATGCATATGAATGTATTACGGTACACATACCAAAATATATACTTTTAAAATTTTTGTCTGTCTGTTTGTTCTGGCCTCCGGCTAATCTCTGGAACGGCTGGACCGATTTGGACGGGACTTTCACTGGCAGATAGCTTATGTAATAAGTAGTAACTTAGGCTACTTTTATTTTAGAAAAAATCTTTTATTTTAGAAAAAAAAACTAAATAAACTAAATTTTTTCATTACATTCTACGCGGACGAAGTCGCGGACACAGCTAGTCATAAATAGATGAGTATCCGAATGAGTTAATTTTCCTTTAACTTTACTGAGAAGTAGATCAAATGTGTCTCTGGCCATACGCAAATCTTAGTAATTTTTTAGTGAAAATTATGCAATTGCTTATATAGAACAAAAAATCCCCATGACTTGACCGTGTCTTATTTATGTCATGAACCCAATATGAAGCGCTCGTGGCCCCGTGGACTCAGTGTTGTGTAAACGATCACTGTAGTAAGTAACATTTACTGTGGCCGTTCATGGATGGGTGACCGTCTCGTGACCACTGTGTGACATTTATTTTCCGTGCTTCGAAAAGTCCTTGGTCCCGGTTGCCAGTAAAATAGCAGTCGAGGCAGTACCTAAGCCAAGATGAGGGCCTTTTTAGGCGGCTTGAAAATTTTTAACAGCTGGCACTGCTGGCAGTCCTTGCCTGCGCCTGTCCATATCAACATGGCAATACGGCTCACCACCTATTACGTGGGACAAAATCTCAAAGGTGAAATGTGGGCATCTAAAATGCTTCTGTCTACCCCTTCGTGGATAAAAGGCGTGATCATATGTATGAACCCAATATAGAGCAGTATATAGCTATTTTTGAAAGTGAAATCTCTTCAACGTGCCGACAAGCAAATGACCAAGGCACCTAGCGACCCACCACGCAAAACCACCTTTCAGTGCGGCCACCGTGTATCCTAGCAAGTAGCCAGGATGCAAGCCACCAGGCTCTAGGCGCCAAGCAAGCCACCTGCCTGTGCGGACGTAGCCTTAGAGATAGAGATATGCCATCGCGGAGTTTTCTGTAGACCTTTACAATGTCACAGTATATATAAATGTTGTTTAACCAGTATTGTAGCTCCCTACAAACGGACGAAGCGCAAGCTATACCTACGGTTCTCGTTTTCGGCAGGCCTTTCAGCACGCAAGCAGCGTCCGCAGTCGCGATTGTGCCGAGTAGACGAATGGACGGTGTTTCGTTTTTTAAATAGTAACCGCGCGTGTTTTATTTACTAAAAATATTTAATATGACAACTAGAGTCTATTGTGCTTGTTTTGGTTGCATGAATTCTTCAATAACGCACCCAGAGATAACGTTTTTAGATTACCTGGAAACTCCGAAAGGTAAGACTATAAATTGATTTTACTTAAGTACTAATTGGTACTATACTACTAGTTGACTAAAGTTAAACAAAGTGATTGACACGAGTGAACTAGATAGTTACATGAAGTGGGTATGTTTGTGTTTAAAACTAGACTTGTGCTTGCTCAGTCAGTGAACGGTGCGATCCAATATAGTACAATATCCAAAAAAAAAACTAGTTCATAACTCTAGTACGTGTAGGTAGTACATTTAGTTCCGTGGTCAGTTCGCAGTTATTTAATTGAGAGCAATGATTTAGGTATGTTTCAAGAGTATTCATTTCTTTGTGGATGACCGATGTTACAGTACACTTAGCACCATATGACTGCCTGTGTGGCGCGGTCGGTAGTGATACCGCCTGCGGCGCTGGAGGTCGTGGGTTCGATTCCCACCCGAGACAAATAATTGTGTGACCCATAAATGTTTGTCTCAAGAGTCTGGTTGTTTCTAATTGTATAATATGTATGTATTTAAAAAGTATATTAGTATTAATATCCGTGGTCTGATACCCATAACACAAGCAGGTTATTCCTAGCTTACTTTGGGATCAGATAGCGTTGTGTGAAATGTCCGTGAATATTTATTTATTTTATTAAAAAAAAAAACAAAAATTGACAGCATTTTTGTTACCTTTGATTTTTATTACACGCATAGAGACAAATATGAACTTCCAAACAGGGGGGGCACACTTAGAACATTGAAAATTTTCATAGACGACAGTGACCTCTGGTGAATGTTGGCGGCAAAAAAACGGCGCCATTTTCTACTAACTTCATGTATGTGTCAAGTGTCAACTCTATGTAGGTACTGTGGCTCACTTCACTGACGTTCGGTCGGATGTTGATGAGATGAGCTTTTCGAGGTTATCTCTTGTTATTTTATAATTGTTTTGATTTTATTGTTACTTTGTTTCCGTTTTTGATTATTGTCAAGTTTTGTTTTCTTTAAGTTGTCTTTTCACTTATTTGTTCTTTAAATGTTAATTTTGTTTTGGTATAATAAACATCAAGAGTCTGATAGGTACCGAAAAGATGTTGTTTTTAGCTGCGACCCTCTGGGTAAGTTTTTTTTTTTTTTTGTATGTTCTTTGCAATCTGTCTCCGTTGGACATTCAGCAAATGGTTAGGAATGGACAACTTTCATCTTGGGGGGCGAACAGTCCAGTGACATATGCCCCATGTGTACTCCTCATAGGTCTCTGGGGGACTTTCTTTTAAGCCTTTGGAATTTAGGGCTATTGCTCATTAGATGTTCAGTTAGTGCATTTGGGTGGTTTTCCAGTCTCCTTCTGTATGATTTTATCGAGTGTTTAATCTCTTCTTGAACTGTTTTGACCTTAAGCTCGTGGTGTAGTTGTTGATTACTTATGAACCAAGGAGCATCAGTTATCATCCTCAGCATTTTGGATTGGAACCTCTGGAGTATCTCCAGATTTGAGTTGGATGCTGTGCCCCAAAGTTGGACTCCGTAAGTCCAGATCGGTTTTAGGATACTTTTGTATAAGAGCAGCTTATTCTCTAACGATAACTGTGATTTCCTTTCCAGCAGCCAGTACATTTTTCTAAGTTGGATTCCCAGTGCTTTTCGTTTGGTAAATATATGTTTTTTCCATGTGAGGCGACGATCCAAATAGATTCCAAGATATCTGGCTTCATTTGCTTGGGGTATTTGTACTCCGTTGAGTGATACGGGGGGGCAGGTCTCGCGCCGCATAGTAAAGGTTACCTGTACTGATTTAGTCTAGTTTGCCTTTATTCGCCAGGCATTTAGCCATTCGGATATGTTGTCAAGGCAACGTTGAAGCATGTCACTTGCTTGTATTGGTTCTTCATGGGCAGTTAGGGCTGCTGTGTCATCAGCAAAAGTGCCGACAATGACACCGTTTGTCATGGGGAGGTCCGCGGTGAATATCAGATAGAGCACCGGACCAAGCACACTTCCCTGCGGCACTCCTGCATGCGCCCTGTATAGTTTGGTCGAGTCTTCTCCTTGTTTAACATAAAAGTACCGGTCAGCAAGATACGATTTTAAGAATATATAATAGCTTGCCGGCAATCGTTTCTTTATTTTGTATAATAGGCCTTCGTGCCAAACTCTGTCGAAGGCCTGCGAAATGTCCAAAAATGCTGCACAGCAATATTTCCTTCTTTCAAAGGCGCTGTGGATTTCTTCCACCAATCTATGCACCTGCTCTATGGTACCGTGCTTTTTTCTAAAACCAAATTGGTGGTCAGGTATGATTTTGTTGTCTAACTGTGTTTAGCCGTTTCAGAAAAAGTATTTCCATGACCTTAGACAGAACAGGTAGCAGACTGATCGGTCGATAGGACGACACGTCTGTAGGCGCTTTACCAGGTTTAAGGATCATTTTAATTTGTGCTACCTTCCATTGAGGTGGGAAGATGGCCCGAATCAGTATGCAGTTAAACAGGTGTGTCAAGAATAAAATTGCTACTTCAGGTATCTCGCGGAGTATAGTTGCAGTGATTAAATCATATCCTGGAGCTTTATTCCGTTTTAGTTTTTTTAATTGTTTCCACGACTTCTTGTGTCTTGATCCTTTCAATTGGAAGACTGAGTTGAAATGGTTCATTAAGGAAGTTAATGAGTTTCTCACTGTTGGTCCTCGACACACCTTGGGCAGGATTTGGCACAAAGACTTCGGCTAGATGAGAGGCAAATGCCTGGCCTTTCTCTAAGTCACTTTTTGCCCAGGAACCATCCCTTTTGCGCACTGGTGGATTGGAGGCGATGGGTGTCTTGAGCTTTTTGGTTGCTTTCCAAAGGGAATAGTCACTAGCAGCAGTAGTTTCCAGATTACGCAGGTGGTTCTGTACATTCTCATTCCTCTCAGCAAGCAATAGATTTTTAAGTTTAGCTGTCAGGTAATTCCAGCGCTTTTTGTGGGCAGGGTATCTAGTTGTTTGCCACAATTTACGAGCCTGTCTTTTCTCGGCTACTAGTTCGCGGATGGGTTTGGATTCGCCCGGTTCACTGTATTTCCGTATGCCAGAAGTGCTATCCCAAGCAGCATCCTGGACACATTTGTTAAAATGTTCAACCGCCACCATGATGTCCTGCTCGGTTTTAAGAGGCAGCCCAGTATCAATCCTGGATTCTATGATGGAACGGAATTCAACCCAGTTGGTCAGACGATTATGTAATCTTGGTGGAGGTTTGGCATGTACAAATTGCTGGGCCACCTCCAGTAAAACCACACTGTGGTCGGATGACAAATCTGGAAGGTTTGTGCACCTGAAGCAATTAGCTGGAATCCCCTTAAAGACAGCAAAATCCACCAAATCTAGGGTTTTGCAGGGGTCTGTTGGCCAGTAAGTTGGGTTTCCACTCGATATCGCAGCTAGTTGGAGATTATTTATGGCGGCCTGTAATTGGCGTCCTTTAGTAGTTGTTAGACGAGATCCCCATTGTGTATTTTTGGCGTTATAATCACCACCTGCTATAAACCTTGGTCCCAGTGTTTTTAAGAAGTCAATGTAATCTTCTTTTTTGATTGCATGTTTTGGGGGAGAGTATAGAGCAGTGATCTTTAAGTGCCCCCGCCAGTCCTCGATAACAACACTTGTGGCCTGTATGGCAGAGGTTTGGAATGGTTCAGCTTCGTGATGTTTAATATTATTAACCGACTTCAGAAAAAGGAGGAGGTTCTCAATTCGTCTGTATGTATTTTTTTTTATGTATGTTAAGCGATATTTTCGTCAATTATAGACGAATTTCAAAATTTCTTTTTTTCTTGAATAGGGTTTACTTCTGAGGTGGTCCCATTTTCACTAGGTCAGGATCTGATGATGGGATCCAGGAGAAAACGAGGGCAACCACTGAAAATTGTAGGGACAACTAGTGCGCTTGTTAACTTTTTAATTAAGTGCTTTAATGTTCTACACTTTAATGAAGGTCTGGAGTCGACCTGATGATAGAGTCGAAAGACAGACGAGGGCATTTCTTAACAATTTACAGCAGTTACCTTTTGTTTGGGCTTGATTGATTTGTATTGATGAGAACTTTACACCTAGATTTATAGATCCGACTTTTAAAAAAAAGGAAGTTGTCAATGTTTTATGTATGTTCACCGATATTTCGTCAATTATAGACGACTTTCAAATCTGCTTTTTGTTGGATAGAGTTCACTTATGAGGGGGTCCCAATTTCACCAGGTCAGGATCTGATGATGGGATTCAGGAGAAATCAAGGGCATCCACCGAAAATTGTAGGGACAACTAGAGTGCGTTTGTTAACTTTTTAATTTAGTACTTTAATGTACTACAATTTAATGAATGTCTGGAGTCGATCTGATGATGGAACCGAAAGACAGTCGAGGGAATTCCTTAATGATTTACAGCGGCTACCTTGTGTTTGGGCTTGATTGATTTGTATTGATGAGAACTTTCGCCTAGATAGATATATTTTTCGGTTCACCCGTCACTTAAAATAATGAAAAAATAATTTTTCAATAAAAAATAAAACCGACTTCAAACAAATCCTGAAAAATAAAACTTACAAAGCACAACGTAATATGTATTTTGCTTTATTAGATTTTATTCAATATAATATTGAAGTTGGTGCCATGAATAATACCTACATAAAACTACAGGTTTACTTGGCGCCGACTTCAATATGATATTGAATAAAATCTAATAAATCAAAATACATATTACTTAGTGCTTTGTAAGTTTTATTTTTCAGGATTTGTTTGAAGTCGGTTTTATTTTTTATTGAAAAATTATTTTTTTTAATAAGAATTGCAGATCCTCCATGGGCTTTACCGTTTGGATGCATTGTCTGGTAGTATCTATAATTTGGCATTTCAAGGTGGTTTTTTGCTGTAAAATGAGTTTCAGATACTAGCAAGATGTCAATTTTGTTTAATTTCAAAAATGTCTCTACTTCTAGGACATGGTTTGAGAGCCCATTGGCATTCCACAGGGCTATTTTTAGTGAATAGAATGTGTCAGTTTGGTCATGATTTCCATTAGGAGGTTTGTTATTGAAGTTAATTGTTGCATTAGTTGTGTCATGTTATTCAAAATTTCTTTCATTTCATTATTATTTGTTTGAGCATTAGGTAATTCATTCGGACTTTCTTTGATGGCTGGTTTCTGTGCAGGTTTATCGAATATTAATGCCTGTCTGTATGATTGATGGTTTTGATTACTACCTGCGTTTTCCTTATGTGTAGGGTAGTTGGTGTGCTTTATTGATCGGTGTTTAGCTGGTTGGGGAGGATATTTTATTTTTTGGAGCTCCTTATACAAGCTGTAGATTTAGTAGTGTGCAGTACTTGCACACGTGATTCTACTGCCTACACTCGTTAATACTGTGTGATAAAAAAAAATTTTTTTTTTAGTCTTTTTTCATATTGAATTCGTTTTTTAATTCCAACGGGAACTCTGCCTAACCTCCACTGACTAATAATACGTGAACCTATGAAACAGAAAAACCGGTCAAGTGCGAGTTCCGTACCAAAAAACGGCAAAAGGTGAGCGGTGAACGCTCGAACGCAGCCAGTATACCTAATACCTACCAACGATCAGCTGGACGCTAGAGGTCATAGCACTGGATAATAAATAGGCATTATGCGAGTATCATTTACAATCTTTCGATTTTTAGATTTATTATTAATTATTGAGTACTTACTTAAATTTATGTTCACGTATTATTGGCCAGTGGGTACAGGCAGAGGTCCTTTGCAAATAAAATCAAATTTAACATGAAAAAAAAAACTTTTTTTTTATCACAAAATATTAACGGGTGTAGGCAGTAGAGTCACGTGTGCAAGTATTGCACACTACTAAATCTACAGCCGGTATATTGAGCAGCCTTTATAGTTGGCAGGATGGTTGCCATCGCACAGTACGCATTTGACCGAATCTGATCTTTCCTTGCGCCCGCATTGTAATGAGGCATGGTCTCCTGCACATTTTATGCATTTGGGTTTCCTAAAACAGTATTTTCTCGTATGCCCATATTGCTGGCAATTACTACACTGTGGAATTTCACGTTTAGGTCTTGGTGGCTCGAAAATAACCCTGCAGTGCAAAAGGCTTTTGATATCATAGATGTGTTTATTGTTTGGGCTGGGCTCTGTTTCTATAAAGAAGATTGGTAAAGGCTTTTTAGTATTTCTCTGTTTGACATTCCAGATATTAGTGACTACGTGTCCTTGTGTTTCCAGTGCGGCCTTTATTTGTTCTGGCTCAGTAGAGGGGTGTAGATTTTTGAGGACTACTTTGAAACAGCGCTCTTGTTTAAGCTTATATGTATAAAATTCTGTGTTCTTTTCTTGCAGATTTTTAACTATTTTCGAGTATAATTCTGTAGATTTTGGTTGTATTCTTACTTGATCATTACGGAGAACCTTTACTTCATAATTGTGTTCTGCTACCTCATCGAGCATTTTTAGTAGGGGTTGGATGTTACTGACCCGGTCTACATATATAGGTGGAGCCTTTGCAGGTTTTTCAACAGGTTCATTTACTTGTGTATCCTGTATCTCCAATTCAGAAAAGGTATTAGAGACTGGGATGGGTTGACTTAGCCAGTAGGTGTCAAGTTTTTTTTGTTTTTGGGCTTTATATGTTTCAGGGCTTTCACGGTGTCTCTTTCTTTCAGGTACTCTTGTCCATTGATTGCTATCAGTGTTTGTATTCATTTCCATATTAGTTGGTTGCAAGTTCTCCAGATTATGCAATGACAGCGTTCTTGTTCTATTAAAAAACGATCTGTGAAAAATCTGCTGCGTTAGTATTTTGTTTTGTTGTTTTTCAGCTTGCGGTTGTTGTTTTTCAGGTTGAGATTCATTATTTGATTGTTCATTATTTTCCATAGTGTTCCCACGAGTAGGGTCGATTAAAATAGGTCGCACACGGGGTGACGCCCATTCCCATGTGAAGGCGCTATACAACAATGTGAGCCAGGTCCGTTGAGGTTGACGCTAGTGGCTGATATCCCATCAGTCATTCATCCTATTGGCGCGCATCCTACCGTAGGATTAGGGGTGAATTTTTAAATAGGCTTTCTACCTATTGGCCCGGGCGGTTAAGCCAAGACCCCCGATTTCGCTTAAAATTGGTTGCTGAAGCGAAGTTGCGAGTTACAGTGGTCATTTCCTACCTCTGTTATAAATACATTTTCGGGTTAATTAACCATCGCCCGAGAATCGACGTTCACCTTTTACGATTGGTTTGGTCTCTCCAGTGCAATCAACCCTACTCCTTTTTGCAGGTTTGGGATCATCAATCGTGGGTTACACTGCAGACATTTCAGAGGTTATTTGGACCTCAAGGCTCGCTTTAGCCTCTTCCAACCAGTTGCCCAGTTGGGTGTATGGTTACTCCGCCATTTGTTCGGATGCCAGAGATTTATCCGTTGTCTGGCTGGGGACACCGCAGAAGAACTCGAAGGTGCAGTTCATAATTTATCCGAAATAGATCCTTGATCAGTTCTCCCCATGAGGACATTTTGGGTTGTCTTCCCTTTGCCAGGTGATTCGGTTATGGCGCCGAAGACTCGCCTGCGCTCTTCATACTTAGCTACTGCTGTCCCGAGGTAAGTGCACACAAAATAATATGTACCAATTAGATTATTCGCAGTTGTAATCGATTTACTTTGTTACCTAGGTACCTATTTACGCGTTTTACTTTTGAAACTTTGTTTACTCAGCCACAGTATTAGAAATATGCTTACAAAATTACTGTAGGTACGCATTCAGGCTTGTGCAATATCTAACTTTTTAATTAACTCTCTCGTTCCATGATATGTACACACTAATGTTTACGGGAATTAACGCGATCATGGTTTATGTACAAACATACCTTTGATTTGCTTGACGTTTCAACCAGTTTTCACCGGCTGTGGTCACGGCCTGTGTAACCTGGTACCTATACCATCATCGTGTTTCACCATAGTTCCATAAACATTATTGTTGTTCAATACCATCTTCCTCTTAGCGTTGATGCCAGTCGCCTCATAATCTTTCACCTCGGCCCTGTGGTACGCTTTACCAGTCTAACTGTGGATTTGACTAAACTTCAATATTTTCTGTGAAGCGACTGCCATCTGACCACCACAACCCAAAATCGATAGTGAAGCATTGCAGCTAGACTAGTTGTTGAACTTTTTAGGGCTACAAGTACCTAACAACACACAAGTAACTACTGCCATAGATGTTGTTATAGCTATACTAGTACCAACTAAATAACATGCTCTCCAAGGCACGACAAATGGCTTGTACAATATCTATCAAGTATAATATAAATGTTACTGATATAGATTTCTCTTCGAGCTGCAGCCAAATATGAAAAATAAAAATAACGTGATTCTTTATCTTTCAGACACTCATACATCGGTTCCCGCATCCTGATAAACACCCTGATTAATTATCATCTTGGAAATCAGTAGTAGAAGATTACCTGAATGAAATTGATCCAATGAAAATATACAAGAATAAAAGAATATGTGATTGCCATTTTGATCCCATGGACAAGATATCAGGAAGATGTTAAGTATTAAAACGAGCATAAAATAATGTAAAAAGCAACACAAACATATATGCACCCCTATCAATAAAAAATAGATACAATAACTTAAATATTTTATTTATTACCATGTATTCCTAATTGACCTACTTAATTACAAATTTCTCAATGTACTTAGTATTAAGTTTAACTTAAGTATATATTTTATGTCAAATTTCTTATTTCTTATCTATTATATAAAAATAAGTCGGGTTTTCCTTCCTGACGCTATAACTTTAGAACGCACAAACCGATTTCCACGGTTTTGCATTCGTTGGAAAGGTCTCGGGCTCCGTGAGGTTTATAGCAAAGAAAATTCAGCAAAATTTCACATACAGCGCCATCGCGGGCGAAGCTGCGGGCATCAGCTAGTAAAGTATAAATTCTTATATAAAGTCAACAATATTCCCCGGAATACGGTAATAGGCTCATCCTATAGTACATGGGACCAAACACAATGATTGGTGAACTTCCTAATGTGGTTTTCCCAAGCGACTACAATACGGGGTTCTACAAGGGCACTAGGTTTATTCAGAGTCGGCAGGAAACACCTCTGGTGTTGCATACATCCATAGGCCAAGATAGCCACTTTCCATTGGGTGGACCATGTGTGTGACTGCCACCTAAGGTATAAAAAAGTGTGTGTTAATTCATAAAGGTGTGATTATTATGTATGTATGCTGTAATTATTCATGAATTCATGCAGTACATAGGTACATTGAGAAATCTGTAACATATCTGTCTATATCTATAGCATAAACTTAATATAAAGTAAGCTTGTGGTTTATAGATATGAATATACTACACAAACTATAAACACTATCCCTCAAAGCTATGAACTCTTAAAAAAGGTTGATAATTGAACGATTGTCATACTACCAACTGCAAATATATCTTTGTAATCCTTTATATTTTTAAGGGATTACAAAGTTGTTTATGCAGTTGGTAGTATGACAGCCGTTCAATTATTAACCTGTGTTTATGAGTACCTACATGTTTGTATACATAAATGTATAGTGGAATTCAACAGACCTAAATAATATAGTAAACAAAGAAATTGGATCTCGACTACTCCATAATTACTTACATTTAATTATCAATCCTGATCATAGTCGTTTCAAGGAACTCTAGTTAGATTTATGCAGACATTTCGACACTAATAAACCTTTAGATTATAGAATAATTTCATGAAAAATACTCGGATGGTAAAAATTTAAGACTGTCATTTTTGCTTGTCATTAAATTATTTTTTCTCAGACTTGTTTGTCTTTGTCATAGTGTTGTAAAACTGTTGTACTGGCCAATTGATTTTAAAAGGAGGTCATTGTTTTATCAATCTGTCAGTTCGAAAAAATGTACTTACTTTAATAATATAACTTATTGACCCAGAGAGCGAAGAGTGCTAGTCCACTAGTCCACAGAGTATATTGAATATATGGAGATGCGAGTCTTTGCCCCTTTTCACAAGTACCGGTTGCCGGGTGCCGGGTAGGGTGGGTGTATGGCCGTGTACTATAGCTTTCACACGTACCGGCGTGATTTGCCCGCCAACCGCTTGCATTCACCGCCGGTTACCCGGCACCGGCTACCCGGCAACCGGTACGTGTGAAAAGGCACTTTGAGTTTGGGTCTTCGATTCCACAGTATAGACGATTTTGCTTTCGTCTGTATGTGTGTGTACATGTCAGTTTCGGTCTAGAAGACGCATTTGTTAACCAATTTTCTCCAAACTTGGCACACATGTTCTTTGATTTAAAATCATTGATCTACGAAAAGATAAAAATACAACTTTTGTCAAAAGTTTTTTTAATAGGGCGGAAAATAAGGGAGAAAAAGGTCCCCGTTATATATGATGGGATCATAAGGGATATAATTCCTCACTGGTTGTTTTTTCCTGGGCGCTCGCGAGGCCTACTCTTCGCAGAAGTACTTTTAAAAAATTGGGACTAATAAGTATTTGTGCGACCCAGAAATCGTCAGAAGGATCCGGTTAGGCTTAGTACCGTGTGGAGGAGTAAATTTAAAGAGGTTAACGTTCATCAGCGAGCTGCCAAAAAGATAATCTAATGTTTCGAACGCCATAAACATTTAAATATGAATAAAAAGAAAAAAAATGATTCTTTAGGGTAGACTGGGTACGGTTGACGGTGGATGGTTAAAATATTCAGTCCTAAAGTAATATATTATTGTAAATAAATGATTATATGTACTATAAAATTTTCTAAAAGTTTCTTTTGTTTAAAGATCCTTTAATTAAATTAATATAAAAAAATTATTGCACATAATATATATTGATATACCGAATTTCATGATTTGATGAATTTGGCGATGGATATACCGAAGTAAATGAATGTACGGTGAACTAGATATAACACAATGATTATTTACATACATAGAATCAGTTTAGTTACAACACTATGATCATAAACAACTTCTGTCAACACATGACATGTTTACATGATTGCTGAGCTGTCCAGAAAAAGACTATACCTATAGTCGCCTCGCTGTAACAAGGTGCGTATGACAGTTGGCAGTATGACGTTGATATCTATCAGTACCACATTACTAGGGATGTGTCGATATGCAATTCATGTTTAGAATCCTACGATAAACGAGATAAATCACGTTCTGTTTATTATTATTATGACAATTATAGCTATATTTATTTTTGAATTAACTAAACAGCTTAAAAAACCGGCCAAGTGAGCAGAGGTCTGCGTACCGAAAAACGACAAAAAATACGTTTGTTGTATGGGAGCCCCCTTAAATATTATAATTTTTTTGTTTTTAGTATTTGTTATTATAGCGGTAACAAAAACACATAGGGTAAACCACCCAATCGTTGGCACTCCTCCAATTATTGGCATTTTAGGTAATTTTGCCCATTTCTAACAGAAAAAGAATGCTATTTTACTTTTTAATGCATACCTACAACTACATAATGGGCAACACCAAACTGAAATAAACTAGGTTTCCCTTATTTTTCGAAATATACTCTTAACTAAAGTGCCAATAATTCACACGACTTGCACTACACATTATATTAGTGTCACGTGGTCACGAGTCTACTCGTGACCACGGCTATTGTAACATAGCCGAAACGTCGAGAGGTGAGCGAAGTTTAAATTGTTTACGCGAAAAAGACCCGCAACTAATATAATGTGCCAATAATTCATTCTAAAAGTGCCAATAATTGGGTGGTTTACCCTAATCTTTAAAAATTTCATCTCTCTAGCTATGACCGTTCATAAGGTACAGCCTATCAAAAGACCGGGTAACTTCGCAAGACAAAAAGAAGGTAACCGAGAAGAGGAAAAATATTAATAATAATAACTCAATAATATACTTTTTACAATAAAAGTTGAAACTACGGACAATATACGTTTTGTTTTATCAAAATATCGACTATCCATCGTAGATGTATACAATCCCATCACTAAAGACATCTTTGGTGTTACGTTATACTCAACAATTTGTTAATTTTTTCTTCCAAATTCATTTTATTTGTAGACTAGAATATTCTGGTTGAGTTTAATTTTATATACAACAGTGATTAACGATTTAATATATTATGAATGAGATGTAGCTAAAATACTAAGTTCATAATTGTAATTCACGGCAACTTTCAAGAGTGAAACGAAACGCGATCGACAACTGTCATACGCACCATGCTACACCGAGATGACTATACCTATGTATACAGCTACTGTTATCGTGCTTAGTACATCCAACAATCACGCGGCGGCAGCACTTTCCATACATGCATATTTAAGCATAGAGTAGCCACTCTTCTCCTATATATATTACTATACTCTTTGCTTCCAAAATTTAACACAACTTGACAATGTACGAAAAGTACTAGTGTACTAGAGACTGACTAGTACTTTCAAATCGAAAAACAGTTTTAATTTTGTAAATCAAAAATTTAACACAATGATTATAAAGACTAGAATTCCGTGATTCTATCACTGACGAAACATGTGATGAGCCGATTATTATTGTCTACGCCGCTTACTCGTTTTCAAATTTCTACACCCGTCTCACTCAATCGTTAGTACGAGTAGATAACGGGCGCTGCGCCGCCACGCCGCCACCCCGCGCCGCTAGCCGTTGCGGGGATATTATATTATTACTCCCAAAGTATTTTTTTGTTTAAATAAAAAAGGTACATATTTACTCGAAATGAAAGCCGGTTGTCAGTAAAACAACAATCCTTAATACAAATTGAAGGCCTTGTGGGCGGATTGAAAAAAATCAACTGCATTAGGCTCACTATCTATTACGCGTACGTAAAACTATAAGGTAAAATGTGGGCGTATACTATGCCTCTGCCTACACCTTCAGGGATAAAGGCGTGACTATATGAATGTATGTATGTACATATTTACAATAGCAATACTAAATAGAAAGTCAAAGTAGGCATATTATTAAAATGCTGTAGGTGGGCAGCCCTATCGCATGCTTACGTACCGCGCGGCTGTAGGCATTTATTTCTAAAATGCGGCCGAGTCAAACTACAGTATACAGTGACAATGTGTACAATACTTAGTACATTACTTTGATAAATCTCGTAGGATTCAGCCTGCGTTTGCAATGTAAGTGGAAAAAATGTAATTATATACGACATCACATTGGAGCCTCAAAAATAACAGTATTTCTACACTATTTAATGGATGTTATTATACATATAAACCTTCCTCTTTAATCACTCTATCCATTTAAAAAAAACCGCATCAAAATCCGTTGCGTAGTTTGTAGCATTTATTTTCTATAGATGCAGTATTCAGGATGTGAAAGCAGCCTTATCGAGTTATCTTTTTTTAATCGGTTGTCAGTGGTGACATTTCTGCTGTCAGAATGACAGGATGTCATAAGGACGAGTGACGAATCGTTTTTGCATTCAATGAAAGCAGGTTTTAGATGAAATTCGAGAGGATTCCACGTGAGAGAGGGGATAAAGCCCTGATACAAAGTTCGAAGTCTCTTTTTACGATCGGCTAAGGACGAGGGAAATTGATATTACTCTGAGTGGCACGCCTCAATTTTTCTTTGGAGGTTGTAAGTTGCAACCTGAGGACCTGTTAAGGAATTAGTCTGAGTTTACTTATTTTCCTCAGAAAGAATAAGTTTCTGTTTCAACCTACACCCGGGATACCGGTAAGTGTCATTTCTTGTTTGCAAGGCGGTTCGAATTTCGTCGGTCGCGATGTCAGTTATTTCATTTGTCGTTTACTTGTCATAACAGGGTTTTTTACTACGGGGAAAAGCGGCCCGTCCACGGTTAGCAAAACCACACCCAATGACACGTGGACTACATGAGCGAGGTGTTTTGAGAGGAACCAGCCGCCTCCACGTGGCATTCTCGTGCTGTGCTGTGCTCAACTTGACTCAAGGCCAGTAATTGTCACCCAATTATAAGTGTAGTTAGCTGCTTACCCGTTTTACCTGCTCACGCGGCAGTGGTCTATTGAGTAGTATTAGTACCTAAGCCCTGACTATACTTCTGTGTACCTGTGATATTTGTGTCTATCAGTGAATAAGCTCTCTGTGTGTCTCTGTGTATCTCTGTGTACTTAGTAAATATATGTGTGTACACCCTATTGGCTGTTTTCGTCAGAGCCCTGGCCTCCCTTGCGCACCCACTAGAAACTCTGTAACAAGGCGCCCTGGGAAAGAGTTCTCTGCATAGCTACCTCGCGCTAGTTGGTGAGTAACATCATTGTGTTATAAATTGGCGCCCAACGTGGGGCAAATCTCTGGGTCTACTCTGCGGTAGCCTCAGTCTAGTGTGTGTGCATAGGTGGTTACCTCTGGCGAAACCATCCTGGTGTCTCGTCCGAGACGCTCCAGGACGTTAATTGGTGGTGCTAACAGCTAAGCACAAAATTATCCCTTTCGTCTTCTTCCAGCTACCTACATCTTTGGCTGGAAAAGACACTAAATTCTAAATTTAAAAATTTAAAATTAGCTGTGATTTTGGAAAGATTTTTTGATTTTATTTGGCATACCCACTTCTTTTTTCTTATTGTGTTTTTTCTTTTATGTGTTTCTTTTTTTTATGGTGCACACATGTATTTATTATAATATTAGTGTAGATTAATATATAATATATATTATTCTATAGCTTCACCTTGTAAGGTAAACTTAGTGAATCTCTCTGTGTTAACTTAGTGAATTTCACTCTGTGTAATTATAAACTTTGTTGAAGGTGTGTAGATACCTTGAAATTTAATTATTAACCTGAACTGTGTTATCAGAAAATTTAGAAACTTTTCTCTCTTAGTATACCCTTAATCTTTGTTAAATTCTAAAAGTCAATTTGAAACATAATTACCTAACTTAGTACACTTTGTTGTAACTCAATTTACATTTTTACTTTGTAATTGATCCCTATCTGTGCCATTTTATCTTTATAATTGTTGTAAGTAAATTTTTACATAATGGCACAGATGAAAAAATATATTAATTATTTAAGAAAGGATGAACTTGCTAACGAGCTGTCCCACATGGGAATTTCAGTGGAACCGGAAACGACAGTGTCTGGCCTTCGGAGTGAGCTAAGAACGGCACACCGACTCGTCCGTCGAGGTAGCATCAAAGCGAGTGCTCCGGTACCCGCTGATGCATCGGCTGAGCTCTCGATCTGCCTCCCAAAAGTCTCCGAGCTGGAGGAGGCTATTCAGTCAGGTGACATCTTCATTAATAAGGGTAGTCGTCTTAGGGTGTCTATCAGAGCCAACTACTTATTGAGTAGGTTAGCTCGTTGTGGTCTGGATTGCCCCGACGATATTCGTGGTAGGCTAGTGAAGATCATCGCTAGGGCTGAACCCAGTAGTGATTCTGAATCCGAAGGTTCGGATGATGATGGTGATGATCCTTCGGGTCGTGACCAGGTAGAATATACTTCACCAATAGTGAGAGAGGACCGCTCGGTGCGAGCTAGTTCAAGTAGGAATAGTTCTACATGTAACATAGTGTATAAAGAACGTCCCCTTAACTTATGTTCATTTAATTTAAAATATGATGGTTCTACTTGTGTACGTGTGTTTTTAGAGAGATTAGAGGAACTTAGATGTGCTCGGGAGGTTACTAAGCCTAGACTCCTTATGGCTTTCTCCGACCTGTTGGATGGACCGGCTTTGTCTTGGTTCCGTACAAACAAAGCTAACTTCATCTCATATGAGGATCTTATTAGTGAGCTTAGAGATACCTTCGATATTCCTGATTATGATTATCGCCTCAGGAACGAGATAAGACAGCGTACACAAGCCCGCTCTGAGTCCTTGGTTAACTATATATGTACAATGCAAGCCATGTTTTCAAGGTTGTCATGTAAGATGCCCAGTGAGGAACAGCTGGACATTCTCATGCACAACATTAGACCTGACTACATGAAGGAACTGGCCTTGCATGATGTCAACTCTGTAGATGACTTGAGACGTTTGGGTAAGCGCTTGGAGCTTGCGCGTACTAGGGCAGACGCTTTCCATGAGCCTGCTCTTGACAAGTTTGAGATTTCATCTGACTTACACCAGCTTAAGAACAAAGGTGTACAAAAGCCCGCTAAGCAGGTGTCTGCAGTGGAGACGCCGGTTACCCCCCACGATCGCAAATGCTTTCGTTGCGGCGCGGGCGGTCACTCTGCATACAGCTGCACACAGTCAAGGGAGCTGGTGTGTTTCCGGTGTGGTCTCAAAGGAGTCAAGACCCCAGACTGCTCACACTGTACTAGCAAGTCAAAAAACGCGTAGGCCAGGGCCTTATTAGGAACTCTGTGCATTACTCTGTATCTGAGTCTATTTCTGATAAGGTCCTGTTTCCTAAACGGGATAGTGACATTAGACCGTATCTAGTTGTTAAGGTTTTAAATTTAAATGTCTTAGGCCTTCTAGATTCCGGTGCCTCCTGCTCTATACTAGGTAAGGGAGCGCACCGCATCTTCTTGGAACTGGGTTTTGATCTTGTGAGTATCAATCCTACTTTTCGTATTACAACTGCAGACAGCACTCACTTGCAATGTCTGGGTTGTATCTCTTTGCCAATTGAGTACAATTCGGTTAACCGAGTTGTCAAGTTCTATGTTGTCCCAGGTATAACCACCTCCATGATATTTGGAGTGGATTTCTGGCAACAATTTAAGTTAAGTGATAAATTAATTTTACAAAATATTAGCCTTGATAGTTTTAGTGATAATAATCCTATAGAGTCTGTGTCCCTTAACGGTGGCCTCGAGGATTACGACAACTTGACAACTAAACAAAGGTGTGTAATCAACGAGGTCATTGAAAAATTCGACTCGTTGAACACTGATAAGGTGGGTTTAGGTCGGACCTCACTTGTGCACCATGTCATTGACACTGGTGACAGCAAGCCGATCAAGCAGCGTTATTATCCGCTCTCTCCCCTTAAGCAGAAGGCCCTGGAAGCCGAGCTGGACCGAATGCTGGAGATGGGAGTAGTGTCCCCGTCTCAGTCCGCCTGGAACTCTCCAGTGGTCATGGTGGAGAAGGCGAACGGCGACCTCAGATTGTGCTTGGACTCTCGCAAGCTGAACTCTGTGTCTAAGAGTGACGCCTACCCCTTACCCTATATCAATCAAATCTTGGACCATCTTAATAATGCTAAGTATTTAACCTCTGTAGATCTGAGTGCGGCCTACTGGCAGATTCCATTCGACTCACTCCAGTCTGCTGAGAAGACTGCTTTTACGGTTCCCCGGAGAGGATTGTTCCATTACAATTCCATGTGCTTCGGTCTTGTCGGGGCCAGTGCCACGATGCAACGCCTCATGGACCGTCTGTTTGGTCCCGAGTTCGACAACAAGGTATTTGCGTTTCAGGATTACATAGTCTGTGTGTCCAGCACCTTTGAGGAGCATGTAGAGCTCTTACATAGAGTCTATCAGCAACTCAAGGATGCTGGCCTAACAATTAACATGAAAAAATCCCACTTTTGTCGGAGTGAACTCAAATACCTGGGGTATTATGTGGACAAACATGGCTTGCGGACAGACCCGGGTAAAGTTGAGGTTATCCTCAACTATCCCACCCCTTCTAACCCTAAGGAGGTTAAGAGATTTCTGGGAATGGCCGGCTGGTATCGTCGCTTTGTTAACAACTTCTCGAAGATTAGTAAACCTCTGTGCAAACTCACTTCTACGAACCTTAAGTTCGAATGGACCCCTGAGGCTGAACAGTCCTTTAACCTGCTAAAGTCAGCCTTGGTTTCTGCTCCTATATTAAAAATGCCTAACTTTGAGATGCCCTTCCGCATTCTTAGTGACGCGTCAGCTTACTCAGTTGCTGCTGTACTGACACAAACTCACGATGGTGTTGAGCACCCTATCGCCTATTGTAGCCGTTCTCTCAACAAGAACGAGGTGAACTACAGCACAACTGAGCGAGAACTTCTGGCCGTGATTTTCGCTTTGGAACAATTTCGACAGTACGTCGAAGGCCAAAAATGTACGGTCGTCACGGATCATTCATCTCTTCTGTGGTTCCATAAGTAAAAAAATCCCACGGGTCGTCTAGCACGTTGGAGCATGAGGCTCAGTCAATTCGATTTTGACATAGAGCATCGAAAAGGTAAAGACCACGTTGTACCTGATGCTCTGTCTCGTATCAAAATTGATTCCCTCGATGCAGTATCCACTAAAGACCCGTGGTATGACCACACCATGAATAGTGTTCGGAAGAACCCTAGGAAGTCACCAAATTATGACATTCGTGACAACCTTCTATATAGGTTAACTAAAAATAAATATTCTTTGACTTCAGACTTTGACTGGAAGCTGGTGGTACCTCAGGAGGATCGCTTGCCCCTGCTCTCTAAGTACCACGATGACACACTTAGTGCCCATGGTGGCGTTTGGAAGACGCATAAAAGGTTAGCCCTAAATTATTACTGGCCCAAGATGTACGAGGACGTCAAAGAATATGTTGGGAATTGCGAAACATGCAAGCAGTACAAACCCGTAAATACGTCTCGTCCCGGCCTAATGGGTAGCCCGAAGCGGGTTTCGAAGCCATTCGAAGCTATCTCTGTCGATCTGCTTGGTCCCTTTCCCACTTCGAGCAATAGAAACGTACACCTGATCGTGGTCTCCGACTACTTTAGCAAATACGTCATGTTGTGCCCTGTTCGGGTTGCCACAGGCGCTGTAGTCGCGAGGTTCATAGAGAAGAGTGTGTTTCTCGTGCACGGAGTCTGCAAGACTATTTACATGGATAATGGCCCTCAGTTTGTGAGTAAGCCATTTAAGGATCTGTTGGCTAAATACAATGTACCTAATATATATTATAACCCTAGGTATCATGCCCAAACTAATCAGGCGGAACGAGCTATTCGCAATGTGGTTCAAGCGATCTCATGCTATGTGAAGTCACAACACAAGTCTTGGGATCAGTTCTTGGTTGAGATACAGTGTGCTTTAAACACTGCAGTTAACGAAGCAACTCGTTTCAGCCCTTACTTTTTGGTACATGGTAGGGAATTTATTGGGGATGGAGTGTTATACAGGCAGACAGATATCGCGTGCCATCCTACTTCAGTCTCTGTAGACGATCCATCAGCCTTCGGTGTCAAGCTGAGAGAAATACAACGCATTTACGACCAGGTGAGGAAACATTTGAACGTTGCCCACCAGCGTAATGAAAAGTATTACAACCTCAGAAAAAGGCATGTAGAGCTGAAAGTGGGACAGATAGTTTACAAACGCACGTTCTACCTGTCCAACAAGGCCAAGAATTTTACTTCTAAGCTAGCCCCTAAGTTCCTTAAATGTGTGGTGACTGCTAAACGATCCCCTTTAGTATATAGGCTGTCAGATCTGGACGGTAAGGATCTTGGGGAGTACCATATCAAGGACATCCTGAAGTATCAGGAGGAGCAGTCTCCAATACCTAACGTAACTACATAGCACTGTTTCTCTAGTTTATTAAACCAGTGCTATGTGATCATTATGTAAGACTATTTTAATCTTTTGTTTGTATTTCTATATGTGTACGTGACTTTAAATTGTCACGTTGTAGTTTCTTCTATGCACCGCACCGAGCGTTTTTCTCTCATTCGCTTCTCAGTACTCTACAATATCCTGAGAGCTTGGGTAGTGTTAGGGTATCGGCAGTGAGTAAAGGGAGCATTCGTTTTCTATGAAGGGCATTAGACTCTAGTTACTTAGCCTAACCGGTACACGAGTCAGTGTCTAGTTAGGTACATAGGAGGATCTTTCTTTGGTATTGTAATGGTCGTAGTCAGCTGGTGTTTGAAGGACCTAGCTGGTTGTCTTTGTTTATTAGTCAGTACTTTTCTGTTTTCTTTATTGTGTATTTCCAGCGTGTCATATCCGCAGGAAATACTATTAAAGGGGGGGTGGTTGTAGCATTTATTTTCTATTAATATAAAAATTCAGGATGTGAAAGCAGCCTTATCGAGTTATCTTTTTTTAATCGGTTGTCAGTGGTGACATTTCTGCTGTCAGAATGACAGGATGTCATAAGGACGAGTGACGAATCGTTTTTGCATTCAATGAAAGCAGGTTTTAGATGAAATTCGAGAGGATTCCACGTGAGAGAGGGGATAAAGCCCTGATACAAAGTTCGAAGTCTCTTTTTACGATCGGCTAAGGACGAGGGAAATTGATATTACTCTGAGTGGCACGCCTCAATTTTTCTTTGGAGGTTGTAAGTTGCAACCTGAGGACCTGTTAAGGAATTAGTCTGAGTTTACTTATTTTCCTCAGAAAGAATAAGTTTCTGTTTCAACCTACACCCGGGATACCGGTAAGTGTCATTTCTTGTTTGCAAGGCGGTTCGAATTTCGTCGGTCGCGATGTCAGTTATTTCATTTGTCGTTTACTTGTCATAACAGGGTTTTTTACTACGGGGAAAAGCGGCCCGTCCACGGTTAGCAAAACCACACCCATTGACACGTGGACTACATGAGCGAGGTGTTTTGAGAGGAACCAGCCGCCTCCACGTGGCATTCTCGTGCTGTGCTGTGCTCAACTTGACTCAAGGCCAGTAATTGTCACCCAATTATAAGTGTAGTTAGCTGCTTACCCGTTTTACCTGCTCACGCGGCAGTGGTCTATTGAGTAGTATTAGTACCTAAGCCCTGACTATACTTCTGTGTACCTGTGATATTTGTGTCTATCAGTGAATAAGCTCTCTGTGTGTCTCTGTGTATCTCTGTGTACTTAGTAAATATATGTGTGTACACCCTATTGGCTGTTTTCGTCAGAGCCCTGGCCTCCCTTGCGCACCCACTAGAAACTCTGTAACAAGGCGCCCTGGGAAAGAGTTCTCTGCATAGCTACCTCGCGCTAGTTGGTGAGTAACATGATTGTGTTATAAGTTTTGAAGATTTAAGCATTCAAAGGGACATAGGGACAGAAAAAGCGACTTTGTTTTATACTATGCAGTGATTAATTCGACCCCTCCGTGCAATAACTCGGTAAAATGCTGTTATGCGGTTAATGCTGTTATGTCAGATTCGGAATCTACACACTGTAATACACCTTGTCAATTTTTTGTAGATTTTTCCTGTTGATATTTAAAAAGATATAACTAAAAACAATTTTATTGGTGTAAATTCAGAAACAAAAAATATGTAGGCAATATACTTGCAATAGGTGTATACAAAAAATATAAAATAAACGTTTTTCAGTAAGTCGCACTTACTGAGTTATTGGCGTAATTAAATTTCATTGAGTATTTTGTATAAGTAAGTGCTGAGTTTTTGCTGGGCCAGCTTAAATATTCTTATTCCGTAATATACTCAAACAAAGTTGTTGAAGTATAGATTTTTTTCATTTAGTACGCAACAGTTTAATCGATCAAAATGTTCCAAATAACAATACACCTAGCTCTGTACTGGATATTACCGATCTTTGTCTTGCCGCGCAAAGTTTGCAGTGCGCACTTGGCTCTTTCTTTATTTATTTATTACTAGCGGTACCCTGCCACGCTTCGCTGTGACTTTTTTATCGTAGTTTTATGTACCTACCTATGAGAAATAAGTAACAAACTAAATGATGGGTACATTTAAAAAAAAAATGTGTGCGTGTACTATTGTACACACGTAAGAAGTGAAACTTCTTCATGACCTTATTTTTCGAAAGAAATATCATGAAATATACATAGGAGTTAGTAGTCCAAAAGTTCAAAAGTTTAAAAGTCCAAAGTCAAAAAGTCAAAAAGTCCAAAAGTCCAATAGTCCAAAAGTCCATTAGTCCAAAAGTCCAAAAGGCCAAAAGTCCAAAGTCAAAAAGTCCAAAACTACAAAGTCTAAAAGTCTAAAATTCTAAAAGTCCAAAACTCCAAAACTCCAAAACTCCAAAACTCCAAAACTTCAAAATTCCAAAAGTCCAAAAGTCCAAAACTCTAAAATTCCAAAACTCCAAAAGTATAAAAGTTCAAAAGTCCAAAGTACAAAAGTTCAAAATTCCTAAGTCCAAAGTCTAAAACTCCAAAACTCCGAAACTCCAAAACTCCAAAACTCCAAAACTCCAAAACTCCAAAACTCCAAAACTCCAAAACTCCAAAACTCCAAAACTCCAAAACTACAAAACTCCAAAACTCCAAAACTCCAAAACTCTAAAACTCCAAAACTCCAAAACTCCAAAACTCCAAAACTCCAAAACTCCAAAACTCCAAAACTCCAAAACTCCAAAACTCCAAAACTCCAAAACTCCAAAACTCCAAAACTCCAAAACTCCAAAACTCCAAAACTCCTGAACTCCTAAACTCCTAAACACCTAAACTCTAAAACTCTAAAACTCTAAAAATCTAAAACTCTAAATGTCTAAAACTCTAAAACTCCAACTCCAAAAGTCCAAAATGTCAAACGCCCAAAACTCGAAAAGTCCAAAAGTACAAAAGTCCAAAAGTCCAAAAGTCCAAAAGTCCAAAAGTCCAAAAGTCCAAAAGTCCAATAGTCCAAAAGTCCAAAGTCCAAAAGGCCATAACTCCAAAGTCTAAAAGTCTAAAATTCTAAAAGTCCAAAACTCCAAATTCTAAAAGTCCAAAAGTCCAAAACTCCATAACTCCAACACTCCAATACTCCTAAACTCCAAAATTCCAAAAGTCTAAAGTCCAAAACTCCAAAATTCCGAATGTCCAAAAAGTTCAAAAATAACATGCAAAACATATCTGACCTATTTATTAGGTGCGTACTCTCTTTTATTATTCTGAATGCAAGGAGGCCGCAATCAAACTTCTCTTAAAAAACATCAATCTGGTAGGTACCTTCTAAATAGGTTGTTTATAATAATTTTGTTCTGATGCTGGCAGAATATAATATAAAAAAACAACGACCAACGCCATCTATTGGTAATATCACTTTTTAAAGCTATTTTATTCTTATTGCTGTTATGATAAAAGTGTATAAAGTAGCCTAAAACCATCTCTGAATCCTATTGTATATCGTGTCCAATTTTGAGCTCAATCGATTCAGTAAATTTTGAGTTTTTAATAGATACACAAACGCACACAACATTTTTATATATATAGATTTATTGTATATTTGTGGTATATTATTGTATACTTTATTGTATGCCAAAGTAGTATAACAAATAAGAAACTTATACAAAAGGAAGCAATACAATGGGCGGCCTTATTGCTTAAAGCAATGTCTGCCAGGCAACCATTAAACCTTTTCCTTGTTGTTAGACAGTAATAAACATATATGCCGCTCCTCAAGCACATGTATTTGTCCATCAGCCCAGTTTACATTTTTTTTATATTCAGCTCGCCAAATTGGCGTCGCCACCAGCCTGATGGAAAGCCGTGGCGCATCTAGCGATTGGGGGCCACTCTCACAGTCCGTAAGACTTCTGACAGAGGTCCTCAAGTTGGCGGCCCTGTGATGTGCCTCTTCACGATCCTCTTGAAGAACCCGGGATTGTAAGATGAGGGCAACACGTGTGCGGGCAGGTCGTTCCATATTTTTATAGTTCGACAGAGGAACGATCTTTTAAAGCGCTCAGTTCTGGCGAAGATTCATATATGGCAAATACCACCCTTTCTGAAACCATGACCCATTCTGAAACCATGAATGAAAATATTTCTGAAGATAAATCCCGCGAAAATAAATAAAATTAAACTGAACTAAATAATAACTTAAGATTTGATTGTATTAGATTATTTGGAAAACAACACAATGTCACGTAAGTTTTAAATTAAAACGTCAAATTTGATTCTGTTTTCAATAAAATATTACATACATATTTTTTTATACCACTAAGGTGGCAGACAAGGGAGCATCGGCCGCACTCGCGCGGCTGATGCCCAACATCAGGGGACCCAACGCTTCCTACAGGAGGCTGTACCTGGGGATCGTGCGAAGCATGGCCCTGTACGGGGCTCCCGTATGGGCGGAGACCCTGACTGAGCCCGCAGAGAGTAATGGCCGTCAGGGTGATAAGAGTAATATACCGCACGAAATCCGGTGAGGCGGCATGTCTCCTAGCCGGGACCCCTCCATGGAACCTGGAAGCGAGAGCCCTTGCGTCACTGTTCAGATGGCGCAAGGAGGCGCTGGAGCGGGGCCAAAGGCCTGCGTCTCGAGAAATCGAGGCCCAGCGGACCCTGCTCCACCAGGAAACCGTGGAGACATGGAAGGTGCGACTTGAGCAACCAAAGGGGGGATTCGTCACAATCGCGGCCGTCAGACCGGTCATGGACGAGTGGCTGGAGAGAAGACACGGTGCTCTCTCCTACCGGTTGACACAGATGCTTGCCGGGCACGGTAGCTTCGGTAGGTATCTGTGGCGAAAACACCGGAAAACCACGGCCGAGTGACAGCACTGTGAGGACCGCAGCGATGACACGGCGCTCCACACTCTGGTGGGGTGCACGGCGTGGGCACAACAGCGCCAGGTCCTCGTAGTGGGTCTGGGCGTGGACACTCTCTCGCTCGAGGCCATGGTGCGAGCCATGCTCTCCAGCGGGAGTAAGTGGGACTGCGCCGCCTCTTTCTGCGAGCAGGTCATGCTCGCGAAGGAGGTGGCGGGCCGGGTGCGGGAGAGAACTCTCCCACCCGAGTTCCGCAGTCGGCGCCCTGGGCGCCGCCGACGTGTCTTCGCCGAGGACTATTGGCCTCCATGACCAGGGGTCTGAGGACGGTGAGAGGGCCGCTCACCATCCTTACAGAAGCAGGCCCATGACGGCAGCGTGACGTGAGCAACTCACGCACGCCCCCCCTTAGAAGCGGGGTCACGCCCGAAACCCCCCATAGACGCGGGATTGCACCCGAACCACCACCTGGGCGAGGCCGCAGCGGCGGCCGTAGGTCTGTTGGGAGTCACGGGACATCCTTCCTGAGGGCTTACCCGGGGCTCTCAACCATAGGCTGTTGGGCGTTACGTGAGGTTTTTTAGTCGGTAAGAGACCGGCATAGCATCCTACGAGGATTTTCCTTCACGTTAAAAAAAAAAAAAAAAAAGGTGGCAGACAAGCATACGGCGCACCAGAAGGACCGGTGGTCACCGCAGCCTATGAACGTTTGCAACAACAGAGGCGCCACTCTCGCGCCGCCGACCCTGTAAAAACCTTCTAAGACCCCTTTTGAAGCACCCCATACTGTAGGCGTTTGGGAAAACCGAGGCATGGAGATCATTCCTCCTACCTAAGCGTGCACGGAAGAAAACCCCTATCGGATCTAACTGTGCTGGAATGCTCTGGACGTAGAGTGTGAGGATGAACTTCCTGTCTGTGGCGAGCGGTGCGATGATATAACGTAGCCGTGGGCATCAAATCAAATTCTTCAGAGCATACCATTGTACAGGCGGTAGAATACACATAAGGAGGCAAAATCTCTCCTGTCCCGAAGAGGTTCCACATCACCTGTAAGCATAGGATCGTTGACAACTCTCACAGGTCGGCTTTGCACCGAGTCAAATGGATGAAGCTGATATTCTGGTGCCTCCGCCCAGAGGTGACAGCAGTACTCCATGTGCGGCCGCACTTGTGACTTATACAGAAGCAGTGTTTGCGCTGCAGTAAAGTACCGCCTGAGCACACCGAGCTTCTTGGACGCCTTGTCCTCCAAATAACTCCGGAATTAAACTCTCTGGAGATGTCAACGCCAAGGATCCCAATGCTTTCAGAGATATTGAGAGATGTGCCCTGGAATTGTGGCGCTACAGCAAATGGGGTTTTCTTAGCAGTGAATATACACGCTTGTGAAGGGTTAAACTGGACAAGATTTTGTCCACCCCAATCGGACACTCTAGTAAGAGTAACCTCGATTTCAGACACAAGCTGTTCACGACTTTCTTCCACTGTGGCCCGAGATATAGCGGGGCGGTCCGTGTAACAAGTGTCCCCCGTACTATCGCCTGCGTAACAATGAATGCAGTCAGTAGACAACATGTCATTGATATCCAGCAGAAACCGAGTAGGGGACAACACTGAGCCTTGCGGTACTCCAGCGTTGATGGCCATGCAGTCAGAACAGCTGCCGTCGATGACGGCCCTGATGCTTCTACCGGCCAGAAAGCTGGACACCTATCCGCATAACCTCTCGGGTAGTCCATAGGATGGCAATTTCGTAAGAAGACCATGGTGCCAGACCCGGTCAAAGGCTTCAGAGATGTCGAGGCTTACTGCTAGAGCCTCGCCCTTGTTCTCGATAGCCGCCGCCCATAAAATAATAGATTGTTTCTCTTTTTCTGCATTCCTTCTGTTACAGTTACAGTTAGTGTAATTCCAAACTTCCTTGTTGTAAATGCACACGCCTGTGTCTTTCTGGCTCTAAAATTAACCAAGTTTCTGCTCGACGGATGTAAATACAACTCAGGTCTTATTCGAGAGGACTTGAGTCGTATTTTCCGGTGGGTTAGCTTCTTTTCCTCCACATCGGTCCTCTCGGCTGCTGTACGGGCAGAGTAACTGACGTGCAGAGTGCTTTTATTTGAATAAAACTGAATTCTTTCATGGGATAGCATTTCATTTGTAAGCAGAAAAAAGAGAGTTGGTTACTACAGTACCCCGGCAATATTCTGCAATATACCGGGTGTCGGACCATCACAGAGAACCCGTATACATCGTCTGTGCAGGAAATTGAATATCCAGCTGTACAATTGAGGCGGTAGACCATATGCCAAGGCTCGGAAGCTATTTCTGAAGAAAAATTGTTAAATTTATGTTTATAAGGCTCAAAGTTGATTTCAGCATTTGATTTATTACTTTATTGTTATTAATACATATTCTCAATATTTAAGCATCAAATTTCAATATATGCCTCATAAAATACTTTAAAACAAAAAAGATATTACAACTTTTTTGCGTTTCTACCTTCGAATACGCAACTTAAATGCTTAATAAAAAAACGGCACTGAGCGGTAACAACCATATTGTTTTAAAACTTTTAAGTGCAATAACAATGTTACCTATCAATACCATTTATAAAAACATATTGATAGTACCACAATAAGTCCGTGAAGATATGTTACGTATCATTCCTGCGATAGAAAATTACGCTATAAAGGTCCATTATAATATGTTACGAAAAGTTTCATTTGATAAATTAAGCTGCAATAACCCCGTAAGTAATGTAGTGTAATATATGATTTTGAAAATTTTTGGTATAATTTGTTTTAGTAAATTACTAGGTTTTGAACACAAGAAAGTTCTCGTTAAGTGTACAGCTACAATAAACAAAAAAATAGCTTTCATTTGACACCTCAATGACTTGAATAGTCCCTCTCACTAAAAAGTTATTTGATAAAATCAGTAAATCTTTTCTCCTGAACAATTTTGATTTTACGATTACCGAGTTATTGCACGGAGGGGTCGAATTATACTTATTGTCTAAAACGATCATAAAGTCAGCCCCAAATTTTTAGATGAATGCATTTTATGACTTCAATTTTTATCGACGCGCAAGAAAAAAATAGGTATGCCAATTTAAAAAGAAAATATACATTTATAATTTGTTTTTCTTCGATTTTGAACAAGTAAGAGTATTAGCTTATTCCAACACTAGCTGACCCGCGCAACTTCGTTTGCGTCACATTAGAGTGAGCAAGAGAGAGGTATGGTATTAATATTTCGAGTACTATAATGTTTCCCGTAGCATTTACCCCTGTCGCCTCGCGTCGCTTGTATTCATTAGAGCTGAACCGCATATCTTCATTGCGTCACATGAGAGTGAGGAGGAAAGAGGTGATAAAGTGATATAATGTTTCCACTTCCACCCATCCGTTTTCGGTATGGAACTCATCGTATGCAAGTCCGACTCGCACTTGACCGGTTTTTATCGTTTAGTTGACTGGCTGCCACTGCAGACCAAGTTTACTTCAGTAGCGTCGCTTATACTTTAAAACTTAATAAGAGGGCTTAGATGAATTAAAAAAAAATTAATATATCTAAGTAAGAGGGTTATTTTAAGTGAACCTTAAAAGATAGGCATATGCTGTTTAGGACTTTTTTTTATAACTTTTTAAGAGGAACAATTTTGTACTACACAAGTTTTACGTAACTTTAACTATTTATACAGCGTCCGCAATGGAAGTTCTCAAAACAAAGAAATAATCCCCGTTCTCGAAACTTTATTCATGGCTGCTCCACTCCTATCCGTCTTAGCGTGATGTTATGTCACCCTTAGTCAGCCTCAATAAATGGACTATTAAACTGTAACATAATTTTTGAAATGAAACCAGTAGCTTCTGAGATCCTAGCACAAACAAACTCTTCAGTTTCATTGTATCGTGAGCGAACCTTAAGAGATAGACAAATTAGGTTATTGTGTGCGAACCTTAAAAGATAGACATATGCTGTCGCGGACTTTTTTTTAGAACTTTTTAAGGGAAACAATTTTGTGATACACAATTTTAACCTAACTGTAACCATTTACGCAGCGTACGCCTCGGAAGCTCTCAGACGGTAAAAAATATTCCCCGTTTTTAAAACATTCTTGATTACTGCTCCGCTCCTATTCGTCTTAGCGTGATGTTATATAGTCTATAGCCATCCTCTATAAATGGACTATCAAACTGTAAAAGAATTTTTGAAATCCAACCAGTAGTTCCTGAGATCCTAGCGTTCAAACAAACAAACAAACAAACAAACTCTTCAGCTTTATAATATTAGTATGGATAAATAAGATCTATACTTATAATAAATCTGTAGAGAGGTCAATTCTGTACATGAAATATATTTTCAAAATAACTATCAGGGGGTGATTAGTGATCGATACTGATGCCAAAAATGCAATCAGTAAAATTTTTGTCTGTCTGTCTGTCTGTCTGTCTGTCTGTCTGTATGTTCCTTATAGAAACAAAAACTACTCGACGGATTTTAACGAAAATAGATACAATTATTCTTCATACTCCTGGGCAGGTTATAGTATACTTTTCATCACGCTAAAACGAATAGGAGCGGAGCAGCAATCAAGAATGTTTTGAAAACGGGGAATATGTTTTACTGTCTGAGAGCTTCCGAGGCGTACGCTGCGTAAATGGTTACAGTTAGGTAAAAATTGTGTATTACGAAATTGTTTCTCTTAAAAACTTCTAAAAAAAAGTCCGCGACAGCATATGTCTATCTTTTAAGGTTCGCTCACAATAACCTAATTTGTCTATCTCTTAAGGTTTGCTCACGATATAATGAAACTGAAGAGTTTGTTTGTACTAGGATCTCAGAACTACTGGTTGCATTTCAAAAATTATTTTACAATTTAATAGTCCATTTATTTAGGCTGGCTAATGGCAATATAACATCACGCTAAGACGAATAGGAGCGGAGCAGCCATGAATAATGTTTCGAGAACGGGGATTATTTCTTTCTTTTGAGAGCTTCCATTGCTGACGCTGCATAAATAGTTAAAGTAACGTAAAAATTGTATACTACAAAATTGTTTCTCTTAAAAAGTTATAAAAAAAAGTCCTTGACAGCATATGCCTATATTGCCTATCTTTTAAGGTTCACTTACAATAACCCTCTTATTAAGTTTTAAAGTATGAGCGACGTGACGGGAGTAAATTTGGTCTGCAGTGGCACTGTGGCAGCCAGTCAACTGAACGATCAAAACCGGCCAAGTGCGAGTCGGACTCGCACGCGATGAGTTCCATACCGGAAAACGGATGGGTGGAAGTAAAAGCGACGGGAAACATTATATCACTTTAACGAGAGGTGTTAAAGTCACATCCTTCTCACTCTCATGTGATGCGCCATAATGAATACAAGCGACGCGACGCGAATATAATAAGCGCGACGGGGGTAAATGCAACGGGAAACATTATAATACCTACTCGAAATATTAATACCATACCTCACTCTCATGTGACGCAAACGAAGTTGCGCGGGTCAGCTAGTCTAAAATACAACAGTTCCTAGCTTGAAGGACGCGTGTTTTGTATGGTCAAGGTAGTTAGCCCTATGAACGGCCTTAATGTTATTGTAGGTATATGTACTATTCATATATCGTTTTCTTATTGAGGTCTTCATAAAAAATCAAGCAAACATGTGCGAATACTCTCCTCTGGAACATTTCCGTGATTTGACGCATCGTTAGAAATACTGTAAACGTAAACGTTTGTTGCTAGAGCAAGAAAAGCGGGATTTCACGCGTCCCGCTCAAGGTGTGAGCGGGACGTCTTGTTATGGGTCTCAGAAACGGGACGTCCCGCGTACAGCGGGACGGTTGGCAACCCTCCAGAGGTTTGGGCTGTGCGTTGATAGATCACTATGTCAGTCAGTCAGTCACCTTTGAGTTATCCATACTAATATTATAAAGCTGAAGAGTTTGTTTGTTTGTTTGTTTGTTTGTTTGAACGCTAGGATCTCAGGAACTACTGGTTGGATTTCAAAAATTCTTTTACAGTTTGATAGTCCATTTATCGAGGATGGCTATAGGCTATATAACATCACGCTAAGACGAATAGGAGCGGAGCAGCAATCAATAATGTTTTGAAAACGGGGAATATTTTTTACCGTCTGAGAGTTTCCGAGGCGTACACTGCGTAAATGGTTACAGTTAAAAAAAAATGTGTATGCCAAAATTGTTCCTCTTAAAAAATTCTAAAAAAAAGTCCGCAACAGCATATGTCTATCTTTTAAAGTTCGCTCACAATAACCTAATTTGTCTATCTCTTAAGGTTCGGTCACGAAATAATGAAACTGAAGAGTTTGTTTGTGCTAGGATCTCAGAAACTACTGGTTGCATTTCAAAAATTATTTTACATTTAATAGTCCGTTTATTGAGGATGACTAATGGTGATATAACATCACGCTAAGACGAATAGGAGCGGAGCAGCCATGAATAATGTTTCGAGAACGGGGATTATTTCTTTCTTTTGAGAGCTTCCATTGCGGACGCTGCATAAATAGTTAAAGTTACGTAAAAACTGCCTATTACAAAATTGTTCCTCTTAAAAAGTTATAAAAAGAAGTCCGTCACAGCATATGCCTATCTTTTAAGGTTCTCTTACAATAACGCTCTTAGTACGGGAGTAAACTTGATTTGCAGTGGCAGCCAGTCACCTGAACGATAAAAACCGGCCAAGTGCGAGTCGGACTCACACACGATGAGTTCCATACCGAAAAACGGATGGGTGGAAGTACAAGCGACTGGAAACATTACATCACTTTAACACCTCTTTCCTTCTCACTCTCATGTGACGCAAACGAAGATATGCGGTTCAGCTCCGACGCGACGGGAATAAGCGCGACGAGGATAAATGCAACGAGAAACATTATAATACGCGAAATATTAATACCATACCTCTCTCTTTCTCACTCTCATGTGACGCAGACGAAGTTGCGCGGGTCAGCTAGTGTAATATATAGCTGACCCGCGCAACTTCGTTTGCACCACATGAGAGTGGGAAAGAGAGAGGTATGGTATTAATATTTCGAGTATTATAATGTTTCCCGTTGCATTTACCCCCGTCGTCGCGTCGCTTGTATTCATTAGAGCTGAACCGCATATCTTAGTTTGCGTCACATGAGAGTGAGAAGGAATGGTGTTAAAGTGATATAATGTTTTCCGTCGCTTTTACTTCCACCCATCCGTTTTTCGGTATGGAACTCATAGTGTGCGAGTCCGACTCGCACTTGGCCGGTTTTTATCGTTCAGTTGACTGGCTGCCACTGCAGACCAAGTTTACTCCCGTCGCGTCGCTCATACTTAATAAGAGAGTTATTTTAAGTAAACCTTAAAAGATAGGAAAAGCTGTTAAGGACTTTTTTTAATAACTTTTTAAGAGGAACAATTTTGTAATACACAATTTTTACGTAACTTTAACTATTTATGCAGCGTCCGCAATGGAAGCTCTCAAAAGAAAGAAATCATCCCCGTTCTCGAAACATTATTCATGGCTGCTCCGCTCCTATTCGTCTTAGCGTGATGCTATATCTCCATTAGGCAACCTCAATAAATGGACTATTAAACTGTATAATATTTTTTGAAATGCAACCATTACTTTCTGAGATCCTAGGACAAACAAACTCTTCAGTTTTATTAATATCGTGAGCGAACCTTAAGAGTTAGACAAATTAGGTTATTGCGAGCGAACCTTAAAAGATAGACATATGCTGTCGCGGACTTTTTTTTAGAACTTTTTAAGAGAAACAATTTTTACCTAACTATAACCATTTACGCAGCGTACGCCTCGGAAGCTCTCAGACGGTAAACAATATTCCCCGTTTTCAAAACATTCTTGATTGCTGCTCCGCTCCTATTCGTCTTAGCGTGATGTTATATAGCCTATAGCCATCCTTGATAAATGGACTATCAAACTGTAAAAGAATTTTTGAAATCGAACCAGTAGTTCCTGAGATCCTAGCGTTCAAACAAACAAACAAACTCTTCAGCTTTATAATATTAGTATGGATTTGTTTTATTTTGTAACTAGCGGCCCGCTCCGGCTTCGCACGGGTATACAGTATTACTCCACTATTTAATGGATGTTATTATACATATATAAACCTTCCTCTTGAATCACTCTATCTATAAAAAAACCGCATCAAAATCCGTTGCGTAGTTTTAAAGATTTAAGCATACAAAGGGACATAGGGACAGAAAAAGCGACTTTGTTTTATACTATGTAATGATAATATGTTGTCATTATTTTGTTCAGATGTAATAATATTGGTCGTATCCATACTATGTTACTCCTAATTTTGTTTCACTGTTTGGCCCATCGCATTTTTATCTTCTCGACTAGCTGACCCGCGCAACTTCGTTTGCGTCACATGAGAGTGCGAAAGAGAGAGGTATGGTATTAATTAGTGACCGACCGAAGTTTCGGTTTCGGTTTCGGTTTCGGCCAGTTTCGGCCAAAAAATCGAGTTTCGGCCGCAGTTTCGGTTTCGGCCAAAATGGGCCGAAACTTTCGGCCCGGCCGAAACTCACGTGTTCATGAATTTTGAGCGACTAGCTCTGCTTGTGACGTGGTTAGGTTCAGCCCAACCAGTTAATATGTTACTAACCGAAGATTTACAGATTTACGAAGGACTTCCAATCAATAGTTATTATAATACAATTTTTACGGAATCCTAAAAAGGTGATCTAGGACATTACATAACCCTACCCCTTTGTTGTCGGTTCCGTTGACTTCGTTGGTCGTCTGTCTGTCTGTCAGCAGACTCATGCACCGTGATAGTTAGACAGTTCAATTTTTTACAGATGATATATTTCTATTGCCGCTATAGCTACAAATAATAAAAATCGACAAATTAATAATATTAAAGGGGGCCTCCCAAACATCATACGTGATTTTTGCTGATTTTCTTGTACGGAACCCTACGCGCGCTATTCCGGCTCACTGTTGTCCAGTTTTAGTTACATACTTCTAGAATGTAACCAAAACCAAGAGTAACAGGACACCGTGTGGTTTTAGTCGGTAGGAGATCGCAATAGCATCTATGAGTAATTCCACACGTAAAAGTAAGAAACTCATCTTTAGGTGGAGATATTTCTAAAACGAACACTTGAGAAGATTTATACCGTTGATTGATGGCACTTGGTGAAACTTGCTGCACCTATTGAAAAAATAACCGGCCAAGTGCGAGTCTAACTCACACACGGAGGGGTTAAAGCCTATTAACGAGACATGAGGTCTAGCCGTCCGTCTGTCTATTAGTCATAAGGTTGTATCGCTGGAACCGTGCCAGATATAGGCCTAAAATGTTCACTGTACAGTAGTCCTACCGACTAAAAACCACGCGTATCCTACCTAACAGCCTACGGTTGGGAGCCCCGAGTATGCCCTCGGAATGATGCATAGGTACTGCGGCCGCGTCTTTGGGGGGGTTGTTCAGTTTTTATCCCGCTTCTTGAGCGGTGCGTGGATGAATCTCTCACCTCATGCTATCGTTTAAGGCCTGCTTTTGCAAAGACGGTAAGCAGCCCCGTCACCGTCCTCAGGCCCCCGGTCATGGAGGTTGATAGTATGGGGCGCCGCCGCAGACTGTGGAACTCGGGTGGCAGAGTTCTCGCCCGCTTCCTCCCCGCCGTCTCTTTTACGAGCATGACCTGCTATGCTCACAGGAAGAGGCCTATGGCCCCACTCCAGCGCTTCCTTGCGCCATTTTCAACAATGAAACAAGGGCCCTTGCTTCCAGGACCCATAGAGGGGTCCCGGCTAGAAGACATGCCGCCTCAACTGAGTTCGTGCGGTATCTCCCTCCTTATCACCCTGACAGCCGTCGCCTTCTGCGGGCTAAGCAATTTGGCCGCATTGCTGGCCATTAGGATCTCCGCCCATCAGGGGGCCCCGTATAGGGCCATGCTCCGCACGATCCCAAGGACCAGTCTCCTGCAGGGAGCGTTGGGTCTCCCGATATTGCTTACAACCGCGAGAGTGCGGCTGAGGCCCCCTCCCTCAGCTATGGGACCAAACTTCGGAAGTGGTATCCGAAGTTCCACCGGCTATCGAGTACGAGCCCCAGATTCCTTGACGACGATGACCAGACGTCATTGAGAGCTCGATGCCGATGCTGACGCCCCCTATATGTAAGCTGGATCTCTTGGGGCTGCGTCTCGGTGCGTTGCTCCTCGCGCTGTAATGAGGGTGTCGTCGTAACACGTTACGCCGACACCTCTGAGCAACGGACCACGCAGCACCCAATCGTAACCGATGTCCCACAGAAGCGGTCCTAAGACCGATCCCTATGGAACACCGAACGACGCATCTGGCGGACTCAGCCCTAGCCAGCTCGGGTAAGTTATGGCCCTCTCGGAAAGATAGGCCTCGACAATTCGACGTAGGTATGGAGTCATTCCATGGTACATAAGCGCCTCCCAAACGTAGCTTCAGTGCAAGGTGCTGAAAGCGTTGGCGATGTCAAGAGACACTGCCACCACCACCTCACCCTGTTCTGATGCCGATAACAAGAAATACCTACTAAAATCAGAAAAAAGCATCGACACAACAAATGTAATTTTTGTGCCCAATTTTTGTAACGGAACCCTCTGTGCGGAATCCGACTCGCACTTGGATGTTTTTTTTTTTTTTTTACAAATTGACCACGTGAGTTTCGGTTCGGTTTCGGTTTCGGCCGAAACTGACCCTGGGGCCGAAAGTTCGGTTTCGGTTTCGGTTTCGGCCGGAAAACCAGTTTCGGTCGGACACTAGTATTAATATTTTGAGTATAATAATGTTTCCCAGGGCATTTACCCCCGTCGCGTCGCGTCGCTTGAATTCATTAGAGCTGAACCGCATATCTTCGTTTCCGTCACATGAGTGATATAATGTTTCTCGTCGCTTTTACTTCCACCCATCCGTTTTTCGATATGAAATTCATCGTGTGCAAGTCCGACTCGCACTTGGCCGGTTTTTATCTATCAGTTGACTGGCTGCCACTGCAGACCAAGTTTACTCTCGTCGCGTCGTCGTCGCTCATACTTTAAACTTAATAGTTATTGTAAGTGAACCTTAAAAGATAGACATATGCTGTTAAGGACTTATTTTTATAACTTTTTAAGAGAACCAATTTTGTAATACACAATTTTTACGTAACGTTAACTATTTATGAAGTGTCCGCAATGGGTGCTCTCAAAAGACAGAAATAATCCCCGTTCTCGAAACATTATTCATGGCTACTCCGCTCCTATTCGTCTTAGCGTGATGTTATATCGCCATTAGCCAGCCTCAATAAATGGACTATTAAACTGTAAAATATTCTTTTAAAATTCAACCAGTAGTTTCTGAGATCCTAGCACAAACAAACTCTTCAGTTTCATTATATCGTGAGCGAACCTTAAGAGTTAGACAAATTAGGTTATTGTGAGCGAACCTTAAAAGATAGACATATGCTGTAGCGGACTTTTTTGTAGAACTTTTAAAGAGAAACAATTTTGTAATACACAATTTTTACCTAACCGTAACCATTTACGCAGCGTACGCCTCGGAAGCTCTCAGACGGTTAAAAATATTCCCCGTTTTCAAAACATTATTGATTGCTGCTCCGCTCCTATTCGTTCTAGCGTGATGTTATAAAGCCTATAGCCATCCTCGATAAATGGACTATCAAACTGTAAAAGAAGTTTTGAAATCGAATCTGTAGTTTCTGAGATCCTAGCGTTCAAAAAAACAAACAAACAAACAGACAAACTCTTCAGCTTTATAATATTAGTATGGATATTGTTTTTTTTTCTAATTTGTAATGTACCTAGGTAGGTAGGTGTCTACGCAATAAGAGTGTTACTAATACCATTCGCGTCGGCTCGGCGCGGACGACGCGGCGCGACACCGGCCGACGGCGAATCTAGCCGTTTACCGGTTAGCTGATCGCATCCGTACGGCACTGGGACAGCGCCGGACACGGTCGGACGGCAGTTGAATAATTCGCTCACATGTCTTCGTCTCCGAAGACGGCCGATCGGCGTTGGGTAGCAGTCGTATGATCCGCACGCATGCCTTCATCTCCGATGGCAGCCGAACGGCGCCGGAGACGGCCGAGTACCGATGGCGGTGGCACAGGCGCTCGCGATTGCAGTAGGGATGGCAATTCTTTCCGAAAAAGATCAATTTTTTATATCGATTCGAATCGTGACCTGATGAATCGATTCCCAAAAAAATCGAGGTCTAAAAAATCGATTTCCAAAAAATCGTTCTTTTTAAAACGCTTTTATTAGGTCGTCGTGTATGTAACTAACAATGTAATGGAATCTAAGGAAACTAATTTAACCATCTTCCACGGATCGTAGCGTCATGAAAATTGACAGCTGTATGTAGTTCTGATGACAATACAATAATATGGTACTTTCAAACTGATATGATGATGGAGCCGGAAGATAGGCACTGAAACTTCGATGGAAAAAATGGAATCTAAGGTAGCTAATTTAACCAGCTTCCAAGGATCGTAGCGTCATGAAAATTGGCAGCTGTATGTAGTTCTGATGACAATACAATAATATGGTACTGTCAAACTGATATGATGATGGAGCCGGAAGATAGGCACTGAAACTTCGATGGAAAAAATGGAATCTAAGATAGCTAAGACATTTTATTATAAACTCATAACCATTTGCTGAATGTTCAAAGAAACAGCTTGCAAAAAAAAGTACAAAAAAAAAAATTAACCAGCTTCCAAGGATCGTAGCGTCATGAAAATTGGCAGCTGTATGTAGTTCTGATGACAATACAATAATATGGTACTGTCAAACTGATATAATTACGTTCGTGCGTCTTGCCCGACTAGATAGTATATCCATATCAAAACACTTATTTCTTAAATTCAAGTAAAAAAACTAAAATGATAGGCCAAAACGTCCGTACAGCTCAGAGCGCACGTTAAATCTGCGCTGAAAGGCCTGAAAGCATTTGATATTTTCGAGGTCATGACACGACAACCTGCCCCTCGCGACGGCTATCCGGAGGAGTTGACTGCCGAACGTAAGTGAACAGAGTGCCTAGTGTGAGTTTTTTATAAAGTCTCGTGAAATTGTCACCGGTGACACCCGACGAACCAATCGCTTCAAGTTGCTCGTGTCGCTCGGCGTTAACTCCTCCCACTTTTCACTTTCATATTGTCGTTAGCAAATAAAAGTGAATTTAATGGGCTCCGGAGACTGTCAATTACGATCACTAACTGGACATCAATAAATCTCAGAGCTTTTGAAATTTGAAAGTAGCTTTAAGTGTGCGTGCTTTCTTTATAGTCCGTTCATAGTTAATTTACCTCTAGCTGTGAGGTTGGCTCCCCTGATTTTCGTGTTACCATACTAAGGTTTTTTTTTCTCCCATGTACTCCAACCTAAAGTCGAAACTTATTATCTTCTTTTCTGCCGTTTTTTCGGGCGTGGAAATTATTTGAGATGTGGAAGCAGCACCTTTTCCCTCCTTGGTGATGGTGATGAGTGTCTTTTTTGAATTGAATATTCATATTATGTAAATAAAAATGAAACTTAAGAAAAATTTTATAGTAACAGAACTACGTCTTTAGTAATGTTAAATATACTGACTAATGGATATTTACATAACAAAAAACTCTCTGTCTTAACGGTTCCGTCTTATAATCTTCCCTAATATGCGATAAAATGTCTGAAGCTGGCACTCATAGGGGGACTTTAGTGCAATACCAACTTACAGAAAACGATCTGTCAGAGGCAAATTAACTGTGAACGGACTGTACACGTATTTGTGTATGTCTGGAAGTTTACGAATCCTCCATAAATTTCTATATATTTTAACTGCTCATTCACGAGTTTGCCACAGATGTGCGACATGAGACTTGTCAAATCGCATTGACCGTCTCCGGAGCCCATAAGTTTTATAGTGACAATTTTTAGAAAAAAAAAGTAAAGAACATTTTCGTATGTACAATACACTGAAACTAGTTCATTTCAAAGAAAATAAAATAGTGTTCATTTTTATTATATAAAAATAAGTCGGGTTTTCCTTCCTGACGCTATAACTTTAGAACGCACGAACCGATTTCCACGGTTTTGCATTCGTTGGAAAGGTATCGGGCTCCGTGAGGTTTATAGCAAAGAAAATTCAGCAAAATTTCACATTCAGCGCCATCGCGGGCGAAGCTGCGGGCATCAGCTAGTTATCTTATGTTTATACTATAGGTACTTCATGAATCATGCCATTTATCCCCTTTGCAATACTAGCCCTACTTCTAATAAATATACTTACCAAATTAACATGTAAGTGTAGATTTTACAGAAAATATGGGTTTCCTGGAGTCATTGGCTGCATCGATGGAAGCCATTTTAAAATAGTTGTCCCACAGAAGGAGGAAGAACACATTTATTATAGCCGTTTTCCGTCTTAGTTTATGATCAGAGGAAAGTTCTATGATACTTTTGAACCTGATATTTTGCGCGGTTCCTTCAGGAGAGGGGATGAAAGATAAAATAGCTTTTTAGCTGTAATTTCTCACCGCAAGGTCCGATTTAAAATATTTTTATGGCATCAAAAGGGAGTACTTTAAGCGTTGTTCCACACAAGTTTCAACATTAAGGTTTTGTAGCTCAGAAATTAGAGAAACCTAAACTTTCGCTAAACCTAGAATTCAAGAGTTCCTTTGAATGTGACGGTAAATCTAAACTGGCGTGTTGGCTTAGTCATAAAATAGCTTAATGATTAAGGCTATTGTAAAATAATTCAGTCCGCGCCAAAGGTGTAAACTGAATTATTTTAGAATAGACTTAATCTTTAAGCTCTTTTATGATTAAGCAAACAGGGCAGTTTCACATGCTGCTTTTAAGTCCGATGAAGAAATACCTCTCCTTTCTCTCCTACTTCTCCTTTTATAGGGTCAGCTAGTAACTACTAAAAGTTTTTAGTTCGAGGACTTCCCATTATACCTACATCATTCCCGTAATGAATTCGTAATTCATTATTAAAATAGTTCTTTCAAGACACACAGGGCGTTGGAGATCCCAAAACGATCTCCGTCCTCCATAAATATGAGGCTGAGGGCGACACTTTGGGCTAGCTGTCGTCCTAACAAAGGCAAACCCTAGATAGTGGCACGTCGTGATCGAGCACGTCCATACGCGATCACGGTTGGTCAGGATCCATGAGATTTCCTTTCGAGGGTCCACTAAGTTCAAGACTACATGCAGCCAAGATGGAAAACTAGAGTGCATAGGACGGATTTCGAATCGAATCTGATTCTTGACCAGCAATGTCGTTTAGGATCCAGATAGGATTTATAACATAATATAATATTCTAGGAACAAAAAGTAGCATAAGTGTTATTGTAGACTAGGTATAATCAATTTTTTACCAAATGTCAACCTCATTAAGTAGTAGCAACCATTCAAAATCCCAACATCCCAACAAAGTAACATTTAGAATAATAATAGTATAAAAGTTTAACTGATTATTTAATATATCTGTATGTTATTTCAGCTAGACAACCTCGGAACAAGCCTGAGTCATGCCGGAATGATAAACTAAGATATTACAACACCAAATCTCCATTCATTTCAAAGGAAAATCAACAAATAAGTAGAAAAGAACTAATAACTTCAATTACTTTATAAAACATGCACATTATTAAGGTAAAGCTATTGTTGTATGCCCTATTATTCTTAGAAACCATATTTACCTACAAAAGTGAAAGGTTTGAGACCCTGCGGACTCAGCGTTCTGTAAATGATCAATATAGTCAACAATTTTCACTGGCCGGTTCTCGGATGGAGGTGACCACTTTTGCATTTGCAGATGTTTTCGTTTTGCAGAAGGAATGTTAAGCCAAGTTGAAGTCATTATGGGTAGCTTGAAAAAATTCAATAGCAGCCAGCCACAACCTGAGCTGCTCCATTTTAACATGTCAATACTGCTTGCCACCTATTATGTGGGACAAATTCTACGAAACTAAAATGTAGACATACCATAATGCCTCTCCCTACTATTATATCTCTTCCTCATAGTACAAGTCTTGCTTAGTTTAATGAAAGCCTTATCATTATTGTCTATATTATGCCTCATAATATTTGATTTTGATAAATATATAGTTAAGAAGTTACTTATTAAAGAAATGTCATGTCAGAATCATTGTCCTCTTTTGATTTTGCTCTAATTCGTCATCTCATTTACTTACTTATTTTACAGATGACAGTGGTGATACGCCAGTTGGTACCACAGGAACCAGCCACTACAATCTCCATCTGGCTCAACGCTCAACTAAACCTTGGACCAGAGTATAGAAATGGTAAAAGAGCAAGGGCATCACCTAGACATAGTTTGAGGCCCACCCACATCAAGCAGGAAACTCGGCATTATCTCCAAGCTAAGAAATCTTGATGACAAAACAAGCTCACCGGCACCAATATAATATTAACTTGACAACAAACTAGGCTGAACCATAAGTGGACAGGTTTAAAGATATTCTTTGAAGAGAAATTGTTTTCATTAATAGGGACCTAGATTTTAAACATATTTTAAGCTATACTTTTTGTAATTTAATCCATGCTTTTTGTAATTTAATCCATGTTCGGTGTACAATAAACTTTTAATTACATGCCTTTTTCAATGAATTATTTTTCCTTCCTTTCCATGATCAGCAGGTGCACAACTTGCAAATGAGGTTGGTTCGGGCCTTGGAATGTGTAATGGGGTCCCATTACATATTAAATCACACTTGGCTGAGCGGATCTGGTACCTACAAAAATATGGTCTGAAACAATGATATTTAAGTAAAGATATGCTACCTTCATACAAACAGCGTTCAGTTTTTGTTGAGTTATAATTTCACGTGCTTACCTATCGGTACTTAATAGATTTCATCTATGAATGCGATAGAGAATACAAAACGTTTAAAACAGAGAGGGATAGCTATCTGTGTCGTTTTGCACACAGCAGCAGCCCACAACACGACTTGTTTCGCTCGCAGCTATTAGCCGACTAAATGGAATTATAACAATTGTGTGACTTTGTCCGCAACAATTTTTGAGCGCTAATGCGATATCTACCTCTTTTTTACTGTAACATCATTGGTCTGAAATAATACACATTGGTTACTTTTTAACCCTTTTCCCATGGGTCGCAGGAACAAAATTCCACACAGATGAAGCAACAGGGTGACTGCGTTTTTAACTAGAAGGTGCTTCTAGTTAAATAAGTGGTAATAAGGGATCCCACTACACATACACAACACAATCCTGTTAATATTAGGTACAATGTGAAATATTGTGCAGTTTATTACTGAATCACACTCCGCTAAACGGATCAGGCTGACATCTGGTACCTATAGGAATAGATTATAGTCTGGAATACACATAATATGGGCACACCTTTATCCCGATGGGGTAGGCTGAGGCATATTATATGCCCACATTTCACCTTTTTTAGAATTTGTTCCACGTTATAGGTGGTGAGCTGTATTGCCGTGCTGGAATTTACATAAGCTACTTTTTATCCAAGGAATTTGTTCCCATGGGATACAGGAACAAAATTCCTCACAGATGAAGTCACTGGCACCTTCCAGTTAAATAAGGTGGTAATATGGAATCCCATTACACATACTATAATAATAATAATAATAAAGCCTGATTTATTCCATAGCTTCAAGTAAAAACAAAGAAATTTGAATGTGGTTAGTATAGTTATTAGTATTTCCTTACTTTCTATGTTAGTTAGGTTAGTCATTTTGTTTGCTATGGATCCCTCTTTGGGTGAAGGCCTCCTCCAATTTTGACCATTTCTCTCTATTTTGGGCTATTTTTCTCCACTGTTTTCCAGCTGTCTGCAGTATCTCATCTACCCATCGCTTGTAGGGTCTTCCCACATTTCTTTTGCCAATTGGCCCTCTCCAAGTGGTACTTGAATAAGCCCATCTGCCTCCAGACAGTCTGGCAACATGACCAGCCCATTTCCACTTTTGCCTCAGGGTGTGTGTAAGGGCATCTGTTACTTTTGTTTTTTCCCTAATTTTTGTATGTCTTATTTTGTCCCTTTTGTTTACACTTATCATGCTCCTTTCCATGGCGCGTTGAGTGGTTCTAATTTTTGCTTCAATTTTATTTGTAAAGACCCATGTTTGCGAGCCATATGATAGACAGGGTAGGAGGCAGGTGTCGAACACAATCTTTTTAAGTGATATGCTGTAGTCGCCCTTGAGAACTTCTTTTAAAGACCAGTATTTTTTCCATGTTATGTTTGCTCTTCTTTTAACTTCTTCCTCGTTATTGTTTTTTGAAAAAGACACCTGTTTTCCAAGGTATATGTAGTTCTCCACATATTCGATTATTTTGCCATCTATGCTAATAGGCCTCTTGTAGCTATTACTCATTATTTTAGTTTTGTTTGCGTTCATTTCTAGGCCTACTCGGGAGCTTTGTTTAGATAGTGAGGTTATCATATTCTCTAAGTCCCTGGGAGTCTCAGCAAAGATAACAATGTCATCAGCGAATCTTAAGTGGCTTAGATAGCGACCATTTATTCGAATTCCCTTTTGCTTCCAGTCTAAAGCTCGGAATATATGTTCTAACACTGCTAGAAAGAGTTTTGGGGACATCGGATCTCCTTGTCTAACCCCTCGTTCGATTTTCACCTCTTCTCCTCTGGATTCCAGTTTTATTTTACTGACACTGTCCTTGTAGATATTTTGGATGATATTTATGTATTTTTCGTGTACTCTGAATGATTTTAGGGCTCTCCAAATTGAGTTATGGCTAATAGTATCAAAGGCTTTAGTGTAATCTACAAAGGCTAGGTAGAGAGGTCTATTATACTCTTCATATTTTTCTATTACTTGTTCAACAGTATGTATATGGTCAGTTGTACTATAACCTGAACGAAAACCCGCCTGCTCCACTGGTTGGGCTGCATCTATTTCTGGTGTTATTCGTTTGAGTATGATTGAAGCAAACAGTTTATAGATACTGGCTAGTAGGCTGATTGGTCTATAATTGCTGATATCCAAGGCATTTCCTTTCTTGTAGATCAGGACAATATCTGAGTTGCACCATTGTTTTGGTATGGTTTCTGTCTCCAAGATCTGATTGAATAACAGTTTTAGATGAGGCAGAAGAATTGGTAACCCCAATTTTATGGCTTCGTTACTGATCCCGTCTGGACCAGGACTTTTTTCCTGTTTCAACAGCTTTACATGATCATACACTTCTTCTTCTTCTATCAGGTTTATATTTATTTGGGATGTATTTGGACGGGTGTCAGTCAACTGGTCTTCCTGGTTGTCAGTGTCTTGTTTTTTGTATAAGTTCCTGTAGAAAGATGTTGCTATGTCTATTACCTCTGTTCTTGAGGTAGTATTAGTTACTTTAGATTCACCTTCTAGTGTATATATCCAAGTCTTGTAAGCTTTCAGATCTTTTATGCCTCGCTTAGCACTTCTATATGTTTTTAAGTTGTGTTGGATTATATCCTCTCTATGTCTCCTATAGTCTGCTTTTATTGATTTCTTAACTTCTTTAAACAACATTGATAGCTCTTCTTTTAATTGTTTGTTTTTATTTTTTAATTTAATTAAGTCTGATCGTTTTTGGATTAATTTGCAGGTTTCATCACTCAAGATACTTTTCTTTTTTGTTGTCTTTTGATCCATTCTTAGACTTTCTTTTATGGCTCTTTCTATCATATCGTAATTAATTTGGACGTTCGCTTTATCACTTTTTTGTGTGTCAAGATAGCCATTCAGCTTGTTCAAATACTGTTTGACTTCATTTTCAGTGCTCGGGGCCTTTAAGATGGACTGAAAGTGTTTCCTGCTCTTTTTGGGGCTGTTTAGACATATGGTTGCTCGGACTAGTCTGTGATCAGAAGGATATTTTATGTTGCTTAGGACTTCTACATTGCTTATCCTATGTGGCTTGTTTGAGAGAATGAAATCAATTTCATTTTTTGTTATAGAGTCGGGTGACAACCATGTCCACTTGCGATGACTTCTTTTTTTGAAGAATGTATTCAGAATTGAAAGTTTATACTCTAAAGCATGTTCTATGAGCCGGTCTCCTCTTTCATTCCGAGTGCCATAACCATATTGACCCATGACCATTTTATCATTTTTTGTTGACTGTCCAATTTTTGCATTGAAGTCTCCGATAACCATAATCAGTCCATCAGCTGAGGAGTGTGCTTTCCTGAGGTCGCTATAAAAAGCTTCTAGGTCTTCTGCTGGTGCTTTCTCTATTGGTGCGTAGGTTTGGATAATCGAGATATTGAGGTCATCAATTTTGAGTTGTAACATAGCCACTCTCTCAGAAATTGCTGTGAAGTTTGTTATGTTTTCTTTAAGGGTCTTTTTAATCAGAAAACCCACTCCATACAGCCCTTTGGTTTGGCCGATGTAGCACAGGATATAATCGGGATACTCCTTGATTTGGCAACCGAATATTCTGGTTTCTGCTAATCCTATTACATCATATTTGATGTTCTGAAGAGCATTAGTTAGCTCTAGCAGTCTTTCTTCTGAGGATAGTGATTGAGGGGTTTTGTGAGTGCTGTTGACAAGCCCCTACACAATCTTAACCTATTAGGTTATTGAAATGAAACACACGTTTGTTAGGTACACACAGGGAAAAAGCAGCGACTAGCGAGAGCCCTAGACATGCGTGGGTTCGCGATCGCGGAAGTATAGAGTGGCGCAGGAGACAGCGAGTGACGTGGTCTCGTACCGAAATACTGCGGCTGACTGGAGCGGCGTGCGCGACTGCGCGGCGAGGCGACGCGTGCGTCTTGCGCATGCGCGAAATGTATGCGAGCTGCGCACGCAGGGGTGCAGCGCCTAGCTCGCTAGTCGTTACGTTCTTATATTTATTATATTATTACATAACAGAAAATACATATAGTTACAATTTGTAGGTAATTAATTTTGACAATTTTGTAGGTATATATTTAAAAGTAGACGCCACATCACCCCCCCCTTGAGCCCGGGCTACGGGCGATAATAAGGGCCAAAATGGTCAGGAAAACGAACAGTACGGCCTGATCGCGTTCTTCTGATACCGGGATCTTCAGCTTCGGGTGTAGACTTAGCGATTGGTGTACGGTGTGGTGGCGTAGGTGTGCTGTCTTGTGTAGTCTGAGTATGAGTGTTATTGTGGAGTGTAATAGGTAAGTCATGTAATATGTAGGCCGGCTTAAGTCGGTCTATTGATACTGTGACTGTTTTATCCCTAAGGAGGAGTTTGAAGGTTTTCTCCCCGCGTTCCAGGACCTTATGTGGTCCGGTGTATGCTGGCTTAAATGATCCGGATGACGCGTTATCCCTTAAAAATACGTGAGATGCCGTCGCGAGATCTTTAAATATAAATATGGCACGGTTATTGCAGTGGCGTGACGCTTGTGACGGTTGCAAGTTCCTTGCGAACATGCGTAGCCTATCCGCAAACTCGGTTATGTCTGTAGCGTCATAAGTTGCAGGTTCAAAGAAATCACCTGGCAGTCGTAACGTCTGACCGTAGACTAATTCTGCAGACGTCGCCTCAATGTCTTCTTTGTAAGCATTGCGTATACCCAGGAGCACCAGTGGGAGGGCGTCCACCCAACTGTCGTTCCGGTGACACTTTATAGCTGTTTTCAACTGCCTATGAAACCGTTCGATGATCCCGTTTGCCGCGGGATGGTACGCGGTTGTCTTTCTGTGCTCAAAACCAGCTATCTCAGACAACTTTTTGAAGAGCGCAGACTCAAATTGCCGTCCGCGATCTGTTACGATTTGTGTGGGACAACCAAAACGCGCAATCCATCCGTGTAGGAGGGCTTTTGCTACCGTTTCAGCCGTAATATCCTTAATCGGTATTGCCTCCGGCCATCGTGAGAAACGATCAATAGCGGTAAGACAGTACTGGTATCCTTGCGATATTGGGAGAGGGCCGATTAGGTCAATGTGAACGTTCATGAAACGAGAACGTGGTAATTTATAATTACCAAGTGGTGCTGAGACGTGCCGTGTTATTTTAGATTGCTGACACGCTATACAATTTTTCGCAAACTCCCTACAGTCTTTCCTTACTTCAGGCCAGACGTACCGTTCAGCGACAAGCTTGGCACTAGCATTTGCCCCAGGATGGCTAAGGGAATGCAGGCTGTCGAAGACTTGCCGTCGAAACGCTTTCGTGACATATGGTCTCGGTATCTTGCCGCTCTCATCGCAATACAATTCAGACCCGGATCCAGGCAGTAATGTCTTTTTCAGGTGCAGTGAGGTACTACTGTCGTCCCGCAACTGTTTGAGTTCTAAGTCAGTACTCTGCGAGTTCGCTAACTCGTTTAAGTTGATAGGCTGGACGATCTCCTCAATTCGGGACAAGGCGTCAGCTACAATGTTGTCCTTGCCTGAAATATGCCTGATGTCGGTGGTAAATTGTGAGATGAAATCCAGATGTCTGAATTGTCGTGGTGAGCAATTTTCTTTACGTGTGTGGTACGCGTAGCAGAGGGGTTTGTGATCTGTAAAAATCACAAACTCTCTAGCCTCGACCATATGTCTGAAGTACTTTATTGCTTCATAAACTGCCAGCAGTTCTCGATCGTACGGCGAGTATTTCTGCTGTGCAGTGCTCAGCTTGCGGGAAAAGAAGGCTAAGGGTTCCCACGCATCGCCCCTTAGTTGCTGCAGAACTGCACCTAATGCGGTATCCGAGGCGTCAGTTACTAAGGCGAGCTTTGCGCCTATATCCGGATGTGCTAGCATGGTCGCCTCGCAGAGGCCTCGCTTGCAAGACTCGAACGCGTCAGTCTCTTTAGGTGAAAAATTAACGGGGTGAGAACCTTTTACCGACCCCACTAAGAGTGCATTAAGAGGTGCTTGGTGCTCTGCAGCACCTGGGATGAAACGCCTGTAAAAGTTTATCATGCCTAGGAACCTTCTAAGCTCACGAACGTTTTTCGGTGGTGTGAAGTTCGCGATAGCGTCAACCTTAGCTGGTAGTGGTTTGGTGCCTTTTGAGGAGATGCTGTAGCCTAAAAACGTAACCTCTGAGGCTCCGAACACGCATTTAGATGGGTTAATCACCATACCATACTTTTGCAATCTAGTGAATACTTGACGTAGATGGTCTTCGTGTATTTCTTTATTTTGTGAGAATACTAAAAAATCGTCTAAATATCCAAAACAAAAATCAAGTCCTCGTAACATTTCGTCGACAAAGCGTTGAAAAGTAGCCCCAGAATTTCTCATTCCGTACCCCATAAAGGGGAAGGAAAATAAACCGAAGGGCGTGGTGATTGCTGTCTTAGGGACATCATCAGGATTGACAGCAATCTGATTGTAAGCTCGAACAAGGTCAATGGTTGAGAACACCTGACAACCGGAGAGATTGTGAGCGAAGTCGTGAATGTGACGTATCGGGTAGCTATCCGGAATCGTCCTCGCATTCAGCATTCGATAATCCCCGCAAGGTCGCCAACCATTGTCCTTTTTAGGTACCAGGTGTAAGGGAGAAGCCCAAGGAGAATCTGATGGTACTGCTATACCACTTGCGAGCAAAGTTTCAAACTCCGCCTTAGCGATTTTAAATTTGTCTGGTGCCAACCGTCGCGGTGTACACGATACAGGTGGCCCAGGTGTAGTGCGTATGTGATGTTTAGTGTTGTGTGTAGGTGCCTTAAGAATACCCGACGGCCGGGTAATGTCAGGGTATTCGCGGAGTATGTCGTTGTATAAAGAATCACCAAATCTTACCTTGACCGAAGAGACGATATCAGAAGAAAGGGCAGGCGAAGCCGGGGTCGCAAGTGATGTATCACTGTCTATAAGTCGTTGACCTCGTACGTCCACGATTAGATTATACCACGACAAAAAATCTACCCCTATTATCGCCTTCGTTACATCTGCGACGATAAATCTCCACGAAAAGTCACGGCGTAAACCTATATTTAACTTAAGGAACACATATCCGTAGGTATTAATGACGCTACCATTTGCCGCACTCAACTCGTAATCGCACTTTGAGTTTTTGAATTTCACCGCTGATTTAGGGAACACACATACGTCGCTGCCGGTGTCGATAAGAAATCTCGTTTTGGTCTCCCTATCGGTAACCAATAAGCGACCTGTAGTCCGACAGTCGTCAGTCGCCATTACTGACTGCCGGTCCCTTTTCCCGCAAAATCGCAGGGCTTCCTGCATTGGGTTGCTTGATCACCGAATCGATGGTGGTACCAACACACCGGGAACTGGCGATAATTCGACTCTGACCGTCTGGTAGGTACTCGCTCCCGTGACTGACTCTGGTTCCGATTACGGGTGTGGTCACTATGTCTGGGTCGCGACATTCTGTCCATATTAGTAGTTAAAGCTTGTACCTGTTTCGTTAGCTCACATAGTTGCGCCGTCACTGGATCTGAGCTGCCGGTTGAAGATGACGCACGCACAGCGGACGTGGATGCCACTTGCGGGCCTGCCACGTCGTGAATCGCATCCGCTAATTCTGCTACCTCATCCAGCGGCGCCTTCAACTGTGTAGCGATGATTGTTTGCGTGCCACGGGGAAGTCGACTGGTCCATATCGTTCGCATGAACTCTTCCGGTACCGTGGGTCCCGCCAACTGACGAAGGTGCCGTAAAAACTGAGACGGCTTGCGGTCCCCGAGCTCCTCGTGTGTTAAAAGCTGTTGTACTTTTTTCTCGCGGGACGCGGAGAGTCTTTTCACTAGTTCTGATTTTAGTCTCTCGTATTTGTCGGGGCTGGCGGGCGCCGTGATTATGTCCTCAACTTCCGCTGCATACACCGGGTCCAACGATCCAATGGCGTAATTATATTTTGTCACGTCCGTGGTTATGTGCGCCAGCGCGAACTGGCCCTCCAGCTGCGCGAACCATAGCGCCGGCTTTTCCGGGTAAAAAGGTGGGACTCGTACGCCGACGCGGTATACGTCGTGCGGGTGAGACCTTGGATCGGGAACACTGATTTTCTCGTCCCCTGCCGCATTTTGCTCCGTATTCGTACTCATTGTGTTCTTACGGGGTCACCACTGAGGGGTTTTGTGAGTGCTGTTGACAAGCCCCTACACAATCTTAACCTATTAGGTTATTGAAATGAAACACACGTTTGTTAGGTACACACAGGGAAAAAGCAGCGACTAGCGAGAGCCCTAGACATGCGTGGGTTCGCGATCGCGGAAGTATAGAGTGGCGCAGGAGACAGCGAGTGACGTGGTCTCGTACCGAAATACTGCGGCTGACTGGAGCGGCGTGCGCGACTGCGCGGCGAGGCGACGCGTGCGTCTTGCGCATGCGCGAAATGTATGCGAGCTGCGCACGCAGGGGTGCAGCGCCTAGCTCGCTGGTCGTTACGTTCTTATATTTATTATATTATTACATAACAGAAAATACATATAGTTACAATTTGTAGGTAATTAATTTTGACAATTTTGTAGGTATATATTTAAAAGTAGACGCCACAGTGATTTAACATTATATGTGCATACTAATAGATTTCTTACTGCTGATTTTAATTTAATTAGAGGGTTTTGGTCATACTTCTCCACGGAGACCAACCGGCTTGGAGAAGGGTTTAAGTTTAAAGCTGTAGGTGTACTGTTTGGCTTGTCGGTGTTCCAGTTGGACCTGTTCTTTCGTTGCTATTGTTTGTTTTTTCCTGGCAGCCCTCTTGATGCATCCGCATAGCGTGAGTATTCCATCTTGCTGGTTTTATTTATTTTTGCAGGGGTCTTTATCGTGTGATCCTCGTTTTGATTTATTTGTGAGTTCGGTGATTTGGATGGGGACCGTTTCCTTTTGTCAGCTAATGATTTTTGATTTTTCTTTACTATTAATTTATCATACCGAATGTAGGCCACATTCCCTTTTTTAATTTCCTCCTGTTTCTGGATATTAAGCTCCTTTCGCTTATTCAGGATTTCTCTGGGGTAGTCTTCGGTTATATAAATATTATCCGGAAACAGCTTTTTGTTGCTAAGTAGTTCGAACTTGCGCCATTCGAGTGTGAATTTTATCAGGATAGGTCTATTTTTCTTTTCATCTTTTTTCCCTACTCTGCGAGCGTTACTAATCTCCCATTTATCCCAGTTCTCTAAGTTTCCTTTCACACTCACTCCATTGAATACTTTCAGTACCAGTTGCAGAGTATCATAAGGACTTCTATCCGTCTCCTCGATACCAAATAGTAACAGGTTGTTTTTTCTCGCTTCTCTTTCAACTGAAAGAACTTTTTGTTTTAGATAATTTACTTCAGATTTTAACTTTTGATTTTCTTCTATCAGTGGCTGAAGTTTTTCATCAATACGGCTCGATATATTAGCGTTGACATTTTCAGTTATAATTTTTGTTTGTTTTTGAAACTGTTCCTCCATTTTTTCCAGAATTAATTGAAGCTCCATATTATTTAAACTTAGTAATAGACTGTCGGAAGTATCAGTGTCAAAATCGCACAAGTCAATAATATGTAGGTAGTTTGATAATTATCGTAATCAGTTTCAATGTTATTTTAACTAATTTTGCAACAAATCACTGTTTTTTTTCCACAAATCACAATAGTTTTCAATGTATAATGTTTTTGTTGTAACTTTTAGCACTTTTTTGCGTGTTATACCAAACTTTTACTGCACTTTTAATAATAAAAACGACAGAGTGTTTACGAAACGTTCTTCACTTGACAGACGCCAACCGGAAGCCCCCATTACACATACACAATCCTACTAATATTAAAATGTGAAATATTGTGCTGTATGTTATTAAACCACACTCAACTGAACAAACTGGTACCTACAGGAATAGATCAGTCTGCAATTCACATGGGTTACTTTTTATCCCTGGAATATGTTCCCATGGGATGCAGGAACATAATTCCACGCAAATGAAGCCTCATGCACTATATTTAGATACCATTTAGTTAATTTAGGTGATTATGTAGCTAATTATGAAGGACAATTTACCATAATTTGTTGATCTTTATTTAACACTTTCTATAGAATATTTTGTTGTCATTGTAAAGAAAAATTAGTATATATATTAGAATCACTTTCACGTTTCTGAAATTTATATAGGAATTAGAACTTTGATCCCGAGGCCAATAAAACATTGTGTGGCTGTGTTTAATGTACCTACATAGCCCTTAAAATTCTGGTACACAGTAGGTAACGCTTCTGGCACTTGTTGAATATAAAAACTGCACATTTTTTGTGTTTTATGTAGGTAAAGAACACCAAACTGTCTCCATTCAAGGAAGCCCGAGCTCTTGCCTCCATCCTTGTGTTAGATAGATAGAATATTGTCGATTATCTTATTCCGTAGCAACAGCAAGCATCCTCCACGCGAAAAAATACATTTCAGCCATATTTTAAAATCATATTTAAGCTTTAATAACAACACGTAAACGTAGTCACTGTGCTTTCACTAGGAAATTATAGGTGACAGCGTATTCGATCACGTAAACCAAAGTTTACGAAACGAAATGTCAAAATTGCAACTCGCACTTGGGCAAACTTTTAAACAACCAATGACGTGCCATTATCATCATCCTCGTGAGACCCAGTGTCGACAATGGGCGGGGCTTGCGACAAGGACGTGCAAAACTGACTCACACAATCAATGTTTCTAGATGTGTGCAGCTCTATATGAATACAAATTCACGAAAACTTGATCGCAAACGCATAAGAAAAAAAACTCGCACTCGGCACTCATGTCACGACGACTGTTCACTTACGTTCGGAGTAATCGACTGCCGATCGCATGTCAACAGCCGTCGCAACAGCTGATCGACGATAAGCCGAGCAGTGTGGTGATACGCACTCGGCTTAAGTCGATTCCGCGTCGATAAATGTGGTTAGACCCTTACAGTGGTCCGCAAGTGGCGATCCTCTGATGTGACTCATCACGCTCCAATGGAGGAGCCCAGTATAGTAATAAGAGAGAAACGTGAGTGCGGGGGCGGCAGGTCGTTCCAAGTTTTTATTATTTGACAGAACAACGATGTTATTTATTTTTGTGCTCCACTGTACACCACTGTACTCAACTCTACTTGACTGTATTCGACTGTAATCCATTATACTTCACTCTACTCATTTGTACACCATTGCAGTCAACTGAACTCCACTGTTCTCTTCTGTATTACATTGTACTCCACTGTACTCATCTGAACTTCATTGTTCTCACTGTACTTCAGTGTACCTCACTGAACTTCGCTTTACTTCTCTGTACCTCACTGTACTTAGCTGTACCTCACTGTGTTTCACTGTACCACACCCCACCAAACCCACCTCATTCCACCACGCCTCAACCCACCCCACACCAACCCACACCACCGCACTCACCCCAACCCGATATGCGAACGCTCACGTGTAAGTGATACACGAGTGTGATCGAGTTTGGCCGAGAATAGCAGAGTGTAAGGTTTTATTTTCGTTAGGGAGTTTCTTGATTTGGTCGCCGCGCTCACAGCCCGAGATAAAAGCTATTCAATAACTTAAAAAATGTTGTACTTATGCGAAACTTTTATTGATGTTTAAGAAGATTCTTGAGAAAGTTGGAATCTTGTGAACAAAGGAATTAATTATGGTCACCCTACACGGCGTATTATATAGGAAACTAGCTGATGCCCGCAGCTTCGCCCGCGATGGCGCTGTATGTGAAATTTTGCTGAATTTTCTTTGCTATAAACCTCACGGAGCCCGAGACCTTTCCAACGAATGCAAAACCGTGGAAATCGGTTCGTGCGTTCTGGAGTTATAGCGTCAGGAAGGAAAACCCGACTTATTTTTATATAATAGACTAGCTGTTGCCTGCGACTTCGTACGCTTGAAAATTATGGTATAATGCCAATTTGATTGCTCTCTGCTTAGCCCCTAGGATATGTAGCGTAATAATATATACCCTATTTGAAGACCCTACCCCTATTTAATATTTGTGCAAAATTTGAATCAAATCTATTGAGTACTTTTCGAGATCCTTCCGGACAAAGCAAAGCAAACAGACAAACAGACAAACAGATAAACAGACAAACAGACAAAAAAAATTCTAACTATATTTTCGGCTTCGGGATCTTAACATGAACACCCAGCGAGTATTTTTTTTTAAATATTTCCAATGTACAGTTTTGACTTTTCTATCATTTTATTAGGGTTTCGTAGCCAAATGGCAAAAACGGAACCCTTATAGATTCGTCATGTCTGTCTGTCTGTCTGTCTGTCTGTCTGTCTGTCTGTCTGTCCGTCCGTGTGTCACAGCCACTTTTCTCCGAAACTATAAGGCCTATGCTATTGAAACTTGGTAACTAGATGTATTCTGTGAACCGCATTAAGATTCTTATATAAAACTAGAAAAAAAGCAGCAAATTTTGGGGGTCCCCATACTCAGAACTGAAACTCAAAATTTTTTTTTTCATCACACCCATACGTGTGGATTATCTATAGATAGGTCTTTCAAAATGCTGTTGAGGTTTCTAACATCATTTTTTTCTAAAGTGAATAGTTTGCGCAAGAGGGACTTCCAAAGTCGAAAAATGAGTGTCCCCCCCCCTCTAACTTCTAAACTAAGAGAGTGATAAATTTAAAAAAAAAATATGATGTCCATTGCCATATAAACTACCAGCGAAAATTGGTTTGAAAGAGATAGAGCTGGTAGTTTTTTTTAAATACGTTGTAAACCGCAATTTTCGGTTAGAAAAATCACTACCACTGGGAACGTGTTAAAACATCAATCAAAGTTACAACGAACTATGAGAACTTTTATATTATGTTACTTGCTGCTACGAAACCCTTCATGGGCGAGTCCAACTCGCACTTGGCCGGTTTTTATATGTATAGATTTACCCACATTGGGGGGAAAAAGCCCACATTGGGAGGAAGGGCATAACGGTACTCCGTTCGTTGAGCAGCCCGCCTGGGGCAGTACCTCCGCCCTGCAGAAGACCGCGGTAATAGTAACCTGACTCCGGTTGGGTTATGTTCTCCGTCGGTTAGCAGGGATCCAGAGCTCATTGGGGCGACTTTGTGCCGGTGACGGTGAGACCAGAGGCTTATCTGGCTCCATTGGCGGATAAAAGCGCGGAGTATTGGTACGGCGGTCAGGGAGACCCGGTGAAACGGTTGACCGCTGACCGCCCGCAGGCTGTACGGGACCCGAACCTGGGGATCACTTAATCTCCGCCCCAGGAGGCTGAACCAGCAGCCTGTGTAAAGTCCCTGGTGCTGTGGTCGTGCCGGAGGAGGATACCGGAGTGGACGCGGCCACTGCATTGGGGGGGACCGGGGGCCCTTCCGTACGCCGTGCCAATCTTCCGCATTACCTTTGTCTGCCTTTGGTGATTTGGAGCCTCGCTTAGTCTCCTGCGCCAGCGGCACACAGGCGCCCCCTCAACCTTCTTAATTCCCCTTTTTTAAAAAACAACCATGGCTGCAAAAAAGAAAAATAAAAAGGTATCCACAGCGGCATCGGCGTCCACACTTCAAGTGGACTTTTGCAACATCAGAGGCATGCGCGCGAACATCAACGTAGTCCACCACCATCTTGAAACTGCGAAGCCGACCCTTTTTTTCTTGACGGAGACGCAGATCTCATGCCCGAAAGACACATCTGACTTGATGTACCCTGGCTACAAGCTGGAGTACAACTTCAGGCGGAAAGCCGGGTTGTGTATGTACGTCCGGGATGATGTCTGCTGTCGCCGTCTTACAAGCCTCGAAGACAGGGACCTGTCTACATTATGGGCGCGCGTGGATCACGGGGGCCACACCCGGATCTACGCGTGCGTGTATAGGTCTCACAGCGGTAATACGGACACAGTTCGCCTTTATGACCACCTGCAGCAATCGACTGACAGGGTGATTGAGCAGTGTCCCTCCGCTGAGATAGTGGTTTTGGGAGATTTCAACGGTCATCATGTTGACTGGTTGGGCTCCCGGACCACCGACTTTGCGGGAAAAGCTGCTCACGAATTTGCCTTGACCTATGCCTTGACCTATGGGTTCTCCCAGCTGGTTAAATCCCATACAAGGATACCAGACAAGGAGAAAGAGCATAGTGCATTGCTGGACCTTCTGCTGACAACGCGTCCGGACAGATACAACGTTTCAGTGGATGCTCCGCTAGGATCGTCGGACCACTGTGTCGTTCGGACGCATGTGCCTCTCGCAAGGCCTGAACCACCTCGGCCCAAGGAGTGGCGACATGTGTGGCACTACAAGTCAGCAGACTGGGATGGACTGCGAGAGTTCTATGCGTCGTACCCGTGGCCGCGGCTTTGTTTTGCCTCAGAGGATCTGGATTCTTGTGCTGTAGCAGTCGCTGAGGGGATCTTGGAGGGTATGGAATGCTACATTCCCAACCGATGGATCCCTGTAGGTGAAAAAAAGCGACCGTGGTTCAATCGGCTCTGCAGAGAAGCTCTAATACAGAAAGAATCTGCCTACAGAGCTTGGACCACGGCTCGTGCAAATTCAGATCCAAACATCTCTGAGGTGAAACGCAAATTAAATGCCGCCTCGAGGTCCAGTAAAAGAGCAATTGTCAAGGCCAAGTTCGATTTCGTCGGCAGAATTGGCGAACGGCTAGCAGGCTACCCTTCAGGAAGTCGTGAATTTTGGTCGCTTGCCAAAGCTGCCGAGGGAAACTTCTGTCGGTCAGGATTACCACCCTTGCTTAAACCCGACGGTAGTTTGGCCCAGAGTGCCAAGGAGAAAGCCGACCTTTTGGGTAATCTCTTTGCCTCTAACTCGACCATGAGCGACGGGGGTGCTTTACCGCCGGGCATTCCGAGTTGTGGCACTTCCATGCCGGAAGTTAAATTTACACAGCGGAATGTCCGGCGGGAGCTTCAATCTCTGGACGTTCATAAGTCGAGTGGGCCAGACGGCATTCCCGCGGTGGTACTTAAGCATTGTGGTCCAGAGTTGTGTCCGGTACTTACACGTCTTTTCACACTTTCCTATTCTATGCAACAAGTCCCGGCGTCGTGGAAGATCGCGTATGTACATCCTGTACCCAAGAAGGGTGACAGAACCGACCCGGCCAATTACAGGCCTATAGCCGTCACCTCCCTTTTATCCAAGGTGATGGAGCGTGTAATTAATACACAGCTCCTGGGGTACCGTGAGGAACACGACCTGCTCAGCGACCGGCAGTACGGTTTCCGTCACGGTCGCTCGACGGGCGATCTTCTTGTGTACCTAACACACCGATGGGCGGCGGCTATCGAGAGTAAGGGTGAGGCTCTAGCTGTGAGCCTCGACATCTCTAAAGCCTTTGACCGGGTCTGGCACCGTGGTCTTCTTACGAAACTGCCCTCATATGGACTACCCGAGAGATTATGCGGATGGGTGTCCAGCTTCTTGGCCGGTAGAAGCATCAGGGCCGTCGTTGACGGCAGCTGTTCAGACTGCATGGCCATAAACGCTGGAGTACCGCAAGGCTCAGTGTTGTCCCCTACTCTGTTTCTGCTGCATATCAATGACATGTTGTCTATTGACGGCATTCATTGTTATGCGGACGACAGTACGGGGGACACTTGTTACACGGGCCGCCCCGGTATCTCTCGGGACACAGTGGAGGAAAATCGTGAACAGCTTGTGTCTGAAATCGAGGCTACTCTTACTAGAGTGTCCGATTGGGGTGGACAAAATCTTGTCCAGTTCAACCCTTCCAAGACACAAGCGTGTTTTTTCACCGCTAAGCAAACCCCAATTACTGTAGCGCCGCAATTTCAGGGCACATCTCTTTCCATCTCCAAAAGTATAGGGATCCTTGGCGTTGACATCTCCAGTGACGTTCAGTTCCGTAGTCATTTGGAGGACAAGGCTAAGCTGGCGTCCAAAAAGCTAGGTGTGCTCAACAGGGCGCGGCGGTACTTCACTGCGGCGCAAACACTGCTTCTCTATAAGTCGCAAGTGCGGCCGCATATGGAGTACTGCTGTCACCTCTGGGCGGGAGCACCTGAATATCAGCTTCGTCCATTTGACTCGGTGCAAAGGCGAGCTGTAAGAATTGTCAACGATCCTGTACTTACAGCTGGTGTGGAACCTCTTCGCGACAGGAGAGACTTTGCCTCCTTATGCGTGTTCTACCGCCTGTACAATGGTATGTGCTCTGAGGAATTGTTTGATATGATGCCCACGGCTACGTTCTATCATCGCACCGCTCGCCACAGACAGGGAGTTCATCCTCACACTCTGCGTCCGGTGCGTTCCAGCACGGTTAGATCCGATAGGTGTTTTCTTCCGCGCACGCTTAGGTTGTGGAATGACCTCCCTGCCTCGGTTTTCCCAAACGCCTACAGTATGGGGTTCTTCAAAGGGGGTCTTAGAAGGTTTTAACAGGGTCGGCAGCGCGAGTGTGGCACCTCTGGTGTTGCAAACGTTCATAGGCTGCGGTGACCACCGGTCCTTCTGGTGGGCCGTATGCTTGTCTGCCACCTTAGTGGTATAAAAAAAAAAAAAAAAAAAAACCTTGTTAATATTTTTCTGTTAAAATATAATGTACACATTGTACACTCTTAAATGATTAATAGAAATTCCTACTAAATGCTGGTGCTTCTAGATTTTGATTTCATCGTCACCTATCCTAGGGTAGGAAAAACACATTTACTTTCTGCAAACGTATGGATTGAGAAGCCAGAACAAACATGTTGTAATACCAAATGTATGTTATGTACATCACCATCCTTAAGCTACAATCACGAGAGCATTATGTACTAAACTGTAATTCAGTCGATTAAAGTAATTGATGCTCTCTCTTTTGAGAAATCATATGCAATGATTTAGATTGAGGAGCCATACTAAATCTTTCGTAACTTCTTGAAATCCAGTAGGATAGGGCGGAAATCGTTATTAGGTACCCTACATAATGCCTACTAAGTGATACAAAAAGAAAATCTATAATATTTATCAGTTTCCTTAAAAAATTCAAGTGGCTCCTCAATCCAGATGTTTAGATTGAGGTGTAATCGATGTAACTTATTGTTTGTTTATTATTATTGGATGTACAAATTCCAAAATTGACCTACATAATTTTTTCATTGTATACTAAATAGGGAGTGAGTTTCATTTAAAAAGGAGGGATGGCTCCTCAATCCATACGGACACGATTTTGTCCCACTCAATAGTTAAATAAGTCTAAGCCGTGTATTGCCGTGTTGATATAGACAGGCGCAGGCTGTGACTATGTTGGAATTTTTCATGCCGCCCTTATAGGCTATTTGGCTTAACAACGCTTGCAAGTAAATGTCGCAAAGTGGTCACGTCACGCCTTCATTACCGGTGATCGTTTATAGAACACTGAGTTCGCGGGCTCACGAGCGCTTCCACCACAGCACACACAGTATAACCACAGTAACAATAAAAAGTGTCATTGATCCTTGCATGGAATACTAATTAAAATAATGCGTTTTTAGATATAACTAAACGACGAAATGTCATGTTATGAGTAGGTACCTAATCTATGTACTTATTTATAACCGGATGCGACGAATGACACATTAACATTTGGTAGGTAGATTAGATACGTTTTTAGAGTTCCCTGTCCCCTATTCATGAGACTTGCGCGATTCCTGTTTTCACCCTTGGGTACGGAACCGTAAAGAAGAAGGGAATGGACTGTCCCCAGAACTTCCAAGGCATATCCGTTTTCCGTTGGACGGCCTAGCAAGGTAAGTAGGCTTGTTGGTTTGTGATCTATTTTCAATGAAACCGCAGGTATATCCCGTTCACTCTAAGTTTGCCACTGGCGTAGAGGCGTTGTATGGGAGGCGACCTGCAAACTTAGAGCAAACGGGTGGTAATTAATGACACAATCTTCACTTATTGAATAACTAGCTGACCCTCGCAACTTCGTTTACGTCACATGAGGTATATGAAAGGAGGGGTACTTCTTCATGAGTCTCATCAAGCAGCTTGTGAAACGGCCCTGTTTGCTTAATCATAAAAGAGCTTAAAGATTAAGTCTATTCTAAAATTCCAACACGCCCGTTTGGATTCACATTCAAAAGAACTCTTGAATTCTAGATTTACCGAAAGTTGAGATGCTCCTAATTTCTGAACTACATAACCCTCAATATCGAAACTTGTGTGAAATGATCCGTTAAGTACTCCCTTTCCAACACTAAAACAATATTTGAAATCGGACCACGCGTTGAGAAATTACAACTGAAAAACCCATTTTGTCTTTCATCCCCTCTCCCACAGGAACCACGCAAAATATCGTGATCAAAAGTATCCTAAAACCTTCCTCGGACTATAAGCTCGGAATGTACTAAATATCATTTAATTCGGTTCAGTAGTTCTGGCGTGATACTTATTCGGGATACAGACAGACAGACAGACAGACAGACAGACAGACAGACAGACATGAAAATTTTAAATTACATTTTCGGCTTCAGTATCGATTAGAGAATGCCCTACAATTAAAATTTTCAAAATATCTTCCATGTACAGACTCTCGACCCTCTACAGTTTTATTATATGTATAGATATGTATAGATAGAATTATTTTAAACACAACACTGCAATAGGTACACCACATATGACGTGGGACATAAAACTGTTAGGTGAAATGTGGGCGTATACTATGCCTCTGCCTACCCCTTCGGGGATACAGGCGTGACTATATGTATGTAGGTGGGCAATTACGAAGAATCAGAATAACAACATATATGTGACGTAAAATTTAATTAAACATCGTTGTAGCGCCATAGATTTAGAATTTGTCGGTATTCTAAATCTATGATTGTAGCATTGAGTCCATGAAGCTATCTATAGTTTCATGATTGAGTCCATAGATTTAGAATTTTTCGCTAACAACTCTTTACTCTCAATAGATACTTTTTACTCTCAATAGATATACAAACCGTGCGAGCGAGACCTCATTATCCATAGCACTTGGCTCGAGAGGAAAAGAGAAAGCAAATTGTGTGCTCATATGTCAGTATTTTGAATCGCTGAGTCCTGTGGGGTCCTATGGCGGCTCTATGTTATTCATAATATCCAATAATCTGTAGTGATCTTACGATTAAAATAGAAAATTTTATATTTTCAACAATAGTGTCGTGTTTAGTGTGTGAATAGGATATTACAAAACGCAATTATACGAAGAAATACTCGTTTAACAGGTCATTTGTGACTTCGTTCATTCCATTTTTGCCGTACATATTTTGCCAAATTGGATGTGAAATTTAACTGAAAGTCCAACTCATAACGTAGATTATGCATTTTCCTTCATACATAACACAATATTTAATGTGTAAACGCATTTTTGGAGGATATAATATAAGGCAGAAATAAAAAGGGATGTTTATAGTAAAATAGTCATGTTGTGTCATTAATTACGAGTCTCGCTCGCGTAGCCGTTGCGTGAGGGCGTGTGTACATTGCGCCCGCGCGTTCATACCAGTGACATACCAGTGACGTAAAAGTAAAAGTAACGATCGTGCCGGTACCGACAATGACTACCGAGAACCGTCTCGTAGTTAACGAACTTTTGTGCTTTTTGCAGTGTAAAGTTGATGTTCTGGACGAAGTGGCTTTACTGCAAATTTGTGAGTCCAACTTTACTTCTGGTGAAATAGAAGTGGCTAAAAACGTAATAAGCGAATCGATCAACCTGCGTTCTTCGAGAAAAGGTGACGGTAAAGACAAGCGATTGATTCTGGATTTTATCAAAATCATCAAAGAATCGGAACCTCAGTCGCTGCCTATTTTTGTGGCAAAAGATCTCAACCGACTCCCCCCAGTAACTTTTGACTACGTAGACGTGACAACCTTGCTGAAGGACATACTAAGTATCAAGCAGGACGTTCGTCAGATACAACTCGACTACGTAAAGGCGGCGTCTATTACGCAAATACAAGAGAAACTGGACTGCATTGCGCTGAAATCGTGCCCTGGTACCCAAGAAGATAAAATTTCAAACATAGAAAAGGCATCCGAAAGAAAAAAACACATAAAAGAGGGTAAGCGAAAAAAGCGATCAGCTATTGACGATCCTTGTGAAAATAGAACATTACTACCTCAACCCGTGCCTGCGCCCCCCTCTAAGTGTGCCAGCATTGTACCAGCTCTTGAGACATTGAAATCAACAGCTGATCTGCCCGGAAGGGTGACTCAGACAGCGACGACTACGCATGAGACAGATTGCATGACTAGCAGCCCTATTCGTAATTCAAATACGAACCAATCATTAGATACTATAATTGACGACAGCTTTACTACTGTAGTAAGCAAGAAAAAATACCGTGACATTAAGCGAAAGAATACAGTACAGAAAGGCAAAGCAATATTGACATCGAATAAAATAAAGATTATACCAAAATTATCTTACATTTATGTATCACGTTTTGACTCTTGAGACAACTGAGGAAAACATTAGGGATTTCATAGCAGAAAGCGGACACACAGTCATACAAGTTGAAAAACTTATACAATTTAGAAAATCTTTATTTTCGTCATTTAAGATAACAATTAGACAGGAGCTCGAACAAATTTTTCTGAGTGAGGAATTCTGGCCGTGCGGTGTGGAATACAGACGGTACACGCTTAAACGCACTAATCATCTATTACCAAAATGAAGGCAAGCATCGTGTCGTTTAATTGCCAATCGGTCAAGCGTTCATGTGACTATATAAGAGAACTCTGTGAAAATCATGACATTATTGTCCTCCAGGAACATTGGTTAATACCGGACGATCTTGAATATTTGAATACTATTCACCCTGACTTCGCCTACCATGGTGTATCAGCGGTGGATATGTCAGCTGGACCGCTGAAAGGACGTCCTTATGGTGGCGTTGCCATAATGTGGAGAAAGACCATTTTTTCCAACGTGATACCTATAGACACGGGTTCTTCACGCGTGGTGGCCGTGTGTATCACGCCCGAGGACGGCCGGAGCTTTGTTCTCTTGTCGGTGTACATGCCTACGGAGCATCCGGACAACCTAGCCCTGTTTACGGAGTGCTTGGGGGTAATAAGTGCTGTAATTGAGAACAGTGAGGTGGAAAGTGTATTGGCGGTTGGAGACTTCAATGCTAATGTTTCCCGGAGGAGCCTGTTTGGCACGGAGCTGCTGGCATATTGCAGCGAGCAGGACTGGGTGTGTGTTGATGTGGAAAAACTCGGTATGTACTCAAAAACCTATACCTATGTTAGTGATTGTCACGGCACCTGTAGTAGCTGGTTAGACCACTGTGTGGCCACACGCTCGCTCGCGAACTTTGTAACGAATATCAAAATATTGAACGATGTGTCATGGTCAGACCACTTCCCAATGGTTATGTACTGTGATATTGATTGTATTGTGCGTAAGACTGTAAGTAATAGGTGTAATACAATTAATAAAGTTGCCTGGGGCAATCGTAGTTGCCAGCAAATATGTGAGTATACAAAGTTATGTAATAAATACATTCAAAGTAGTTGTTGGCCGAACTTGTTTGCTGGGGGTTGTGCGTCTGATGGTTCCAACCACTCCCTAGGAATAGATAATTATTATGATCTAATTATCAGTTGCTTGTCGAAGGCCGCCATAAATTCATATACATATAGGCAAAGATTTTTACAAAAGAAAACCGGTGATTGGTTGGAACTATCATATCATGTGAGGGACCTGCATGGCACCGCTCGTGAATGTTTTCAATTGTGGAATTTTCATGGCCGCCCGACCCAGGGTAACGTATATGACGCCATGGTAATGTCCCGTAAAGCTTTTAAGAACAAAATAAAATGGTGTCAAAACAATGAAAATAAAATAAGGATGGACATTATAGCCACACACCGCGATAATAAAGATTTTGTAAACTTTTGGAAAGAAACTAACAAGTTAAAATTTAAAAACAGTATGCCGATAGCTATACAGGGTATTCAAAATCCATCTGAAATAGCCAACCTGTTCGCTAACAAATTCAACCCGAGTTCGCTGTGTACCGACGACGGGTCACGCTCGCGCGGGGCCCGTGGCGGCGCGAAGACTTGCGCGCGGGGCGCCCGCACCGATAACAGCCAACTACACATAACGCCGCACGACGTGCTCACTTGTGTAAAGGGTATGACGCGCGGTAAGTCTCCGGGCTGGGACGGGCTCAGTGTTGAACATATTTTGTATGGGGGGCCGCTGTTGTTTGATAGGATCTCTGATTTCTTTAATTGCTGTATTAGTAGTGGATATTTACCTCAGAATTTTATGAAGACAACGGTTGTACCTATTGTAAAAAATAAGGGAGGGGACTCTTCCAGTCTGTCTAATTACCGCCCATTTCACTGGCGACAGTGATGTCTAAAGTTTTTGAGCGGCTTATCTCTAAGCATTTGAATGAAAATAATATACCGCTGCACGACGCGTCGTGCAGCGTCCTTTTTACTGGATAATCCACTATTCCTAAGAAAAAAAAACGAAAAAATAACCTATATAATTGGCTACAATACAATTCAAAACTATTCATTCATGTTAAAGACGAAAATTTTCATAGTTAAGTGTAATAACTAACCGAGACACGACTGGCTCATATTTTTAATCTACTACCGTGAAACTATAAACCACTGCCATTTGAAAAGGAGCATTTTGTCTGAACTTTTGATATCAACTATATAAAATACACTAACCAACGAGTTACGGAGAACTAATTAATACCCTGACAAAATGCACTTTTTCGAAAAAAAACAGTATCAAAACTGCACTTCTGAAGAAAAAGTGGTTTTTAAATAAAAATTTATTATGAAGAAGTAATTTATCGTGAAGAACTAAATATATAAATTTTAAATACTGCATACCTTCAGCATCACTCATGATTTTTTTTATTAATTATACCCTGTTACTTTTAAAGTAATACAATGTTTCTATACTGCACCAACCTTAAAAAACGTAATTGACTACAAGGAAAATAGAAATATAGTCAACTTTGTCGTATCATAAAAAGTATACTAGACAACCAATACTACTTTAATTACATAATAATAAATGTGGTATACCCTCTATTTGCTAAATCTATGAAAAAATATTATCTACTGGTATTTTTTTAATTTTGATTAATGACCAACCAGCTCATACTACAGGATCCAACGTGCGACGGCCAGTTCGGCTTCCGCCAAGGATTGTCAACGGACTTGGTTATTTTTACCTTAAAAAATGCTGTACAAAAATATCTGTCTAGAAAAACCTCAGTATATGCATGTTTTCTAGATATAAGTCGTGCTTTTGATTCTATCGATTACGAAATATTATGGAATAAAATGCGTAATACAGAAGTACCCCCCAGTATTGTAAATATTCTAGAATATTGGTACGACAGTCAGGTTAATCAAGTGAAGTGGGGAAATGCCTACTCTACACCGTATAAACTGTCCTGTGGTGTCAGACAGGGGGGAATGACATCTCCGGTTTTGTTTAATTTATACATGAATGATCTGATCGGGGAGCTGAGCAGCGCCAGAATCGGCTGTAACGTAGGTGGAGTAAACGTAAATAACTTGAGCTACGCCGATGATATGGTGCTGATCAGGCCTTCGGCCAATGGTCTTAGAAGACTAGTCAGCATTTGTGAACGTTACTCTGTTGCTTATCGGCTGACATACAATACAAAGAAGACGGAAGTAATGATATTTAAGTATGCTAAGGGCCCTGATAACATTGTTCCTATCATTCTTAATGACACAGTTCTTAAGACTGTGAATACATTCAAATATCTAGGTCATATGCTACTTGACACGTTATCGGATGATGCTGACTTGGAGCGACAGAGGAGGGGAATTGCATGCAGAAGCAACATGCTCGCTAGGCGTTTTGCTCACTGTTCGAAACAAGCGAGAATAACCCTGTTCAACGCTTACTGCCAGGCGTTCTACACCAGCCAGCTTTGGTACCAGTACACGAAGAGAGCGTATAACTCACTTCGTGTACAATACAACAACGCTTTCCGCGTAATGCTTAAGCTCCCCTGGAGGTGTAGCGCCTCTGGTATGTTTGCAGGCAACAGGGTGGCTGATTTCTATGCCGTCACAAGGAGGCTTAAGGCCTCTTTTAGATTAAGATTGACAAATTGTAAAAACAAGATAGTAACGACTGTGTTCCGCACCATTTTTATGACTAGACCTGATTATAATCTTAAGTAATTTATCTGAACTGTACTGTATCTTCTATACTTATAATAAATCTGTAGAGAGGTCAATTCTGTACATGAAATATATTTTCAAAATAACTATCAGGGGGTGATTAGTGATCGATACTAATGCCAAAAATGCAATCAGTAAAATTTTTGTCTGTCTGTCTGTCTGTCTGTCTGTCTGTCTGTCTGTCTGTCTGTATGTTCCTTATAGAAACAAAAACTACTCGACGGATTTTAACGAAAATTGATACAATTATTCTTCAGACTCCTGGGCAGGTTATAGTATACTTTTCATCACGCTAAAACGAATAGGAGCGGAGCAGCAATCAAGAATGTTTTGAAAACGGGGAATATTTTTTACCGTCTGAGAGCTTCCGAGGCGTACGCTGCGTAAATGGTTACAGTTAGGTAAAAATAGTGTATTACGAAATTGTTTCTCTTAAAAAGTTCTAAAAAAAAGTCCGCGACAGCATATGTCTATCTTTTAAGGTTCGCTCACAATAACCTAATTTGTGTATCTCTTAAGGTTTGCTCACGATGTAATAAAAGAATAAAACTGAAGAGTTTGTTTGTACTACGATCTCAGAAACTACTGGTTGCATTTCAAAAATAATTTTACAGTTTAATAGTCCATTTATTTAGGCTGGCTAATGGCAATATAACATCACGCTAAGACGAATAGGAGCGGAGCAGCCATGAATAATGTTTCGAGAACGGGGATTATTTCTTTCTTTTGAGAGCTTCCATTGCTGACGCTGCATAAATAGATAAAGTTACGTAAAAATTGTATACTACAAAATTGTTTCTCTTAAAAAGTTATAAAAAAAAGTCCTTAACAGCATATGCCTATCTTTTAAGGTTCACTTACAATAACCCTCTTATTAAGTTTTAAAGTATGAGCGACGTGACGCAGGCTGCAGTGGCAGCCAGTCAACTGAACGATCAAAACCGGCCAAGTGCGAGTCGGGTCATCGCACGCGATGAGTTCCATACCGAAAAACGGATGGGTGGAAGTAAAAGCGACGAGAAACATTATATCACTTTAACGAGAGGTGTTAAAGTCACATCCTTCTCACTCTCATGTGATGCACCATAATGAATACAAGCGACGCGACGCGACTATAATAAGCGCGACGGGGGTAAATGCAACGGGAAACATTATAATACCTACTCGAAATATTAATACCATACCTCACTCTCACTCATGTGACGCAAACGAAGTTGCGCGGGTCAGCTAGTCTGACATAAATGAACAATAATATGACAACTGACTAAGTAAAAATTTATAATGTGTGTAGTTTTATTTCATTTAATTTAATTTAATTTAATTGGATTCAATAATCCTATGTGATATAGATGCATTTTATGCTATTTGAACAACAACGTTCTCTGACATGATAGTGTAATGAGACATAAATGAACAATAATATGACAACTGACTAAGTAAAAATTTATAATGTGTGTAGTTTTATTTCATTTAATTTAATTTAATTTAATTGGATTCAATAATCCTATGTGATATAGATGCATTTTATGCTATTTGAACAACAACGTTCTCTGACATGATAGTGTAATCTATACTAATATTATAAAGAAGTAAAGTTTGTGTGTTTGTTAAATTGTAAGGGGTAATCTCGGGATCTACTGAACCGATTTTAAAAATTCTTTCACCAATAGAAAGCTACGTTATTGTGGAGTGTCATAGGCTATATAGCATCACGCTACAACGAATAGGAGCGGAGCAGTAATAGTAAATGTTTCAAAAACGGGGGAAAAGTTACGCGACGGGAGCAAATGTGACGGGAACAGGTAATACTCTCTCTTATGTGGCGCAAACGAAGTTGCGCGGGTCAGCTAGTGATGTATATATTTATATTGTATTTAACGTATAATGAATTTATATTTCATAATTTTGATTTTATAGTGTAATACTACATTATAATATTATTTATTAATTGTGTTAGGGTGCCTTTTGACCTATAAATTATGTTTATATGCGTAATGCACCTAATTATTTTAATTCTCAATGCAATATTTTAGATAATTTGTTTTTGTAATGATATGGGTGAATGAATAAGTACCTGAAATAAATGAATTTTATTTTATTTATTTTATTTATTACTTACCTGCGGTTTCATTGAGAATAGATCACAAACCAACAGGCCTTTTTACCTTGCTAGACCGTCCAACGGATATGTCTTCGAAGTTCTGGGGACAGTCCATTCCCTTCTTCTTTAGAGTTCCGTACCCAAGGGTGAAAACGGGAATCGCGCGAGTCTCATGAATAGGGAACAGGGCACTCTAATGGTGGATCCACCATAAAAGCGTATCTAATCTACCTACCAAATGTTATAGTGGGCGCACACTAGGCGTCTTGTCGCGACGATATGTCGCGGCGACAAGCTGCGGGCGCCAAATTACATACATTTTGTTCTAAGCTCCGCACACTAGGCGACATGTCGCCGCGACTCCGCGACAAGCAAGGGGAGTCGCCGCGTCTGTCGCGCTATTGTCGCGGCGACATACACGGCGACAGCGACAGCTTTTGGAACGAAGTACCTTATCGCGCGTTGCGAAGACCACAGCGACAGTCGCGGCGACATGTCGCGGCGTCAAGTCGCCCGATGCAGGCGCACACTGCGCGACAAGTCGCCGCGACATGTCGCCGCGACTGTCGCCTAGTGTGCGCCCACTGTTAATGTGTCATTCGTCGCATTCGGTTATAAATAATTATAACATGACATGTGTTTAACACATTTCGTCGTTTAGTTATAAGTATCTAGAAGCCGCATTATTTTAATTAGTATTCCATGCAAGGATCAATGACACTTTTTATTGTTACTGTGGTGTGGTGGAAGCACTCGTAAGCCCGCGGACTGTGTTCTGTAAACGATCACCGGTAATGAGGGGGAAGGTGTGCCCAGCGTTTCCGTGCTACGGAAGGCACGTTAAGCCGTTGGTCCTGTTCGCCAGTAAAATGGCAGTCGTTAAACCAAATTAAAAAGACCTATAAGGGCGGCTTGAAAAATTCCAACACGGTCACAGCCTGCGCCTGTCCATATCAACACGGCAATTAGGGATTGCAATCTGAAAAACCGGATTCGGTAATCCGGTGGAACTGGCGTCATTATTCGTCCCCCGGATCCGGCACCAATACATAGGATCCGGCGCCCGGATCCGGTGTTTGCATATTTTGGCAAATTAACCGTGCCGTCGTCGCCAAAGATGGCACAAATTTGGCGAGCTTGCTCTGCGCGCGAGTTGTTTTAATCCCTCTTCAGTGTGTAACTGACAGGTTGCGATGAGAAAACATACTAAAGTCCTGACATCCAGGACGTAAAGACGGAGGGAAGGTCGTGACAAAGGTTCCAATTTTAGGTTTTTCGCCAATATCCCAGAAACAATGTACCTATTCAGCGTATTGAATTTAAGGACAATTGTACATTCAGTTGAGATTTTAAATGAAATACTGGTGTAGTATCAGGGAGGAATGTGATTTGAAAAATAATGCCTGGGGTAACGAAGTTTTTGATGAGTCTGAAATGGTTTACCAACAGTCGATTGGTCCATGAACCGTTGGTCAACATTATCTTTAAAGAGAACGGTTCACCTTTATTCCCATCGACCACATCCGAATGGTCGATGGGAATACAGGTGAACCGTCTCTTGGGGAACAGTCCATGCATGGGCCAATTGTTCTTTGGGTGAAAACATATTGGTCAAAACATTCTGTTGTTAAACATTCACTGACGTAGTGTAATGCTGGCGAAACGTTCGTGGATGAAAGTCCATTCGACGAAAAGTTTATGGAGATAATGTATACCAACGGTTCATGGACCAATCGACTGTTAGTAAACCGTTTCAGTTTCGTTTTTGATCGTTGGTCCCGCATCACAATGATTATTGAATGCTGAATAAGCAAATAGGTACATAAGTACCTAGGTAAGATTGTAGTTTTTTAAGGAGTTCCGACACGATCAATTGGCATGCACGTTAAATATCATCTGTACTACACTACATAAACGTCGATGCACACACACATGCAAAGAAATCACGCACACTGAAGCAACTTCCATTCATATCTTAACGTGCATGACAATTGCCAATTGATCGTGTCGGGACCCTTAAACCTAAGTTTACTTTTACAACCTTACACCTACCGAGTCGTTTGCTTTAAAACCAGTTTCGTGTCTATAAAAACTGGCAAGTAGGTACCTACCTAAGTAGGTACTAAGTACGGCACACTGACTGAATACATTACACATTACTAGACGTAATTTCTATGGAAAATCAACCTTGGAAATATGGAAAGTCACTCACTGCGAATGTAGACAACAACATAGAATTTTATCGGTGTTATAAGTCTATGGACAACAATGTATAAGCACATTAAGCACAGTATAAATATGTTGTTTAACGTATAAGTACCTAAATGTCACTTAGATAGCCATCTATTTCACGTAGGGGTCGTCCGTTAATCGCGTGAGGTTTTTTTGGGCCTTTTTTGGACCCCCCCTCCCCCTTGGTGATATCTGGTGAGGTTTCAAATTACCCCTCCCCCCCTGGGCCGAATCACGTGTATTTTTAGTAACTACAAAGATTTTTTTTAAAATTTTATATACTACCCGTTCGCTCTAACTTTGCCGCTGGCGTAGAGGCGTATATACCCGAATTGTTAATTACACGAAGTAAATTGACAGTAGCTAATGTCACTTCGTCATAGAAAATACGCAACACTACAAGAAGAAGTGACATTAGTTGCTGTCAATTTACTTCGTCTAATCAAAAATTCGACTTTAGTATAGAGCCGAGCGGCAAAGTTAGAGCGAACGAGCAGTAAGTCCCTATTGTATAATCTATCTATCTATACGAATATTAGCTGACCCGCGGAACTTCGTTTGCCTCACATAATAGAGAGAGATATGATATTAATTAATATTTTATATATTTCCCGTCGCATTTACTCCCGGTATATAATGTGCATTATTTAGAAACTAATTAAGAAGGTGTTCGTCAAGCTTAAAATCTTACGTTTGTTTGATCGCAGTTGGCTAAATAGAAGCGAAGTTATGGACAAAAGTAGAATAATCAAGGTAGAATTTCCATGCGATCATTATGCTTTTGGTCACGACTATCGATATCCACGTGGACAAAGCTGCGTTTACGTTTTTGGTTACGGGGGAATGCGGTTGGACATTGTCATTCCAGCTGCTAGGGCAGCCGGGATGGTGTGTGGGGCTCTCGGTCCCGGAAAGGCACCGCCCTATCCACTAAACCCCACGGTGTTCCTCCTCATCCTATAGCCGGCCCGAAGGATATGCAAAGATTATTCACGTCGGTTCGGCCAGGGGCTCCCCGGGTTTCCGGGTCTCTCCTCGGAGGAGCAAGATTTGCAGCTCCCCGGAGCTGAGGAAAACCCAAGCCCGCATCGCACCGCTCACGGGCGCCTCTCTGGAAGCAGAGAGGTTGAGCGGGTGGGCGCTGAAGGTATCCCCGGAACACGGAGAGGGCCCCACCCCCCACCCATCATCGGTGGATGGGGTCCGACCTTCACCCACCAGTGGACAGAGCTGCGTGCATCGGCTAGTCTAGGATATAATGTATAACTTATAATAAGGCTATAGAGAGTCGAAAATCTGTACATCGAATATATTTGATAATTTTTTTTTACTGGACATTCTATGTAACTTCCATTACATCCGATACTAAAGCTAAAATTGTTTATTTTTTGTATGTCTGTATCTCGCCAAAACTATAGTACTTACCATTTTAAATAATACTGACATGATTTGAGATTATTATTGATCGGATAGATGCCTATAATCTGCGCGGTTCCTTTGGGAGAGACGATGAAAGACAAAATTATTTTTGTGTTGTATGATCAACGCATAAGTATTCCTATTTCAATAATTTCTGATGTAAGAAAGAAATTAAGTGCTCAATGAATTATTCCATACAAGTTTTAATACTGTAGGTTTTGTTGTTCAGAAATAAGAGAGATCGCTAATTCAAGGTTGTAAAGTTGTTGTTCAAAATAAATACACGTGATATCTCAATACAATCCCCCACCCCCCCTGGTGATGTTTCGTGATTTTTGTCAGACCCCCTCCCCCCCCTTTCGAGCCTCACGTGATTAATGGACGACCCCTTAGGTACCTACCTACGAATAATGTAAATAAGTACCTAATTATTCGTAGATTTTACGTAAGTATTGCTCTATTTACGTTTCTCCTACCGTTTAAATAGGTAGGTACTAATACTTCAACAAATAATATAATAGGCCGTCTAATTATTGTGCCATTGCAGCGTGACAATAAATATACGAGAAAATAAGTTAATTTAAAGTAACATCATAACATGGCCAATGATTTTATAGTAAAAAAGAGGAACATGGCCGTGTTTACGGCGAGTATTCCGTGACCGTTCCGAGTACATCACTGTGACGTAAAACGCCAAGCCCCCGCACACACCTCCGCGGTATAGAAGTCAGCTGCTTCAGCGCTGTATTGTTTGATTTGAAAGCGAGTGGGTTTTGGAGCGCCGACACTTTTATCAAATCGGTTTTAGACTTTCGACAAGTAATAGTATAGACCACAGGGTTCCCAAAATCCCAACCTGGGCGTCGCGGCGCCCCGCGGGGCGATGTTGAAAGTCCAGAGGGGAGTCCACCCGGCGCCCCTGTGTATATGCATAAATATGAAAGATAATAAAAAACATCATCGAAAACAGATGTAGGTAGATTGTAGAATATTTTTAGAATCTACAAATCTACAATTTTGATTAAGTACATAATAAATAATGAATCGAATCAGTATAATATAGCAGTCTACTGCCGGACGCAGGCCTCTCCCAATTAATGCCACAACACACGGTCCTGGATCCTCAGCATCCAGTCCCAGCTTGTGACCTCTTCCATGTCGTCGCCGTCGGTCCATCTGGCGGGTGGACGTCCTACCCGTCGTTTGCCGATTCGCGGTCTCCACTCTAAAACTCCTTTGTAAATAAGAGTGTCTGTCTGTGAAGACCTTTTTTTCAATTTTTAAAACTAGTCTACGTGGTGTCCTAGAATGGTAAGAGGCGGCATTTGCCTCCTTTCACCCCAGGTAATCGGCTGAGTCCTCACCACGTTGACCGTCTTGAAGTGTCTTAGTTGAGAGAGGTGGTAATATAGGCGGTGACATAGTGACAGACAGCTTCCCTGGCTCAGCAGTCCATCAGGAAATCTTAGAGACTTGGAAAGTGCGACTTTATCACGTGCAACCAAGGTGGGCAAATGGGGCCACAATCGGGGCCATCGGTTCGATTATAAACGAGTGTCTGGGGAGGAGCCTTGGCAATCTCTTCTACCCGTTGTCACCGATAAATTACCGGGCACGGGTGCTTCGGTAAGTATTTTTAACACGGACACAGTTCGCCTTTTTGACCACCTGTAGCAATCAACTGACAGAGTGATTGAGCAGTGTCCCTCCACGGAGATTGTGGTTGTGGGGGATTTCAACGGTCATCATGTTGACTGGTTGGGCTCCAGGACCACCAACTTTGCGGGGAGAGCTGCTCACGAATTTGCCTTGACCTATGGGTTCTCAGCTGGTTGAATCCCATACAAAGATATCAGACAGGAAGAACGAGCATAGTGCATTGCTGGGCCTCCTGCTGACAATGCGTCCGGACGGATACAACGTTTCAGTGGATGCTCCGCTCGGATCGTCGGACCACTGTGTCGTTCGGACGCATGTGCCTCTCGCGAGGCCTGAACCACCATGACCCAAGAAGTGGCGACATGTGTGGCACTTCAAGTCAGCAGACTGGGATGGACTGCGAGAGTTCTTCGCGTCGTACCCGTGGAGGCGGCTTTGTTTTGCCTCAGAGGATCTAAATTCTTGTGCTGTAGCAGTCGCTGAGGGGATCTTGGAGGGTATGGAATTCTACATTCCCAACCGCTGGATCCCTGTAGGTGCAAAAAAGCGACCGTGGTTCAATCGGCTCTGCAGAGAAGCTCTTATGCAGAAAGAATCTGCCTACAGAGCTTGGACCACGGCTCGTGCAAAATCGGATCCAAACATCTCTGAGGTGAAACGCAAATTAAATGCAGCCTCGAGGTCCAGTAAAAGAGCAATTGTCAAGGCTAAGTTCGATTTCGTCGGCAGAATTGGTGAACGGCTAGCAGGCTACCCTTCAGGAAGTCGTGAATTCTGGTCGCTTGCCAAAGCAGCCGAGGGAAAATTTTGTCGGTCAGGTTTAACACCTTTACTTAAACCCGTACGACGGTAGTTTGGCCCAGAGTGCCAAGGAGAAAGCCGACCTTTTCGGTTTTCTCTTTGCCTCTAACTCGACCATGAGCGACGGGGGTGGTTTGCCGCCGGGCATTCCGACTTGTGGCACTTCCATGCCGGGAGTTAAATTTACACAGCGGAATGTCCGACGGGAGCTTCAATCTCTGGATGTTCATAAGTCGGGTAGGCCAGACGGCATTCCCGCGGTGGTACTTAAGCGGTGTGGTCCTGTGGTCCAGAGTTGTGTCCGGTACTTACACGTCTTTTCACACTTTCATATTCCATGAAGCAAGTCTCGGCGTCGTGGAAGATCGCATATGTGCATCCTGTACCCAAGAAGGGTGACAGGACCGACCCGGCCAATTACAGGCTTATAGCCGACACCTCCCTTTTATACAAGGTGATGGAGCTGTATTAATACACAGCTCCTGGGGTACCTTGAGGAACACGACCTGCTCAGTGACCGGCAGTACGGTTTCCGTGACGGTCGCTCGACGGGCGATCTTCTTGTGTACCTAACACACCGGTGGGCGGTGGCTATCGAGAGTAAGGGCGAGGCTCTAGCAGTAAGCCTCGACATCTCTAAAGCCTTTGACCGGGTCTGGCACCGTGGTCTTCTTACAAAATTGTAGGTACCTCCTATGGTCTGCCCGAGAGGTTATGCGGATGGGTGTCCAGCTTTCTGACCGGTAGAAGCATCAGAGACGGTGTTCATTGTATGCAGACGACAGTACGTGGGACACTTGTTTCACGGGCCGCCCCGGTATCTCTCGGGCCGCAGTGGAAGAAAGCCGTGAACAGCTTGTGTTTGAAATTAAGGCTACTCTTACTAGAGTGTCCGATTGGGGTGGACAAAATCTTGTCCAGTTTAACCCTTCCAAGACACAAGCGTGTATATTCACTGCTAAGAAAACCCCATTTACTGTAGCGCCACAATTCCAGGGTACATCTCTCACTGTCTCTTAAAGCATTGGGATCCTTGGCGTTGACATCTTCAGAGAGGTTCAATTCCGGAGTCATTTGGAGGACAAGGCTAAGCTGGCGTCCAAGAAGCTCGGTGTGCTCAGCAGAACGCGGCGGTACTTTACTGCGGCGCAAACACCGCTTCTGTATAAATCGCAAGTGCGGCCTCACATGGAGTACTGCTGTCACCTGTGGGCGGGGGCAACAGAATATCAGCTTCATTCATCTGACTCGGTGCAAAGGCGAGCCGTGAGAGTTATCAACGATCCTATGCTTACAGGTGATGTTGAACCTCTTCGCGACAGGAGAGACTTTGCCTCCTTATGCGTGTTCTACCGCCTGTATAATGGTATATGCTCTGAGGAATTGTTTGATATGATGCCCACGGCTACGTTCTATCATCGCACCGCTCGCCACAGACAGGGAATCTATCCTCACACTCTACGCGGACGTAGAGTGTGAGGATAGATTCCATGCTCAAACGCTCCGGAGAGCGTTCGAGCACGGTTAGATCCGATAGGGGTTTTCTTCTGCGCACGCTTAGGTTGTGGAACGATCTCCCTGCCTCGGTTTGCCCAAACGCCTACAGTATGGGGTTCTTCAAAAGGGGTCTTAGAAGGTTTTTACAGGGTCAGCAGTGCGAGAGTGGCGCCTCTGGCGTTGCAAACGTTCATAGGCTGCGGTGACCACCGGTCCTTCTGGTGGGCCGTATGCATGTCTGCCACCTTAGTGGTATAAAAAAAATTGTAGCCCGGTAGAATACGCCGGGAAATCACGGCCAAGTGACGCAGCGAGGACACAGCGCTCCATACATTGGTGGAGTGCACAACGTGGCCGCCAGGGCCTAGTGGCAGGTCTGGATGTGGAAATTATTTCGCTGGACACTACGGTGTGAGCCAAAAATTAAAAATCTCCCTCGTTTTCGAAACATTCTTTATGGGTGTTCCGCTCATATTTGCGGATGCGAATGCGTATGCTAATATTCGTTACATCACTTAACATCATCATCATCAGTAACTTTCTGTAAGTGACCTTACTACGAGACTAACAAAACAAAAATCAAATTTTTAATCAAATTTATTCTGTCGACAGTTTAAAGCGCTGTACAGCTGCAGACACCGTGGACCCGTGGAAGCAACCGGTTTCCGCGTCACTCTCGTACTCGTACCGAACCGCATTTCCTTTTGAAATTCCGCGTCATTTCATTCGAAGTTCGAAGCCATTTGGAGTAGCCGCGACGGCGCATGCGCTGCCGCCAACTTCACCGCAAACTAAACTTTTTAAATTACTCAGTGCTTTTTTTTTTAATTCAGTGGAAGCTTAGTGTTGTGATAAAATAATAATCTATTCTATTGGATTAATCTTGTGATTAGTGTTGACATTGGAATTCGTTACTATGGCGGTAAAGTATTAAATATATATTATCTTGAAATAAACCTTGCATCTGCGGCTTAACGGGATAGATTTAAGAGATAGGATAAATTAGCATTCTTTACTTAGATAGAGGCCTAAGAGGTATCTATCTAGGTTGTCTTTGATTGATTAGCTGTGGTTACTTACCGGCTTTTCATTGTACTCATGAATTAATTCTTCACACTTTCTAAGAAGAAAAATGAACAAAATTAAATACTTACTTCAATAAAAAAAAATGTTATTTTTTCTCGGATGAACCTAAACTTTATCTAGCATATCTATGTTAATCATAGAAAATACAAACGAATTTAGAAAACTTACCAAAAGGCCAACTACTGGATGTTTTACCCTAGATGTCGCTTTCTTTTAAAGTAGGTAAGTATATTGTTTGATCGTTGTAGGCATTTAACCCTTAATGTCTAGTTATGGCTTACCTTACAGTATTTAAAGAGTGGAATGCAAAGCGTGCTTTATTAGGGTTCCGTCAGAAAGGATAAAAACGGAACCCTGTTATTAAAACTCCGTTGTCTGTCTGCCAAGTTGCCAACAGGCTGGCTATCCGAATTCGAATGACAAGTCAATGTAGGTATTTCACCACTTCACCAGACTGTATCAGATGAACCGGGGCTAGAGCTAGCAGCCTTAGCCACGGTTCATAGGTAAAAAAAACTAAAAAAAAATTTTTTTTTTCATATGTATTTAAAACTTAAAACTACTAAGGCAGGCTCCCATAAAACAAACGCGAATTTTGCTATGGAATGCCCCCAGTCCAACTCGCACTTGACGAGTTTTTTAATATTAAGTATTGTACACTATTGGACGCCACGCGGTTTCACCCGCGTAGTTGCAACAATGAAAGAATTTTTCAAATTCTGCAGTAGTTTCGGAACCTTTTTTTTTTACGTGGGGAAATCCTACAGTCCTACAGTTTCGGAGCCTATTCAAATTGAACAAACAATCAAATCTTTCCTCTTTATAATCTTGGTATAATATAGATATTATTATATTGCTTGGATCTACATCTGTGCCACTTGTTAACGGATGTTAGCAGCTTCACTGCACCCATGTGGAATTATACACATCCATAGATAATTCTATGTACACATCCTAAAGTCTGGCCGCTCAGAGATTGCGTTTCTTATATTTTATGATCGAATGGGCGATGTAACTTTTAATTGCCAAGTCAATCTATTTATTTAAAACATTAAAGATTGTAGATATTGATTATAAACACAATAAGATGTTGTTGAGTTAGCTAATTACGTAAAATTTAAGACAGAAGGTCCATAGGCAGAGACTGAATAAAATAACCGACTTGGTAATGACATGAATCTGAATTTCACCACTTTTTACGGTAGAAGAGCAGAGTTGCGAGACGTGGTTTTTTTACAAGTATTGTTTTTGATGGGATTCTTTTTTAAATGTATAAAATACTAGCTGTTCCCCGCGCCTTCGACCGCATAGATGTCGTTATCGTGTAAGAGTCGTTATATCGCAAAATCATAACCCTCCTTTTGCACAGTCGGTTAAAAAGTAGCCTATGTCCTTCCAAGTGCCTCGAACTATCTCTATACCAAATTTCATCTCAATCGCTCCAGCCGTTTAGGCGTGAAAGCGTAACAGACAGACAGACAGACAGACAGACACACAGACTGAGGTACTTTCGCATTTATAATATTAGTAGGGATTTGCTGTTTTTAAAAGCCGTGATCTTCGTGCATGACGTGTCTAATTATAATACGTCGTTGGTGATGATTACATTAATTTATATTATTACTAGCTGACTTGACCCGACAGACGTTGTCCAGCCATAATTATGAATATGGAAATCGGTATCCCGAGTTCTGAGTTGCCGGTCCCATGTTCCCGTTCCTGGTTCATTTCTCAGTCTGTCTTTCTGTTCCCGATTCCCATATTGGTGCTTCGAGATCCAAGAACCGATCCAAAATCATTGTGTTATTATTACTACGTAACAAACTCAATGTCCAAAATTGCAATAGAAACCATTTCTTTGAACAGTTCGAGCCAGTGACAGTGCAAATTTTCTAACTTTTCACACAATTTTCTTAATTATTTTTTCATAAGAAGCATCTTCGGTAATAAACATGAAGCTATAGATAAACATGGAGGCCACACTTCGAATACCTACTTGAAGCGTAGTCTGTATATTACTGTCTTGCTCTGTGTGGGCTCTACGTCTCTTTCTAAGTAGGGTAGCCCTATTTTTATTTTTGCCAGGATATTTTATTTTCTATATTATTAATTGTATACAATAAAGACAATATATTTTCATAATACAATTAGATGTACAATACATACATACATACATACATAGGGTCACGCCTTTATCCCCGAAGGGGTAGGCAGAGGTATATTATCGTTTCACATTTTTAAGAATTGGTCCCACGGAATAAGTGGTGAAAATTTATTATATAAATTAGAGGTACAAAGGCGAGATTAACTATTTTCTCTGTTTTTTACGAAGACTGATAGGTAGAATTCTCTGCAGATTGCATAGGTACATTGCGAATAACGAAGCTATTCATCCAAGTGGGTTATTTTCTAGGTTAATCAACTGTACGACTCGCGCGCTGCGGCTTCTCGTAATCTGCCGCTGCAGCTTGTGGTAGCTTGCAGTCTGCCGCGGCAGCTCGTGGTAGTTCGCAGTCTGCCGATGTCTCTTCATGTCATAATAAAGAAATGTTAGTGCTAAAGTCATTGGAATAAGATTTTAAATAATTTGACCGTGTGGCTCTCCGCTTAGGCTGCAAGGTGTGTGTCACGTATGCATCTGCGGTGCCATGGTGGAGAGCGATGGTCATCATACTTTGAGTTGTGGTCGCTGCACCGGTAGGCATCAGCGTAACCACGCCCTTAATTAGTTAATCCGGCGGGCTCTGGTGTCGGCTGAGGTCCCCTATATCCTTGACCCACCAGGTTTGTCCCGCGCAGACGGCAAGAGACCGGACGGTCTGACCCTTGTGCATCATAAATCGAATGAATATAGGTTCAATTATATACATTCGTGCCGTGTAATTTTATAAAAAGTGTCGGTAGATGGTGCATGCGTCGCCCCAAGACGTATATAAGGTGGAAAATTTGGTTGGTTCCGAGTACGTTTCGGTGGCCGAGTGGTTAAGGCGTCCGCACGCTACGCAAAAAGACGCAGGTTCGAATCCCGCTCCGAAACCAATTCCTTTTCCATATTTAAAATTTATGATCAGTTAGCATATTAATTGCTTTTATAAAAAATATCTTAACTTAATTTTTAATGGTACAATGGATAACCATATTTCTCACTGAATACTATTTTTAGGAAACCTAAAACAATTATTTATCATTAACATACGATAACAATACTTAACTTATTTTATTTACTCTAATAATGACATTCGTGTTTCTTCTAATAATACACAGAAAGTCCCAGATAAATCCTCAATATAGTCACACTACTTCACAACGTTTCCTATTGTGTGAAAACAATGGAGTCAACCGCCATTCTATTGTTGTTTGACACTTTGACAGTTGACATGTAGTACCAATGTTGCCGCATTACAGAATCCTTAGAAAATGGGAATGTAATTCACTGATTCGACAACCCAATCATGCATATTATGGTATAAAATATTTCAATTTACACATAAAATAATCGTAGTCGAACTATAGAGCTATTTATAAATTATTTTACTTGCATTTTTGGTTAGTATGGTCTATTTCTATTATTTTCTAGGAGATAATAGTAAGAAGATAGCAGCACTGCACAATTCCCTAGAAAGAGAAGGTTAGCCCACAGAGAGTGAGATAGAGATACGTAGGTATTTGACTCAAGCGGTTGTTCGAAGTGTGGCCTCCATGTTTACCTATATCTTCATGGTAATAAAATAACAAACACAACAAAAAAAAAAGAATTAGCGAAATCGGTCCTGCCGTTCACACGCTTGATGTGACCACAGAAATAGGGATTATTTTTTTTATTATACCAATTGCCAGCTTACATTAAAGGTATTTTTAAGCTAAAATTTGTCAATATCATGACTAATATTCCTATATTATTAATGACAATTTGACAGGTGTCAAAAAAGCAAGCTAGGAGCAGTCGGAGTTTAGTCGGCATACAAGTAAATTCTGACACATTAAATGTCCTTTTCTGTTAAATACATAGATTTAGGATTTTTCGCTACTCTCAAGTTAAATAAAACTAAAAATGTCATTGGCCGAGTGTCAGCGGTTTGTGACATCTGTCAGGATATGATATGAGTATTCCTGAATTCCTGACAGGCGTCCCAAATCTGACACTCGGCCAATGACAGTTTTAGTTTATACGCCGCGCCGCTCTGCTCCGGCACCTCTTGGCAGTCGATTTTGGACAGAAATTCATTTAAAACATACATAAGCTCGGGCTAAAGAATGAAGCCTTCAAACTCCGGCATTTCTGTCTGCCATTAGCGGATGTTTAGCAATTGGAGAAACGGATATGAGTGTAAATAACTATATCAGACTAAGAACCTTTTTCAGACATGTTCCAACAGTAGGTAATAATAAGAATTCTCGAAGTCGTTTGGGAGTTGTAATGGCGCGACCAAATAGTGTAGACGAACGCACATTTATTTTATAGCATTCCGCAGAAATGCAAAAATAGCCAGAACATCTCCATAAATAAACTTAAACTGTGTCAAATTTCACGTACCTACATCCGTTCACGAAGTTTTGTTAACAAGCGCGAGTCGGCCACGCGCACGGGTGGTTCCGTACTTAGTTACCAAAAAAACACTGCAAATAATAACGTTTGTTGTATGGGAGCCTTAGACATAGTATTGTAGCTCCCTACAAACGGACGAAGCGCAGGCTATACCTACGATTCTCGTTTTCGGCAGGCCTTTCAGCAGTTGGGAGTCCTGGGACATCCTTCCGAGGGTTTACCCGGGGCTCCCAACCATAGACCGTTGGGCGTGACGTGAGGTTTTTTAGTCGGTAGGAGTCCGGCATAACATCCATGAGGATTTTCCCTCACGTTAAACAAAAAAAAAAAAAAAGGCCTTTCAGCACGCAAGCAGCGTCCGCAGTCGCGATTGTGCCGAGTAGACGAATGGACGGTGTGTCGTTTTTTAAATAGTAACCGCGCGTGTTTTATTTACTAAAAATATTTAATATGACAACTAGAGTCTATTGTGCTTGTTTTTGTTGCATGAATTCGTCAATAACGCACCCAGAGATAACGTTTTTTTGGATTACCTGGAAACTCCGAAAGGTAAGACTATAAATTGATTTTACTTAAGTAGGTACTAATTGGTAATATACTACTAGTTGACTAAAGTTAAACAAAGTGATTGATACGAGTGAACTAGGTAGTTACATGAAGTAGGTAAGTTTGTGTTTAAAACGAGACTTGTGCTTGCTCAGTCAGTGAACGGTGCGATCCAATCTTAGACCATATAACACGGGACTAGCCTTTGCGAACCACCGCATACAAAAATATTCTGCCAGTTTTCATACAAGTGAAGGGGGAAACACAAAGACATATAAAATTTCATTGCATTTAAAAATGTATTAATCGACAAACGCGTAATGGCTGTTGTGTGTTAATTGTTATTGTACAGTCAACTACAATGTAATGTACTAGTTTAATCATATAAAATGATGTACTGATGTACAGGCTTATCATAAAGCCAAAAGACCAAATGGTCATGTGCAATGGCAGAATACAATGCTTAAGTAAGGCGCATCCTGTGGTTAGATGATCTAAGGATCCAATATAGTACAATATCCAAAAAAAGAACTAGTTCGGAACTCTAGTACGTGTAGGTAGTACATTTAGTTCCGTTGTCAGTTCGTAGTTATTTAATTGATAGCAATGATTTAGGTATGTTTCAAGAGTATTCATTTCTTTGTGGATGACCGATGTTACAGTACACTTAGCACCGTATGACTGCCTCTGTGGCGCGGTCGGTATTGATACCGCCTGCGGCGCTGGAGGTCGTGGGTTCGATTCCCACCTGAGACAAATATTTGTGTGACCCATAAATGTTCGTCTCAAGAGTGTGGTTGTTTCTATGTATAATATATATCTATTTAAAAAGTATATTAGTATTAATATCCGTGGTCTGATACCCATAACACAAGCAGGTTATTCCTAGCTTACTTTGGGATCAGATAGCGTTGTGTGAAATGTCCGTGAATATTTATTTATTTATAAAAATAAAAAAAATTGACAGCATTTTTGTTACCTTTGATTTTTATTACACGCATAGAGACAAATATGAACTTCCAAAGTTTAACACAACTTGACAATGAACGAAAAGTACTAGTGTACCAGAGACTGACTAGTACTTTCAAATCGAAAAATAGTTTTAATTTTGTAAATCAAAAATTTAACGCAATGATTATAAAGACTAGAATTCCGTTATTCTATCACTGACGAAACATGGTGATGAGCCGATTATTATTGTCTACGCCGCTTACTCGTTTTCAAATTTCTACACCCGTCTCACTCAATCGTTAGTAGATAACGGGTGCTGCGCCGCCACGCCGCCACCCCGCGCCGCCAGCCGTTGCGGGGATATCATATTATTACTCACAAAGTATTTTTTTGTTTAAATAAAAAAGGTACATATTTACTCGAAATGAAAGCCGGTTGTCAGTAAAACAACAAGCCTTAATACAAATTTAAGGCCTTGTGGGCGGATTGATAAAAATCAACTGCATTAGGCTCACTATCTATTACGCGTACGTAAAACTATAAGGTAAAATGTGGGCGTATACTATGCCTCTGCCTACACCTTCAGGGATAAAGGCGTGACTATATGAATGTATGTATGTACATATTTACAATCGCAATACTAAATAGAAAGTCAAAGTAGGCACATATTATTAAAATGCTGTAGGTAGGTGGGCAGCCCTATCGCATGCTTACATCACTGTATACTTACATACCGCGCGGCTGTAAGCATTTATTTCTAAAATCCGGCCGAGTCAAGCTACAGTATACAGTGCCTTAGACCATTGTTGTTAAATAGTCAAAGATGGGAGCCCACTTATGCCCGCCTTCCACTGCGAGCGAGTCGGACCCATTACGGACTCCGCTATACTCGTAACGATGATTTTCAATACATGTCGTGTCCGCTTTGGTGGAAGGACATGTATGAAAATCGTCGTAACGAGTATAGCGGAGTCCGTAATGGGTCTGACTCGCTCGCAGTGAAAGGCGGGCATAAATGTTGGCATCAGGCAACAGAAATATCCACTATCTGAAAAATATTTTATGCTAGCTGATCCTCACAACTTCGTTTGTGTTATATTTATCATTGCTGCTCAGGTCCTATTCATTGTAGCGTGATGATTATAGCCTATCTATGACACTCTACAATAACGTAGCTTTCTATTGGTGAAATAATTTTGAAAATCGGTTCAGTAGATCCAGAGATTACCCCTTACAACGTCACAAACTCACAACCTCACACATAGGGTTACCATTTCTGAAGAAATGTATGCCTGATTTACATTGTAAAAACGCCTGATTTTCACGAAAAATGCCTGATTTTCTTAAAAAATGCCGCATAATAAAAGAAATATTTTTAATTAATAAGTAAAACACATTGCTTGAATGATTTGTTAATTTGAAATCATCAATTTTCATACACATTAGAGTAGGTAGTAAAAAAATCAGGCAAATATATAATATTTATTTTTTAATAAATGATTTGTTCGTTTTCTTACTTCTAATGATAATTATATAAGGAATTATATAAGGACGCCATTTTTAACCAGTCTTTTTGAATTAAAATATAGGTATGCAACTCTTTACAATTAATCATTTCGCCTGACATAGAACAATGCCGGCCGGGCGCCTGATCAAGTGCTAAAATGCCTGGCAAATCAGGCGAAAGCCTGGCATATGGTAACCCTACTCACACACAACCTCACAAACGTTACCTCTTTATAATATACCTAGATAATATGTTTATCTTATAATCTGTGAAAAGTTTAGCTCTCTAGCTATCACGGTTCCTGAGATATAGTGTCGTGCTCTGACTGACGGACAGACAGACACAGTAGTCTCATAAATATGGTCCCGTTTTTATCCTTTGTGTACGGAACCCTAAAATGAATTAGGTAATTTTTTTAAATCATTCTTTTTGTAGGCATTTTTTTTTGCTTCTTAATGTAAAGAATCATCGCGCATACTTTAAAAAAATATTAAGTACCTAATTTTTTTTTTAATAATTATTTCTGTAGGCATAATCTCGATGCTTTGTCCACTAGTTGTCCTTTCTTGAAACTGCCACGAGCTAGTTTTAAATTCCAATGTTTCGTTAAGACCGGTTCTGTTCCGAGGATTCATTGTGATAGTTTTTGAATCGACTACGACGCTTGTAAATCGATACTTTACCGTTTTCTTTCGTGTCATTCAACTGTGTGTGTAGGTATACATTTTTGTTTTCGACCAGAAGATAATTTATTTATTAGGGTTTCGTAGCCAAATGGCAAAAACGGAACCCTTATAGATTCGTCATGTCTGTCTGTCTGTCTGTCCGTCTGTCTGTCCGTCCGTGTGTCACAGCCACTTTTCTCCGAAACTATGAGGTCTATGCTTTTGAAACTTGGTAACTAGATGTATTCAGTGAACCGCATTAAGATTCTTATATAAAACTAGAAAAAAAGCAGTAAATTTTGGGGGTCCCCATACTCAGGACTGAAACTCAAATTTTTTTTTTTCATCAAGCCCATACGTGTGGGATATCTATAGATAGGTCTTTAAAAATGCTATTGAGGTTCCTAAAATCATTTTTTTCTAAAGCGAATAGTTTGAGCAAGAGACACTTCCAAAGTGGAAAAATGTGTGTCCCCCCCCCCCCCCCCTCTAACTTCTAAACTAAGAGAATGATAAATCTAAAAAAAATATATGATGTACATTGCTATAAAAACTACCAACGAAAATTGGTTTGACCGAGATAGAGCTAGTAGTTTTTTTTAATACGTCATAAACCGCAATTTTCGGTTACAAAAATCACTACCACTGCGAACGTGTTAAAACATCAATCAAAGTTACAACGAACTACTTATAAGAACTTTTATATTATGTTACTTGCTGCTTCGAAACCCTTCATGGGCGAGTCCAACTCGCACTTGGCTGGCTTTTTTATAAGTACAATTTATTTATTCAAAATATATTTTCTCCAGAAATTAATTATTAGTTTTTAGGGTTTCGTACGCCAAAGGTAAAAACAGGACCCTATTACAGACTTCGCTGTTCGTCTGTCTGTCTGTCCGTCACGAGGTTCTATCTCATAAACCGTGATAGCAAACAGTTGGAATTTTAACAGATGATTTATTTCATTTCCCTTACAGTCATAACAACAAATACTAAAAAATAAATTAAAAATTTAAAAAGCCCCCGACTCACAAAAAAAGAATTTTTAATTTTACAAAAAAAAAAAAATCCTGCTTTTTATAGGGATTTTATAGGGGTTTATTAATATCAACATACGTATAGTCTATCAAAAATTATTCAGAGCTAATGCGAATTGCGCGGAGTGTGGTTACAGAATTAGAAATACCTACGTTTCACTTATCATATCTTCCGAATGACTAAACCGATTTTCATAAAACTTGCGGTATCGTGATGTATAAGTTATGACCTTTCATTTGATACCCAACACGGGTATATTTGAACACATTCAATTTTTCATCACCACTTTCACCCCTCATATCTTTGAAATGGCTTAACCGATTTTTATAAAACATAGCTAAGAACACTCTCCCCTAACCCGTCTTTCAAACGGTAACAGAATCAAAATCGGTTCACCCGTTTGGGAGCTACGATGCCACAGACAGACTTACAAACACACACACACACACACACACACATGGCCACACGTCAAACTTATAACACCCTGTCCGGGTTTCCGTCGGGGGTTAAAAAGGGGTTTACCGATTCGGTCGGTTCAATTTTAGTAAAAGGGGTGTTCCCATTCCTTCATAAAACAATTATGTCTTCTTGGGCTTTTTGTGGGATGGAACCCTCTGTGTGCATTAATCCAACTCGCACTTGGCAGGTTTTTTATTAATTCCTTTTTCTCTAGCTGTAATTACTGTACTTATAACGGAAAAATTGTATGACACTGTTCGCGTCTGTAGCGAATGATTTATTTATTGTATACAATAAATCCCCAATGATCCATTCCCACCATTTTCAACGCAGGTATTAACGTCACATTCCTGAAATGTGTACAATCACAGGTTTAGTCACAGAATAACTAGCAGTAGGTACTAACTAGGTAGTTTATTCATGAAGTCGACATCGAGTTAATAGTACGACGTAGTCTTCGACCAAGTAATAGCATAGACGGGCCCACGTCATACATTACGAACTCAAGAAGTGAGACTAGTTCACACACAAAGATATTGCAGCAACGACACGACATGCACACATACATTCTTTTTACGAATTTAGGGTAGTGTTTTTACACTTCGGGAACGCATCGCATGGGAAGGCATCTTGCGTAAAATGTCTTATTTTGACACGTGTTTCACCTTCGGCGCATGCCCTCACTTTAACGTCTTCAAAACGAATGCATGGATGGGTCGGTCTATAATATTACTTGGTTGAAGGACGTAGTCATGTCATCAACTTTGACGGTTAATAAGGCTGAGCGTACAAGAGCGGCAAGAGCAAAGCACGGCAAGAGCGTGGTTACAAGATTTTCTCCAGACGGATGACTACATAAGCTTTACTAAATTAAGAAACTGCGTACCCTGCGAACAAGACAAAACTGTTTCGTGTCCGATCTCATCTCATAATCGGCCACCGATTTTTTAACCCCGGAATAAAATGAAGTACCTATGTTAAAACTGTACAGTATGGGGTTCTTCAAGAGGGATCTTAGAAGGTTTTTACAGGGTCGGTAGCGCGAGTGTGGCGCCCCTGGTGTTGCAAACGTTGACGACCAGTCCTTCTGGTGGGCCGTATCCTTATCTGCCGCCTTAGTGGTATAAAAAAGAGTTTAATGTGTGTATCCGTGTGTTTTTCAATGGCAACGGATGAATATGAACCAGTATTGATGCGGTTTTTCTGTTCGTAAGCCGCTGTGCCGGGGATAGTTCTGGGTTATAAATTTTGAAGATTACCAGCTCATTTCTTGAGTGATGAAGGGATTTAATTAAAACTTATTGGTCTGATTTATCGTAAATGTAGTAAGTATATTGTTGCTTTTACGATATTTCCATGTCATGGTATCCTGAAAATCAATTAGTCTGCGTTTTACCCAACTTTTTTTTTTTTGTTTAACGAGAGGGAAAATCCTCATGGATGTTATGCCGGACTCCTACCGACTAAAAAACCTCACGTCACGTCCAACAGTCTATGGTTGGGAGCCCCGGGTAAGTCTCGGAAGGATGTCCCAGGACTCCCAACAGACCCACGGCCGCTACTGCGGCCTCGCCCAGGGGGTGGTTCGGGTGCTATCCCGCGTCTCTGGGGGTTTCGGGTGTGATCCCGCTTCTAAGGGGGGGGTGTGCGTGAATTGCTCACGTCACACTGCCGTCATGGGCCTGCTTCTGTAAGGACGGTGAGCCGCCCTGTCACCGTCCTCAGGCCCCCGGTCATGGTGGCCGATAGTCCTCGGCGAAGACACGTCGGCGGCGCCCAGGCCGCCGACTGCGGAATTCGGGTGGGAGAGTTCTCTCCCGTACCCGTCCCGCCGCGCCGCCTGTACCCGTCCCGCCGCCTGCGTTTTACCCAACTTATCAGAATATTCTAGAACATAAACCATAGATATTTAGGCATATTAATTAAAAACGCGCTCAAAATCGGTTTGGTTCGGTTATTAAATCGGTTTTTAAATTACCAAATTAGTACTAGCCTATTAATAAATGTAGGTTCGGTCGGTCCAATTTTATCAAGGTAGATAATATTAGACCGACCTTATTTTTTGACGTAAAGTAAGATCCTACTCAGTCCTTTATTGTGCGCTTAGCATAATGTATCACTTATTTACCTTTTGAGGCGGTCAAGTGGGTGTGCTATAATTTTCCTTAGTGTTTTGACGTCAATATAGGTACTTATGATCCTATTGTTAATAATCTATACTTCTATAGTAATATTACAAAGGAAGGAAATTAGTTTGTTTGATGTTGATAAAGTCTGGAACTACGTAACGTATTTTACTAATTCTTTCGCCACGTGTTGACAAATTGGGTGTTCACACGTGGCGGGCGACAGAATTTGTACCCGGTTTGATTAAACTGAAGAGAATAGAATAGAATATTTTCAAAATACTTCCATAGAAACATAAGGTGACTGCCTCGTTGGTCTAGAAGTCGCCGCCCGGCGGTGTTCTGGTGAATTAGTCAGATCCCAGAACACCCCCACAGGGGCAGATCGGTGTCAAGGAGTTTTAGTGAGTATTCCCAGTGCTATCGTGATCAGGTGCTGGGCGACCCTCACACGAGCCCATGCCTCTCCAGCATGGGTAGTCCGTAAGCGGAGCTCTCCTTTTAAAAAAAAAATGGCCTAGAAGTCGAAATGTGCGACTGCGGATCACGAGGCCGTGGGTTAGTTCCCACCGGAGACAAAAATTTGTGTGATCCATAAATGTTTGTTTCAAGAGTCTGGGTATTTCTATGTTAATGATACGATAAGTATGTATTTATGGTATGGTAAGTACCTCTTACCTATGTATAATATCCGTGGTCTGATACCCATATCACAAGCAAGTTATTCCTAGCTTACTTTGGGATCAGTTAGCATTGTGTAAAATGTCCGTGAATATGTATTTATTATTTTACTAGCAGTTGCCCGCGACTTCGTACGCGTGAAAATTGTTACAATGCCAATTTGATTGCTCTCTGCTTAGCCCCTAGGATATGAAGCGTGATAATATATAGCCTATTTTAAGACCCTACCCCTAGGTAATATTTGTGCAAAATTTGAATCAAATCTATTGAGTACTTTTCGAGATCCTTCCGGACAAAGCAAAGCAAACAGACAAACAGATAAACAGACAAACAGACAAAAATTTTTCTAACTATATTTTCGGCTTCGGTATCTTATGCTGAACACCCAGCGAGTTTTTTTTTTAATATTTCCAATGTACAGTTTTGACTTTTCTATCATTTTTTTATATGTATACTTAGATTAAATACCTACCTATTTATTAATAGGTAGAGATTCCAGGATTAAAAGTGTTAGCCTATGTATTATTCCAATACCAAATTTTCACCAGAGCGTGAATGAGTAGGTCAGAGTAGGTACCAACCATTTCTCAAAATTAAATGTTCATTTTATCCAATCAAAGGTTGCCAGTAAGAGATTGCTTTTAGCGATATGTAAACCGGTTATATTGGTGTACAGTAAAGTTTTACTTACTTACTTACTTACCATCCGGACATCCAGGCATCCAAACATCTTCACAAACTTTCATAGATATAAGTAGGTAATATTAGTAGGATACTAGATAAAGTGAAACGTACCTTTTCAGTATTCTGACTTTCTAGACGTCATGGGACCACGCCTCTGGGGCATTAGGTATGGACTTTCACGTGCGCTGACCCATCGTAACTGTTTAGTCAGTTAATTATTCATGCAATTATTATGACCGCCTGAGTGGAATTTTGATACCGTTGTCTCATCCCATGGGAAGATAAAGATATTAAAGGGATAGCCTATGTTACACATTTCACACGTTAAACTCAAACAAACTCAAAAAAAAAACATTTATTTTGCATAATCCTAATACATAGGCACTGGCGACACGTCAATGAATACAAAACAAATAGTATCACCAGTTCGGAACGCGGCCCACTTAAGAAGAACTAACTGGCAAGAAACTTGGTGAGCTATTCTTTTTGTGCACTACATACATATTTACAAAAGTACTATAAACTAAAACTCCACCAATAGAGCAAGCAGACAGAAGTTTCTACCCTTCGCCCAAGTAATAGTAGGTAGGTATTTATTACATTAGTTTTGAAAACGTTTAAGTAAGCTCATCCACTCACTTGGTCCGTAGTTGGTGTTATCATTCCGAAGATGAAACACCGTGTCAAGATATGACATTTACGCAAGATGTGCGTTCCCGAACTGTAAAAACATTACCCTAAATTCGAAAAAAGAATCGGGAGTTACTTTTCACTCTTAAGTAGGTACTAATTTTGTATCTAGTATCTTAGTCTCACGTTTTGAGTTCGTAATGTATGACGTGGGCCCGTCTATACTATTACTTGGTCGAAGTTTCTACCCTTTGGGAACGGTATCCTAAAAATTCAAGCTTGTAGGTTTCTTTTTTTTATACCACTAGATGGCAGACAAGCATACGGCCCACCAGAACGACCGGTGGTCACCGCAGCCTATGAACGTTTGCAACACCAGAGGCGCCACTCTCGCGCTGCCGACACTGTAAAAACCTTCTAAGACTCCTTTTGAAGAACCCCATACTGTAGGCGTTTGAACCCCATACCACTGTTTACCCATACCGAGGCAGGGAGATCGTTCCACAACCTAAACGTGCGCGGAAGAAAGCCCCTACCGTATCTAACCGTGCTCGAACGCTCCGGACGTAGAGTGTGAGGATGGATTCCCTATCTGTGGCGAGCGGTGCGATGATAGAACGTAGCCGTGGGCATCTTATCAAACAATTCCTCAGAGCACATACCATTATACATGCGGTAGAACACGCATAAGAAGGCAAAGTCTCTCCTGTCGCGAAGAGGTTCCACGTCACCTGTAAGCATAGGATCGTTGACAACTCTCACGGCTCGCCTTTGCACCGAGTCAAATGGACGAAGCGAAGTTTCTTACTGCTAGGCGTTAAGAGGGGTGTCCCAGACGCGGGATAGCACCGCCCGAGTCCTCTAGACGAGGACGAGGTGGTCGCCAGAGTCTGCCGGGAGCCCTGGGACCTGGGACATAGTCCGTCGGTTTCTTTCCCAATCGCCCTAATTCCTCAGCCGATTGTCGCTGGCCCCACCGAGGTTGATTTGCTGTTTTCTTCCTATTTAGAGGGAAATGTGATGTAGCCCTATCTGCATAAAAATAAAATAACCGGCCAAGTGCGAGTCGGACTTGCGTACGGAGGGTTCCGTAACAAAAAAAGGATAAAAAAACACGTTTGTTGTATGGCAGCCCATTTAATATTTTTATTTTTATTTTAATATCTGATGTTATAGCGGCAACAAAAAAACACATATCGGTGAAAATCTCAGCTCTCTAGCTATCAGCGTTCATGAGATACAGCCTCGGACAGTCAGACAGACGGACAGCGAAGTCTCATGAATACGGTCCCGTTTTTACCCGGAACGGAACCCTAAAAGCATTTATTCAGCAAACCATTGATCCTAAATGTGTTAATCACATCTGAACCTATTGTCTATAGATTATAGACATTATAGTTACATTATCAAGGGAAAATAAGTATTTGATTGTTTGTTTGTTTGCATCGAGCAGGCTCCGAAACTACTGGACCGATTTGAAAAATTCTTTCACTGTTGGGAAGCTACACTATCCCTGGTGAACATAGGCTATCTTTTATTCCCGTATTCCCACGGGAAGGGAGCTAAGCGGGTGAAACCGGGTGACGTCCGCTACTTTCACACAGAATTTCAAAACATAGCTTAGTAATAGTAGCTACAGCAGTAGGAAAAGAACTTAGCACAAATCTTTTAAAGTACCTTTGTGCTTACTTACTAATTAAAACTTAATCCCTCTACAGATGACTGACTTCGCTTCTAAGAATTCAGATCATTCCTCCAACGGTTTCCGTAACTGTACACTCGAGTGGCTATCAAGTGCGTAACCACGGATCATATCACCATAAATATGGCCGACATGTCTGGTGCTAAATTACGGCTGAGTAAAAATCTAGCCCAAATTAAGCTATAAGCTTGTTTGGGTATGGAACTATGGAACCCTAAAAATAAAAACCGGCCAAGTGTGTGTTAGACTAAAAACGGTCAAAACATGAGAGGAGCCCCATAGTTTTTAGTAGGTATTTGTTGTTATAGCGGCAACAGAAATACAATAGCTGTGAAATTTTCAGCTCTCTAGTTATTACCGTTCCTGAGATACAGCTCGTGACGGACAGAAAAACAGACAGACGGACAGCGAAGTCTCGGTAATAAGGTCCCTTTTTAGGGTTTCGTAGCCAAATGGCAAAAACGGAACCCTTATAGATTCGTCATGTCTGTCTGTCTGTCTGTCTGTCTGTCTGTCCGTCCGTGTGTCACAGCCACTTTTCTCCGAAACTATACGGCCTATGCTATTGAAACTTGGTAACTAGATGTATTCTGTGAACCGCATTAAGATTCTTATATAACACTAGAAAAAAAGCAGTAAATTTTGGGGTCGCCATACTCAGAACTAAAACTCAAAATTTTTTTTTTCATCAAACCCATACGTGGGGGTATCTATAGATAGGTCTTCTAAAATGCTGTTGAGGTTTTTAACATTATTTTTTTCTAAAGTAAATAGTTAGCGCAAGAGGGACTTTCAAAGTCGAAAAATGAGTGTCCCCCCTCCTCTAACTTCTAAACTAAGAGAGTGATAAATCTAAAAAAAATATATGATGTACATTGCCATAAAAACTACCAACGAAAATTGTTTTGAACGAGATAGAGCTGGTAGTTTTTTTTAATACGTCATAAACCGAAATTTTCATTTAGAAAAATCACTACCACTGCGAACGTGTTAAAACATCAATCAAAGTTACAACGAACTATAAAAACTTTTATATTATGTTACTTGCTGCTACGAAACCCTTCATGGGCGAGTCCAACTCGCACTTGGCCGGTTTATTTATTTTACCCTTCGGCTACGGAACTCTAAAAATGCGAAAGTTTGTGAGCATGGATTTGTAGAAAAAATAAATAAATACATAAATATTCTCGGACATTTCACACAACGCTATCTGATCCCAAAGTAAGCTAGGAATAACCTGCTTGTATTATGGGTATCAGACCACGGATATTAATACTTATATACTTTTAAATACATACATATTCTACATAGAAACACGCAGACTCTTGAGACAAACATTTATGGGTCATACAAATACTTGTCTCCGGTGGGAATCGAACCCACGACTTCCAGCGCCGCAGGCTGTATCACTACCGACTGCGCCACAGAGGCAGTCAGGATGTTTGTTACTCTTTGGTTCAACATATCTGAAATAAAGAGGGCGTATCTATTATCTATATCTATATGTTCTAATATTAGAAGAGGAAAGATTTGTTTTTTTGTTTCTTTGTTTTTTTAGTTAGGCTGTTAGGCTCCGGAACTACTGGACCGATTTAAAAAATTCTTTCACTGTTGGAAAGCTACACTCTTTGCAGTGAACATAGGCTATATTTTATTCCCGTATTCCCACAGGAACGGGAAGTACGCGGGTGAAACCGCGTGACGTCTTCTAGTATACAAAACAGCTTGTGACGGACGGAGACGGACAGCGAAGTCTCGTAATAAGGTCCCACTTTTTATCCTTCGGCTACGGAACTCTAAAAATGCAAAAGTTTATGAGTGTGAGTTTGTGATGTGTAGATGTCTGAATGTTTGTTACTCTTTGGTTCAACCTTAGATCATCTAACCACAGATTTCTATTTTCACCGGAGATAACAAAACCAATAAATGAGATTTTATTTGTTCATATACCTATTTTATCCTTACAACAACGAATTACAACAATTGTGTAGTACTGCAGATGCAAATTTTATAGTCAGTTGTATAATATCTAACCTTGGCCCTATGGTAATATGGCCCGCGTTTTGTATGTAAATGAGTTCTTGTTTACGTACTTGCGATAATATGAAGTGAATGACGAACGAAAGAGAGTTTTAATAATTATAAATATACGAGATATTTTCACTTCGAATAGGCTCCGGAGACGGTCAATATGCGACTTGACAAGTGTATTATACACGTCGATGCACACACACAGGCAAACGCACACTTGAAGTTACTTTCATTCCTCTACCAAGTAATAGTATATAAACGGGCCCACGTCATACATAATGAACTCAAAAAGTGAGACTAGTTCACACACACAGATATCGCAGCAACGACACGACATGCACACGTACATTCATTTTTGAAGTGAAACTTCTTTATCGGCGTTGGAAAAAAAATTGCGTCACGTCACGTCACGATTTTTGGTTACGCGCCATCTTTGTTCTGTTCCCCACCACGGTGGATTCGAATTAAGAGTACTTTATCCAGGGATAGCATGTCATTTAAGGGTTTTTGGACTTTTGGACTTTTGGGCTTTTGGACTTTTGGATGGGACATTGGTACTTTGGGTCTTTGGGACTTTGGAACTTTGAGACTTTGGAACTTTAAGACTTTGGGACTTTTGAACTTTGGACTTTTGGACTTTTGGACTTTTGGACTTTTGGACTTTGGACTTTTGGACTTTTGGACTTTTGGACTTTTGGACTTTTGGACTTTTGGACTTTTGGACTTTTGGACTTTTGGACTTTTGGACTTTTGGACTTTTGGACTTTTGGACTTTTGGACTTTTGGACTTTTGGACTTTTGGACTTTTGGACTTTTAGACTTTTGGACTTTTGGACTTTTGGACTTTTAGACTTTGGGACTTTGAGACTTTGGGACTTTGGGACTTTGGGACTTTGGGACTTTGGGACTTTGGGACTTTGGGACTTTTGGACTTTTGGCCTTTGGGACTTTGGGACTTTTGGACTTTTGGATGGGATCTTGGTACTTTGGGTCTTTGGGACTTTGGGACTTTTGGACTTTTGGGCTTTTGGACTTTTGGATGGGACCTTGGTACTTTGGGTCTTTGGGACTTTTGGACTTTTGGACTTTTGGACTTTTGGACTTTTGGACTTTTGGACTTTTGGACTTTTGGAGTCTTGGACTTTTGGACTTTTGGACTTTTTGGACTTTTAGACTTTTAGACTTTGGGACTTTGGGACTTTGGGACTTTGGGACTTTGGGACTTTGGGACTTTGGGACTTTTGGACTTTTGGCCTTTGGGACTTTGGGACTTTTGGACTTTTGGATGGGATCTTGGTACTTTGGGTCTTTGGGACTTTGGGACTTTTGGGCTTTTGGACTTTTGGATGGGACCTTGGTACTTTGGGTCTTTGGGACTTTTGGACTTTTGGACTTTTGGAGTTTTGGACTTTTAGACTTTGGGACTTTGGGACTTTGGGACTTTGGGACTTTGGGACTTTGGGACTTTGGGACTTTGGGACTTTGGGACTTTTGGACTTTTGGCCTTTGGGACTTTTGGACTTTTAGATAGGACCTTGGTACTTTGGGTCTTTGGGACTTTGGGACTTTGGGACTTTGGGTCTTTGGGACTTTGGGACTTTGGGACTATGGGACTTTGGGACTTTGGGACTTTGGGACTTTGGGACTTTGGGACTTTGGGAGTTTGGGACTTTTGGACTTTTGGCCTTTGGGACTTTGGGACTTTGGGACTTTGGGACTTTGGGACTTTGGGACTTTGGGACTTTGGGACTTTGGGACTTTGGGACTTTGGGACTTTGGGACTTTGGGACTTTGGGACTTTGGGACTTTGGGACCTTGAGACCTTGGGACTTTGGGACTTTTGGACTTTTGGCCTTTTGGACTTTTGGACTTTGGACTTTGGACTTTTGGACTTTTGGACTTTTGGACTTTTGGACTTTTGGACTTTTGGACTTTTGTACTTTTGTACTTTTTGACTTAATTTAAGGTGAGGTGAAAATTAAGTTTATGAAGAAGTTTCACTTCTTACGTGTGTACACTAAGTACACGCAATTTTTTTTTTAATTTAGGGTAGTTTTTACACTTCGGGAACGCACAGGAAGGCATCTTGCGTTAAATGTCTTCGACACGTGTTTCACCTTCGCAACAATAACACCGACTACGATCGAGTGAGCGCATGCGCTCACTTTAACTTTTTTAAAACTAATGTATGGAGGGTCCATAGGTACTTTTAATTGGTCGAAGCTTTCATTCACAAAATAAAATAAAATTTGCATAATATTTTACTTGGTCAAAGCTTTCATTCACAAAATAAAATAAAATTTACATAATATCTTTGAAATTAAATAAAAGAAATATTTAGATTAAGTAGTCATAAAATTGTCGAGAATCTACTGAGGGGTAAAATGCTACAGACCGAGAAGAAAGCCCTAAGAAACACAGTCCGGATTTTTTCAAAATTTTTAACAAAAAAAACCCGACTTCAAACAAAAACTAAAAATTAAAAAATAATATTAACTTAGCACAAAGTAATAGGTAGTAAGTATATTTAGATTTATCAGATCTTATTGAATGTACTGAAATCGGCGCCAAGTAAAACTATAGGTTTAGGTAGGTATTATTAATCTCTCATAGAAATATTGGCACCGACTTCAGTATTACAGTCAATAAGATCTGATAAAGCTAAATATACTACCTATTACTTTGTGCTAAGTTAATTTTATTTTTCAATTTTTAGTTTTTGTTTGAAGTCAGTTTTTTTTTGGTAAATTTTTTTTTCATTATTTTTAGTGACGGGTAGACTGAAATTATATCTGTCTAGTGGTAATGTTCTCCCCAATATAAATTAATCAAGCCCAAACACAAGGTAACTGCTGTAAATCGTTAAGGAATTCCCTCGATTCGAGGGATTTCTTCGATTTCTCCAGGATCCCATCAGCAGATTCTGACATCCTGTATATGGGACCACATGGAAAGCACCAGCTTTCAGATTTTTGAGAGGTTTTTTAGATTTAAGTAGGTTGGTATTTACCGACAAACCTCTTGGCTGTCGCAAGTCGGCGCCGTGGGCGCCGCCGACGTGTCTTCGCCGAGGACTATCGGCCTCCATGACCGGGGGTCTGAGGACGGTGAGAGAGCCGCTCACCGTCCTTACAGACGCAGGCCCATGACGGCAGCGTGACGTGAGCAACTCACGCACGCCCCCCCCTTAGAAGCGGGGTCACACCCGAAACCCCCCAAAGACGCGGGATTGCACCCGAACCACCCCCTGGGCGAGGCCGCATTGGCGGCCGTAGGTCTGTTGGGAGTTACGGGACATCCTTCCTGAGGGCTTACCCGGGGCTCTCAACCATAGGCTGTTGGGCGTGGCGTGAGGTTTTTTAGTCGGTAAGAGTCCGGCATAACATCCTATGAGGATTTTCCCTCACGTTAAACAAAAAAAAAATGTAGTTTACATTCAAATATGGGAATCTTTTTACATGTTAAAATTAAGTACCTACCTATCTAATACTTACCTACTTAAAAAAAGTTTATTAATCATTTTTTAGGGTTTCGTTGCCAAATGGCAAAAACGGAACCCTTATAGATTCGTCATGTCTGTCTGTCTGTCCGTCCGTGTGTCACAGCCACTTTTCTCCGAAACTATAAGGTCTATGCTTTTGAAACTTGGTAACTAGATGTATTCAGTGAACCGCATTAAGATTCTTATATAAAACTGAAAAAAAGCAGTAAATTTTGGGGGTCCCCATACTCAGAACTGAAACTCACATTTTTTTTTCATCAATCCCATACGTGTGTCTTATCTATAGATAGGTCTTTAAAAATGCTATTGTGGTTCCTAAAATATTTTTTGAAGTGAAACTTCTTTATCGGCGTTGGAAAAAAATTTGCGTCACGTCACGTCACGATTTTTGGTTACGCGCCATCTTTGTTCTGTTCTCCACCACGGTGGATTCGAATTAAGAGTACTTTATCCAGGGATAGCATGTCATTTAAGGGTTTTTGGACTTTTGGACTTTTGGGCTTTTGGACTTTTGGACTTTTGGATGGGACATTGGTACTTTGGCTCTTTGGGACTTTGGAACTTTGAGACTTTGGGACTTTTGAACTTTTGAACTATTGGACTTTTGGACTTTTGGATGGGACCTTGGTACTTTGGGTCTTTGGGACTTTGGAACTTTGGGACTTTGGGACTTTGGGACTTTGGGGCTTTGGGACTTTGGGACTTTGGGACTTTGGGACTTTGGGACTTTTGGACTTTTGGACTTTTGGATGGGACCTTGGTACTTTGGGACTTTGGGACTTTTGGACTTTTGGACTTTTGGACTTTTGGACTTTTGGACTTTTGGACTTTTGGACTTTTGGACTTTTGGACTTTTGGACTTTGGACTTTTGGACTTTTGGACTTTTGGACTTTTGGACTTTTGGACTTTTGGACTTTTGGACTTTTGGACTTTTGGACTTTTGGACTTTTGGACTTTTGTACTTTTTGACTTAATTTAAGGTGAGGTGAAAATTAAGTTTATGAAGAAGTTTCACTTCTTACGTGTGTACACTAAGTACACGCAATTTTTTTTTTTCTAAAGTGAATAGTTTGAGCAAGAGACACTTCCAAAGTGGAAAAATGTGTGTCCCCCCCCCCCCCTCTAACTTCTGAACTAAGAGAATGATAAATCTAAAAAAAAAATATGATGTACATTGCTATAAAAACTACCAACGAAAATTAGTTTGACCGAGATAGAGCTGGTAGTTTTTTTTTAATACGTCTTATACCGCAATTTTCGGTTTCAAAAATCACTACCACTGCAAACGTGTTAAAACATCAATCAAAGTTACTACGAACTATAAGAACTTTTCTATTGTGTTACTTGCTGCTACGAAACCCTTCATGGGCGCGTCCAACTCGCACTTGGCAGGTTTTTAAACACTAGGTCTAGACCTATCTACCTACGTTCACGCAGTCATTACAAACTTTTATATTTAACCGTGACGGAATGTTGATGTAATCTAGGTATGTCTACAACCAAAAAAGTGAAGTGGTTCGGCCGATCTGTCGGCATTATACAGAGCCTCTCATAACTTCGTAATGACGTTTAAGAAGCCGTCGGAACTTTATAAACATCAAAGAGTTACTAAAATGCACGTCTTGGCAAAATCAAGAGACGAAATCGTTCAAACTCTTCTAAAGGATAAAAAAAAAATATAGCAGAATTTGAGTCACGCCTCCAATTCCACAAGAAATTCATGATGGGTTCGCAGACTGGTAGTGTAGGGTTTGGGTAGTATCCGGAGACAAACAGATAAGACATTACAAAATCTTTTCTGGAGCAGGATGCGAATGACGCCTATAAGGTGCACGCGATGAACCTAAACCTAGAGCAACACTCTGGGCGAGTTTTGTATTCACATGGCCTTGCAGTGGCGTACCTTGTTGTACGACTGGTCGCCGGCGTTGCTTGAATTCTATTTGAACGCGTTTCAGTTGACCCCCCCAGACCAAAGTAATATGGTCAGGTGGGGGAAATCCACAGATAAAACATTTAATGCATGTGGAGAAGCAATTGGAACTGCTAGGCACCTGCTGGTGGGTTGTAGGACGCTATTAGACCGGGTTCATTACTGACGTCGACATGGTAGGGTATTGGAAATCTTATGGGAGGCAGTCAGTTTGGCGGTAGCTTGAGCGAAAAAAGGATTAACTACAAACTTAAGAAATGACATTGCGTTTGTAAAGGAAGGCTATTCAAAGAAAGTACCTCAAAAGCCATATTCAGTTCTGATGGTTGCCGCCGATTGGACCATACTCGCAGACACGTAAGAAAAACACTACAAAATCCATGACCATGTATGTGCCTCGCCATCAAGACCCAACATATTCCTGTTCAAGGGTAAATAGGCGTGCAGTGCTTGTGGAGCTTACGGTGCCGTGGGAGACCATCATACCGTAGGAACACACCATGAAGAAAAATAAATACTTTGACTTGACCAATGAGTTAACCAAAATGGCTATGTGGTTAAATTCTATGCCGTAGAAGTAGGAGCATGGGGAATTCCAGCTAAATCCCTGTATAATTTATTTAAAGACCTTGGATTGCCAAGAGCTTCAGTAAGCTCGTTACTAAAACGAATATCCAAAGCGGCATTGATAGGATCTTACCAAGGACGGAACATTGCTGACGGTGGAAGGTGATCGTTTAATGCGCATAATAAGGTGGCCACCCTAAACTTACTTAAATTGGTCGCAAGTCCCAGACGCCGTCGGGGTGTTTCCCCCTGTGCCACGCTATGGACCTGGCACCCGCACGGAGAATCCATGGAATGCTAAGAATAAAGTCTCTGCGTCCGACGACGTCTTGGTAGAAATAAGTAGGTACTTAAATTAAAGCCACAGAACAACTGCCTAATAATTATGTATGTAGTAGGTAATACGCAAAGGATGAGGTAAAAAACCGGACAATCGGACTCCCTTATATTTTTGACGACATAAACAGCCGTAACTATTCCCCCCGGATAACTTGATTTTTTTACAACTTCAAGGGATCATACGTTTACGATCATCATAGGTATATGTTATTAATTTCAACTCGATACCTATACGCGTTCACGAGATAAAAGGTCTTGACGGAAATACGGAGGGACACACGGGCGGACGAACGAATGGACGTTTGTACGAACGCACGGATGTAAGGAACCTCGTTCTTGTGAGCCTGAAGGACAGCCATGGGCAACATCTAGCGATTGGGGGCCACGACTTCTGACTGTAGGTAGTCCTCAAGTTGGCGGCCCTATGATGTGCCTCTTCACGATCCGCTTTAAGAACACGGGGTTGTACGAGGAGGGAAGCACGTACGCGGGCCCGTCGTTCTAAGCTTGTTAAAAACTTCTTCCTTTCCTAATTATTTAAAGGGCCTTTTTGTATGTTACCCATGTTTTGCTCACCTCAATCTCATGTTTGGACTTTTTTTTCACACCGATCCTCTGCTATACACACTCGCGCACAAATCAGTACACTATCGGAAACTACCATAGATTTCGATTTTTTTTCTACCAAAACTATTATAAAAATCTTTGACCTCATGTCTGTGAACTCTGTGTCTTTTCAATTCGCTTCGCACACATAGACACCGCTCACTGAGTTCAAGATGTTGTTGGTGTCCAAGTTGGTGGTAAAACAAAACTAATGTGTGGTGTGTGTGTGTGGTAATACATGTGTGTTGCAAGTTGTCGCAACCCTAATGACTGGTTGACAAACTTTATGTGGGTACCTGTACAGTCGCCGGCACTAGATGACGACGCCTGCTTTCCCCAGTCTACTCGTGACCACAGCTGTTGCAATGTACCCGAAACGTCGAGAGATGAGCACAACATGTGTGATGCCTTCGACTAATCTATATATATGAAAATCAATGCCACCATCAAATTTATAACTCTAGAACGGGCTCACCTATCCAAACCAAATTTTTAGGCTTTGTTCGGACTATTTAGTAAATGGTTTATGTGAAGTTTGCACAAAATCGGTCGAGCGGTTCTTCATTTATCACGCATACGAAGTTGCGCGGGTCAGCTAGTAAATAATAGTATCGACGTTCCCATTCATACATTAGTTTTGAAGAGGTTAAATTAAGCACGTGCGCGCTGCGTCACCCTTCCCTAGAAGACTGCGTCACCCTTCCCTAGAAGGGTGATCGCTTTCAATGAGTCTCCAAGGCCCAAGGGCTAGAGGCTCAAGGTAGAGTTTAGTCAGTAAGAGTCTGACATAATCAGACGGGCGGCCGTGTGGTACGCATGTAGCGTTCTCTACCTCCAACCCTCGCTCCCGAGTGGTGCCCTAGGGCTCAAAAAAAAAAATCACTCGGTCGTAGTCGGTGTTATTGTTCCGAAGGTGAAACACGTGTAGCGTGTGGCAATATAAGATTTTACGCACTGATGTCTTCCTGTGAGTTGCCGAAGTGTTAAAAAATTCCATAAATTCGAAAAAGTATGTATACATGTGTCATGTGTGAATGTCGTGTCGTAGCTGGAATATCTTTGTGTGTGAACTAGTCTCACTTTATGATATGTATGGTGTGGACCCGTCTATACTTTTACTTGGCCGAAGCGTAATACGCGAAAAAGAGCCAAAACTATGAATTGTTTAATTCGTGTGAGTATAACAACCTCTTTCTTTCTTGTTTTCAGGGCATGAACTGTCGTCTCGCCTTCGCGATCGTGTCCTCAGCGTGCTGGGCCGCCTTCCAACATGGCTACAACACGGGTGTCATGAATGCGCCTCAAGGTGTAAGTACTGGCAATTTTTATTGAAGTAAAACTTCTTTACAAGTCCGTTCACAGTTTATTTACCTCTGACAGATCGTTTTCTGTATGTTGGTATTGCAGTAAAGTCCCCCTATGAGTGCCAGCTTAAGACATTTTGCCACGTAATAGGGGAGATTATAAGATGTAAACGTTAGCACTAACAATTATTTTTTTATGTACCTACTTAAATATCTAAGTAATTGTCAGTGTACATAACTTTACTAAACACGTAATTCTGATAGGTACTAAAAGATTGTACTTAAGTTTTATTTTTATTGATATGGATATTTATAAAAGACACTCATTACCATCACCAAGGAGGGCGAAGTAACTCCTTCCACATTTTTAAATAATTTCTGCGCCCGAAAAACGGCAACAAAAAAGAAAATAAGTTTCGACTTTAAGGTTAGAGTACAATGTACATGGGATAAACAAAATCTTAGTATGGTAACACGAAAATCAAGCAAGCCAACATCAGCGCTAGAGGTAAATTAACTATGAACGGACTGTAGGCGCGAGAAGAGAGTATAAGCTCCGCAAGTTGGTAATGCGCTGGAACCTTGTCGTAATGACAGCTAAGTGACGTCATTGTGACGTAGCGCGAGCGCGCGCTGGCCTCGCGAAGCTGCGTACGGTATTTTTTTTAGTACTGACTGCTCGACGGACATACGTCACCAAGTGGTCACCAAGATGGCCGCCAAGCGCAATATCAACGTGCGGGGCATAAAACTCAGATTTTTTTCTGACGGAAGTAACGCTATTTGAATTCCGAATTTGAATTTGAATTCAAAATTCGAATGAATGATATTAATATAACATTTGATGCCGTCAATGGCAAAGAAGTTTTACTTCAATCGCGCGTAAAGTTTAAACGCACACACTTTTTTTTAAGTCTGCTCATGGGGGTGCTACGCTGGGCTCTTAGGCTACGGTCACATATAAGAGCATAGCTAGGTGTGACTTTCCGTTTTAACGTGAGGAAAATCATACGTGGATGCTATGCCATACTCCTACCGACTAAAAATCACGTTTTATACCTAATACCTACAGTTGGGAGCCCCGGGTAAGCTCTCGGAAGGATGACAACAGGACTCCCAACGGCCCCGGTACTCATAACTAGCTAGGTGCCTAGGCTAGGCTCTTATAATGTGGCCTTAGTCTTACCGACTTAAACCACGTGGTTCCCTACCACTACGGCGGCCAGCCCCGGATAAGCCCTCAATTTTGAAAGTAAAAGCCTTTTATTTTTTATTTTATTTTTATACCACTAAGGTGGCAGACAAGCATACGACCCACCAGATCTTTACAATCTTTATCTTTACTGCAAAACAAACAAAAATCGACTCGGAAAAAGCTATTGTGTTTGAAATGCAGAGAGTGAAAACACTAAGAACCAAACTAACTACTTTTTACGTGGGGGCACGGCAGTGCCTCCGCTAAGTCAAGCTATCTTACACATATAAGCTGTACACATAAAGTCATGACTTTATTACCGAAAAGTTGTAAGCAGAGCCGCAATATAAGCTTAATTTATTATTTACAAATTTAATTTACTATTTCATTCATTGTTGAATGCAGAAGCAGACTGTGACTGCTCGGTAACCGTAAGTCTGTTGGGAGTCCTGGGGTATCCTTCCGAGGGCTTACCCGGAGCTCCCAACCGTAGGCTGTTAGGCAGGATACGTGAGGTTTGTAGTCTGTAAGAGTTCAGCATAGCATCCATGTAGAATTTTCCCCTACGTAAAAAAATGTCTGTGACTGCTCGAAGTTGAACATTTTCAAGTCGCCTATTAAGGCCTTTAACTTGGCTTAACGACTGGCATGTTATAGACAATCGGGGCCAACTGCTTAACGTGTCTTCCGAAGCACGGAAACTCTCGAAAAAAAAATTACAAAGTGGTCACCCAGGACTGGCAGGATTCATTGAGAAAACAGGACTGCTCGTAGTCTGCTTAATTTGACCCAAATAAAAACACTGTTTAATAACAGCACAACTTACCTTTCCTTCCAGATAATATCCGAATGGCTCCACAAAGAAGCCCTGAGCGGCACCAACAAGTCTCTAGAAAATCCGCAAGATGACCCCAAAGTGACGACAGTGTTGTCCGTAGCTGTTTCTATCTACTGCGTGGGCGGGATGATTGGGGGCATCATCACTGGCTTTGTGGCTGACAGGTGAGATCTACGACATACTACCTTCTCTTGGAAGCTCTGAGCGGCACCAACAAGTCTCTAGAAAATCCGCAAGATGACCCCAAAGTGACGACGGTGTTGTCTGTAGCTGTGTCTATCTACTGCGTAGGCGGGATGATTGGGGGCATCATCACTGGCTTTGTGCCTGACAGTTGAGATCTACGCCATACTACATACTCTTTACAAGGAAGCACTGAGCGGCATCAACAAGTCTCTGGAAAAGTCCCAGGATGACCCCAAAGTGACGACGGTGTTTTCTATCGCAGTGTCTATCTACTTCGTGAGATATTGCCGTTTGGAATTTTTTTTAAATAAGAAATGGACAGGCGCAGTTTGTGATGACCCGCAGTTTCAAATTTTTCAAGCGGCCCATAAGGCCTTCACCTTGGCTTAACGATTGTCATTTTACTGACAACCGAATTTTTACGCAGGGATCGTTTTTCGACAGTGTTTCCTCAGTTATCTCTTACGACACCCTCGGGATGAATTGGGGTGGCGACAATTTCTACTATTTCCGGTGGCCACACGGCACGGCACGTCAATCAAATCGGAATATACATCATACTAAAGTGGGTCGTTCAATTGCCAGGTTCGGCCGTAAATGCGGTCTGCTCATGAACAACTCGCTCGCGTTCGTGGCCGCGCTGTTTGAAGGTACTGCCAAGGTGGCCAATTCTGCGGAACTGCTGATCGTTGGCAGGTGAGTAAGTTTTGAACCTCTGCGAAAAAGAGGTTTGATACAAGTTTGACCTGTGTAGTATCATCTGTGTATCTGTGTGTCTTATTTATTTGGCCGTGAGACAAAACATAAACAAAGAAAACAGTAGTTGTCGAACTTTTTTAGCCGATTGTCGAGTGGGGCGAAACATGTATTATTGTGTGCTAAAAATATAAAAAAGGTGGCCTGGAATCAATTGCTTTTTAGCGATAAGGCCGCCCTTTGTACAATATCTTACGATTATTTGTTTTTCTGAAAACTATAACTTGGTGTACAAATAAATGTTATAAGCTTGCCTGTAAGAAATTGCCTCGTGCGATAAGGCCGCCAAATTGTAAAACCAATTTAGTGTAAGTTGGTAGATACAAGTATAAAATGTATTTTAGTGTTACAATAAAGAATATCTATCTATCTATCTAAAATTTCATTATATTCTATTCTAAAAGAAAGTAAGTAGGCATCTTCGAGATGCCATCTATATTTAGTTTAGTGTGAAAGGTAATTAAAATGTAAAAAGTAATAAAATGTTGTTTACATTTTGTTTCATAGAAACCCAAAATTTTGTCTGTTTACGCGTTTGTTTTGCTCGAAAGCCGTTGTGACTGGAATGGTTCTTATCTATAAATTTTTCTATCTTCTTGAGTAATGACGAAATTTTATTAAAATTTATAGAGTCATCGGGAATTGTGGTACAGTACATCGGTACCACAATTACTAATAGTCTGCTGGATCGCCGAATTATCTATCTTGCAGACTAGGTTAATGATGCATCATAAATTTACACGAAATAAGTATACCATTTTTGGGCATATCAGAACTGCCTCAGGGTCGACAAAGAATATTATCTATTAATTTATTAATCCAATATCCGGTATACATGAAACAAGCAGGTTAATCATTCTATTTTGGGCTCACATAGTACAACGTAACAAATTTTCATAATACGAGGAACGAGAATATTCGTGAATGTGTAATCATAATACGTGCCACTAATCGTGTTCCAGACTGCTGATAGGCATCAACAATGGACTGAACGCGGGCTTGGCGCCGCTCTACCTCTCGGAAATATCACCCGTCTCGCTTCGGGGCTCGGTGAGTACTCAAGCATAAATTTGCTTAAAATAATATTACTACGGTGTGTAAGATGCCCCAATATACCTACTAAGTATAAGATTATTTTTGAAAAGCAATTAGTATGCTAACTGTCGCCCCAAGACGTATATAAGGTGGAAAATTTGGTTGGTGCCGAGTAGGTTTCGGTGGCTAAGTGGTTAAGCATCTTGCACGGAATGCGAGAAGATGCAGGTTCGAATCCTGCTCGAAACCAATTCTTTTTCCATATTTAAAATTAATAAATACCTACTATAGTCCGTTCAGAGTTAAATTACCTCTAGCACGGTTGCCTATCTTGATTGCTGTGTTACCCAAAGACTTCTATATAAACTGAGGTAGACATGCCCTACGCACCGATTTTTGAAACCTATAAACTGAGCTAATTAGCAGCGTTGCTCGCACTGTTTTGAGTCAAAACTTCGAAAGTAGGTGCTCGACTTGCAATCGGAGTCCATACGCCTTCTCTTTTACTCTGTTTCTATTCGTATATTGCTATTGTGTGTGGTGACAATTACGTAAAAATATTTATAAGTTAGTGTAGTCTTATTAATATGTGTATTTGAGGATTGCTTTTGAAATCTCGTTTGTTAGAGTACGGCGGCGGCGCGTCTACCTCAGTTTATATAGAAGTCTTTGGTGTTACCCGAACAAGTTTTTGTTTCTCCCATGTACGGCAACCTTTAGTCGAAACTTACTTTCTACTGGTATTATATGCCCACATTTCACCTTTTAGGTGTTGAGTGTATTGCCGTGTTGATATGGACAGGCGCAGGTTGTGACTGCCTGCTGTTGAAAATTTTCAAGCCCGCTACTAAGACCTTCAATTTGACTTTTGACAGCTATTTTATTGACAACCATGACTAACGGCTTAACATGCCTTCCGAAGCATGGAAACGCTCGCAAATAAATGTCACAAAGTGGTCACATGGATGGTCAGTTATCTAAGGACTGGCAATAGTAAGAGTTGCTTACTGCAGTGATCGTTTACAGAACACTGAGTCCGCGGGGCCACGAGCGCTTTAGATGGACCATAGACCTGGGAGAGATCACAGAGAGGGACTGGATGTGGAATGATTTGATAATGAAGCGCTCGTGGCCCCGCGGACTCAGTGTTCTGTAAACGATCACTGCAGTAAGCAACATTTACTATGGCCGGATATGGATGGGTGACCACCACGTGGACCACTTTGTGACCTTTATTTACGAGCGTTTCCGTGCTTCGGAAGGCACGATAAGCCGTTGGTCCCGGTTGTCAGTAAAATGACAGTCGTTAAGCCAAGTTGAAGGCCTTATGGGCGGCTTGAAAAATTTCAACTGTGGGTCGTCACAACCTGCGCCCGGGTCGGCAGCGCGTGTGTAGCACCTCTGGTGTTGCAAACGTCTATAGGCTACGGTTACCAACCTTCCGGTGGGCCGTAAGCTTGTCTGCCACCTAAGTAGTATAAAAAAAAAAAGGCACATGACCGTGTATTATGCCTTTATTCGGTTTAAGTCAGATTCTGCTTAAGACAGATTCTACTTACGACTGATTCTGTTGACGACAGATTCGCTTTAGGATAGGAAATTATTATCTGTTACAAATGAAGATCGACAAAATAAATGAAGATCAACAAAATGAATGAAGTTCAGTAAAACACAAGAAGATCGGTAAAACAAAAGAAGATCGACTAAGTAAATAAATGAAGATCTGCTAAACAAATGAAGATCGAAAAAACAAATGAAGAACGGCAAAACAAATGAATTTGGGAGAGGCCTATGTCCGGCAGTCTGCTGTTAGGCTGATTGAAATGATTGCTAGCTTTAACATTAACCTTACATACATACATATGATCACGCCTTTTATCACCGAAGGGCTAGGCGGAGGCATATTATAATGCTTAAATTTCACCTTTTAGATATTTTTCACGTATTAGCTGGTGAGCCTATTGCCGTGTTGATATGGACAGGCGCAGGTTGTGACTGTCCGCTCTGTTGTAAATTTTCACTTCAACGGGGCCTAAATACCTACTGCCATTTTACTGACAACCTTGACTAACGGCTTAACATGCCTTCCGAAGCATGGCAACGCTCGCAAATAAATGTCACTAAGTGGTCATCCATCCAAGGACCGGCCACAGTAAATGTGGCTTACTACAGTGATAGTTTACAGAACACTGAGGCCGCGGGGCCACGAGCGCTTCCGTTAAAAGCCTCTACTCCCACCTGTTCTGTTGACTAGTTCTGTTGGCAGAACTGCTGGTAATTTTATTACCATTAGTTCTGTGAATTATAAGACTATGCATTACCAAAAGATCGGCAAAACAAATTAATATCCGTGGACCGATACCCATAACACAAGCAGGTTATTCCTAACTTACTTTGGAATCAGATAGCGTTGTGCGAAAATGTCTGTAAATATTCCTTAATAAAGCTCCGTGTGGCGACGACGACGGGGTCCCGTTTTGCGACGGGTAAGAGTACAAAATGTCGCCACCCCAATACATCCCGAGGATGTCGTAAGAGGTTACTAAGGGAACACTTTCGAAAAAAGATCCATTGCGTAGAGAAGGAAAACTCGAAATGCAACCCGGTTGTCAGTAAATTACAATCGTTAAGGCAAGATAAAGGCCTTATGGGTGGCTTGAAAAATTTCAACTGCGGGTCGCGGTGACCAGCGCCTGTCCATTTCAACACGGCAATAGACTACCACCTATTACGTGGGACATCTATATATATAAAAATCAATGCCACTTTTCGTTGTAATTTTATAACTCAAGAACGGGCTCACCTATCTACACCAAATGTTCAGGCTTTGTTTGGATTATTTCTTTAGTAGATGGTTTATGTGAAGTTTGCGCAAAATCGGTCGAGCGGTTCTTCATTTATCACGCAAATGAAGTTGCGCGGGCCAGCTAGTAAAACTATAAGGTGATATGTGGCCGTTTACTATGCCTCTGCCTACTCCTTGGGGATAAAGGCGTGACTATAATACCTATGTATTTCTTTAATTAACCTTTTCGTTAATCTTTTATTCCAGATAGGCACAGTATACCAGCTAGTAATCACAATAACGATCCTCCTCTCCCAAGTGCTGGGTCTGGAGTCGATCCTGGGCACCTCAGACGGATGGCCATGGCTGCTAGCCTTAACTGCAGTGCCGGCAGTACTGCAGTGTGTGATGCTACCGTTTTGTCCTGAATCGCCTAAGTACTTGCTGCTCAATAAAGGACAGGAGTTACATGCGCAAAGAGGTTGGTTTAATTGTTTTTTTTTTATTTCGTACCTACTGAAAAGGTAAAACTGCGAAATTAGGTACCATAGATAATTGACCGAGCGAGCGAAGCGCACGAGAGTCAGTTTCGACAGTATGGACGATTTTGCTTTTGGGGCGTATGTCGGTGTGTATGTCAGTTCCGGTCTAGAAGACGCATTCCTAATCGATTTTCACCAAACTTAGCACACGTGCTCTATGATTTAATGTACAACTTTTGTCGAGAGCTTTTGTTGATAGGAGGGATAATAATTATAATTTGATCTCTGTACCTACCCTGCCTAGACTACCTACTTAGGTATATGTTTTAGCCCCTCTCTATAAAATAGAGTGCAGAGGGGCTTATGGCGAGACTTGTGTCTGTAGTCTGTGACTCTGTTGCATTAAACTACGTCACTAGGTCACGTGGATCATCTGTTCAAAGTTTGAAATAAAACAAAAATGACGACGTCAATCGGAGTGAACTTTCACTTTCACAATAAACGTTTTAGAGAGGGGCAGTCGGGTGAGGCCGTCTCACGGCTTCTTGTTTGAGACATCATAGCTCGCAAATGGAATCACTAATTCTGATAACTCATAATATAAAGGTCTCATTAATTTATTTGCAGCTCTGCACTGGTTGAGGGGAGGGGATGCTGTTCATGGAGAGATGGAAGAAATGCATCAGGTAATTACCTAATTGATTTGAATATTAATAACATAGGTACATAGATACATATCGCCTCTTTGCTTCAATAACGTGATATGTCCGAAAAGTCGATTTTTTTTTATTTGATAATTAAAACCGCCGTGTTTGATTTATTTTCTCAAAAAACGTGGTGTGTTTTACGCGTAACATACCTAATCTGTGAGTGAAAGAGATAGCGCCACTGTGTCAGATCGCAATATCACGTTGTCTCTTTATGCAGAGAGTTTTGTTGCGAAAACGAAACATAACAGTATCCACTACGCAATTGCAGAGGAATGTGCTCTCGAATTTCTGCAAAAACGTGACATAACGATGATACCACGTTTTGGTTGCAAAGGTAAGGTTCAATTTGCGGCTTAAATCCCGCAAAAACACCGCCCCTGGACCCAACGGCATTCCAGGCCGAGCGTGGGTCCTGGCTCTCGAGGAGCTTGGGCCTCGACTAATTGGGCTCTTCAGCGCATGCCTCGAGAAAGGCCAGTTTCCCAAGGTATGGAAGACTGGGAAACTGGTCTTAATTCGAAAGGCGGGGCGGCCGGCAAATTCCCCATCAGGATACCGGCCGATCGTGTTGCTCGACGAGGTGTGCAAGCTCTTTGAGCGTGTTATTGCACAACGCCTCGTCGGGTATCTCACACGCGTGGGGCCTGATCTGACGGATAGCCAGTTTGGCTTCCGTCAAGGACGCTCCACCGTAGACGCGATCATGCGCATTAGAGGCCTGACGGAGGAAGCAGTCTCACAGGGTGAGGTGGTGGTGGCGGTGTCTCTCGACATCGCCAACGCATTCAACACCTTGCCCTGGAGCTGCGTCAGGGAGGCGCTTATCTATCATGGAGTGCCTCCCTACCTCCGTCGAATTGTCGGGGCTTATCTCTCCGAGAGAGCCATAACTTACCCGAGCTGGCTAGGGCCGGGTCGGCGAGATGTGTCGTGCGGTGTTCCACAGGGATCGGTTTTAGGGCCGCTCCTGTGGAACATCGGTTACGACTGGGTGCTGCGTGGTCCGTTGCTCAGAGGGGTCGGCGTAACGTGTTACGCCGACGACACCCTCGTTACGGCGCGGGGAGCAACGCACCGTGCCGCAGCACTTAAGGCCACGGCAGGGGTCGCTCAGGTCGTGGGTCGGATTCGGCGGCTGGGTCTCGAGGTCGCCCTTCACAAATCCGAGGCTCTGTGCTTCCACGGACCTCGGATGGGGCCACCTGCGGGATCCAGCCTACAAGTAGGGGGCGTCAGCATCGGCATCGAGCCCTCGATGAAGTATCTGGGGCTCGTACTCGATGGCCGGTGGAACTTCGGACATCACTTCCGAAGTTTGGTCCCAAAACTGAGGGGAGCATCGGCCGCACTCGCGCGGCTGATGCCCAACATCAGGGGACCCAACGCTCCCTACAGGAGACTGTACCTGGGGATCGTGCGAAGCATGGCCTTGTACGGGGCTCCCGTATGGGCGGAGACCCTGACGGCCAGCAATGAGGCTAGACTGCTGAGCCCGCAGAGAGTGATGGCCGTCAGGGTGATAAGAGGATACCGCACGATCTCCGGTGAGGCGGCATGTCTCCTAGCCGGGACCCCTCCATGGGACCTGGAAGCGAGAGCCCTTGCGTCACTGTTCAGATGGCGCAAGGAGGCGCTGGAGCGGGGCCAAAGGCCTGCGTCTCGAGAAATCGAGGCCCAGCAGACCCTGCTCCACCAGGAAACCATGGAGATATGGAAGGTGCGACTTGAGCAACCAAAGGGGGGATTCGCCACAATCGCGGCCGTCAGACCGGTCATGGACGAGTGGCTGGAGAGAAGACACGGTGCTCTCTCCTACCGGTTGACACAGATGCTTGCCGGGCACGGTAGCTTTGGTAGGTATCTGTGGCGAAAACACCGGGAAACCACGGCCGAGTGTCAGTACTGCGAGGACCGCAGCGATGACACGGCGCTCCACACGCTGGTGGAGTGCACGGCGTGGGCAGAACAGCGACAGGTCCTCGTAGTGGGTCTGGGCGTGGACACTCTCTCGCTTGAGGCCATGGTGCGAGCCATGCTCTCCAGCGGGAGTAAGTGGGACTGCGCCGCCTCTTTCTGCGAGCAGGTCATGCTCGCGAAGGAGGCGGCGGGCCGGGTGCGGGAGAGAACTCTCCCACCCGAGTTCCGCAGTCGGCGCCCTGGGCGCCGCCGACGTGTCTTCGCCGAGGACTATCGGCCTCCATGACCGGGGGTCTGAGGACGGTGAGAGGGCTGCTCACCGTCCTTACAGAAGCAGGCCCATGACGGCAGCGTGACGTGAGCACTCACGCACGCCCCCCCTTAGAAGCGGGGTCACACCCGAAACCCCCCATAGACGCGGGATTGCACCCGAACCACCCCCTGGGCGAGGCCGCATTGGCGGCCGTAGGTCTGTTGGGAGTCACGGGACATCCTTCCTGAGGGCTTACCCGGGGCTCTCAACCATAGGCTGTTGGGCGTTACGTGAGGTTTTTTAGTCGGTAAGAGTCCGGCATAGCATCCTACGAGGATTTTCCCTCACGATAAGAAAAAAAAAAAAAAGGTAAGGTTCAACTTAATTATGCTTTTTAGTTTTACAATGTGATCTATAATTTTGACACACTGATGTTAAAAAATAGTGCAGAAGTTAATTGTTATTATTATGTATATGTCACACTCCTGTCGAAAGAATGTAAGTTTTGATTTGTGTTAACTTAAGATGTAACATTGTAGGTGATGATTTTTTTTCTAATACAAAATTTAAGCTGTAGATAATTGTTAATGTCCCGTTTTTGAACGAACAGAAATGTATTTATTTTGTAATATTCCCAAATGATACGTTGTACATACTAAAACTATTAGCCATTTTTAACAAATTTTGCAGATGGACTCTAGATATAATATAAAAAAACTTGGCACACTTGCAATAGCGAGCGACAGATAATGCGTATATTCTTAAACTAAAAATATTTGAGTGTACCTATTACCATATTATGTTAGTTATTAAACTAGAGGAACTACTAAGTTTTGCTAAGAACTATCGCATGTCTAGCTTAAATATTAGTTCTATCTTACAGTCTTTAAATAAGGCACAAAATGTGGGGAATAAGTTTGGATATCAGTTCATTTGTAAGACTGTTAAATTTAGGATTATAATTTTCGTTTCATTCATCAATAATTTACTTGCATTTCAATTAATATAGGTACTTAAATTCGATGTATTCCATTCATTTGTCTTTAGTCAATTGAGCGGTATCCTTGGAAAACGCTTGACTACGATAAGTGGGCGGTACTCGTCTATATGCTACGGTAATTTATGAGGTATTCTTGATGTTAACATAGTGAGCTGTCAAAATTATCATCCTAAATGCTATAGAGTGTTTATTTAATTTTATTTTTATCCGATTCCCAGAAAAGGGGATCGGTCCAATCCTGCCAACTATCGTCCCATAGCGCCTTCACCACAATTGTCTCAAAAATATTTGAGCTGATAATCAACAAAAAGCTCATGTGTTACCTCAAGGATCACTTGCTACTCTATGATCCACAATACCGCTTTAGGCCAAAACGGTCTACGGGTGACCTCCTGGCGTACGTGACGCATGTTTAGGGCGAGGCTATGGAGAGGCACGGCGAGTCATTGGCAATAGTTCTCGATATCGCAAAAGCCTTCGATGGACTAAGGCTTCCTGAATATGGACTACCGCCCCAATTGCGCAACTGGATGCTCAGCTTTCTGCACGTACGACAGATACGGGTCCTCTGTGACGGCCAGGCTTTCTGTTTTATGCAGATTAGTTTCGGGGTACCACAGGGATCTATATTGACCCCAACCCTCTTTCCTCTGGTCAGTTTTTTCGGGAGGATACATTGCCATGCAGACGATAGCACCCTGCACGGAAGTTACTCGACCCGTCCAGCGGCCGGGAGAACCAACGTTGAGGAGATCAGGAGAAGAGATGGCAACTTATGGCTGATCTCGACGGGGACTTGGACCGCATTTCCCTATGGGGATCCGAAAACCTGGTCGAGTTCAAAGCCCGTAAAACACAGGCATGTGCGTTTACAGCTAAAAATCCCCTTTCCTACCTTTACCCTCTCATCAGAAATACAACAATAATAATGCTGCACATTTATTGTCAGTCTGATTGTTTTTTTTATATTTGGTAGTCATGATGACTACACCCTGCCTGATGGATATTATATTAAAAGGATACATGTTCTATAACTTGTGATTCTGTTTAAGTGAACAATACAAATTGTGGTTATTTGCAGAATTAAATTGATTTTTGCCATAGAAATTATAATAAGTGCGATTGCAGTTCCTCTTGTCCTAATAAAAAATATTTTTAAATCTTAAAGTTTTCGCATAAACAATGTTTATTTAAGACATAACTCAGTCTCATAACCAGTGTTCTTTCGGTTTCGGTTAATAACAGAAATATATCTGTAATTAACCCAATCAAATATGTGTTAACCGTAACCAGAATACACCGAATAATAATGTAACAGAATTAATAGCTTAACAAAAAACAACATGTTACCATTTTGTATACAGTAACCGTAACCGAATTGATAAAGGTTATTTTGCTTGTTGCACTCTACTCGTAGGTAGGTAGGTAAATAGATGCCGGTCGGCGTCTCCTTTGTTCTTCGCTCGCCAAAGCGATTCCTTTCACGCACACATAGGTACAAATAGAAAGAATCAAATGTATTTTACGAATTTTAGTATGCACCACTGTTTGTTTATATTTAACTGAGTCGCGTTTTCCAGTGTTACTGCCGTGTGACGTCGACCATGCCGATTCATGTCTTAAATTGTGTGCAGTGTCAGTTTATTTTACGCGCCACATAAAAACAACGGTGCAGCGACCGTTCTTTTCATGTTGGATATGGTATAAGGGGTTTTTTGGTATGCTGAGTACAAATTTTGGGTTAATTTTGCAATCCAATATGGCCGCCGCGCCACTGCAGTAAAATTTAAAGTTGGATATCGTATAAGGGGTTTTTGGGTGTGCTGAGTACGAATTTCGGGTTAATTTTGCAATCCAATATGGCCGCCACGCCACCGTTGTAAAATTTTATGTTGGATATCGTATAAGGGGTTTTTGGGTATGCTGAGTACGAATTTCGGGTTAAATTTGCAACCCAATATGGCCGCCACGCCAGCGTTGTAAAATTTCATGTTGGATATCGTATAAGGGGTTTTTGGGTATGCTGAGTACGAATTTCGGATTAATTTTGCAATCCAATGTGGCCGCAGCACCACTGTTCTAAAATTTAAGGTTGGATATCGTATAAGGGGTCTTTTGGTATGCTGAGTACGAATTTTCGTTTAATTTTGCAATCCAATATGGCTGCCGCGCCGCCGTTGTAAAATTTAAGTTGGATATCGTATAAGGGGTTTTTGGGTATGTTGAGTACGAATTTCAGGTTAATTTTGCAATCCAATATGGCCGCCGCTCCACTGTAGTAAAATTTCATGTTGGAAATCGTATAAGGGGTTTTTGGGTATGGTGAGTACGAATTTTGGGTTTACTCTTGCAATCCAATATGGCCGCCACGCCACCGATGTAAAATTTTATGTTGGATATCGTATAAGGGGTTTTTGGTATGCTGAGTACGAATTTTCGGTTAATTTTGTAATCCAATATGGCTGCCGCGCCGCCATTGTAAAATTTAATGTTGGATATCGTATAAGGGGTTTTTGGGTATGCTGAGTACGAATTTTCGGTTAATTTTGTAATCCAATATGGCTGCCGCGCCGCCATTGTAAAATTTAATGTTGGATATCGTATAAGGGGTTTTTGGGCATGCTGAGTACGAATTTCGGGTTAATTTTGCACTCCAATATGGCCGCCGCGCCACTGTAGTAAAATTTCATGTTGGATATCGTATAAGGGGTTTTTGGGTATGGTGAGTACGAATTTCGGGTTACTTTTGCAATCCAATATGGCCGCCACGCCAACGTTGTAAAATTTTGTTGTATACCGTATTAGGGGTTTTTGGGTATGCTGAGTACAAATTCCGGGTTAATTTTGCAATCCAATATGGCCGCCGCGCCACTATAGTAAAATTTCATGTTCAAGTTCAAGTTCAAGTTCTTTATTTGCTGAATATGGTACATATAAGATGTTCACATTATAAGGTCAGATCTCATATTCTGCCGGGTCTGGCGTACAAATTTCACATTTTTAAATCATTAAAATAACTATTAAATCCATTAATTAGTACATGTTTAAGTAATATAGTCCAAATAAGTTAATGTCAGTATTAAAATGTATCATTTAAAAATTCGTCAATAGTATAATAACATTTATCCTGAAGTAGATTCTTTAAGTTATTTTTAAACATCAATATTTAAAATTTTCCAATGATTAGGTATCTTGTTATAAATTTTTGGAGCCAAACAAAATACACTTCTTCTAATAAGACTAGTCTTACCCCTTCTGATACACAACGCGTTCTTACGTCTATTACGGGTTACAAAATCAGACAGCTGCGGAAATAGATGAGGGTTTAACTTTACAAAGAGAGCAGTTTCTAAAATATATATAGACGGCAGCGTTAGAACTTTGTATCTTTTAAAATACGGTACACAACTATCTGTTACCCTAAGGCCAAACATAGCCCTTATACATCGCTTCTGAGATTTAAATGTTGGATATCGTATAAGGGGTTTTTGGGTATGGTGAGTACGAATTTCGGGTTAATTTTGCAACCCAATATGGCCGCCACGCCACCGTTGTAAAGTTTCATGTTGGATATCGTATAAGGGTTTTCTGGTATGCTGAGTACGAATTTTGGGTTAATTTTGCAATCTAATATGGCCGCCACGCCGTCGTTATAAAATTTCATATTGGATATCGTTTTAAGGGTTTTTGGTATGCTGAGTAGAGAAAGAGTAGAGTAGAGACTCGTGGAGGTGCGGCTGCCATACCTATTGGATTTTTAAAATAAATCCGAAATTCGTACTCAGCATACCAAAAAACCCCTTATGCTATATCCAACATGAAATTTTACTACGGTGGTATGGCGGCAATATTGAATTGCAAAATTAACCCGAAATTAAATAAATAAATAAATGTTCATTGCAAAACTACAGGACAGTTTTTTTCTTCTTCTATACATTTCAACCACAAAATGCATTCAACCGACTTACTACATACCTACATAGGCAGAAAATTATAACACGCCCATACAGGCCAGTATTACAGTAAGTATAAAGTTCGCCACAAATTTTTGTAACTTTTCCACATTTCAGCAAAAATGAAAAGGAAAACGAATAAAAATAAATAAATACACAATCACTGGTAGCAGCGGACCCATCTTTAAAATTGCTGCAACTATCCTATCATATTTTGGTCTCCAGACACGGTCAACAAGCCTGAGTCAACTCCGTTAAAATATTAAATGAAAGTAGATAACAGTGTTTAGTTGTATACATTTATTTTCGTCAAGTTATTGTTGGTTATTTGACCGTGTCCGGAGACCACACATATTTCATGTGCGGTCAAAAGCACGTTGGGGTTATAATTAGTGTCCGACCGAAACCGGTTTTCCAGCCGAAACCGAAACCGAAACCGAACTTTCGGCCCCAGGGTCAGTTTCGGCCGAAACCGAAACCGAAACCGAAACTCACGTGTTCATATTGAAAAAAAAAAAAAAACCAGCCAAGTGCGAGTCGGATTCCCGCACAGAGAGTTCCGTTACAAAAATTGGGTACAAAAGTTACGTTTGTTGTGTCGATGCTTTTTTCTGATTTTAGAAGGTATTTTTTGTTATAGCGGTAACAGAACAGGGTGAGGTGGTGGTGGCAGTGTCTCTTGACATCGCCAACGCTTTCAACCCCTTGCCCTGAAACTGCGTTTGGGAGGCGCTTATTTACCATGGAATGCCTCTTATCGAATTGTCGGGGCCTATCTTTCCGAGAGGGCCGTAACTTACCCGAGCTGGCTAGGGCAGGATCGGCGAGATGGGTCGTACGGTGTTCCACAGGAATCGGTCTTAGGACCGCTTCTGTGGAACATCGGTTACGATTGGGTGCTGCGTGGTCCGTTGCTCAGAGGTGTCGGCGTAACGTGTTACGACGACACCCTCATTACAGCGCGAGCAGTGCATTGAGATGCAACCCTAAAGGCCACCTGCGGGATCCAGCTTACATATAGGGGGCGTCAGCATCGCCATCGAGCTCTCAATGACGTTTCTGGGGCTCGCACTCGATAGCCGTTGGAACTTCGGATACCACTTCCGAAGTTTGGTGTCATAGCTGAGGGAGGGGGGCATCAGCCGCACTCTTGCTGTTGTTGCCCAATATCAGGAGACCTAGCGCTCCCTGCAGGATACTGTACCTGTTGTACTGGGATCGTGCGGAGCACCTCCCCTGTATGGGCGGATATCCTGATGGCCAGCAATGCGGCTAGATTGCTTTGCCGGCAGAAGGCAACGGCTGTCAGGGTGATAATGGGATACTACACGATCTCAGTTGTGGCGGTATGTCTTCTAGCTGGGACTCCTCTATGGGACCTGGAAGCGAGAAAGCGAGGGCCCATGCGTCATTGTTTAAATGGCGCAAGGAGGCGCTGGAGCGGGGCCATAGGCCTCTTCCAGTGAGCAGGTCAAGCTCGTGAAAGAGACGGCGGCGAGGAAGCGGGAGAGAACTCTCCCACCCGAGTTCCAAAGTCTGAGGCGGCGGCGCCCCATACTATCAGCCTCCATGACCGGAGGCCTGAGAACGGTGACGGGGCTGCTCACCGTCCTTACAGAAGCAGGCCTTAGATGATAGCGTGACGTGAGATATTCATGCACGCCCCCCTCAAGAAGCGAGATATCAACTGAACAATCCCCCAAAGACGCGGCCGCAGTATGCATCATTCCGAGGGCATACTCGAGGCTCCCAACCGTAGGCTGTAAGGTAGGATACGCGTGGTGTTTAGTCGGTAGGACTACTGTACAGTGAAAATTTTAGGCCTCTATCTGGCATGGTTTCAATACGACCTCGTGACTATAATAGACAGACGGACGGCTAGGCCTCATGTCTCGTTTATAGGGTCCCGCTTTAACCCCTCCGTGCGAGAGTTCGACTCGCACTTGGCCGGTTATTTTTTCAATAGGTGCTGCAATTTCCACCAAGTGCCATCAATCAACGGTATAAATCTTCTCAAGTGGTCATTTTAGAAATATCTACACCTATGAGTTTTTTTCTTCTACGTGTGGAATTACTCATCGATGCTATTGCGAACTCCTACCGACTAAAATATTTGTTGCTATAGCGGCAACAGAAATACATCATCTATAAAAATTTAACTGTCTAACTCGGTGCATGAGTTACAGCTTGCTGACAGACAGATAGACGACCAACGAAACGAAGTCAACGAAACCGACAACAAAGTGGTAGTAATGTAATGTCCTAGATGACCTTTTTAGGATTCTGTAAAAATTGTATTTTTATAACTATTGATTGGAAGTCCTTTGTAAATCTTCGGTTAGTAACATATTAACTGGTTGGGCTGACCCCAACCACGTCACAAGCAGGGCCAGGCACTCAAAATTCATGAACACGTGAGTTTCGGCCTGGCCGAAAGTTTCGGCCCGTTTTGGCCGAAACCGAAACTACGGCCGAAACTCGATTTTTTGGCCGAAACTGGCCGAAACCGAAACCGAAATTTCGGTCGGTCACTAGTTATAATATACACTAAAAATATGAATAAAAATTCTGTACACTGAGCTTGCAATAGGCCGACATTCAGCAAAACTATGATAGCGATGTCATTGCAAATCACAGTAACTGATTTTCAATGTCTGCCTATATTCGTACTCAGCATACCAAAAAATCTCTTATACGATGTCCAACATGAAATTTTACATCGGTGGTGTGGTGGCCATATTGAATTGCAAAATTAACTTGAAATTCGTACTCAGCATACCCAAATACTTGTTATACTATTTCTGACATGAAATTTTACAACGGTGGCGCGGCGGCCATTATGGATTGCAAAATTAGCCCGATATTTGTACTCAGCATACCAAAAAACCCCTTATACTATTTGCGACATGAAATTTTACAACGTTGGCGCGGCGGCCATATTGGATTGCAAAATTAGCCCGAAATTTGTACTCAGCATACCAAAATACCCCTTATACGATATCCAACATGAAATTTTATATCAGTGGCGCGGCGGCCATCTTGGATTGCAAAATTAACCCGAAATTCGTACTCAGCATACCCAAAAACCCCTTATACGATATCCAACATGAAATTTCACAGCGGTGGCGCGGCGGCCATATTGGATTGCAAAATTAACCCTAAATTCGTACTCAGCATACCAAAAAACCCCTTATACGATATCCAACATGAAATTTTATAACATTGGCGCGGCGGCCATATTGGATTGCAAAATTAACCCAAAATTCGAACTCAGCATACCCAAAAACCCCATAAACGACATCCAACATAAAATTTTACATCGGTTCCGCGGCGGCCATATTGGATTGCAAAATGAACCCAAAATTCGTACTCAGCATACCAAAAAACCCCTTATACGATATTCAACATGAAATTTTACAACGGCGCGGCGCGGCAGCCATATTGGATTGCAAAATTAACCTGAAATTCGTACTCAATATATCAAAAAGCTTTAGAAAAATATACAACAAGACATTAGGTATATATCTGCGAAACGGGGGCCATTTTGTAATCGCTTTATAATAAAAAAATGTGTGCGGGTACATACGTAAGAAGTGAAACTTCTTCATGACCTTATTGAAATTACTTTTAGTCCAAAAGTCCAAAAGTCCTGAATTCCAAAAGTCCAAATGTCCAAAGTTCAAAAGTCCAAAAGTCCAAAAGTACTAAAGTCCAAAAGTCCAAAAGTCCAAAAGTCCAAAAGTCCAAAAGTCCAAAAGTCCAAAAGTTCAAAAGTCCAAAATCCAAAAGTCCAAAGGTCCAAAGGTCGGCTGTCATTAACCTGTATCGTAACTAAAAACCCAGGTTAACATTGTATGTGATAACAGTTTCAATAGATTAACCGTTTCAAAGGGTTATCTAAACACATCATTCAACTTTTAAACCTTATTGATAAATTAACCGATATAAAGTGTTAACCGTATCGATATGTAACCCTTATAAAAGGTTACCGATTCAATCTGTAACCGTTTATTTCGGTTAATCTTTTAAATGGGTTTTCCGTTCACTGCTCATAACAACTGTAATATTATCTACAACGCGACAACTTAGGTTATAACGCTTATATTACAGATTATTTTCAAGAATAACGTGATACATATTACTCTTTTTTCCAATTGAAGCCAATTTCTGGTTAAATGTTCAAATTGACAAGGTTATTAAAACTTTTCAGACAGTTTATTTGTTATGTCAAATAATTAAGCAAGGATCGACAGTAAAAAATTCTTTGTTTCTCGAAAATTGTATTTTTTAAGTTAAAAATCACTCTCCTGTAAAATTACAGTTTTCACGATAGCACATTATAGAAGCAAAGAGGCGATATGACCTTGTCCTCATCTGTCGAAGAACCAGTGGTTGATGGAGCAAACGACGAGTTCTGGTGTGGAGTCCAGTGCGGAGACCATCTGGCGATAGCAGGGATGTTGCAATCCATGTCCATACATACATACATAATAGTCACGCCTTTATCCCCGAAGGAGTAGGCAGAGGTATAGATACACCCACATTTCACCTTTATATGTTAAACTAGCTGACCCTCGCAACTTCGTTTACGTGACATAATGTGCACGAAAGGAGAGGTAGGTAATTCTTCATCAGACTCGTTAAGTACCGGGTGAAACGGCCATGTTTGCTTAATCATAAAAGAGCTTAATTATTAAGGCCCGTTTAGATTTATCCTCTCATTCAAAGGAACTCTTGAATTCTAGGTTTGGCGAAAGTTGAGATGCCTCTAATTTCTGAACTACAAACCCCACAATCTTGAAACTTGGGTCGAAAAATCCTTTAGTTAGGACCAGTCATTGCGAAAGTTACTGCATGGTGATCGTTTATAGAAGGAGCTACGTTATTAGGCGAGGCCGCAGTGGTAGCCGTAGATCTGTTGGGAGTCCTGGGACATCCTTCCGAGGGCTTACCCGGGGCTCACAACTATAGGCTATTGGGCAGGACGCAGGATACGTGTGGTTTTTAGTCGAAAGGAGTCCGGCATAAAATCCATGCAAGATTTGCCTCACGTTAAAAAAAAGGAGCTACGTTAAGTAGCAATAATATTATTTTTGGATACGATCATCCCCTCTCCCAAAGAAAATACGCAAAATATCGTATCAAAAGTATCCTAAGACCTTCCTCGAATCATAAGCTCAGATTGTGCCAAGTATCATTTAAATTGATTCAGTAGTTTCGGCGTGATATACTTATTCGGGATACAAACAAACAGGCAGTTTTTATAAAACTAAGTTTCGGCTCCAATTTCAATAGAATTACCTATGTACCTAGGTAAACGATACTTATTCGGGAAACAAACAGACAGGCAATTTTTATAAAACTAAGTTTTTGGCTTCAGATAGAATTACCTAGGTATATGTACCTAGGTAAACTTAAACTTTTCACAATATACTCGTATCTTCCATGAACTGATTTTCACCCCTCTGCAGTTTTATTTATAGTTAAGTATAGATTTGTATATTTGACGGCCTTAAAACATGCTCTGTTTTATGAATCAGAAGGAAAAACGTCCGCTGTTCTAAAGTTCCAATTTCCCAATTCCAGGAAGCCGAGAAGAACAAAATCACACGCAAGGTCACTCTTCGTGAACTCTTCGCGCACCGCCAGCTGCGTCAGCCTCTCCTGATCGCCGCGGTAGTGATGGTCGCCCAGCAGCTGTCCGGCATCAACGCCGTCATCTTCTTCTCTACGGAGATCTTCCGCAAGGTGCAGCTGAGCACCGCACAGGCGCAATACGCTACGCTGGGTAATGTGGACTTGCTTGGTTTGTGAGGATGATGAGGGAAGATAGGATGGATGGGTGTTTGTTACTCTTTGATGGTCTAGCGACTAAACGAATTTGGAAGGAACTACGCATGGATGAAGAAAGAAAGGACGGATGGTTGAATGTTTAGCTGTTTCCCGCCCTAATGGCTGTTTGGATTCTTCTAAATTCTAAAGCGTCATATTATAGAAACACCATGGTCACGACAAAAACCTATTTACACTGCTTTCTGAATCCAGTCCGTCCCTCGGGTAGTCATTCCATCTACTACCCGTTCGCTCTAACTTTGCCGCTGGCGTAGAGGCGTATACCCGAATTGTTAATTAGACGAAGTAAATTGACAGTAGCTAATGTCACTTCGTCAGAGAAATTAAGCAACATTGTATGAAAAAGTGACATTAGTTGCTGTCAATTTACTTCGTGTAATTAAAAATTCGACTTTAGTATGGAGCCGAGCGGCAAAGTTAGAGACGAACGAGCAATAAGGATGAATGATGGATGAAGAAAGATGGGGTGGATGAACGAATGTATGTCTTCGCATTCTTACAATAACGGAAAGAAAGGATGGATGGTTGTATGTTGCTTTCACATTCTTACAGCTGAACGGATCTGGCTGAAATTTGGCACAAAAATTATAGCTAAGAAGGTTCTTAACTATAAATTTTGTGCACTTCTGGTCATATCGGCTTTCGAATACAAAATATCGCATCAAAATTTTGGACTGCTACGATACCACAGACAGACAGACATTTTCGTTGAAGGTTAAAAATCTAACAGTTGTTTCAATTGTCGTTTCCAGGCATGGGCGCCATGAACGTGGTGATGACGGTGATCAGCCTGTTCCTGGTGGAGGCGGCGGGACGCAAGAGTCTGTTGCTGGCGGGCTTCGGGGGCATGTTCGTGTGTACCGTCGGACTGTGTGTCGCTAACTTGTATGTGAGTACCATAAATAATAAATAAATATTCACGGACATTTCACAAAACGCTATCTGATCCCAAAGTAAGCTAGGAATAACTAGCTTGTGTTATGGGTATCAGACCACGGATATTAATACTTATATACCTACTTTTAAATACATATCTGCATATTATAAATAGAAACACCCAGACTCTAGAGACAAACATTTATGGGTCGCACAAATACTACTCGTTCGCTCTAACTTTGCCGCTCGGCTCCATACTAAAGTCGAATTTTTAATTAGACGAAGTAAATTGACAGCAACTAATGTCACTTCTTCATACAATGTTGCGTATTTTGGATTATTCCGTTGGATCGTATTGTTCTATGACGAAGTGACATTAGCTACTGTCAATTTATTTCGTCTAATCAACAATTCGGGTATACGCCTCTGCGCCAGCGGCAAAGTTAGAGCGAACGGGTAGTATTTGTCTCCGGTGGGAATCGAACCCACGACCTCGTGATCCGCAGGCCGCAGGCGGTATCACTACCGACTGCGCCACAGAGACAGCACCATAAGTCACAATATTTATCCATAGTTACTTGCAATTGAATATCATCGTGATTATATTCCAGTATCCAGGAGCCATACAGTGTTCTTACAATCATTTCGACACCAAATAACTTCTTTATGACACTTTATTTTCATTCAAAATACCTACTCAGGATAGTAAAAAATTCCTTTATTTCCCGTGGTCCAGGTGAACCACGGGATTTTTTTTTACCCGTAGTCCACCTGCATAGCCATATGTTTGTAACAATTATGGATATACTTATGATCAAAAAAGTAAAAAATTACCAGTAGTACTAAGTGGTCCCAGTAGTTCCACTGGTAGGTACTTAAATTTTACCCATGGTACTACTGGATCAAAAATTGTTTGAAGCGCTCGTGGCCCCGCGGACTCAGTGTTCTGTAAACGATCACTGCAGTAAGCAACATTTACTATGGCCGAATATGGATGGGTGACCACCACGTGGACCACTTTGTGACATTTATTTACGAGCGTTTCCGTGCTTCGGAAGGCACGATAAGCCGTTGGTCCTGGTTGTCGGTAAAATGACAGTCGTTAAGCCAAGTTGAGGGCCTTATGGGCGGCTTGAAAAATTTCAACTGTGGGTCGTCACAACCTGCGCCCGGGTCGGCAGCGCGTGTGTAGCGCCTCTGGTGTTGCAAACGTCTATAGGCTACGGTTACCAACCTTCCGGTGGGCCGTAAGCTTGTCTGCCACCTAAGTAGTATAAAAAAAAAAAAATGAAGATCGGTAAAAACAAATGAAGATCGAAAAAACAAATGAAGATCGAAAAAACAAATGAAGATCGGAAAAACAAATGAAGTTTGAAAAAACAAATGAAGATCAACAAAAACAAATGAAGATCGGCGAAACAAATGAAGATCGACAAAACAAATGAAGATCGGCAAAACAAATGAAGATCGGCAAAACAAATGAAGATCGGCAAAACATGCAGATCAATAAAAAAAACGTCTATAAGCAAGTTCATAAGGTCAAAAACTATTCGCAGCTATATTTTGTAATCTACATACGCTTGCTATTCAAAAAAATAGGTGCAAGTAATTCTCGACCTTAACGACACTTATTTAAAAATGTGCTTATTGATATTTTACATGTTCGTGATCAGTGATGTCTAAAAACGCCACAGAGCACATTTTTTCGAGATGTGTCATTATGGTCGAGAGTTGCTTGCACCTATATTTTTGAATGGCAATCGCATCTAGATTACAAAATATGGCTGCGAGTAGTTTTTGACCTTATAAACTTGCTTTAAATAGTCTTTTGTTTTATTGATCTGCATATGTTTTATCGGTCTTCATTTGTTTTTTCGATCTTCATTTGTTTTGCCGATCTTCATTTGTTTGTCGATCATAATTGGTTTCGCTGATCTTCATTTGTTTCGCCGATTTTCATGTGTTTCGCCGATCTTCATATATTTTGTCGATCTTCATTTGTTTTACCAATCTTCATTTGTTTTACCAATCTTCATTTGTTTCGTTGATCTTCATTTGTTTCATTGAACTTCATTTGTTTCGTCGATCTTCATTTGTTTTGTTGATCTTCATTTGTTTTGAAAATTATTTCATTACTTTATACATTTTACCTTTTAGATGTTCTTCGTATACCACAACCTATAATGGATCTTTTTTCACTCACATGTCCTAAAAGATCCATTTTTCATAAAAAATACTTTAAGGTATTAAAGTGGACATGATATGTCCACAAAGATCCATGATGGATCTTTTTAATGGATTTTAGTGGATAAAGGGCACTTGCATAAAAAGGTTACCATAGCTGTAAGTGTTGATAAAAGAGCGCTAAGTGTCAGGTGGAAGGTGGACCACGGGTAAAAATTATTTCCCGTGGCACACCTAGGTGAACTACGGGTAATAAAAAAATTCCCGTGGTACACCAGGTGGACTACGGGTAAAAAAACATCCCGTGGTTCACCTGGGTGAACTACGAGGTGGACCACGGGAAATAAAGGAAAAAAGAAACAATGATTTGTCATACTATATTTTTCTACTCATCTGTCTTAGAAAACGATTGTCAAAACATGACATGTTTAAACATTATTGCCAGATCGGGTAGGATTGGACTATAAAAGGGCTATTTGCTTAAATAACAACATATTATATTGAAAGGACAACTTCAGAAAACGACCACTTGCTAAAATTACATTTAAAATGACAGCTTCCAAAAACTGACTTTTACAGACAACTTTTCTTTTCACCCCTTTTTCTTAACGTGAGGGAAAATCCATCATGGATGCTATGCCGGACTTCTACCGACTAAAAAACCTCACGTAACGCCCAACAGCCTACAGTTGGAGCCCCGGGTAAGCCCTCGGAAGGATGTCCCAGGACTCCCAAACACATTAACCCCTCACTAGCCAACTGCGTGTCTGCATTCCAGGTCCACATCGCGTGGGTATCGTACGTATGCATCGCGCTGGTGATCCTCTTCGTGGTGATGTTCGCCGTGGGACCCGGCTCCATACCCTGGTTCCTTGTTACCGGTGAGTTGCACATCCCTACTAATATTATAAATGCGAAAGTATATCTGTCTGTTACGCTATCACGCCTAAACGGCTGGAGCGATTGAGATGAAATTTGGTATAGGAATAGTTCGAGGCCCTGGGGAGGACGTAGGCTACTTTTTAAGCGCAAAGGAAGGGTTATGATTTTACGCGATAACGACTTCCACGCGGTCCAAGCCGGGGGGAACAGCTAGTACTCATTATATACACACACACACACAGACGGACTGTAAAATATAACGGCAGTAAGCAACATTTTTATTTGCAATCGTTTCTGTGTTTCGAAAGGCACGTTCCCCGTTGCCAGTAAAATTGCAGACGTTAAGCTAATTTGAAGGCCTTATGGGCGATTTGAATAATTCAAACAGCGGGTCGTTACAATCTGCGCCTGTCCATATCAACACGGCAATACGGCTCACCGCAACGTGGGACAAAAATCTAAAAGGTGAAATGGGGGCATAATATAGTTAATTTACCTCTAACGCTGATGTTGGCTTGCTTGATTTTCGTGTTACCATACTAAGATTTTGTTTATCCCATGTACTCTAACCTTAAAGTCGAAACTTATTTTCTTTTATGTTGCCGTTTTTCGGGCGCGAAAATTATTTGAGATGTGGACGAAGTAACTTCACCCTCCTAGGTGATGGTAATGAGTGTCTTTTTTAATATCCATATCAATAAAAATAAAACTTAAGTGCAATCTTATAGTATCAGAATCACGTGTTTAGTAAAGTTATGTACCTATATTGATAATTAGATATTTACATAAAAAAATAATTGTTAGTGCTAACGTTTACATCTTATAATCTCCCCTATTACGCGGCAAAATGTCTTAAGCTGGCACTCATATGGGGACTTTACTGCAATACCAACATACAGAAAACGATCTGTCAGAGGTAAATAAACTGTGAACTGACTATAGGCCTCTTGGATACCGTGCCGAAGCTACGGCAGCGCCAACTGTCGGTTAGCGGCGACAACTCGAGGTCGTTCTTGACATAACAGTGAACATATGATTCGCATATATGTCGCTACAAATTTGAGATTATTGTTTTGTTTAACATAATAAGAAATTCTTTTTATAATATTATGAGCCGAACTATAATCAAGTGTGGATTCCAGAATATTTATGCAGAATTCTTTCGCGAAAAATCTGTGTCGTAAGGTAAGTAAATACACGAAACAATGAGATATTCTTTCAATTTCATTGTAATTTTTTCTACGTATATATTTGTAGGATTATCGTATTACTAGTATAACACGATGATCAAATCAAATTATTTATGAATTATAGGGCATAAATTATTCCAAAGCCATCATGTTCAGGAGGTCGCGGTCAAAATCCATGATGCAGCTAGTGGAAAACAAATCATCAGTGGAAAAGTAATACCACAGACGAGAGTCTATAGACGAGAGTAATCGAGGTATGACATTTAAATTGTGATCATGATAGGGATATAGTTTATAAGTGTAAGTGTAAAAAAATATGTGAAACTTATCTTCACTAATGAAATGTTATAGGTATTTTAAAATTGTTGTCAAATATTGTATGTCGAAATGACGGAACATGGCTGAGCATGAAATGTATTATGTTATTTACCATCAATTTGTACCCATGTTGCACAATAAAGTCTTTGAAGTTTTTTGAAGAGTCAATAATCCACCGTACGATGTGAAAGTAGAGGTATCTATGAAATAATTATTAAATCAATTAATAGTTGAATAATAATTGTTATAACTATTAATTGAATCTGAAAAATCTATTTACAGCAACTTTTCAACCATATACCTACATGCAAAGCAGAAATGGAAAATGAAGATGTATCTCCTCTTAATTATCAAAGAAATATAAATAATGAAGAAATAAGTATTGGTCATTGAAATTATATTATCTGTAAACTGCATTTTTATATCGGTATAAAGGAACATTAACATTTCTTGCATTATTAATGTTAAATCAATACATATAATAAAATCGTAACAGGTCGCTGTCTGTACATGGAAGATAAATAAGAAAAAATATTATAGGGGGGCTTTATGAACGCAATAGAACCCAAAACAATGATTTTTAGAATTTTTGTCTGTTTGTCTGTATGTCTGTATGTCTGTATATCTGTATATCTGTTTGTCTGTACGGTTGTGCACGCTAATCTCAGTAACCGCTCAACCGATTGCAATGCGGTTTTTTTTATTGTGTTGAGGTTTGCTCCAGTTAACATTTAGCGTTTATTTCATGTAAATCGGTTTAGAAATAAAAGAGTTATAACACTTTTAAGAATCATATATTTTGAAAATTTTAATTGTAGGGGTTTCTTTAAATGTGAATGAACCTAAGCTGGCGTGTTGGCTTAATCATAAAAGAGCTTAATGATTAAGACTATTTTTAAACAATTCAGTCCGCGCCGAAGGCGTGGACTGAATTGTTTTAAAATAGACTTAATCATTAAGCTCTTTTATGATTAAGCAAACAGGGCAGTTTCAGACGCTGCTTGATGACTCTGATGAAGAAATACCTTTCCTTTCATACACCTTATGTGACGTAAACGAAGTTGCGGGCTCAGCTAGTTAGTAATATAAAGTCATTGGTGAAGACTATTTCATAAGAATAAGCATGAAATATCGAATCAATAATGATTTTATTCATTTAGTTATTTTTTATTTAATCGTTTTTCATCTAAGTATAATAAATTATAGATAATAAAACTGGACTCGCCCATGAAGGGTTCCGTAGCAGCAAATTACATACCTAATATAAAACTTCTTGTAGTTCGTTGTAACTTTCATTAATGTTTTACCACGTTCGCAGTGGTAGTGATTTTTCTAGGCGAAAATTGCGGTTTATGAAGTATTAAGAAAAAACTACTAACTCGATCTCATTCAAACTAATTTTCGTTGGTAGATTTTATGGCAACGTACATCATATATTTTTTTTAGATTTATCATTCTCTTAGTTTAGAAGTTAGAGGGGGGGGGGGATACATTTTTCCATTATGGAAGTGTCTCTTGCTCAAACTATTCACTTTAGAAAAAAATATGTTATAAACCTCAATAGCATTTTTAAAGACCTATCTATAGATACACCACATGTATGGGTTTGATGAAAAAAAATTTTTGAGTTTCAGTTCTGAGTATGGGGACCCTCAAAATAATCTGCGTTTTTTCTAGTTTTATCTAAAAAATCGTGATGCGGTTCACAGAATACATCTACTTACCAAGTTTCAACAGCATAGGCCTTATAGTTTCGGAGGAAAATGACTGTGACATACGGACGGACAGACACACAGACAAACAGACATGACGAATCTATAAGGGTTCCGTTTTTGCCATTTGGCTACGGAACCCTAAAAATAACTTGCACGTGATTCTCTAAAAATGTCCATGCGAGATTAAAAATTTAACATGATTAACATTGTGCATGTTTGTTTTGATATACCTACCTACTCGCTAGTCGCGCCTAAAGAAGTTTTACTTCAAACATACAACACACGAACAGAAAATTTACGTTTGTTTATGTTCGATACGTTATGATTATCAAATCGTTATAATATTTATACTTATAATTGTTCTGACGGCTTTTATCCACTCATCTCTTTTTTAATTTCCCAATTTCGTCTCGGAAACGAATAAAAAGTCAATGCCCGATTCCGAGATTGGGAATTCTTGCACCCCACAACACAACAGCATCTCGTACCACCCATTTTTCGTATTTTGAGAGACCACTTTTGAACGTTTTTGAGAGAATTACAAACGTAAACCGTACAGCTGACCGCACTCTAACGTCCGCGTGTTGCCTAAATCGGCCACAACGTGGCGCCACTAGAGTTGTCCAAGAGGCCTATAGTATGCCTCTGCTCACGTTCGGAAAAAAAAGGCGTGACCGTACCTATTATGTTAGTATGTACCTAATATTTGCCGTGAGACTACGGGCAAAGAGTAGTGTCAACGTATTGTAAATGAACAATTGTCCATTGCTCGTGACACTACTGCCCCATGTGACGACGGGAAAGAGTACAAAATGTCGCCACCTGTAACACCCGTGTCTTAAGAGGGGACTAACGGAACACTTTAGTAAAACGATCCATTGCGTAGAGAAGAAAATGTCGAAATGAAACCCTGTTGTCAGTACATTTTACAGTTGTTAAGACAAAGTTCCAGGCCTTATTAGCGGCTTGAAAATTTTCAACAGCGGGTAGTCACAACCTATGCCTGTACATTTTAACACGGCAATAGACTTAACACCTATTAAGCAGGACACCTCCTTTGAAGATAGAGGCGTGTCTTTGAGGGGCGCGTCCGCAAAAAATGCACTTGGGATTTTAGAAATATTCAAGAACTCACTTCATTAAATGACACTAAATCAACACATATAATAAAATCGTAACAGGTCGCTGTCTGTACATGGAAGATAAATAAGAAAAAATATTATAGGGGGGCTTTATGAACGCAATAGAACCCAAAACAATGATTTTTAGAATTTTTAGAATTTTTGTCTGTTTGTCTGTATGTCTGTATGTCTGTATATCTGTTTGTCTGTACGGTTGTGCACGCTAATCTCAGCAACCGCTCAACCGATTGCAATGCGGTTTTTTATATTGTGTTGAGGTTTGCTTCAGTTAACATTTAGCGTATGTTTTATGTAAATCGGTTTAGAAATAAAAGAGTTATAACACTTTTAAGAATTAGATATTTTGAAAATTTTAATTGTAGGGGTTTCTTTGAATGTGAGTGAACCTAAACTGGCGTGTTGGCTTAATCATAAAAGAGCTTAATGATTAGGACTATTTTTAAACAATTCAGTCCGCGCCGAAGGCGTGGACTGAATTGTTTTAAAATAGACTTAATCATTAAGCTCTTTTATGATTAAGCAAACAGGGCAGTTTCAGACGCTGCTTAATGACTCTGATGAAGAAATACCTTTCCTTTCATACACCTTATGTGACGTAAACGAAGTTGCGGGTTCAGCTAGTGGAAACATAAATTCGTAATAGATGAGACTACATTAACACCGTGCGCTTTTTACATAATTATTTCCGTTTTGGTAGTTTATGCCCATTTCCTGTTTTGTCTACTTCTAGATATGACCATTTCCGGTTTATATTAGTTTTTTAAACAATTATTTATATTAGAAAAAACACCTCTCAAAGTTATTAAAAATCATCGAAATAGCAGGAATAATTGACAAAGGTAAATTTCGATGATTTTCAGAGGTTTTTTCGCTCTTTTGCACAGTCGGGTAACGCTCGGAATACGGACGGCTTCCAGAATAGGGACAATGTCAGCGTAGTGTGTACTAGTGCGTGGATGGACAATGCGAGGGTAGATTTGAACGATCCTTCCTCGCAATCGGAGTGACACCGCCTCTTCAGTCTGCTTGTGACCACGGCTGGTGCAACCCAGCCGAAACGTCAAGCCTCAATTTTAAAGGTATGATCGCGTTAATACCCGTTTTAAATAATTAGTAATATCATGCAACGCGAAAGTTTAAAAGTTAGTTTTTTCGCAAGTTTGTGCATTTTGCGGACGCGCCCCTTAAAATTTCAACAGTCTCGCTATCACGGTTCACGGGAGCCTGGTAACAGCCACACGGACAGCGGGACCACAGTGATAGGGTCCCGTTTTATTTTTATTTTGTTTTATTTAGGAAACAGACAGTCACATACAATTTTGCATTAAGAAACAGAACATGCTTACAGACTTAGAGTTCCATGACAGTTTGAAATAGTAGGTAGGTATACGGTAGGTACATTTCAAAATCCCTACTAATATTATAAATGCGAAAGTAACTCTGTCTGTCTGTCTGTCTATCTTATAACCACTTGTTGGTGTTAGTCCGTTTTAGCTTGTTTTTGTCTGTCTATCTTTCATCCATGAGTATTTTCCTTTACGTAAATAAAAAAAAACCCTACAAATTATGACTGCCTCTGTGGCGCGGTCGGTAGTGATACCGCCTGCGGCGCTGGAGGTCGTGGGTTTGATTCCCACCGGAGACAAATATTTGTGTGACCCATAAGTGTTGTCTCAAGAGTCTGGTGTGTCTATGTATAATATGTATGTATTTAAAAGTAGGTATATAAGTATTAATATCCGTGGTCTGATACCCATAACACAAGCAGGTTATTCCTAGCTTACTTTGGGATCAGATAGCGTTGTGTGAAATGTCCGTGAAAATTTATTTATATTTATTATTTATACTAGCGGCCCGCTCCGGCTTCGCACGGGTATACAGTATTTCTCCACTATTTATTGGGTGTTATAATTATTATACATATAAACCTTCCTCTTTAATCACTCTATCTATTAAAAAAGACCGCTTCAAAATCCGTTGCGTAGTTTTAAAGATTTAAGCATACAAAGGGACATAGAGACAGAAAAAGCGACTTTGTTTTATACTATGTAGTGATTATCATTTACATACAACAACATATCACTAACAATACCTACTGTCGTTATTCCACAGAGCTGTTCAACCAGAACTCCCGACCGGCTGCGTCCTCCGTAGCGGTGACCGTCAACTGGACCGCCAACTTCATTGTGGGACTGGGCTTCCTACCGCTGTCTGTGAGTAACTATTGCTTCATAACCTTTGTTAACGGTTGTAGTAAGTCATAAGTCATTTATTCAAAACAACATACATTTGTGTTGAATATTATGTTTTCTTAAATAGGTACTTACTAACTGAGTAACTGATGCCCGCAGCTTCGCCCGCGTAAAATTTGTTCCCGCGGGAACTTACTCCCGGGATAAAAAGTAGCATATGTGTTATTCCAGACTATAATATATCTCTGTACCAAATTTCAGCCCGATCCGTTCAGCGGTTTGAGCGTGAAAGAGTAACAAACATCCACACTCACAAACTTTTGCATTTATAATATTAGTAAGAAGTAAGATAGTAACACTAACTCAAGGTACTAAGAACATTATACAATTAAATCAATAATTAACAAGAAGCCGGTGAGACGGTCTCAGTCTCACCCGAATGCCCCTCTGTGAAAGTGAAAGTTCAATCCGATTGACGTTGTCATTTTTTGTTTTATTTCAAACTTTGAACAGATGATCCACGTGACCTAGTGACGTAATTTAATGCCCCTCTGCAATCTATTTATAGAGAGGGGCTAAAAGATCCATAAAACCAAACTATCATCTTAGTAGAGTTATTAGTAGGCATAAATCCTGTGTGGTAACATACTTGTAGTCTTTACACATATAGTGGTACTACCAGTAGCACTATTGGTAGTATCAGGACCCAGGGGCAGGGGTAAAAAAATATCTCCGTGGTACTCACAGATTATAGAATTAAAGGTGACGGTTATCGAACAAGAAAGTGATGACAAGAAAGCAAATACTAAATTCAAACGTGAAACTGGGAATTTCAGGTTGCCGAAATTATAGTTGACTTTTCACCGTTAATTATTTCTTTTACTTCGATTTAATTGCCTATGACACTCATCCATAAATTCCATAATGTGGTTTTAAATGGTAAAATATTTTTCAATCGGTTCAGTAGATTTAGAGATTATCCATCTTCACCCTCTCAAACTTGACCTGTTTAAATTATTACTAGATATTACAAGTAAAAAGTAATAGCCAATTCATTTTGTCCACAGCTACAAATCGGAGCGAACGTGTTCATAATATTCGCAGTTCTGCAGCTGATATTCATATTGTTCATCTTCTTCAAAGTGCCAGAGACGAAGAACAAGACCGTTGAAGAAATAACAGCCATGTTCCGACAACAGATGTAAACACATTCCAAAAAATGGCCAATGTCACTGACATTAGTGATCAATGTCATATCATGACACTTTTGCCCATCATCACATGAGAAATGCATCACAAAAACTGGACAATGTTATAGGCGTTACTGTCGTTATATCATGTCATGACATTTTTGCCCAATATCACGTCATATTGTGACATTTTTGCCGAACATTACATCGTATGATAAAGTGTGTGGTTTTATGTGAACCAAGTTACACAACTATTTATTTCACGTCATGTTAAGAACAAAACTGAATATCGCTTTGTTAAAAAATCATATTAATATGTTGAAACTAATATAACGTTGTTGACATTGATATCCAATATTAGAAAATAAGGACTCTGAATTATGTTATTATTTGTTTGAGATTTGTTCCTATATTTTTTCTTCGCTTCATATTATGACATTAGTGCCAAGATAATGTCATGCAATGACATTTAGTACCCTACGTCGTATTTATAATTTCTTCTAATAAACAGTGACTTAACACCTAGGTATACCTTCAAAGTCCAACAGAATGTTAGTTTTTACATACAAAGGCTATATGTCATATATTGATACGTAATACGGCAATATGACATTTCTTTCCAATAAGTACTGTAATTTTCTATTTATTTTGTTATAAATATGCCAGAACATAGTATTTTGTATAAATTTTATAAGAAAGTTTTATACTTATAAATGTTTGCGCCCAGATCTGCTGCTATTTGATAAATTAATCGTTTATTAGAAATTAAGTAATTTTAAGGAATAACGATCTTGGGAATCCTATTTAAATAGAATATAAGTAACGATTTACTTAATTTAGATACCTATAGGTATCTTAACCCTCCTCCATCTTGACTTTACATTCCTAATGTCACGATGGGGCTCTAAAGAGATCTTGAGACCTCGAGCAAGTCCTCCTGAGCTCGCCTTGATGACTTACGGACGTGAGAAGGAACATTCGACACTATGGCTGAAGCCGCACTGCGGCTGGCGGTTTCTAACCTCAAAATGTCAAAACCATAAACTTGGTTTCATTGGTTTCGACATTTTGAGGTTGGAAACCGGTAACGGTAACCGCAAAATGCTCTCACCCTATTACAGGCTGTTACCGCGGTGGTTTCAAACCTCAAAATGTCAAACCATAGACTCGGATTCATTGGTTTTGTCGTTAGAAACCGCCCGCGATAACCGCAAATGCGGCCGCAGCCTATTACAAGCTGTTATTTTATACCGCGGTAGTTTCAAACCTCAAAATGTCAAGACCATAGACTCGGTTTTATTGGTTTTGCCATAGTATTGTATTCTCTTTGGGTTTTGCTATTTTGACGTTAGAAACCGCCCGTGCTAACCTCAAATGCAGCCTCAGCCTATAATAGGTACAGACTCGTGACTGCTAAGTAAATTCTGAAAATAGCAGATGTTTTAAGTGGCTGAGTGAAACTTTTAACATGCATGTATCAAGATTTACTTAGTACGCGAGTGACCCCAGCGAACTTACAGTAGGTACCTAAGGCCAAATACCGTTCCCGATGCAAATTGGGAGAGACCCACGTCCACCAATACTGCGATAGGCTGATGAGATGGCATGATTAGAAGTAGAAAATTATGGAGGCGCCACTCTGGTCTGTTCATATAGCAACTCGTAACAAAGAACCATTTATTTTGCGGTAAAATGTAACAAATTGTAGTAGGTAGGTACTTTATTTATTAACTGACCAATAGATATTTTGACAGCACTGTGACTTGCATAATCATTTTGCCAAGCTGTAATTGAGCTTTTCAAGGGCGCTGTGACGCATTACTGTGTACTTCTATTTTGCCTACAGTATGGGGTTCTTCAAAAGGGGTCTTAGAAGGTTTTTAAAGGGTCGGCAGCACGATTGTGGCGCGTCTGGTGTTGCAAACGTTCATAGGCAGCGGTGACCACCAGTCCATCTGGTGGGCCGTATGCTTGTCTGCCACCTTAGTGGTATAAAAAAAAACTTCATCTACTGTGACATTATATGAATCTCAAATTTATGCTTATCTTGATAATATTTTTTTACAAAAAATTCGTTTAATTTCTTGTAAGTACAAACGGGACCAAGTTATAAGCATAGTTTACTGAACGAAAATGGAGACTATTTGATAATTAAAAACTAGGTGGCGTTCGCGGTTCCTCCCGAGCGGAACTTTTTCCCATTCCCATGGGAACTTGGGGAAAAACCTATGTGTTATTCCAAGCTATCCCTACGCCGAATTTTAGCGAGGTTCGTTCAGCAGTTTAAGCGTGACAGAGTAACAAATATCTAGACATATAGACTTATGAACTTTTGCATTTATAGGTACTAAGTATTAATATTATTATGAGCTTAAAACACGGCCATGTGTTGTACGCTGTCAGTACGTGACTTATCTCGCGAAATTTTCTTAAATGGCGGCTCTTCCCTCCCGAAGATACTTATATATCATTTGACATTTTATTAATGTTTAGAAAGCTTTGTATACAGGGTGTCTCACGGCTATGCCACATGGAGGGAAAGTACCTTAAATATTGTAGATGAAACATTTTACTAAAAGAAGACATAATTATAATTTCAAAAACAACTTAAACTGCATTCATAGATTTTTAAATAAATACATGGTTGAGCCGGAATCGAACCCGCTACACGAGAAAAAAAAATACCCCGTAGCTTTATCATACCGATCTAAAGGCTTCATCATAATGATTATTTTTTGCTGAGCAACATAGCGTCAGAAATAAAAGGAAGACCATGAATTTTACCATTTTTAATACAAAAGTCCCATACTGTTGAATACAAAGTCGCACACTTTTGATTATTTTACTCCTTGTCGATCTTTTGATCTTGCTGTGGTGGATATTTATAATAATACGTCATAACCCCATAAAAAATCTAACGTTGTTAGATCTGTGGATCTCGACGGCCATCGTATTTGTCCCGATCCAGTGACGAAAGTCTTCATTGAGATCACCGGCGATGCCAGCTTTCATTTTTCTGAACAAAATTTCACATCAAATGTTAAAATACATGGTCTTCCTTTTATTTTTGACACTATGTTACTTAACAAAAAATAATCCTTATGATCAAGCCTTTCGATCAGTATGATAAACCTACGGGTGATTATTTTTTCTCGTGTAGCATGTTCGATTCCCGGCTCAACCTTTTTGTTTTTTAAATTAAAATAATGTCTTCTTTCAGTAAAATGTTCCATCTACAATTTTTAAGGTACTTTCCCTCCATGTGACATAGCCGTGGGACATCCTGTATAGTACCTAACTATTTGTATTTTGATTTTTTGCTAAAATAGAATAGAACTTTTTAAGCGCTATTTTATTTATCGAAAGACTCGTATAAAAATAACTGTACGAGTTTTTTATACCTATGAACTTTTCAATGTGTTAAACTTTAATAAACGAATCTGCTATTTCTTAGTAAGGTAGGTACTTATTATACTACCCGTTCGCTCTAACTTTGCCGTTGGCGTAGAGGCGTATACCCGAATTGTTAATTAGACGTAGTAAATTGACAGTAGCTAATGTCACTTCGTCATAGAAAACACGCAACATTGTATAAAGAAGTGACATTAGTTGCTGTCAATTTACTACGTCTAATAAAAAATTCGACTTTAGTATGGAGCCGAGCGGCAAAGTTAGAGCGAACGAGCAGTAAGTATAATGAACAAGAGTTGTACTATTTTATACTAAATTTTAGCATTATTTGTTAAAAATAAAAACGCTATTATAATATTAAATGTGTGTATTTATTTTTACTTAAGTACATTTGTTATTTTCGTCTCATCTCCTAATGTCCTTTTCTCGAAATATCCTTTCTCAAAATGTCCTTTTCCCTAAAATCTCAAATTACCTTTTGGCAAGAGGCGCTGTCTAGTATGTTTGCGTAATAAAATTGAACCGTTTAAATCAAATTCATAATTATCGTGATATGCTTCTAGGCAAAGTTGTGGTTTTTACCTACAGCTTTGAGAGCCTATAATTCAGATAATATCCATGATTTTGTCAAATTTTGACTTTTACACCAAGGCACATAGTCTGTATTATCTTTCAAACCCATTAAAAGCAGTTTCGATGGATAGATTTAAAAATATCGAAAGAAAGCCTGAAATTCTAGGCAAACTTGCATTTTTTTTTATTTACGCGAGAAAATATTCTCATGGATGTTATACCGGACTCCTACCGACTAAAAAACCTCACGTATCCTGTCTAACAGCCTACGGTTGGGAGCCCCGGGTAAGCCCTCGGAAGGATGTCCCAGGACTCCCAACAGAAGTTGCAGCATTCTACGGTTTAAAAGTATTCTTATCCGTGGTCTGGACACACAAGCAGGTGATTCCTGGCAACTTTGGGAACAAATAGCGTTAGTCAAACTGTGCGAGAATATATTATTTACTAGCTGACCCCGCAACTTCGTTTACGTCACATAAGGTGTATGAAAGGAGAGGTATTTCTTCATTAGACTCATCAGGCAGCATGTGAAACTGCCCTGTTTGCTTAATCATTAAGCTCTTTTATGATTAAGCCAACACGTCAAGTTAAAATTTTCCATTTTTAGATTCATAAGTCTATGCAACAGTCCGAGTGGAGTGTATGTATGATTCTTTAAATTGATATACTTAACATTTTTATTTATAAACCGATTGACATGAAATAAACACTAAATGTTAAGTAGAGCAAACCTCAATACAATAAAGAAAACTGCATTGCAATCGGTTAAGCGGTTACTGAGATTAGCGTGCACAAACGTACAGACAAACAGACAAAAATTCTAAGAATCATTGTTTTGGGTTCTATTACGTTCATAAGCCCCCCCCCCCCCCCCTATAATATTTTTTCTTTTTTATCTTCCATGTACAGACATCGACCCGTTACGATTTTATTATATGTATTGATATTGATTGATGATTATTATAGGATATTTAAAAAATCACTTTATTTTTCATACGGCTTTATTATATTAGTCTTACAGCTTAAAATCGTAAAAATATACAGGTGTATTTACATTAGCAGACACATACGATTAAGGCCGGATTCAACCAAAATCGGAGTAAAACTATACTAGAAATAACTTAGACATATACCTACTAAAAGTAAAGTGAAAATGAAGTTACCACGAACAACTAACAAGCGCAACGTAACTATGGTAACCATACTGAAGGAGTCTACTTCAGTATGGTTACCATAGTTACGTTGCGCTTGTTAGTTGTTGGTTTAATGGAAAATCACTTTACTTTTAGTATAAGTACAAGTTAAAGATGACTCACGCTACACCGTGCCGGGTCCGAGCCGAGTGTCGGCCGTAGCACGGTCAACTAAATGTTACATATATTTTTAATGAACACACTCACGCTGTACCGAGCGGCAACCGAGTGACGGCCGAGCAACGGACAACGGCAAAGCTCGGAAACAACTCGGTCCCGCCTCGGCTCGGACCCGGCGAAGTTTAGCGTGAGTCATCCTTTATTCTGTAGTATAGTCTTACTCCAATTTTGGTCGAATCCGGCCTAAGTATGTCAGGATTCTATACCAACAGTGATCAAAGAATGATCTTTAGAGCCATTTGAGGCTGACAACTTCCTAAAAGAACACTTACAAAAACGACAACTTTCTAAAATGACACTTCCGAAAACGATAACTTCCAAAATTTATACTTCCGAAAACGACAACTTCCTAAAATGACACTTACGAAAACGACAACTTCCGAAAATGACACTTCCGAAAAGGACCACTTCCGAAAATGACACTTCCGAAAACGACAACCGTAATGTAATTCCAGACTATTTGAAAAGAGCGGCTGTGACTTTTACTCACCAGTGGTAGGCCCAGGTTCTTCCTCACAGGCTCTACCTAACGCTGCGAATCTGGCACTTCTGGCAATACTGCCAAAACTTTCACATACGTGAATGTAGAAATCTTGACGGTCATAAGCGATATTTTCTTACCTACACTAGATGATTCCGCGCGGCTTCGCCCGCGTGGAACTTGTTACCCGTTCCCGCTTTCCATGAGAACACATTCCCGGAATTAAAAGTATATGTGTTATTCCAGGTTATTATCTACCCCTGTACCAAATTTCAGCCTAATCCGTTCAGCCCTTAGAGCGTGATTGAGTAACAAACATCCAAACATTCAAACGTCCAAACATCTTCACAAACTTTCACATTTATAATATTAGTAGGATGAATAAAGGGACAAACTTGCGTCTTCTGATTTACTAGACCATACGCCCTAACCGTTGGACTACCACGACACTACTCGCAACCGAAAAATACTTTAACCATTAGATGAGAGTTTAGAGACCAAAATTTTTTTCACAATTAGTTTGTGATTAAGTTAACATACTAATTTTGCTTTTCAAAGTTATCTTTAAAATAGACACATTCCTAAAACATCAAATTTCAGATAGACGTGTGGGATTCTTTGTTGGAAGCAGGGTCACGTGGAAGACAGCAACTATGGGGTGCCCGCAGGGATCAGTCTTAGGTCCCTCACTGTGGCTCTTGCTCATGGACGATTTGTTTCTGCTGCCATTCCCAGACACGGTACAGCTGGTCGCCTACGCCGATGATGTTACGGTCATCATTGGGTCTGACACGAGAGCAGGTGTGGCGTCTGTGGCTGCACTTGGCCTAAATTTAATTGTAGACTGGGGTGCTCGGAACCGGCTGGGCTTCTCCCCTCTCAAGTCATACTCATTGACGCTGAGGGGGAAGATGACCGGCCGACCGCCGACTGTCAGACTCAACGGCGCCTCAGTCAAAAACGTAGCGTCGACCAAAGTCCTGGGGGTGGTAGTTGACTCAAACTTTAACTTTTGCGAGTACGCGGAGACCATGAGTGGGAAAGCTGCAGCTGCATACGGGAAAATGTCGCGCGTCTCTGCCCCAACCTGGGGTGTGAGGTATACGGCCCTTAAGACCCTACACCTAGGTACATACGTACCTATTGTAACGTACGCCGCAGGGTTTTGGTATAGGCGCGCGACCTTACACATGGTTCGAAGTGCGTTGCAGAGGGGTCAGAGATCGCCATTAATACGGCAGCGCTCCCGGTACTTGCTGGGGTTCTGCCGGCTGACTTGGAAGTGATTCGTGCTGGCAGGTTGGACGACGTTCGTCACCTCGACAGGGTGGCTTTCAGGACCGAGAGATGCAAAATTCACGATGAAACTGTTGCCGCGTGGCAACAGAGATGGGAAGGTGAGAGCAAGGGTAGGGAGCTACATCGGTTTTTTCCCGGACGTGGTGGCTCGCCCCAGGGCAACCTGGGTCGAGCCTGATTACAAAGTGTCGCAGATCCTCACGGGACATGGGTGCTTCCGAAAAAGGCTCCACGACATGGCGCTGAGGCCTAGCAGCGACTGTGACTGCGGTGCAGAGAACGAGACGCTGGATCACGTTCTCTGGGAGTGTCCTATATACGACGACATTCGCGACCGAATGATCAGTGGCCTGGAGCGGCTGTGGGTGGGGCCCAGTTCATTATCTAGATCTCGTCGCCTCGGAGGCAAACTTTAGACCCCTTCGTACTTTTGCGCACGCATGGCACGAAATTCGGTTCCAGCTAGACCTTTGACATTAACTTAACGACGAAGTCGCCTGTTCTTCGTGAACGTATCCCAAGATGGGAATTGAACGCCAAGATGGCCAGGCCGCCCAGAAAGGGAGACGGCCGGGACAGTCAATTGAGGGAGTCTACAACGTGCGCGCCGGAAAGAGCACACGCAAGTACGGCGCGTAACTCCTGATGATTCGGTCTTCATAGCCAAGAGGCTGATAAGACCATGAGGTTGGTGGAGGGGACTATCCCTATCTACCTACTCGCCGTTCGCTCTCGGACGGTGTGGACGTGTGTCGTTGCGCTCCGTGTTTATAAAATATTTTTTCCGGTCTAACCTGAAAAAAATCTCGTTTTTATTACACGAATGTGTTATAGTGGTGTATAGCTCCATTTGTATATAGTTTATGTGTTAGATTGTGCTGAAATACTGTAAATAACTGTGGTAATAAGTGGTGACAGTGTATGTGAGGGCATAGCGATATTGGACGCGCCGTGGAGCCGTTTTTCGGCTAGAAACCTTAACCGTAAGTCATTGGCAACTTTTATAGTGCTTCAGTGTTAGTTTATTCAGCATATTTTGCAACTTTTCAGCCGAAATTGTGCGCTTTCCGCATTTGAGGGTAGATATCCTCAATTGGGGTTAAGTGCACGTGGTGTGATAAAGTGGTAGTGACGGTATTGACGTCAACACTTGACGGCTGTCAGTAGGTGTCACCGGCAACTGACGTTGTCAATCAGACAGCGTCAACTTGGCATTGACACCCTGACAGTTGCTAGCTGCGACAGTGACGATTGGTTCTGTGTGTGCGATAGTGACGTTGGACAATTCATAGTTGTTAGAATTAGACATCTGTCTAGTACCGCGACAGTGACGTTTCTTAATTTTGTGTTTATCTTTGACAATAGAAGGCTGTCAGTCTGATTTGTCATTCTGACAGCTGTCGCCTGGTGGCAGTGATAGCGACAGGACGCTCACCAACCAAGTGACAGTGACACTGACAATTGTGTGTGTGGCGCTAGTGTGCCATTAGGGTGAGAGTCCGCGTGCTTGGTGCGCGAACTCGGCCCGTGGCGCTGGTGTGCCGTTCGGGTGGAAAAGGACTGCGCGCCTCTGGCTGTGCGCGCTTTCGAGTTTGCGCGCCTGTGCATTTACGCACCTTGTGCGCGACTTGCTTGCGGCCTGCGCGCGGTGACACGCGACATCGCGTGATACTGCGCGTTCATCGTCGACTGCGTGCCGTCCCCTCTCCTGCTGTGGACGATTGGTGAGTCCGTCTCATTTAAAAACTTTTTAATAGACCTTTAATAGACTGTGAAGTGACTGTTGTGCCTAAGTGCGTGTGTACTGCCATCGTCTGATCGCCCGTAAATATAGGCAGCCTTCCGGCTGCATATAGGTATGTCGGAAGAGGACGAAAACTTTCGGCGGCTCCTGGAGGAGCAAATGCTGGCCAAGGAGCAGGAGATGCGTGCATTGGAGGAGCTAGGTGCAGAGGCAGGCTTTCGCCCCGGATCGTCGGTGCTTAGGACTCCTCCGGGCTTGTTCAGCACCCCGTTTGCTACCCCCCCACCCCCGTCGCAGGAGCCTACAATTTCGATGCCCGGAAAACGCCCGCTAACCTCGTCCGAGGAGATCCAGGACGCGGTAAGGAGAAAGGTGCAGGGATTACGCAAGCAGGCGCCGCCACCCGTAGCAGGTATTTTGAATTATAGCTTGCCCGAATTACCGGCTCCTGCCCGCAGGGACACGCAAGAGGACGGGAATGACGCACTGGAGCCACCCGAGCCGGGCCGAAACCAGGGGACCGGATCACTGACCGAATTGGCCTCACTTGCAACCACGTCCACGGTCGGGATAATGGAATGTGTTCGGGCAAAAACCTCCAAGCTAAATAAGGACGAGATCGCCGAAATAGGATTACAGGTCAGCACGGTGAGCTCCGTGGTCACCCAGCTAATTGCCCGGCTCGCCGCCGCCGAGGAGGAGCTCCGTATGGCTCGCTCGGCCCCTCGCCCCCCCCCCCCCCCCAAACCATGGCCGAAGAACCACAGACGCTGGCGCGGACGCAGACGCCGACGTTCGCCGGGCTGCTGAAACTCGGGCGATATGAAGATGAGCGCAAGCGCATCCCTCCTCGCCCCGGGCCAGCGGTTGCCAACTACCCAGCAGAGGACCAGCGGGAGATAATGAAGACGGCCCAGGAAACGCGAGTGGCCCTGAAGCATGCCATTAATCCACGGGAAATTGGAGTGACCATCGTGGGAATGCGGACATGCTAACAGTGGTGTAGTCGTCCAGACGGGATCGAGCTCCGCCGCAGAGGCTCTTAAAAGAGCGATCCCGCCAACCCTCAGAGCGGAAGAGCCCAAGGACAGGCAACCCCTTATAGCCTTGGTGGGTGCAGATGTGGAGGGGAAATTTGAGGATCTTATTGAAAACCTATGGGAGCAAAACTTAAAGGACTCGCAATGGAGCAAGGAGAGGCTGACGAAGGAGATCCGCCCCCTCTACAGGCGCAATAGACGCGGAAACCGCTGTATGTGGGTATGCCAGGCGTCGCCACCGCTCCGGAGGATGCTCATTGAGCTTGGTCGAGTTTATATCGGTTGGGAGGTCGTGGAAGTGAACGACTATCTAGGAGTCACCCGCTGTCGTCGATGCCAAAACTACGGGCATCCGGAAAAATACTGTCGGGCTGCCTCCATGACATGCGGGCTATGCGGTACTGATGGCCACAAAAATAACGAGTGCCAGTTGCAGACCCGCTGTTGCGCGACGTGTAAGAAGTTCGGGAGGAAAGGCGCACATGACTACTCCACCAACGCCCGTGAATGCCCCGCGCGGAAATACGCCGAAGAGCGGGAGCTAAATAGGGTCAACTATGGCTAGCCCCAAATCAACTGCATTAAAAGTCGGGCAGCTCAACCTGCAATCCTGCGAGGGCGCAACCGCCGAACTACCGCAGATAGCGAGGGAAAGCTCGCTCGACGTTATCCTGATACAGGAGCCGCACCTGTCGGACACAGAAAACCACCCTCACCTGCTTCTACCGGCTGGAATGAACAGCATGGCCGGCATCTTTCTGCCGCGATCGGACCTTCCCTGCGCACTTTTACTTCATCTCTCCACGACTCACTGCCTGGTGGCCCACCTGGATACAGGCACTCCGGAAGGACTGGTACTGGTAAGTATTTACTTCCAGTACTCCCACCCGGTGGACCCCTACTTGGAGATGTTACGCAGGGTCCGGGAGGAGCTACGAGGACGTCCAGTATTGATTTGCGCGGATACAAACACTCACTCCCCGTTGTGGCACTCTGACCCGAGGCACTTGGTGGGAGACAGAAACGCAGGAACTGCCCGCCGCCGGGAAGTAGAGGAGTTTATCGCCACCCACGGAATCCACGTCCACAACGTGCAGGACCAGCCGCCAACCTTTTGTACCGCCAATGGCAACTCCAACATCGATGTGACGATGACAACAGGGAGCGTGCGAATCGCCAACTGGAAGGTGGACCCGGACTCCAGCATCAGCGACCATAGCCTAATCACCATGTACGTCGGGGGGAACATCCAGACTGCATCATCGCCTGGGGAGTCGGGAGAGCCAACTAGGTTTCGGGAGCGTGGGGTGAATTGGGAGCTCTTTCGTTCGGAGATTCACACATTGGTAGGATAGACCTCTCGCAGGGAGCCAATCAACTTGGTTGCTTCATCACGAGGCTCATAGGTCAGATAGCTGAGAGGACCCTCGGCACTGTCGCTAGTGCCAAGAGGGTTAGCGGTTACGAGTGGTGGACCCCCGCCCTCGACGGGGCTAGAAGGGCCCACAACAGGGCACGTCGCGCCTGTCAAACCGCGAAGCGCCGGTCTCTTATTGGCCCCGCCCTTGAAGCCCTGAAGGACGAGCTTCGCGTTTGCAGACGTCGCTATAGGGAGATGATGGAGCATGCGCGTCTCAACTTTTTTCGGAAATTAGCTGGGACGGGAAATGAGGACCCTTGGGGACTTGCCTTTTGGGCCGCGAGCGGGAGGAGACGCCCTCCCCCTAATGTTCTCAATTGCATAAAGTACCTCGAATGTCAATCGGGGGACGTGGGAGCCGCCATGACACAGTTGGTCGCCGCGTTGTGTCCGGACGACAATTTAAACATAGATTCGCCATACCACCGTACGGTGAGAGTGGTGGCGGCTTGCACGCCCACCGGTTCGGACGCGCCTGCTCTATCATCGGAGGATCTGTGGGGTATAGTCAAGGACCTTCCTAACACGTCTCCGGGAATCGATGGAGTCACCGCCCGCATGGTCAAACATGCGTGGCCCGTAGCTAGCTCCGAGCTGACGCGAATTTTCGGAAAATGCGTTGATGAGGGCACCTTTCCAGATGCGTGGAAGGACGGCAGACTTATCGTTCTCCCTAAAGGGAACGGTAGGCCCCTGTCCAATACTAAAGCGTATCGCCCCATCACACTCCTCTCTGTCCTGGGCAAAATTCTGGAGCGCGTGATGCTGAAGTGTGCGCCGGGCACTTTCCAGGGGTCTTCCGTTAGCCAGCATGGTTTCACTAGGGGTAGGTCAACCTCCACCGCACTTGGGGCAATACTGGCGACCGTTCAGAACAGTCGGGCCAAATATGTCCAGGCTATTTTCCTGGACATATCGGGAGCATTCGATAACGCATGGTGGCCGATGATATTGTTGAAGGCGAAGCGCGGACGTTGTCCCCCTAATATTTACCGGATGCTCTCTTCATATTTCACGCACCGTCGAGTGGGACTGTTCGTTGGGGGTAGATCTGCGTGGAAGGTATCCACAATGGGATGCCCGCAGGGGTCCGTGTTGGGACCGGCATTGTGGAATCTACTTATGGACGATCTGTTTCAGTGACCATACCCAGACGGAGTTTCCTTGGTCGCATACGCCGATGACGTAACCATACTTATCGAGTCGGACACTCGGGCAGGCATCGAGTCCCTGGCCTCTCAAGGGTTAGGCCTGGTCAGTGAGTGGGGGGTGCGCAATCGCCTCGGCTTCTCCCCCTCAAAGTCATACTCTATGACCTTGAGGGGCAAGCTGCCGGGCCGACCCCCCACGATAAGGCTCGAGGGTATATCAGTCAAAAGCGTGACTTCGACCAGTGTCCTGGGTGTGGTGATTGATACAGGTCTGTGCTTCCGGGAGCATGCGGTGAGTATTGGTGAGAGAGCTGCTTCGGCCTTTGGCAAGATGTCGCGGGTCTCGGCCGCGTCGTGGGGGATACGTTATAGCGCCCTTAAGGTGCTATATCGGGGAACGTACGTCGCGGTAGTCACCTACGCGGCAGGGTGTTGGTGGAGGCGGGTTTCCACCCACGTGGTTCGCTCGGCTCTGCTGAGGAAACAGCGACCGACACTGGTCCTTCTGACCAAAGCTTACCGCTCGGTGAGCACCGCAGCCTTAGCTGTATTGGCCGGGGTTTTGCCCGCCGACCTTGAGGTGTCGAGAGCGGGTAGGGTGGACAGCATCAGGCATCTATCCAGGACGGAGTTCAGGACAGAGAAGGGCAAAATTTCGGAGGAGACTGTTGCCTCCTGGCAACAGAGATGGGATGAGGAGGCGAAGGGGGCGAAGGGTCTTATTTCAAATAGACCATTTCCGAAAAGGGACCAAAAGTGACTAAGTGTGGGTAGGATAGTGGCAAATAATATTTCACCGGATGTTTATTTTGTAACTTTGAACTGCTTTGTTTTATAGCGTTTGAATGACCAAGTTGTCGTTTTCGAAAGTTGTCATTTTCAGAATATGTAATTTTTGGCAGTTGCCAGTTTCGGAAGTTGTCATTTTAAGAAGTGGTCATCAGAATGGTCCTTCAAGCCGGATTTCTATCACATTGGCATTGTTTCATTTGTTTCTAATCCATCAGCTGCGCTTATTTGGACTGATATTACATGTAATGTAAATGTACTGTGAAATGTTGTCAATTTCTGAAGTTGTAATTTTTAAGTTGTCATTTTAGGAATTAGTAATTTTATGAAGTGGTCATTTGAATGGTCCTTCGAGCCGGAATTCGTTCAAATTGGTATTACTTCTAATCCATTAGCTGCACTTGTTTAGACTGCGGGAATATCTTGTGCACGCGTTTCTTGTGCGTATAGAGCGAGGCCTTCTGTCGGAATGTGCAGCCGCACACGTCGCACGACAGGGGGCGCTCGCCGGTGTGAGTCAACTCGTGTTCGGTTAGACCTCTCTTGTCCTGAAATTGCAATTTTTAATTTATTTATTTATTAGTTTACTAGCTGACGCCCGCAGTTCCGCCCGCGTCAAGTCAGTCAGTAACATCCACACATCCACACTCACAAACTTTACCATTTATACACACAAATTACTATTACGTTTTTACGTATGAAAGCGTGCAGCCCTAAACGAGTGTGGCCTAGTTATTGCTTAGATTGTCTAAGAGAGGGGTAATTATGGTGGGGATAGGACGATATAAATACGAGTGCGCATCCTTAAAAGGGAAAAAAGGACAGATCCCCTTACCTATTGCTACGGAACCACGTGGGAACTCTTAAGAACAAACAAAACTTCCCAGAAGCGTGTCAAAACAATAAAATGAGAAAATATAATTAAGAAAACAGCATTGTACAAGGGCCTACTTATTTCTCCAGAAATCTCTTCCAGTAGGCCCGTGAGAGATTGTTGAGATGACATACATACATATAATCACGCCTTTATCCCGAAGTGGTAGGCAGAGGCATATTATATACCCAACTTAAACTTTTTGCAAGTAATAGGTGGTAAGCCGTATAGACGTCTTGATATGAACAGGTGCAGGTTGTGACTGCCTGCTGTTGAAATTTTTCATAAAGGCCTAAAACTTGGCTTAACTACTGCCATTTTACTGACAACCGGGACTAACGGTTAAACGTGCCTTCCGAAGCACGGAATCGCTCGCAAAGAAATGTCACAAAGTGGTCATGTGGTGGTCACCAATCCATGACCGGCCACAGTAAATGTTGCTTACTACAGTGATCGTTTACAGAACACTGTGTCCGCAGGGCCAAGAGCGCTTCTGATAGGGTAAAAACAAGACCCCTATTATTAGGGTAGGTACCATTTTTACCGTTTGAGTACGAAGCTCTAATGAAACAGGGCCTACTAAATAAAAAAAGAAGATGTGTGGCTCTCGAAGACTGCCGCGGTAAAGCTATAACATTTTTTTATCAACTTATGCTATTATAATTATTTCAATAAAGGCATATTTTTAGGCCTATGTTCAACAAAGTAAAGTTATCTATACTAATATTATAAAGAAGTAAAGTTTGTGTGTTTGTTAAATTGTAAGGGGTAATCTCGGGATCAACTGATCCGATTTTAAAAATTCTTTTACCAATAGGAAGCTACGTTATCGTGGAGTGTCATAGGCTATATAGCATCACGCTACAACGAATAGGAGCGGGGCAGTAATAGTAAATGTTTCAAAAACGGGGGAAAAGTTATTCCTTTTGAGAGCTTCGTTGCGTGTGCTGCGTAAATATTTATAGTTATGTAAAAAATATGTACTACAAAATTGTTTCTCTTAAAAAAGTTCTAAAAAAATTGCGCGATAGCATGTGTTTATCTTTGGGTTGGTGCACAATAACCATTTTAATAGCAATCAATTTTTCCTACAATAATGCCACGGGATACCCCTTTCATAAACGAATTATTGTTCTTAAAAATAATGCGACGGGAATACACGCGACGATTAACCTTTCTCTCTCTCTCTCTCTCGCTCTCTCTCTCACGTAGTATTGTATATTAACGACGAGACGCTACGGGAGTAAACGCAACGCAACGGGAGTAAATGCGACGGGAACAGGTAATACTCTCTCTTATGTGGCGCAAACGAAGTTGCGCGGGTCAGCTAGTTATAGTATTTTTTTTTTTTTTTTTTTTGTCCTTGAAAGTATAATAATAATAAATGTATTTATTCGATGTAAATTTAACATAACATAATAAATCAAAACACAAGGGCGATAATTTTAGCTATTTAACATATTATTACAAATGCTGTTGGTACTTAAAAAGGTAAACCTGAGGTATAAGTACCAGCTGCAATAAAATAAAATAAAAATAAAATAAAATTTATTCCCTTTGAAATTTTTAAAAAATTATTTAGGTTTGTCAAAATTTTTGTGACTCTACCGGGGGTTCGGAAATGCTACAGACTGAGAAGAACACCCCAAGAAACTCAGTCCGGTCCCTCTTATTCATCTTAGTATCTAATACAGTTTTTTTTTAAATGTAGAAAGGAGCAATTCGTGTCACTGCCAGGCAGTCTTGTCTTCTAGAAAGTCTTTAATGCTATAATAAGCTTTCTGGCACAATTTAAGCTTTACTAGTTTTTTAAATTTATTAACTGACAAACCTGTTATGGCTGTCGGCAATGTATTGTACATTCGAATACAATTACCCGCAAAAGAATTGCTTATTTTATTAAGCCTAAATCTAGGTACAGCCAATTTATTCTTATTTCTTAAGTTTAGGTTATGGATATCACTATTTTTAATAAATTTACTGTTATTTTTATGAGTATATAATAAGTTTTCATATATGTACTGTGAATACACAGTAAGGATGTTGATATCCTTAAACTTTTCTCTTAATGACTCCCGAAACCCCATACCATAGATAGCCCGGACAGCCCTTTTCTGCAACACAAAGATACATTCGATGTCGGCAGCGTTACCCCATAATAGTATGCCATAGGTCATGACACTGTGGAAGTAGCTAAAGTAGACAAGACGCGCTGTTCTAATGTCTGTCTGTTGTCGGATCTTTTTAACGGCATAGGCTGCAGAGCTCAGTCTGCCCGAGACTTTCTCGATATGAGGCCCCCACTGCAAGTTGGAGTCTAACTTTATGCCCAGAAAGACAGTTTCATCGACCAATTCTACTTGATCATCCCTAATCCTAATACTGGTGTTAACGAGCCTAACATTTGGCAAGGTGAATCTTATACATTTTGTTTTAGTTTCGTTTAACAATAAATTATTAGCGTTAAACCAGTGGACTACCCTAGAGAGGGCATTGTTTACTTCGTCAAGATCGCGTTGTCCACGTTCAACTTTAAATATTAAAGATTTATTGCCTTCCAGTAACACAGTTTTATACACATAGGTACATATATTGATTGTGGTTTGCCCTGTACAGTTAAACAAAAATACAATACGAGTATGTATTATAGTTTGATGTCTCACTCAATTTATGTTTATACAAACAATTGTGTATGTTTGTGTGTGTGTGTGTGTGTGTGTGTGTGTGTGTGTGTGTGTGTGTGTGTGTGTGTGTGTGTGTGTGTTTATGTGGGTGTGTGATGAGTACAATATGTTTTAGAGGAGAGTTAGAGGTATATTCTATACTGGAGGGTGAAGAATAGCCTCTGTTTCTTCATATGAAAGGCTTAGGAGATAGCTCGTGAGTATTTTTTTGGCTTCATATTTGGTTTTCTCGTGAAAATGTAAGATACCGTTAATTTTATTATATAAGTAGCGACCTAAGAAGAAATAAAACTTTTTTCCGAAAGATGTTGTGCAAGTGGTGGTTATTGGAATCTTATATTTACGAATTGTGCGTGTCTGAGAAGATGTTATCAGTTGCGATATTCCTGTACTATAGTTATGTTTGTGTTGTTTTAGTAATATTTGGAGAATAAATATTTGACGCACTGTGGGCACTTCACAATATTCGTATAAACTTCTTGTTGGGAAAAGATAAGGTTTGAATGTGCACACCTTAAGCACCGCTCTTTGGGCTCTTTCGACGTGAATTAGGTGACTCTTTCCTGCACCTCCCCAAGTTGAAATACAGTATCCCAGTATAGACTGGCATAGCGCGTAGTAGACCATCTTCATAACATTGGCATCAGCAACATGTCTTAAATGCTTAAATACATATATTAATTTACGTACTCTTCCACATAGGCTGTCTATATGCTGTTGAAACGACAATTTGTCATCGAGTATGACCCCCAAGTAGCGAGTAGCAGATGTCTGTACGAGTGTTGGGCAGTTGCAAACCTCTGGGCACCCTCGCTGAGTGTGTACAGTTATTTTATAATTGTTGTTGTTTGACGAAAAATTTTTAATTTTGAACGTCATTAGGGTTGTTTTGCTAATGTTTAAGGTAAGTCTATTTTTAGCTAACCATTGTGTGACTTTGTTAAACCCATGTTGGGCGGCTTTAAATGTGTCATCCCAGGTAGACCCCCTGAAAATTAATGCCGTATCATCTGCAAAAGCTACTATTTTACCATTCTCCAGAAGAAGGTCACACATTTCATTTACATATACTAAGAACAGTGTTGGCCCTAAGATACTCCCTTGCGGGACACCGTACAGGACTGGGAGTTCAGAGCTTATGTGTTCGCCAACTTTAGTACACTGTGCTCGATTTGACAGATAGCTTCGAAACAGTTTTAGTTGATTCCCTCGAATGCCTAGCTGTTCTAATTTAAAACATAGCTTAGATAAGGAGACTGTGTCGAAGGCCTTTGCCAAATCAAGAAATATACCCAGACATTTCTCCCTTTTATCTAACGATTCAACAATACTGTTTGTCAGATCATGTACCGCATCATCTGTGGACCTGGCACTTCGGAAACCATATTGTCTATCGGATAGTATATTTTTAGATTCCAAATATGCCTTTAACCTTTTGTTCATTATTCGTTCTAAAACTTTTGAAAGTACTGGTAAAACGGAAATAGGTCTATAGTTTTGAAGGTTCCGTTTGTCCCCTGACTTATGTATGGGATGGACAAGAGCTTTTTTAAATAAATCCGGGAATACTCCAGTTCTAACACATAGATTCAGAATATATGTTAGAGGTGGAATGAGAATAGCCCTGAATCGTTTCAGGATATATGTTGGAATGCCATCAACACCAACTGCACAATCTGAGCGTAAACTCATAATTATGCTTTCCACTTCTGCATCATCAGTTTCTAGAAAAACAAACGAGTTTACAGGGGAGGATTTGGTTCCGCAATTTTGGGGGTCAACTGCATTGGGTGTATTCTCCATTAATTTTTTTCCCACATTTACAAAATATTTATTTATGGCATTGATTGACCTGTCAGGACTTTTATCTATCAATAACAATTCTTTAGCCGTTATAGTTTCTTTGGTGGTATGGGTGATAGATTTAATGGCATTCCAAAGTTTTTTTGGACTACTATTGGCTTTCAGCAGCATGTCTCTTTCATATTGTCTTTTGACATTCCTGAGCAAATTATTACAGTGATTCCTGTATCTTTTGAATGTGATCTTTAAAATCTCATCATTGGGGTTCTTTTTCATTTTTTTGTGCATTCTGTCACGATTTCTCATGCATTTCAATAGTCCAGGAGTAATCCATGGCTTAAGTATTTGTAGACGGGAGGGAACTATGCGGTTACTAGAGCTCATGCTGATAGCTGATTTCAGGTAGTTTACGAAAAGAGTACAAGCTTCGTTTGCGTTATTATTTTGATATATTGCGGAGTAATCTGTAGCGGCAATGCGCTGCTCGAGAAGAATATGGTCAATTTTTTGGAAGGTTGTTTTGAAATTAGTTTTTAGCAGACTCTTGGACATGGATAGTATAACTGCTTTATGATCTGTTATAGTAGATTCCAGAACTAATACAGTGTTTTTGTGCTTAGTTTTTAGGATAACATGATCGATGCAAGTTTTATCATGCGTGACTCTGGTATGGGCTGGTAAGAGGCCATGACTAGCTGTAATATTTAAATATTCATTAGCATTCCTGTGTATGGAATTTTCTGTAATGTCTATGTTTATGTCACCTATTATTATAAAATTTTTATATGAAGAGTTATTTGTCAAGAATGAGTCAAGTGATTCAAGAAAACTATTAGCATCTTTAAAACAAGGAGGTCGGTAAATTCCCAGAATACACGTGTTTCGGTCAATGACTACTGCTACACAGTTTGCATCTTGGAGCTGTGGTTCAAAAATCTGTACCTGTGAGATGTTATTTCTTATATAGACAACAACACCATCGTTCTGATTAATTCTATTTGTACTGTGATACCTGTTATATCCTTCTAGTAATGGAATATTAGGGTTGCAAGAGAGCCAACACTCAGTCAGAACTATAATGTCATTGGAGAGTTTTGTTCTGGTTATCAGAGTCAGAAAACTAGGTAAATTTGCTGAAATGCTGCATATATTTTGCGTCATTATGTTAAAACTATCGCGTTTGTCATCCAGAAAAGAAGAGCATTCCTCAGGCTCACATACATACGAGCAGGATATCTCCAAGTTATCTATGGCCTCTAAGGTATCACGTAATGGATCGAATTAGTTTAAATAAATTTATTGACGTTCGAGTACATTTGGCCATTACGAGAATTGGTGTGTGTTTTGTGTAATTTTGAGTGTTGATTGTTATGGGATTGAGTATGATATGTTGGTAGGTAGTTAAGAAGTGTGAGTGAGGGGGTGAGTGTAGATTTAAGCATTTAGGTGAGTGAATGGTGTATTTAGTATATTGTTTGTTTAGTATCTTATTACATAACTTGAACTTAAGAATATACATGTTGGGATATAAAAATATAATTATGAGACTACTATTAGTAAAAAAGAAAGATTCATATAAAAGTAAAAGTAAAAGTAAACCATAAAACAAGTTAAAGTACACGTAGAATACTAAAATTAGTCAAATGCTGTTTTTGATTTTATGCATGTCCGCTTCCGAGCTAATACGTATCTGCGTTTGTCCGATAGCTTTTCTGAGATATATAGTCCCTTTTGATGTCCAGCAAAAGGCATAACCATTCTCTTTAGCAAACTCCCGAGCCATGTAGAACAATTTTTGTGTCTTGGCGGTCAATGTTTCCGACACGTACACTGGTTTAGAAGGTCCCTTGATATTGAGGTGAGTAGTGTTTAGTTTTTCTCCCTTTGGCTTGTCGCTATTGAAGGATTTAACCGCTCTCAATATATTTTCCTTCAACAAAATGCTATTAAATTCCATTACAATTGGTTTAGTTTGCTCTTTGCTCGAATTTATTCTATAGACATCCCTGATTTGGTGGTCTAGCAGACATACTCCAACCGACTGTGCGAGAGATTTTACTAAAACACAGAGATCCTGCTTAGATTCTAGAGTTTTGGGATTTTCACAGATTTTCGGTAAATTACGGATTTCTAGACCCGTCGACTTAAACTTGCGTTCAAAGTTCTCAATTTTGTCCTCCAGAATTTGAATTCTTTGTCTATCATCTACTCTCTCTTCCTCAAGAAGCTTGACCTTTGCAATGACGTCGTCGTACTTATCCGACATAAATTGAAGACTCGCTTGCAGTTCCACGTTTTGTTGCTTAATTGCATGGAATTGTTCTTCTACCGACGTTGACAGTTTCGAAAACAGTTCTCGCATTTCGATTTTTAAATCTTTAATTTCATCATCCTGTTCGCGTCTCCTTTTTGTACGTATATTTGTATTACTTCGGCCACTCCGGTCCGAGGGCGTGTCCGAGTCGTCGCCTAAAGGGTACAGTTTCTGTGTGAAGCTGAGCGTCGCTGTCGTCGGCTCAGTAGTGGCGTTAGCAGATTGTCGCTGCGGTGAGTGACGGAGTGGCATGGTGACGTAATTATATATTTGTCGAAGTGAAGTAATGTACTAGGCGAGCAGTAGTTCGGAAGAAATAATACAAAGGAACCAATGTTGTATGCAGGGGTCAACGTTCTGGTCTCCGATCGACGATTTCATACAAAATTTACGGTAGCCACTCTAAGTTGACCTGTGAGTAGTTTAGTTGAAGTTGGAGTATATGAAAATTGTTTGTCCTTTGTTTTTACTAACATAGGTCAGTAGATGCTTATATGTTTTGTCCTTTTCACTGTTGCTCACACTAAAATAATAATGCAGTCTTACTTGGTAGCGCGTGGGGTCGCTGCTTTCGTTGTATGTGGCAGTTCACTATTGTATTGTGTTCGATGTTTGACTTTGCAACTTATAGGTTCCTAGTAGAATTATGATTTTACTTTTGGTATTTATTGAATTTAATTTGTTTAATTTTGAAAAAATCAAATAATATGAGGTTTCACTAAACACGTCTGTACTGCACAGAGCTCCGGGTGGAAGGGGGAATATAATAAGTACTTCGCTCACCTTCACTTCGCTTCATATACATACACGTTAAGCGAACGCTCGGCCGAGCTACATGGTAGGCGGAGTGGGGGGTGTTAAGTTTTATTAGCGTTACGGAATTTCTAGATAAAAAACTATGCAATAGCTTAAAACGTATAAAAAAACCCGACTCACCCTAAACGCCTTCCCGCACAGTTGACAGATCTTGTCCCTTGCGTTCTCGCTGACGCCCTCGTGCGCTCTCCGCATGTGGCGACCGATGCAGCGGGCGGTCGCTAGTGCCTGTGCCAACGGAAATGTTATATACTAGGGGACCTCACGCGGTTTCATCTGCGTAGTTCCCGTTCCCGTGGGAATACGGGAATAAAATATAGCCTTTGTTCATTGGAGATAGTGTACCTTCCCAACAATGAAAGAATTTTTCAAATCGGTTCAGTAGTTTCGGAGCCTATTCGAAACAAACAATCAAATCTTTCCTGATTATAATCTACTAGCTGACCCGCGCAACTTCGTTTGCGTGATAAATCAAGAACCGCTCGACCGATTTTGTGCAAACTTCACTTAAACCATCTACTAAATAGTCCGAACAAAGCCTAAACATTTGGTTTAGATAGGTGAGCCCGATCCTGAGTTATAAAATTACAACGAAAAGTGGCATTGATTTTTATATATATAGAAGATAGAAGATACATATAATAAAATAATAGAAAAGTCAAAACTGTACATTGGAAATATTTAAAAAAAAAAATACTCGCTGGGTGTTCAACATGTATGATACCAAAGCCGAAAATATAGTTAGAATTTTTTTTTCTGTTTGTCTGTTTGTTTTGCTTTGTTCGGAAGGATCTCGAAAAGTACTCAATAGATTTGATTAAAATTTTGTTTTTATATTTAAAAATATTAAACTAGGGGTAGGGTCTTCACATGGGCTATATATTATCACGCTACATATCTTAGGGGCTAAGCAGAGAGCAATCAAATTGGCATTATAATATAATTTTCACACGTACGAAGTCGCGAGCAACAGCTAGTACTAGTATAAACTAGATGTTCCCTTTAATTCTTGGGTCATCCTTCCGAAGGCTTACCCAGGGCTCCCAACCGTAGGTAATCCTACATGGATGCTATGCCGGACTCTTACCGACTAAAAACTACATGTATCCTACCTAACAGCCTACGGTGGGGAGCCCCAGGTAAGCCCTAAGGATACCTCAGGACTCAATCTGTTCGGAAGCTACACTGTCCCCGATTAACATACATATGGTCACGCCTTTATCCCCGAAGGGGTAGGCAGAGGCATATTATATACCCACATTTCACCTTTGTATAATTTGTCCCACGTAATGGGTGGTGAGAAGTATTGCCGTGTTTAAATGGACAGGCGCAGGTTGTGACTGCCTGCTGTTGAAATAAAGCCTTCAACTTAGCTTAACGACTGCCATTTTACTGGCAACCGGGACCAACGGCTTAACGTGCCTTCCGAAGCACGGAAACGCTCAAATAAATGTCACAAAGTGATCACATGGATGATCATCCATCCATGGACTGGCCATAGTGAAAGTTGCTTACTGCAGTGATCGTTTACAGTCCGCGGGGCCACGAGCGATTAACTTAAGTTTTTTTTATTCCCTTATTCCCACGGGAACGGGAGCTACGCGGGTGAAACTGCATGACGTCCGCTAGTCTATACCAATAATATAAGAGGAAAAATTGGATTGTTTGTATAGAATAGGCGCCGAAACTACTGCACAGGTTTGAAAAATTCAAATTCTTTCACTATTAGGAAACTACACTATCCTCGGAGAACATAGGCTATATTTTATTCCCATATTCCTACGGGAACGGAAGCTAGGAAGATAAAGAGGATTTGATTGTTTGTGTGTTTCTTTGTTTGTATCGAATAGGCTCCGAAATTACTGAACCGATTTGAAAACATCATTCTCTGCTGAGAAGCTACACTTAGGCTAGATTTCATTCTCGTATTCCCACGGGAACGGGAGCTACATTACAGGTATTTGTTGTGCGACTTACCTTGTTACAGATGGGACACTTGTGTTGCGTCTTCCCCATATGTTGGTAGTTGACGTGGTCTCGTAACTCGCCGCGAGATCGGTACGCCTTTTCGCATATCGTACACTGGTACCTATTACCAAAGATAATATAATAGTATTATACTGTATTTCAATAGCTTTGAGCAAAAAGGTAAACAAACACATTTGATCCTAAATATCCATAGTTACTTGCAATTGAGTATTCACCCTGATTATATTCCCAGGAGTCATACAGTGTTCTTACAATCATTTCGACGCCAAATAACTTATATATGATAGTTTATTTACATTTAAAATACCTACTCAGGATAGTAAAAAATTCAATGATTTGTCATACTATATTTTTCTACTCATCTGTCTTAGACAACGATTGTCGAAACATGACATGTTTACATTATTGCCAGATCGGGCAGGATTGGACTATACATACAGATCGGCAACTCCCTGCCTCCCACTGAGTAAGCTTCCCCAACCCCCCGCACAAGTTGATGTGTCTATTGCCGTGTCGGTACTTGAGAGAGTGTCACTGCGTTGCATTACGTATTACTACTACCCGTTCGCTCTAACTTTGCCGCTGGCGTAGAGGCGTATACCCGAATTGTTAATTAGACGAAGTAAATTGACAGTAGCTAATGTCACTTCGTCATAGAAAATACGCAACACTACAAAAAGAAGTGACATCAGTTGCTGTCAATTTACTTCGTCTAATCAAAAATTCGACTTTAGTATGGAGCCGAACGGCAAAGTTAGAGCGAACGAGCAGTACCTACGTACTTTGTGCTATTGCTTTGGTTTAATTTGTGCTTAGCCGAGGGTAGGTTTGAAAGAAAAGTACCTACATACATGAGATAGCGTTCTGTTCCTTATTATTTTGTTTCCGTAGCTAGTGTCCCTAGTATACTCACATTCAAGCATTCACATTACGTGTATATTAGTGTGGGTGAAAACGAACATTTTTGTATGGAGTTTCCGCCCTGTGGTACTAGCCTCGCACTTTGATATTGCGATTGGCGTTCATCTTGGTGACGTATGTGAAGTCGAGCCGTCGTACATACATGCATACATGTGGTCATGCCTTTATCTCCGAAAGGATAGGCAGAGGCATATTATATCCCCAAATTTCAACTTTTTAGAATTTGTCCCACGTAATAGGTGGTGAGCCGTATTGCCATGTTGATATGGACAGGCGCAGGTTGTGACTGCCCGCTGTTGAAATATTTTAAGCCGCCTAAAAAGCTTCAACTTGGCTTAACGACTGTCATTTTACTGGCAACCGGTACCAACGGCTTAACGTGCCTTCCAAAGTACGAAAACGCTCAAATAAATGTCACAAAGTAGTCACATGGATGACCATCCATGTGACCACTTTGTGACCTGAACTGA